>JBCNJP010000023.1:77300427-77527927 GCA_039602395.1 Deinandra increscens subsp. villosa | reverse complement strand
AAAAAAATAAATTAAAAATAATGCCTAAAGTAGAAGGACTAATCCGTTATTTTTTTCATCGCCGCCAATATGCCAATATTGGCACTGATAGTACGTAAATGTAACTCGTTGTTTAAACAGCTATTCAGAGTTCCTAGAGCTCCTTGTAAAGCTTGTTGGAAAACCCGTTGTCGGACTTGATTACTGGCCTTTTGTTGTTCAAAATTGATAGTTTCATTTTTGTAATTTTCTAGTTGTTCCAAAGTCTTATAAGTTGAATCAATCAAATTCAATTTTTCTCGCTCTATCTCAGAGTACCCATTCACGCGAAACTCATCTGCTTCTATTTCTACTTTCCGTAAGCGAGCCCGGGCTTTTTCCAGCTGTTCGATGGCGCCTTCGCGCAATTCTTCTGAATTTCTAATAGTATTCAATATTCTCTGTTTTCGATTATCTAATAAATCACTTAATGAAAGTAGATTATCTTTCCATTCATTTCAAAAATTCCATGACCCCTTCCCGAACCAAACATGAATCTTTCGATTCATTTGGCTCTCACGCTCAATGTAAATTACCATATTTTTATTGTTAATGTAATGAGCCTATCCTCTATTCTCTTGTCATATTTCAAAATGAAATCAAAATCTCAAAAGGAATCACTAATCCAAGATCAAAATATTCGGAGGACTCTTCTGACCAAACAAAAAATATGTAATTGTCAGCAAAGTTGTTTACTTTTTTTAATCCAAGAAGTTTTTCTTACTTTATACACAATACATAGGTCATCGATTCAGCATTGGCTAAAAAGGGGGAGAAAACCCCCAATAAGTAGTTCAAATCATTTTATCGATATGAGTGTTCTATATTGATAAAATATTTATTTTGAAACCATCTCTATATTAACATAGTGGTAGAAAGAGTACCATGCTTCGTCTGGACTTCAAACAGTTTAGCTTTAACCATGTTAATGGTCCCACATTATTGGTTGATAGAGAATCAAAGTGGATTTTCCAATAAATTACGAAATGCTATAGTTCTTACATATGATTTCTGAATTGATTCAGAAGTAATTCGCGAGATCATGCACTCTTCTTTCTTAGATATCACTTTCCTAGTTATAACAGAAAAAGTACATCTGGTTGGATCCAGCCTATTCTTGAAATAAACAACTCGCACACACTCCCTTTCCAAAAAAGATCAAGACCCCAAGCACTACACTTAGATTTATTAGATTTGTTGCTAAAATATCGGTATTAAACCCGAAACTCCCGGCGAATGGCCAGTGGCCCAAAGAAACGAAAGAATCGGTTACATTTTTCATATGATCTCCTCGTATAGATAGACTAAAAAATCGAACAGAGTTCTTTTTGTATTACTTTGTCCTCTTTATATATATATAGTTATAGTTTCCTACTTTCTAAATTGAATCAAAAATCTATTCGATTTAGAAATCATGAATTATCTCCTTGGTTGCACCCCTTCTTAAAAACTAAAAAAAGGCCTACGAACACGAACGGGAAGGATGAAAGCGAGTTGGTATGCTAATTCCTCATCTGCAAATCAGCCCTTCCCGTGGGTTATTTTCTCAACGAATATGTAATTCTAGGAATGAAGCCTTTATATAATTCGAAAAAACAAATCACAAGTCCAGGGCAATAAAATACGAAAAATAAATATTTTTATTCGGATATTAAACAAAAGGATTAGCAAATAAAAGTGCTAATGCTACAACCAGGCCATAAATTGTTAAAGCTTCCATAAAAGCTAGACTAAGCAATAAAGTACCTCGTATTTTTCCCTCCGCCTCGGGCTGTCTCGCGATACCTTCTACAGCTTGACCCGCAGCAGTACCTTGACCAACTCCAGGTCCAATAGAAGCAAGCCCTACAGCCAATCCAGCAGCAATAACGGAAGCGGCAGAAATCAGTGGATTCATTATAAGTTCCTCGTACCAAAAAAAAAATGGTTAATGATACATTCAACCAATGAACTATGACGTAATTATTCCATTGCTACGATTCATACAGTCGAAGTAACTACGAACTTCGAATTCAAGTAAGAACATTTTTGAATCATCAAAATGACTTTGATATCTCTTTTTTAGTTTCTCTCGATAAAGTATTTGTGAATCCATACAACTTTAGTTTTTCCGTTTATTTGTCCCGAATCGCTCTTTCCATTCTTCGATTTTTTATTGACTTCATCCGTTTATTCAACTCACAGTCACAGATGAGACAGAAGGACTTCTATAGAATCCCCATCTACATTCACGTTCGATTAGTAGGGAAAATTAGATGTATCTTTAGCTCGTATATAACTAGTCAATATCTAATATCACATATACATGTCTTTCTTCCACAATGTAAACCAACTCTTACTTCATCTTCAATTCAATTTGATAAGGATGCGTCTAACCCTTGACAAGAATTAACTTATAGACATTCAATTCCATATACCTAGTTCGACCTCCCCTCTACGAACCATTTATGAACCCCGCCTTTTCTCATTTTATAAATGATCCTTTCCCTTCCCCCTTCATTATCTTTATCGTTTTGATTATTATCCTGCAACCTAAATTGATGATAAGATAATCAATGGATAAATTGAGGATAAATTGATTGGGGCGAATCGTTGCATAGAAATTGATTTTATTGATCTAAGTTCATACAATTTCTTATTTATAAATGAAAACACTTATACAAACCAATTTCACAGTAATGTGAAGATACAATCCCAAGATAAATTCAGAGATAAGATTCTTACATGGTTTTAAAATGTGTGAACAGCTTGGTTTGTTCACGGGCCTCAAGTTCGACCCGGCTTTTATTTTACTGTTTATCAGGTTGCTTTTCCTTGATCCGTTTCCCACTCGTTCCAGTTAGTTTTATTCTTTCATTATCAGATGGGAAAAATCTAATAAAATTTCTAAATTAGTTTTTTTAAGGTCTGAACGAGTCGTACCACCAAAACTTATACTTACCTGGACCAAGTCTAGCAGTTGATTCTATATTTTTCTTCCTTTGCATGGGTGCACATAAACGATCACAGGCATCATTGAGTGTGCATACTTAAGGTGATCGGAGAGCTCCTTGAGCTCGAAAGAAGGTGGTTCTTTCTCTCGATCAACGACTTCAGCTGGGATGGATGGGCTCCGAAAGGGTTCCTTTAGCGAGGCCGAGCTTCTTCCTTCAAGTTCTCTAGTGGGATTACTTCGTATTCTTCAGAGTGCCAAGGAGCGTCGTCCTGAGAGGGATGTTGGAGTGCGTACTTTACCTCCATGGATAACTCGTTGCCTCTGAGTTGCAGCTTGATGTGCTGGTTATTCACTGGTTCTTCTTGGATGGCGTCACATTGCTTGAAGGGAGCCGAAGTTGTTGCGTCAAACTCCTTCGTCTCTAAACAACTGGATGTCTAGGGATCATTTTGAGGGGTGTCTCTGTGATGACTTCTTGGATACACTTACAAGAAATTGATAATGAAAAATCTTTCTCCACAACTAGCATTCTTATATTTTCTTGTTCATAGATGCGATACTTACCATGGAAAATGTCACATATAGGACAATATGCGTTGTGTTCGGTCGGTTATGGTGGTGGAGGAAAATGGCTTGGACCTTTCTCTGGTGTGTTACATTCTACTCGCAAGAACATAGACGTTCTCACTAATAATGTAACAGTCCAGAGAGTAATGGGGATTGTTGTAGATTTTGCACCACACAGATTCGGGTCATCCATCGTTTTAACCGAAATATTCCTCCAGATATTGATCAATCCTTGAAATATTTCTCAGAGATAATTTTTTTGAGCCGCAATTTGGCTCAGCGGTGTATCGAGACTGGTTACCCTGGACCTACCCACTGTCCCGAGTCCGAACCTCATAGCGAGGAAACCTGGGAGCGCCCCCCATTTGCACCATCGGGCGGGAACCGGGAAAGCCCGTAAACCCTCCCTTGTGAATCAGGATCAAGCAAGCTCAATCCTTCATTGCCCACCAATATCTCACAAAGTGGTGTGAGTGAGACTAGAACCTAAGCCTCTCAAAGATAATTAAGAGAGGTTTAAAGAAGAAAGAAAAAGAAAATTAATATAAAAAGGTTAAAGAAAATAATTTAAAAAAAATAAATAAATAAATAAAGGTTAGGCCGTTAACTCGGATTTTTCTCAAAATCCTCGTTTGTGTCCCTGACAACGGCACCAAAAAGCTTGGTGTGTGCGGCAGTGTATTTAGCAATATTATCAATACCTTTTCAGCAATTTGAGCTTTTAAATTTATAAAACACGGTAAACTTGAACAACTACTATTTGACCACATAACACGGACAAGTGCACCCATCGCGGAGTAGTATAGTAATGGTAAGTCGACCGAGCTCGTTCAAGGACACAAGAAAAATGAGAGCTCTTGATACTTTATCTTTGTTAACGTCTAACCAAATCTATTAAGTATAAAAAAAGGTTAGTTAAACTAATCTAAAGATTAGAAAAGAACATAAAATAAAATAAAGATAAATTAAGATGGTGTTTTTATGAAATGTAAATCGAAGTTAATATTATTTGAGAGAACGTACCAGTGGTTGAAGAAGATAAAATGATTGTTTATAACCTTTCTTAAAATTGTTTACTAGCAGGCAACTAGACCGTCTCTCAGCCTCAAATCTAGTATCACTACTATCCCAGGGCGATCGCCCCTTGATTTGCTTTGGCCGAAGGCCAAGAAGCTTATTGGATTTGTTTCAGGTTCCCGAGGAAGTTGATACAATTCCAAGAAAAGTGTTCTTAGGATTCCTACCGGAATCCTGAATAAGATAGAAGAAGAAATGGCAGTTTGAATTGAGGAGTCGACTAAGGTAAAATTCGAAGGTCAGGTAACTTAAGTTTTTATTATTTTGGAACATAACTTATTCAATTGTTCAAATCTCAAACTATTTCCCAATATACAAGTCTTTTTTAAGATTCTTAATAAATTTTATAATTGATCCTATCTACAAGATTTCAATGCAAAACACAGCTTGAGAAGCCAAAAGATAATTATATTAATATACGCAAAGGGTTCTGAGCTTCCCAAGTTTCGTCCTGAAAACCTCAGGATCCCTCCGCTCGAGAAGCTCAGAGGTCAAAAGTTTGTTTTTTTAGGAATTCTGGTTTCGTCTTGTAAACACAAGATCCCTCCACCAGGATCCCTATCATTGTTTGTTGTTTGTTACTTGTTTCTTACACGAACCACAAAGACAATGTTTCAACAAAAAACAAAAAAAAACCATCAAACTAAAAAAGTGGGCTCAGACCGTTGCATTATCTTCATCGCCCACTGCCTTCCCTTCTTCCACCAGCTTCTCCACGTCCTACAGCTTCTTGCCCTCTCCCAGCTCCAGCACATAAGCCCTTATCATCGCCACCGGAGAATCCGGAACCGTCTTCGAGAAGCCACCATCGTTCCCATCCTTCCCTGCTCCGGCCACATCACCGTCTCCTCCTCTCAACGATTCCAAGACTAGCCTCCAGCCTGCGACATCCCAGCCAGGCACCTGAAAACCAGCCTCTTCAGCCTCAGTTGCCATCTGGACCTTGCACTCCAGGACGCTCCGGGCAGCCGAGAGTTGGCCTATTTCAGCATCAGAGGCCATCTTGGCTTCCAGGGCTAGACGCTGTTCGGTGAGCTTATGCTCATAAAACAGGGTCTTGCCCTTGGCAGTGTCGGCTTGGGCCTGAATCTTCTCGTTTGCCTCGACCAGCTTCTTCTCCATGTCCATGGCTTGGGTGCTCAGCTTCTCAATACCCTACACAAACACGAATCCTGGTCAGCAGCTGCAACGGGTATGAAACTAACATAAACATTGTCTGAGCTTCTTACTAGGTTTATCATGGTTTGCATCGAGAGTGTAAAACCACTGGACAATCTTACTACTGCATGATTCGGTAATCGGAGTAACACAAACAAGTAAATAAAGCTTGGCTTTATTGATTCACTTAGAGAATACAAGCTAGAGAGATAAACACACTCAATACACACAGTTAAGAAGATGTAGAATGACAGAACTAACTAGACTCTCTCTAACATGAACTATTTATAGTCACTAACACACTGACCTGCGTACCACCCACGTACCATTTGGTACGCACGTACCATTTGGTACGCACGTACCATCTGGTACGGTTGACCATCTGATACGGCCAGTTGACTATCTTGACTCACACAGATGCTCTAGGTTAGATACAATACACGAGACACACGTTAGCATAGGAATATGCTCTAACAGAGTGGATCTTGTTGCTGGCCTCGGAGGGAGCAAGATCTTCGAAGGTTTCCAGGTACACGGGAGCCACGGAAGTCTCAGGAGCCTTTCGCTTCTTGGAAGCCAAGGCCTTTGGCCGGCTGACAGGCGGCTTGGAGGTGGTGGGCTGTTCTAGCTGCTCCTTTTTAACCTTGAGCAGATTGTCAAGATCCTTCAGGGAGAACGAAGAGCTGGACTTGGGGGCTAGGAAGATAGACAGACTATTAACATTCAAGATGCTTGAATAAATACACAGTTCAGGATCCTATAAGAACTTACCAGACATGGCAGGAGTGTGATCGGCGGAGTAGTTGTGTTCGCTGGCAGTTGCTTCAAGGACCAGGGCTCTTTCGCTGGCAGGAATCTGGTAAAGTGCTTCAAGCTTCTTAAAATCCGGCTGCTTCTCGACGAGATTCTCAAAATTGGGTGCTGCAAAAAGAAAACAACAGAAAAGTCAAATTTATATTCAAAATCCAGTAACAACAAAATAAATTGACATCCTACCTTTCTCAACCCACTTCAACGGAAACTCCGTACCCCGACGAATCGAATCTCTCTTGACGAAGAAGAAACGCTTCTTCCAGTCATGGTCATTATGGGAAGCTCGAGGAATCAACTAAGAGGTGGAGGTGCGAGCCTTCAAAACGAATCGGCTGCAACCATGGGTTCTGAGCCGGTATGCTTTACAAATCTCAGGAATCCCAATGTCGAGATCCCTGGTTTGGTTCAACTTGTCAAGGGAATACAAAATTCTCGAAACCATAGGCATGGTTTGGGAGTAGGAGAGTCGGGTGGTCTTGAAGAATTGGGTGATGAGTTCCGGAAAGGGGAATGTCATTCCGAGCAAAAAAGGGTAATACATAAAGCAAACTCAGGTGGTGGAGATGAAGTCAGACTTGGTATGGGGATCGAAAGGTTGGAAAACGGCTCCCGACGGAAAGATGCTGGAATTCTTCAAGTCGTGAATATCGCCGTCGTCGAAAGTGCAGGTTTCATCCTTGCCAGGGACAACATATCCCTGATCGTGAAAGTCCTCGACTACCGGAGAGCTTAGCAAAGAAGAAGATCGGGTGTTTTTCTTGGCCATGGCCGAAAAATCAGAAGAAAACGGAGAAGAGGAAGGAGGACTGACCTGGAATATCGGAGAAGCTCGAAAGGTTTTTGAGAAGAAGACGGTGAAAACTTAAATTATGGTCTCCTATTTAAATAAAAAGTGAAGATAAACATCACATCGCTTGGACGCCGAGAAATCAGTCACATCCCAACCATATTTACCGTGTTAACGTCGTGGAAATAAAAAGTGAAGATAAACATCACATCGCTTGGACGCCGAGAAATCAGTCACATCCCAACCATATTTACCGTGTTAACTTCGTGGAAAGGGGATCTTTTTGAATTTTAACAGTTGTCGAGCTTATCCACATCTGTTGAAATTCAAGGGGCAATTGTTGAGGGTATATTTTCAGGATGCTTGCAGGAAGCTCACATAGTTCAGGAATCCTATTACCGTCTGGGAATCCCACTCGTTCAGGTATCCTGACTTGTTTTATTCAACTAACCCTTATAATTGCCAAGTGTTTATTTGACCAGGTACAGTTGAAGTCATCAACTACCTCCGAGATTCAAGTTCCAGCTGAATAGATCGTGGACCAAGTGGACGAAGATGGCTCTAACGGTTATATTAGTTGGACGATAGGATCTCGGGAATCCCGGATAGTTTTTTATTATTGTAATCCTTATATAATCGAGGATTCGATCGACTTAGGCACACACAACTCGTTCACACTTTAGCTCTGATAGCATATAATCTCTGTAACACTTAGCTCGATCGATCAAACTTCCAAAACTTTTGTAATTCTTATTTCGTATCAATAAAATTGCTAGAAAGCAGGGTCTTCAGGCCGGCTCCCGAGGTTTTTTTGCTAGGATTCCTAGAGGCAACTCGAAGGATCCTGGATTTTTCCCTCGTTACATCCTTGTGTTCAACTTAACATTTCGAGCATATTGACAAGCACACTACCTCACATTCTAAGTTTGGAATACGAAATTCCTTTGTGAATTTTTGACCAAAACATCCATTAACGCTTGTGGGATCGGGGCGACAAGAAAAGCTAAGGCAATTTCTTCGTTATGCAATAAATATTCTATTAATTTTTTTTAGCTATTTAGGAAACTCATTTGAAGGTTGTTGAGTTAGGTGTCATTCGTGGTTTACGAGGTAACAATAATATTGTTTGGGCAAGCTCGAGTGCGAATGGGAGGTCCAGTGGGATTATTGGTATTTGGGATCCTATGGCGCTCTCATGTGTTGAACTTTTTTAATTTGAGAATTTACTGATTGTAAAGGGTAAGTGGGTGGTGCATCAATGCGAGTATTTCATTGTGATTGTGTATGTGCCGCAGGGTAGGGGCAAAAAAGGGATTTGTGGACTTTTATTTCTATTTTCAGGTCATCTCATCCCGGGGATTATATTATTGTTGGAGATTTCAACGTGTCTAGATTTGAATCCGAACGATTGGGAGTCGCGTTTAACGACCGGGAAGCGGATGAATTTAACAATTTAATTGACAATTTGGTTTGGAGGATGTGAAAATGGGAGGTTTCAAATTTACTAGAGTTAGCGCTAATGGGTTGCAACACTCCAAGCTGGATCGATTTTTGGTCTCGTCCTCATTTATGGATCGGTTCCCCAATCTTGAGGCTATGGCGCTTTATAATCAAATTGCGGATCATTAGCCTATTGTCCTTCGTCTTGTGGAGAAAGACTTTGGCCCCTTGCCGTTTAAACTTTACAACTTTTGGTTATCGATGAATGGTTATGATGAGGTTATGTTGAATGCTTGGGATGATGGTGAGGTGAATGTTCATAGAAATCCGTTTGTTGGTTTCAAAGAGAAGTTGAAGTTGGTTAAAAAGAAGCTTCGGCAATGGAATGATAAGCGTCGTGAATTAGAGAATAGTAGTTTGAATCATCTTGTTGAGAAACTCAAAAATATCAAAGTAGCTTTGGAACTTTGGGTTAATCTTTCGCTTCTGAATGAGAAGAAAGTGGCGACCCTACACGAGCTAGGTAGAATTGAAAGAAATACGTCGATTGAGTCTTCTAAAAAATTTAAACAAAAGTGGGTGGAGGAATCTGAACGTAAAATACATTGGGTTAAATGGAATAATATTTTGGCAGACAAAAATAAGGGGTGGGCTGGGAATTGGTAGTATAAGTGCGCTTAATCGGGCACTTTTACTTAAATGGAAATGACGTTTTCTTAATGGCAATTCTTTTTTCTGGACCTGGGTTATTGACTC
Source organism: Deinandra increscens subsp. villosa (assembly GCA_039602395.1). Taxonomy (NCBI): domain Eukaryota; kingdom Viridiplantae; phylum Streptophyta; class Magnoliopsida; order Asterales; family Asteraceae; genus Deinandra; species Deinandra increscens. Next base: position 77,518,376 of record JBCNJP010000023.1, on the reverse strand, counting down.
GATTTATGGCGATGAGGCTGTTAAGGTGGGTAGGACAGTTTCTGATTGTGGGGTTTGGAATGCGATATGCAAATCAAATAATGATCTTCATCTTAGAAACATTATTCCGGATTGTGCGTTAAAAAAAATGTGTTGGAAGAGAAAATGATACTAAATTTTGGAAGGATATGTAGATTAGTGACGAGATTCTTGCGGTGAAATTTCCTAGATTATTTGCTTTAGAAAGCAACAAAAGGTGCCTTAATTTCTGATCGTTTTTCTGGGTCTTCTTGGTCGTGGGATTGGAGACGAGAGGTGGGGGTGGCATTGAAGAAATTCAGTTATCTAGGCTCCTTTCCTTGCTCCAGGAGTTCGATGCGAGTTCGGATAATGACACGTGCTGTTGGTATTTTGATGGTAAAAATGAGTTCGTGGTAAAGGATATTCGGAAGTCTATTGAATCGGTTGTTCTCCCAGATGGTTTTCCTAAATCTCGATGGAATAAGTGCATTAAAAAAGGTCAATGTTTTCACGTGGCGATTGTTGATTGACAGATTACCGGTTCGTAGTAAATTGTGCTAGTGGGGAATCCCAATCCCTTTCCTAGGGTGTGTTTTTTGTGATGCCCTGTTGGAAACAAACTGCCATATCTTTGGCGATTGTAGGGTGATGGTTGATCTTTGGTGTCGTATTTGTGTGTGGCTAGATATTGATGCCCCTATGTTATGTTATCCTAAAGAGGTTTTGGCTTGGTACAATGGTGCTACGATGACAAAAAAGAAGAAGACTCTGAGTGAAGTCATTTTCTCTTGTGTGTGGTGGCTACTTTGGAAGACTCATAACGAGATTGTCCATAATCATGATGACCTGAGACCGAGTTCTTTATTGGGTTCGGTTCAACATATTGTTTTAACTGGATTACGGCTAGAGATAAGTCTTGTAAAATGTAGAGTAGTAGTTGGTTATAAAATCTGTTACTGTTCATGTAATATTTTGTGGTTGATTGGCTAGGTTTTTCTGACCTTCGATGTGTGTTTAATATATTTTTTTACTGTTAAAAAAAATTATACGTGTTTACTAGCACGTTGTTAGTTTTTTTCTTGTTATTGTTGTTGAGTGTACAAAATTTTAAATTTGTTTGTCAAACTGAAGTAATATTTAATTAAACATTTTTCTTGGTGGGAGCCAATAACAAAGAGATTTTGTAGTTTTAAAGTATAATGATATTGAAGTATGATTGTATCATACCAATTAAAGACATGTACATCTCTCTAACTTATTCAACACTCCTTTGTCACATCAAAACGAGATATTTTATAATTTCCTCTTTAGAAATATTGAATAAGTTTATTTAATGGACAATAAGAGATTTTAAAATTACATATAAAATTGAGAGTTGTACTTATTAATAATTAAAATAATGCAAAACTTAACTTAAGACTTAATTATACAAATAGTCCATATTTGACAAGTTTGAGGTCTAAGTTTCAAAAGTTGTACGATTGGAGTTTATTTGAGACGTAAGATTATATTAACTTTAGTTAAATATTGTACTAGTTTTATATAAAATAATCATAAACCCTTTAAGAGTCATTTATGTAATGTAATTAAAAACCCTACCAGCCAATATTTTTTAGGACTATATTTCCGAACCATCACCTCCAATTTATTATCATGTCGAAGAGCGATACCATAGATGTAAGCTGGTTTCGGTTGGTCCAGGAGGTCAAACAATCAAATCTCTCAACTCATAAAGTCTTGAACACAATGTCTAATCCTTATATATAGAATTCTATAAACTTAAAATGAATGAATGAATATACTTACAATGATCTAATCCTTGTACATGTAATTCTCTTAACGTAAGATGAAGAATGAAATAATAAACCTACAATGATATTGAGGGAGGGGACAAACCCGACTCTTTTCTTTGTATCAAAAGAAGAAACTTATAATGAAGAATAAATGAATAAACTTACAATGCTATAATCATTATTTATAGAATTATCTAAGCTTACTCGACAAGAAAATTTAATCCGACTTTCTAAAATAAACAAAACTTAAGTAAAACTTGTAAAAATAAACCCTACACTTTTACACGTTTAACAACTCAAAATTAAACCTATGAATTTCATGATGGGGTTTAACGATGAAGGTGAGGGACAAAGAGCGAGATCAAGCTAGAATATATTCCCAGTCTACAATGGGTGGATGGTTTTTCCATACGTTTTACTAGTTACAGTAAAACTGTAGGCGAAAGAAATGGTTTTCCGTCTTTTGATCGGTCTCGAAATATCATGTTCTGTAAAATGGATCGTTAACTAGTTATTCTTAAAAAATAAAACTCATTAAAAGATAAATTTTTTTTTGAACGGCGTTTGAAACTACTCCCCAAATCTCCAATACCCGAATGAGCCTTCCTGAGACGGGATTGCAACCGTCCATACTGATTTTGACACTCCAGGCTTGGCTCACCCAGGAACACCATCAAGGAGGAAACTCACCACTTGAGAAAAACCCCCTTGAGTCAGGTTTGAACTTGAGACCTCAAGGTCCCCAAGCTCTAACCTTCATCCCCATACCATTGGGACAAATGCCCCTTGGTCATTAAAAGATAAAATTATGTACAACTTTTGAAACTTAGTAATTAACTCTTAACTTAATAAATATTTTTACAAGTTGTTTGATTAATAATTAACTATCTAATAATATTCACATCAGAATCTTTATATTGAGAAACCAAGTTCATTCTCTATTTTTTTAATATTGTGAAAGAGATAAAAAAGATAATAGATAAAACTAATTAAAATTAACATAGAATAAGTAATAATTTTGAATAAAATTATAAAAAATTAGAATAAAAAACCTGCTATATATAATATAAAATAAGATAGCATGTGAACTAAAAGAAACTTTAATTAATTGATTATTATATTATATTATATAATTGCAAGTTGAGTTTTTTTTTTAAATATCTTTCATATATCAAAAGCTTGCTGGCATAAAAAAAACAAATTCATTAATCATCAAGACGGGGACATGTAATATAAAATTCATGATATAATATCCATCGAAAATGATATTCTCACCAACTTAACGTTTAGTTATCTCAAATTTATTCTAGAGTTAAAGTGATGGTATTTGTGGTTTACATACAATAGTTTTAGTTTCATATTTGAAATTTTTTTTTTATCCTAATAACAATTAAGTATTGTGCAAAGGTTGTTATGTTTAGTCTTTAACTTTGATGAATGTTTATTTTCTTAGTTTGGTTAAACATAATACCCACTTTTTATTTTTCACTTAATTCAGTTACTTTTTTGTCAATTCAGCGCCACATCACCACCTATCATTCCTTTCACTCATTTCACTCATTTCAATCCCAATACTCATCTCTCTTTCACTCTTTCATCATTTTACCACCACCGAGATGTTTGCATGCGGGGGACGGTAACCGAAGTGAAGACCACCGAGCTGTAGGAATATGATCACGTAAAAATAAATGTATGTCCGGAAAGTATTTAAGCCTACGGAGTCACATGTCTCGACACAAATGTATTTGTATTAATTAATTTATTAATGAATAAAAATCACGAATTTAATTAACGATGGGTCGTTAAAACCAACGGTTACTAGTTAACAGTCGTTAGCAAGGGCGAATTTTAATGGGGGCCAGACCGGGCCGACTCGGCCCGTTTTTTCGCTCAGAAGTGGGAATTTATACTCGTTCGGTTTGAATTTTTTTTATATGCTTAGTCTGGCACGGTCTATATATTCATGAGGAGTTAATAGATATAACAAACTCTCCACAGCTCAATTGGTTCATCTTGGGATTGTTAAACAAGAGACCCAAGTTTGAAACATTGGGGCTACGTTTTTTTTGCGCATTTTTTTATAACCTAAAAACTTAAAAATCCACGTTTACATATGCTTTACTTTAATATCTCAACAGATATCTTCAAACACATTATATTGTAGTTCCTATGATGATTACTTCTGGTGTTACAGCTTTGTTACATACTTACATGTATTTCTATGTTGGGCTTGAAATCAAAGGGGCTGCATAATACGATATTGAATTGGATAAATGTCGTTTTGCTAAGAGTTTATGTGAAACTGTCTCCTGCGTGTAAGCACACGTGGACGGGTTTTTCAAAAGAAGCCATGGATGATCTTTTGAGTTTCCTCAAACTTACTGTTCCTTCAGCAATTATGATTTGGTATGCTTACTTCCTCAACAGATAGAAAAATATGAATTTTATGAGAATTTAAAATCTTTGTATAACCATGCAATTTGGAGGTGGCAACATGGGTGGGTTGGGTAATGGGTCATATGGGTTTAGGTTAAAACGGGTCAGATTTCAACCCGCTTGACCTATTCCCCTTTTAGTGGTATATCATCTATCTTAGATCTGTGCAAAAGTCTCGTGAAAACTTAGAAACGTGAGACGTACTTTTTGCTTGATGTCAGATGAGTATCTCGTAAATAGTCTGGTGATTAACGTAGAAAGAGAAATTGCTGAAAAGTTTGATCAGGATTGCATAATCGATGAATTCAAAAATCTTAATGGTCGTCGGGCTAAGTTGTAATCATGTTTCCAGGTAATATTCATTTCTTTCGTATCGTTTAGTTTTTTTTATGCGAAACAACTGTTATTTTAATAAATTAAAACAATAAGATATTTTTGTTTTTTGTTGTGTGGCCCAACCCGAACCGAATATCCGACCCAAATACCCGATCCGTACATATAACCCATTTGTTAAAACCTAACGATAACCTAAATTTTTTTTGACCCTCAACTTTCGGCCCGCGCAGACTTTTTGGTTAAGCTTCGCCCCTAGTCGTTAGTTAACATTTAAAAGAGGATTATAATTAAAATACAACTGGGAAAGGTTAGGAGAAGCTCATATTGGGCCGGCCCATCTATGGTGTCTCCTAATCTAACCCTAAACTTGTTTAACAAGTAAACCTTGCCTATAAATAAAGCCTCTAGTTTAAGGTTTTATTTTGCAACATCATATGAGATTATAGGCAACCTTAAAATCTCTCTCTCTTCCTTTTTTCGGCAATAGACCCAAAACCCTAAAGGGTTTTCGGTGTTGTGTGTGGTTCGACCAAAGCAAGAAGGAGAAGCTCAAGTGTTCGTGATCAAGTACTAGCATACGTACATCGGTGTGTCGTGTGTGCGATCGTAGAGAGGTTTTTCTTTAAACCCTAAAAGTTTCTTACTTTATTTGCTATTAAGGTACACGTTATCTTTCTTGGTTAATTAGTTAATTACATAGATTGATTTTCCGCTGCGTACTCGTGGATTGATATATTGTTATATAATCCAAAAGATTAAACTTGAAAGGCGGTTTAGGGTTGTTGATAATTTCGGAATTATAATTTTTTTTGAAACCCTAATCCAAGTTTTTTCTTGATAATTGGTTGCACTAATTGTTGTACCTTTACTTTAATTAGTTAAAAGAAGTAAAAATCATGAATTTTTCATGGTTATTACTTAGATATATTGATATTAATGCTTGATCATTTCCATTAATTATGCTAGATAATTAAGGAAAAAATCGTGTGACAATTTTGTTATAATTTGTGAAAATTCTGGTTGACACCAGTTCACTAAAAAAATCATTAAAAATAAACCGTTTAGAATTAGAGTCTGAAAATTTTAAATTAGATACTCAACTCATAGGGCTACAACTTTGTTGTTTTACGCTAAGCCCAGTTCGGCCATCCTCTAGGTCAAAATTGGCCGTGAAGCTGCTGGATTTTCTAGATCCGCACCTTGCTATGGTTTTGTGATAATTAGTTATAAAAGGTTTGGCTTACGCAATCAATACAACTTGTTGTATGCGGTCCGTTTCAAATGGAAAGGGGAGAAAATCTTAAACCATAGTGACCATAATTAGGTTGATTACCATAATTGTTACATGGTTAAATTTTATTACAAGTTCTTTTTTTTTTTTGGAAATATGAACTTGCTTAATAATCATTGAAATAAGATTTTGTTTATAAATAAAATCGGTGCCCTAAAATCAAAAGAAACACCGGCCCACCCATTTAATCACACTCTAAGAGAGGTATAAGTCGGGCCACCATGCTTCCCTAAAGATGGTATGTACTTAATTTCTACGCGCAAACCTCACTTCTACGCTTCTTTGTGTGTTCAAATGGAGCTACTGAGCTCTTTTGATTTGAAGGCAAACTAAAAAGGATTTTATAAACATGTTATGCATTGAAGATGTGCATGAATCTTCACACATAACCTTTTTATCACCCATAAAATTTCTTGACCCAAAATTAAAACTTAAGTCTTTGGCATCCAACTTGTAAAGGACACTTGTGGATGTTGTTTTACTCATTGGTACACAATGGTAAAATAACACTTACATGGCAAATTCCCACTCACTAGTACACAGTGGTGGACAAATTTGTGCGTTCTTGGTTGGACGACTTAAAGCAAGTTAAGTGGTGAGACCTTGACCCGTGGCATAAGATGGGACGAAACATGACTACAAATCACTTGATGCAAGTACACAAGTGTTGTTTGTAAGTCCCATTCTATCTAGGAATTGCACTAGTAATGTAATTGCTGATCGTCAATTACCTTTTGAGTACATCATTTCTAGCAGATCAACTGATGAAATGATGGTATGTCAATTGGATCTCTAGCCTTAATAAAATTAATTTTTTAAATAGTTTAAACATTGGGTAATTAAATTTGTTAAGGAAAAATTATCAAAAATACTGATTTTTGAACTTTATCTATTTTGTAGATGGCAACAATGAACCCTCCTCAAAACACCGTTGGTCATGCTTTTCGTCAAATGTTTGAAAGGGAAAAGCTCAATGGATCGAATTTCAATGACTGGTATCGTCAACTGAGGATTGTCCTAAGAGTTGAAAGAAGAACCGATGTCCTTGAAAATCAGTGGCCGACCGAACCAGCTACTACTGCTAGTGATCAAGAAAAAACACAGTACAACGCTGAATATAGCAGGTATGATGAAGTTGCTTGTTTGATGATCTCTAGTATGAATCCTGATCTTCAAAAGCAATACCAACTTCATACTACTTATGATATGATCAGAGAATTAAAGAAGATGTATGAAAAACAAGCTGGAGTTGAGTTGTTCGACCTGGTTATGGAACTCCATGACTTAAAGCTTGAAGCTGGAAAATCGGTCAGTAGTCATGTGCTCAAAATGAAGAGCTACTTTGAAATATTGGAATCACTCAACTATGGATACAATCAAGCTGTTCCGGTTGGCATGATTCTCAAATTCCTTACAAAGGATTATGAGGGTTTTGTGCGCAACTACAACATGCATAGTATGACTAAAACCATACCTGAGCTTCATGCCATGCTTGTTGAGTATGAGAAGACCATTCCAAAGAAAGCCACTGAAACTCCCTAAGTACTCTTGATAAAAGAGGGAAAGACCCAAAAGGCTAAACAACCGCAAAGGGCGAAGGGCAAGTATGATGGGAAAAGAAAAGGCAAACAAGTTGCTTATGTTCCAAAACCCAAAAAGAACCCTCCGACTAAAAAGGAGCATCCGGATAAAGACTAGACTTGTCACCACTGCTCTGAAGTGGGACACTGGAAGAGGAACTGTTCTCGTCTACCTAACTGAGTTGATCAAGAAGAAGAAGCAAGCTAGTGGGACTAGCACTTCAGGTATTTTCACAATTGAATTATTTTCCTTTTGTAAGCATAATTCATGGATTTATGACACTGGCTGTGGAACTCATATCTATGATTCGTTACAGGGACTTAGAAAAAGAAGGAAGCTGAAGCCTGGAGCTTTGCAGCTGTTTATGGGCAATGGTCTACGAGCACCTGTTGAAGTTATAGGAGAATATCATTTAGTTCTTCCTTCCGGTTTAATTCTTGTTTTAGAGAATTGCCATTATACCCCTTCTATTCCTAGAGGTGTCATTTCAGTTTCCTTGTTGAAAAACCATGGATTTATTAATGTTTTTAATAATATCGGTATACCAGTTTCTAAAAATAATGTTCATTATTTTGATGCTATTCCTTGTGATGGTATTTATGAAATTGATATGCGTGGTTGTAACTCAAATAATTCAATGTATAGTATTAGTAAAAGAGTCAAGACTAACTTGGACTCTACCTATCTTTGGAACTGTCGTCTTGCTCATGTAGGTAAGAACCACATTGAAAGACTTCAATGTGAAGGAATCTTACAATCAAGTGATGAATCATTTGATAAGTGTGTTTCTTGTATTTCAGGCAAGATGCCAAGGAAACCTTTTCTGCATAAACCAGAAAGGGCTAAAGCACTTCTTGGACTCATTCATACTGATGTTTGTGGCCCATTTAGACATGTGTCAAGAAAAGGTGCTAGTTACTTCATAACTTTCATGGATGATTTTAGTCGTTATGGTTATGTTTACTTGCTTAAACATAAACATGAAGTTTTTGAAACATTCAAAGATTTTAAAAATGAAGTAGAAAATCAACTCAACAAGACCATCAAGATCCTTCGTTCGGATCGTGGTGGAGAATACTTAAGCCAAGAGCTTAAGGATTATCTAAAAGCATGTGGAATTGTCCAACAGCTCACTCCTCCATACACTCCACAGCATAATGGAGTTTCTGAAAGGAGAAATCGAACTTTGCTAGAAATGATGAGATCAATGATGAACCTTACGACTCTCCCAATTTCATTTTGGAATTATGCTCTAGAGATTGCTATACGCATTCTCAATATGGTTCCAACCAAGAAGGTTGACAAGACAACACATGAATTGTGGCATGGAGATGTCCCTATTTTGTCTTACTTAAGAGTCTGGGGATGTGAGGCACTTGCGAAACGCGATACACCTGACAAAATTCAACCCAGAACTACTAAGTGCATCTTTGTAGGATACCCTAAGGAAACAATGGGTTACTACTTCTATAATCCTACCGAAAACGCTGTTCGAGTAGCTCGATATGCTGAGTTCTTTGAGAAGAATCTAATAGCTCAAGAGAACAGTGGGAGAATTGTAGAACCACTAGAAGATGTGTCACCTTCTGAAACTCCTAGCAATCATCAACTTAGGGGAGGGGGGGGGGATGTTCAAAGTAATGAACCTCAAGTCGATGATAGTGTGATTCCACTTTGAAGGTCCGAAAGGACTATACGTACTTCGGATAGATGGATGGGTCTAATCGAATCCGAGGAACACAAATTAGGAGATCTCGATGAACCTCCGAACTTTAATGCTGCATTATCAGATCCAGAATCTGACAATGGCTTGAAGCTGCAAATGTGGAAATGCAATCCATGGAAGAAAATCAAGTCTGGAGCTTGGTTGATCTTCCACCTAATGCAAAAACCGTTGGGTGTAAATGGATCTTTAAGAAGAAGACAAACATGGATGGAAATGTACACACCTATAAAGCTCGTCTCGTGGCGAAAGGTTATACTCAACGTTTAGGCGTTGACTATGATGAGACCTTTTCTCCAGTTGATGACATTAGAGCTATTAGGATTCTCTTAGCCATAGCTGCGTTCTATGATTTTGAGATATGGCAAATGGATGTTAAAACTGCTTTCTTAAATCGTTACTTGGATGAAGAAGTTTATATGGATCAGCCTGAAGGTTTTATTGATCCAAAACATCCCAACAAAACATGCAAGCTTTAAAGGTCCATTTATGGACTAAAGCAAGCATCAAGAAGTTGGAATAAACGATTTGATGAAGAAATTAAAAAAGTTTGGTTTTATTCAAAATCCTGATGAGCCATGTGTATATCGCAAAGCTAGTGGGAGTAATTTTACTTTTCTTGTCTTATATGTAGATGACATATTGATTATAGGAAAACACATTCCAATGTTGCAAGATGTAAAATCTCATATTGGGAAGTGTTTTGCCATGAAAGACTTGGGTGAAGCAGCATTTATTCTTGGAATCAAGGTCTATAGAGATAGAACTAAGCGGTTACTTGGACTAAGTCAAGGTGCTTATATTGATAAGATCTTGAAACGATTCAAGATGGAGAATTCTAAGCGTGGTCTTGTACCCATGCTGGAAGGACTTGATCTATCGGTCAAACAAGGTGCTTCTACACCTGATGAGGTGAAGCGTATGAAAAGAGTTCCTTATGCTTCGGCTGTAGGATCTATAATGTATGCAGTGAGATGCACTAGACCTGATGTAGCGTTCGCACTAAATATCGTTAGCCGATTCCAACAGAATCCAGGTGAAAGTCACTGGAATGCTGTTAAGACCATTCTTAAGTACCTACGGGCTACTAGAGATTTGTTTTTGGTGTATGGAGGAAATCCAGATTTAGAGCTCAAAGTGACCGGATACTGTGATGCTGGATTTCAGACTGATAGAGATGACACGAAGTCTCACTCAGGGTACATCTTCGTTCTAAATGGAGGCGCTGTGGACTGGAAGAGCAAGAAGCAAACCACAGTTGCTATGTCTGCAATAGAGTCTGAGTACATTGCTGGCTCAGAAGCTTCGATGGAAGCAGTCTGGATAAGGAAGTTTATTTGTGGGCTTGACGTGATCCCTTCAATTAGCTTACCCATTGATATGTACTGTGATAATACTGGTGCATTAATCATTGCCAAGGAACCGGGAGTTTAGAAAGGTGCCAGACTTTATGCTAGAAGATATCACTATGTTCGTGAGCAGAGCGAACTAGGGGAGATCAAACTACTCAAAGCTCACACAGATGTTAACTTAGCTGATCCCTTTACAAAAGCTTTATCTAGACCAAAGCTTGAAAGGCATGCCGAGGGCATGGGACTTAAATTAGCTAGTTAATTCATGTAAATATGTTGTTCGGTATTTGGATAAGGGATGTTAAACAATTTCTATTTATATAATGAAATTAAGTACTTGTTATGTTTGATTTCATTTAGTATTAGTTATGTCCTGTAATTGCATGTTTAATCCATGAATATTTATTAATATTCTAAACTATCTATTGTCGATTGACTATATGGGAATATAGCTAAACTAAGACAAATTTGAGTGATTGGTAATATTCTTGGAAAATATAAAGGATGGTCCCACCAAACTCACATGGTATTCATAAGATGCATATCGGACTACCCCACTAACGAATTATCACTTTATGGATCGGAGTCATTAACTAAAATTCGTAAATGGTTACTTTACTTATCCTAAGACTTGAGATACAAGTAGGTCATGCATCTATGGATTGCACTTACTTGATATAGTTCTAACTATCCTGAATAAGGTAGTACAAAAGGGCTATTTTCAGAAGTGTAGTGAAGTATGTGACTGTACACGTGTAGTGAATATATGATTTGTTCCTTCAGCTAAACCGTTAAAGAATGATACCACTGGGCCCCTCATTGGGACTAATTAAGATGTTTGCATGGCCGTGCCCAGATGAAATCCAGATATGTCTCGATTAAATTTGGTAATCTTTAATTAGTTATGGAATTGATCCATATTCATATTTAACACGGTATCTCTAACAAAGGGATAGTAAAAGCCTAATCCATCTAAATATACTTTAAGAAACTATACTTAAATGTTTCCGAGAGCATTGGTGTGTTGCTAGATGCTAACCAATGTTATTACTTTTATTATTACATGCTCAAGTGGGAGCTGTAGGAATATGATCACGTAAAAATTAACGTATGTCTGAAAAGTATTTAAGCCTACGGGGTCACATATCTCAACACAAAAGTATTTGTATTAATTAATATATTAATTAATAAAAATCACGAACTTAATTAACGAAGGGTCGTTAAAACTAACGGTTACTAGTTAACAGTCGTTAGTTAACTAGTTAAGAGAGGATTAAAATTAAAATACAATTGGGAAAGGTTAAGAGAAGCCACATAGGGCCGGCCCATCTATGGTGTCTCCTAATATAACCCTAAACTTGTTTAACAAGTAAACCTTGCCTATAAATAAAGCCTTTAGTTTAAGGTTTTATTTTGCAACATCATATGAGATTATAGACAACCCTAAATCTCTCTCTCTCTCTTCTCTTTTTTCGGCAATAGACCCAAAACCCTAAAGGGTTCTCGGTTTTGTGTGTGGTTCGACCAAAGCAAGAAGGAGAAGCTCAAGTGTGCGTGATCAAGTACTAGCATACGTACATCGGTGTGTCATGTGTGCGATCATAGAGAGGTTTTTCTTTAAACCCTAGAAGTTTCTTACTTTATTTGCTATTAAGGTACACGTTATCTTTCTTGGTTAATTAGTTAATTACATACATTGATTTTCCGCTGCATACTCGTGAATTGATAAATTGTTATATAATCCAACACTAGCTACCCTCCCAATGCTCTCACCGAGCAAAAGGATCCATGCATCACCTCCAACGAGATCTCGGTGGAGGTATTGTAAATAACCTTATGCAAAGGGCTAAAGGGTAACAACTTGGATGAATGTTTATTTTTTTAGTTATGTAAGGTAAAGTCGTCTATGAGGAATATAAAAAATTAGCCCCTAAAAATATAAACTTGATATCAAACACGTTAAAAATATCATTCAATCTTCAGTATATTGAGACTCCATATTCAAACAAAAAGGTGCTAAGAAGGAAAAGTCGGAGCCCCTTGTCGTCTCCAAGCCATCTGCTAGCCGACCCAAATTCTCTGCTTCCAAGAAAAGGAAGGGCGCTGAAGCGGTGGTGTACCTAGATAAATTTGATGGCCTAGCTTCCGCCGAGGTGAGCAACAAACTGCTCTCCATGGAAACAATGATGTACCTGGTAAGAAGCTCAACAAGTATATATTAGTTTCATACCTGTCGCGGCTGCTGCTTAGGATTCCCATTTTTCAGTGCACGACATCGAGAAGCTCAGCACCTACGCCATGGAGATAGAGCAGGATCTGGCCGAGGCCGAGGAGAAGATCAAGGCCCAGGCTGAAATCGTCAAAGGAAGAACCCGCTACTATGAGCAGAAGCTCACTGAGCAGCGCTTGGCCTTTGAAGCTGAGAAGGTCTCAGATGCCGAAATTGGCAAACTCTCCACTGCCCAAAGCGTCCTGGAAAGCATAATCAAGATGGCAGGTGAAGCTGAAGAGGCCGGTTTCAAGGTTCCTGGCTAGAATGCTGTGGCTTGGAGGTCAATTCTGGAATCCCTGGGAGGAGGCTATGGCGAAGTGGTAGAGACTGGGAAGGATGTGAATGAAGACTGCTCCTCGAAAGTGGTTCCAGAATCTCTAGAGACGATGACAAGGGCATATGTGTTGAAGGTCGGCGAGGGTGAGAAGCCTGGAGAAGACGGGAAGGTGACGGACAATGAAGATAAAGCAACGGTCTGAGCCCAGTTTTTTTTAATAGTTTGAATGGTGATGGTGGATGTAAAAACACATGAACTTTTGTGGTTTCCTGTTCAGAACAAACAACAAACAATGGTGGGGATTCGGGTGGAGAGATCTTGTGGTTTACAAGATGAAACCCGGATTTCTAAACTGAACAATGATCTTTGAGCTTCCCAAGCGGAGGGATCCTGAGGTTTTCAGGACGAAACTTAGGGAGCTCAACCTTACCCCCTTTTGTTTATAATATTATGCTATGGCTTTTGACTTTTTATGGTGTACTTTGATTTCCAACTCTGTTTATGAAATTTATTCTATGTATTTTAACTTTGTAGAAATCTTATAGGTGTAATTGCAAAAACGACTTAGAATATTTAGAGGTTGTAAAAAATAAAATGGGAAAAATGTAAGGTCACAGGTTAGAGTCCAATAATGTATAGTTTGAAAATACTGAATACCTGACCACTAGGTTTTACCTTAGGCAATTTCCAAGTTCGCTTATAACCTTTTCTTGACATTCTTGCCGGCATCCCAGTTGGGATCTTTACAAGAATCTCTGCTGGTATCCTAGCGGCTAGCCCAGGCATGTCATCTTTAGGATTCCTGAACTTAAAACAAGTTAGGAAATATAGTTAAGTCGGGGATAAGCCCGAGATACTTGGGACTAAGCCAATTTTGGTGACAAGCCTTTTTAAACTTGGGACAAAGCCAACTTGAGTGACATGTAAATGTCAAAACCTTTGTTAACACGTAAGTGTAATAAAAACCTTGAGAATCCGCCCAGCAGCCTACAGTGACGAGATTGTTAGCCACCACTCATGATGGACTGGTCTGGCCACCTTTAGCATACTGGTGGACGACGTGCACTCCTGACGGGGGTCGTGCGCTACTGGCGATTATCCAAACTTAGGAGAGGAGACAACCTCTCAAACCTTAGAAGGTATGCGTGATACCTTAAGCGAAGGAGAGGTGACCAACCTCTAACTGGGGATATACCCGAAGAAATTAATCAGGATTCACAGCATCTGCGAAACACTCATTGCTTGATGAGGGGTAAGTGTTAGCCTTGCTAACACCACTCCGATGCTTAAGCCAGTAACGTAAGATAAGAATAATAAGGATAAACTGAAATTGGAACAGTGGACATACCTGTTTAGGTTAAGGCAATGAGGTTTTAGGGAATCCCAACAGGATTCTCACATGAAATAAGCCTTAAGATGAATAGCGTTCCATGCCTTTGGCAAGGGTTCTCATTCCATGTTCACTAATCGATATGCCCCTTTCCCTTCTTCAGAATCTGTAAGGTATAGGCCCGCCCACTTGGGTGCCAACTTCCCATCAACAAGATTTTTTGTGTTTTGGAATGCTTTTCTTAGCACCATATCTCCCACTTGGAACCTCTTGAGCCTGGTATACTTGTTATAAGATTTGGCCACTCCTTGCTGGTATGATGCTATCCGGATTCTGGCCAAGTCTCTGAGCTCTTCAAATGTTTCGAGATCCTGGAGCAGATTCTGATTGTTGATCTCAGGATCCTAGCAGCTGATTCTTGTTGTAGGTATCACCGTCTCTGTAGGGATCACAGCCTCAGTTCCAAACACTAAGGAGAATGGAGTTTGACCTATTGCGTTCTTGGGCGTTGTTCTATCTGCCTAGAGTATAAATGGCAGCTCCTCAGCCCACTTGCCCTTTTTGGAACTCAATTTTTTCTTGAGGTTGTTGATGATGATGATCTTGTTACTGGATACCGCTTGACCATTGCCCTTAGGTGAACAGGTGTTGAAGTGATCATCTTGATTCCCCAACTTGCATAAAAGTTGGTAGTTCTCTTGCCAATAAACTGGGAGCCATTGTCACAAGTAATTTCCGCCGGAATCCCAAATCTGGTGATAATGTTTCTCTTGATAAAGGATATCACCTCCTTTTCTCTTACTTAAACATAGCCTTCTGCTTCAATCCACTTGGAGAAATAGTTTGTCATTGCGAGCATAAACACCTTCCATCCAGGAGCCTTGGTTAGCTTTCCCACAATATCCATGCCCCAATTTATAAATGGCCAAGGAGAGACTATAGAATGCAGATGCTTAGGTGGTTGGTGTAGAATATTGCCGTGCCTTTGGCAGGCATCACATTTATGGGAGAAGCTCATGGCATCCTTCTACATTGTGGGACAATAGTAACCAAATCTGAGAATCTTAGAGAAGAGTGCTCTGCCCCCAGTATGGTTTCCATAATCTCCGCAATGAATGTCTTCGAGCACTTCAAGAGCTTCTGACTTTTCTAGGCACCTCAAGTAGACACCTGCAAGAGAGTTTCTATATAGAATTTTATTTAAGATAAAATAGGGTATTACCTTGGCGCGAAAAGCCCTAGGATTTTCCCCCTTAGGAATCTCCCCATCTTGTAGATACTTTTTGATCGGGTGAGTCCAGGATTCCTGAATATCTTTGGGATCCTCAACATCACTGTCTGCGTTGCTGTCAACTGCGTGAGCTTCCTATTCGGCTATTGCAGGAGTCAGGACATGTGTTATTGGGATCCTGATATTCTCCGGTATCCTAAGTGATGAAGTTAGGTTTGCCAAAGCATCGGCTTCCGAGTTGTCTTCTCTTGGTACGTGTGTTATACTAAAATTTTCAAAGCACACAACTAATTTTTTTTAACAATATCAAGATATTTAATTAAATTCTCCCCTCTCACTGCATAAGAGCCATTAAATTGGTTAGTCAGTAAAAGAGAATCAATAAATACTTGAATGCACCAGATTCTCATATCCCTGGCTAGTTGTAATCTAGCAATGAGAGCCTCGTATTCAACTTCGTTGTTGGTAGCCTGAAACTCACAAGATATGAATAGTGGTATTATGTCCCCCTATGGAGATTTTAGCAGGATTCCGAGCCCCGTTCCTTTAATATTTGAGGATCCGTCCGTGTAGAGAATCCAATTGTCTTCGAGCTTCTCAAGCTTCTGGACTTCCTTATCGGCTTCCTGTTTAATGTCACTGCTGAAATCTGCCACAAAGTCAGCCAAGGCCTAGAATTTGATTGCCGTCCTTGGCTCATATCTTATATCGTAGGCACTTAATTTGACTGTCCATTTGGCCATCCAACCTGACATTTTCGGCTTCCTGACAAATGCCTTAATAGGATAGTTAGATTTCATAATAATAACATGAGTTTCAAAATAATGCCTTAATTTAGTAGAAGCCATTATAAGAGCTAAAATTAGTTTATCAAGATAGGAGTACCTGGATTCTGCGTCTAGTAGAGTTTCACTTACATAATACACCAGATGCTGCTGACTTTCATGATCTTTGACTAATACAACGCTAACTGAGCTTCCGGATACTGCGAGGTACAGAGATAACGACTCCCCATCTTCTGGTTTCATGAGAAGTGGAGCTGCTGACAAGTATTCTTTTAAGGATCTCAGGGCTTCTTCATGCTTTTCATTCCATTTGAATCTTTTGTTTTCCTCAGAATATCATAGAAATCTTTACTCTTCTCTGAGGATTTTGAAATGAACCTTGTTGAGTGCCGTTATTCTTCCTGTCAGCCTTTGTACTTCTTTTACATTTGATGGAGATTTTAGGTTCAAGATTGCCTTGATCTGCTCTGGGCTTGCTTCTATCCCTCTTTCAGTAACCATATATCCAAGAACTTCCCACCTCGCACGCCAAAGTGGCACTTGGAAGGGTTTAACTTCATGTTATATTGGTTGAGAATATCGAAAGCAGTCTGGAGATCCCTGACATGATCCTTAGCTTTTCTTGATTTCACCAATGTCATCAATATAGACTTCCATTGTGTCCCCCAAGTGCTCCTTAAACATCATGTTGACTAGTCTCTGGTACATGGAACCTGCATTTCTTAAACCAAAAGGCATAGCAGTATAACAGTATATACCTGTTGGGGGTTATGAACGCCGTATGCTCCTGATCAGAGGTTTCCATTTGAATCTGCTGGAATCCCGACGAGGCATCCATGAAGGTGAGCATCTCATGGCTAGCCATTGCGTCCACCATTGCATCGATGTGAGGAAGTGGAAAAGGATCCTTGGGACAATCCTTGTTCAAGTCCGTGTAATCTACACAAACTCTCCATTTTCCGTCCTTCTTCTGCACTACAACTACGTTGGATAGCCATTTAGGATACTTGACCTCTCTGATCATCTTTGTTTTGAGAGGCTTGTCAACTTCCTCCTGGATAACTGCGTTCTTTTCGGGAGCGAACTTTCTTCTCTTTTGTTGGATGGGCCTGAAAGTGTGATCTAAACCAAGTTTGTGAGTTATAATGTGTTTAGGGATACCTGTCATGTCCTCATGCTTCCAAGCGAAGGTTGAGGTTCTGTCTTTAAGGAGCTGAATTAGTACATGCTCGGTATCCTTTAGGACGCTGGTTCCTACGAGCACCTTGATTTCAGGATTCTGGGGTCCAACTGGATTTCTTTGACGTCAAGCTCCCTGTCCTCCTGTTCTTCATGTGCTCGCTTCTGTAATTACTATGCTTTCGTCAATTTCGTTGTATTCTTCATTGATGTTGAGTAGCAATTCTTGGCTTCCTGTTGGTCCCTCTCTATCCTTACAACTCCCCATGGTGTAGGAAGCTTGATACATTGATGATAAGTCGAGGGGACTGCTTTTATTTCATGTATCCAAGGCCTACCAAGAATAATGTTGCAACACGACAGAGAATCTATAACACACAATTTTTTCATGCAATTTACTCCCTCTATATATGCTGGTAACTTGATATCCCCCACAGTGCTTCATGGTTTCACCACTGAAGCCAACTAACACTGAGGATCTTGCAATAATTTCACTTTCTGGGATGCCTATCTTTTTGATCACGTCAAGTCGGATGATGTTGACCGAGCTCCCGTTATCTATTAGGATCCTGCAAACAAAATGATTAGCAACATATAAAGTTACCACAAGACTGTCGTGATGAGGATCTTAGACGTTGCTGCGGTCACTTTCGTCAAATGAAATCACTTTATCTTGAGTTAAAGTGGATGTCCGGACAGGTTTGTCACCTTGTTCAGACTTGGATTCCTTCGCGTGCTTCTTGGCTGATGAATAGGAGGTGCCGCAGATATCTAAGCCTCCTGAAATAAAATTGATAATCCTGGCATCTGAAGGCCGAGAAGCTGATCTTTGAGTGAGCTTGTTGGCTTCCTGGGTCTTGCTCCCCTTTCTGCCCAACAATTCTTTAAGGTGCCCCTTGCTGAACAAGTAGCTGATCTTTTCGGAGTGCTATGCACTCATCAGTTAGGTGGCCGAAATCCTCGTGGTAGGCACACTACTTGGTCTTGTCTTTCCAGGATCCTTGTTTTTCGTTCTTCCTAGGCCATCTCGCCTTTTCTCCGAGATCCTGCATGGCACACATCAAGCCACCAATGTCCATAGAAAAGCAATATTCGGCTACCTTAAGATATTCCTCCTCGTCATCATCTTGGTCTACAACATTGATTCTTTGGTTGTCTGGTTTGGAATATGGTTGGGATCTGTTTTGCTTCCCAGAGGATTATGACTTCTTGCCACTGGAATCATATTTGGGAATATCGATCATTTGGTGAATCTTCTTATCATCTTCCAAACGTATAAACCTCAGAGCTCTGCTGCACACTTCATCAAGATTCCTGCAAGGAGTCATCACTAAGTCATCATAAAAATGAGAATCCTTGCGGAGCCTCATTTTAAAGGCTTCAACGGCTCCTGCCATATCTAGATGAGGAATCTCCAAGGATTCTCGTCCAAATCTGGCAACATAGTCCCTGGGCGGCTCGTCTGGCTTCTGAACCACTCGATATAAGTCACTTGTTAGAGTATTATTCTGTTCGTCGTGTGAAGTATCAAGTACAAGTCAAAGCTGCAAAAGAGGCTGTGTCCGAAGTGACCCGAACTGCCAGTTCAGGTGCACACGAACTGACCCGAAGTGGCAGTTCGTGTGATGTCCAGTTCGCACATTTTGGAACGACTATAAATAGTTTGTCTTGTTCAGTTTCTGTAACTTCCTGGTCAGATCTTGTGTGTGTAATCTGTGTGTTTTCTCTCAGGGGTTATAATAAAAAAGTTTTTGTATTTACATTTCGTGTCTTGTTTACATACTCGAATTACTACGATTTCATCATGATAGAGTAGACGATCCACCGCTCATGCACTTACAAGTGGTATCCGAGCTTTCGGTTCAATTTACTGATCAGATCTCTACTGTTTTTCGAGGTTTTGGGCTAAAATGTGTTGGTTTTAGAAAAATTGGTGTGTTTTTACATCGTTTTAATAATTTCAGTTGAGCTTTTCGTGAAAAATTTGATCCTAAATCATTCCTTTCAAGTATCTTTGTTCTACTGCTGCAAATCACGTTCAAAATCTTCAAAAATCGTGAAATTTGTGTTCAAAATGTTCCTGTTCGTTTGAGTTCGGGTGAAGAACAATCTGTTCGAAAAATAACCGCTTCGAAGTTTGAGTTAATTTGGGTTCGGGTAAGTTCGGTTAAGCAGTGTGAGAGTTCGGGTGAGTTCGGTTGAGTTCGTGTACCCGAAGTCACATTTCGGTTCCATTGTCTCAGTTCGGATCAGTTCGGACCAGTTCGCTCCAGTTCGTGTAACAGTTTGCAAATCAAACTTCTTAGATCGAGATTTTTGGGTTGTTTCACTAAAACTAGCGTAACTTGAGTTCCATTAAGAGTTACGGGAGCTAATACTAGCCAAAACGACCGTCTCGGAGAGATCTACACTCTTACTCACCTTACGGCTAGTACCCTCCATTTCGACTCCCAAAATCCACTTCTAAGACCTCCGTTTTTGCATTTCAAGTTTTTGGAGTGTAATTTTTTCGGAAAAAGATGAGTGATTTCAAGCATTTGCGCCAATGCAGACCACAATGCAAAGTATGCTGAACTATGATAACGAAATAGAAACAAGTCAGGAAGTTCCCAAATTACTGAGATTGGAAGATTATCATAGTTGGGTAAAATGTTTTAAAGCATATATTGATACATATGATGTTGATATGTGGTTGGCATTTACCGAATAATATGTATATCCTAAGGATGTGACTGGAGAGCCGATTCTTCAAAGTAAATTTACTTCTGAGCAAACGAAAGCTTATCAAGCTGTGAAAAAGGCATATGGTAAATTAACCATGGCATTACCTAAGGAGTTGTTACGTCAATTTTCTACTTACTATACATCAAAAGGTTTATGGAATGCTCTGCAGAAGATATGTGAAGGTAATGATCAATATAAGAAAATCCGACAGGAAGTTTTGAAGAAGGAATTTGATAATTTCAAGCATTATCAAAATGAATCAATTCCAAATATGATTGCAAGATTTTCACATCTGATGAGTGAAATGGTGTTGGTTAACATAACAAACGAAGGTGCTGATTTATGTCATGATGATTACCCATGATAAAGAATATACGAGGATGTCATTCAATGATTTGATTCAAAGAATACAAGCAAGGGATTTGGAATTAACTGTGAACAAATCACTGCCTGCACAAATTCGGAATACTGCTGTGTATCATGGAGAAAATGATTCTACAATTCATGCTGTGAAGTCAAATGTGTTAAACTCTGCACCCCTACAGCATTTGTTGCCAGAAAATCTGATAATTCTGGTTATTCTTCTGGGTGTAATATTTCGATTCCAAGTTCATCAACACACAATGCCTTATCTGTTAAGACAACTGATGATTATATGGTATTGATTTCTGATTTTGTTTCGTCATATTTTGGTGTTATTACTTGTACAATTAGTAATGCATAACTGACAGAAGAAGATTATGATCAGATTGATTATGATCATCTTGAGGAATTGGATTTGAATTGGCAGTATGCTATGCTTGTTAGAAGAACTAAGAAATTCTTTAACAGAACCGTGAAGAAGATGTTGAATCAAGGTGGTAAGATTGGATTAGATAAATCAAAGGTAATATGTTTCAAGTGTTCAATGTATGGACATTTTGCTCGTGAATGTCAAAAGTCAACCAATGATAAGCTAAAGTCTGGTCAACATGCTCATTTGGTTAAAGCTTCAACAAGTAAATCAAATCAAGATCAATAAGCTTTTGTTTCTATGAATGACAGAATGGCTGAGATATTTTGGCATCCAAATGAATTTGCATGGAATGCAGATCATGAATTTAGTAGAAACGCGACTTGTAATTTCAACTTCAGTGTAGCTAATACGGATAATGAAGTTGTTGCTTTAATGGCTTATCATCAAAATGATAGTGTTTTTAATGAGTCTGAGACAAGTTCGAAAACAACAACAGTTGAAGAAGTTTAGGAACTTGTGACTAAAATTCAAACAGAAGAACATTTTAAATGTTCTGATTGTGTTATGTTACGCAACAAGAATACAAGTTTGGAAAGAGATCTCAATTTATCGAATGAAGAGATTGTTGTGCTGAAACAAGAGTTATAAAGTTATTTAGAAAAAGTATTATGAATTGATTCCAATCAATGAAACTTTACTGAAAGAGAAGAATGATTTGTTTGAAGAATGTGAAAAAGGCAAAGGCTGATGCTAAAGATGTTGCTGAAGATTTTGAAAATTTTATTTCAGAAAGCTTATCCAGTTCAGCAGAAATGTGAAAAAGCCAATGTAATGGCTGTTAAAGTTGCTGACAAAGTTTTGAGTCTACAAGAAGAGCTTTCTACACTTCGTGATGCACATGTACTTCTCCGAGATAAGAATGAAGTTTTAACAAAGGATATTGAGTTTTTTAAGAAGACATGGGAAAATGTCAGGGAAGAACTGTTTGCTGATTGTGAAGTAAGGAAAACTGCAAAATAATGAGTACAATGATTTAAATGAAGAATTCATTAAGTCTCAAAAGGACTCGTTTGCTGCTCAACAAAAGATTTCTGAGTTAAAATTGAAGATTCTAGAATTGCAAATACAAGTCAAACATTGTAATTTATCACCAACATTGCTAAAATTTTCTGTAGAAGAAAGACAAGAGTGATGATGATTCAAAGGAATATGATATTCACAAGGTTCCTGCACTAGTGGATTTATCTGAATTTTCATCTGCTCCTCTTGATCCAAAAGCAGAACTGCATGATTATTCTAAGTTTGCCACTCCTACAAAGAAGAAGAAATCTAAATCTGGAAAGAAGAAAGGAATTATAGGGGAAGTTCTAAAGTTTGATTCAAGTTCTTCATTTTTGGAAGATGAGAAGATTTTCGGTAAAGTTGAAAAGTCTATGGATATTTCATCTGAAGTAGAAGAAGCTAAATCTTTGGTCTGTGAGAACAAGCTGAAGGACATTAAAGCTAAATTTACTAGAGAAGCTAAATGAAGAGATGCTTTTGGTTCTCAGTTTGGAACTACAAAAGTTCAAGGTTTTAAACACAAAGGTTATAGGCTATGTGGTTAAAGAGGTTCTAGCTCAAGGTTAACAATCAAAGAAGAAGGAAAATGTTTTGAAGGTTAAGAATCAAAAGAAATCACAACCTCATAAGAAATAAGATGTTATTTCTCCCTCCAATCAGAATTTTTATTATTCTGGAAGCTCTTCATCTGATGTTAAAGTTTCTTCGCAGAGTCAATCTCCGAGGTATGATTCTTATCATGATTTCTTTGATAATTTTGGTTCTGAGAATTCATTATTTTCTAAGTATTCAAAGAGTTTTTCAAATGATTTTCAAGTTCGTGAAAACAATATGCTATGCATGTCGTCGACCTGGACATCTTGCTACAAATTTTGCAACGACTGCATATATCCACAACAATGCAAAATATGTGGATGAAAATGGTAAAATTTTTGATGAACCTTGGTCCCCAATGTTCAAATCAACCAGTAAGCAGTTTTGGTTAAAACCAAAGATGCCGGTTAAAACATTTTCAGGTTCTGATTCAAATTTTTTATCATCAATGATATGGAAACCAAAGATTGTTACCAAGGCCAAACATGACTATATGGAAGACACCAGGCGACCTGACGTTGTTGAATCGGGTCGATCCCAAAACTACTAATGTTTTATTTGGTGTCAGCATGTATTTCAGGAAGATCTATTGGTATTTGAAAGATTGCTCGTGGTGGAATATCTGTGTTTAACTTGAAATTTGTGTTTTAAAAAATGCTAAAATGCAAGTATCCGTGTTGGTTGATCAATTTTCTTTTATTTTTCACTCCGTCTCATTTTGAGGGGGAGTTTGTTTTTTGAAAAATACAAAAATAGTGTGTCGTTTTTCAAATGGTAAATATGAAAATCTGAAAACTTGAGTTCGTCATTTTTAGGGGGAGAAAATTTAAAAAGATTGAAAAATGAGAAATTGTATCCGACATAATTGGGAAATCATGGTACATTGGCTGACATCGTCTGACTCATGGATAAAGTAAGTGAAAAAGCCACAAGACCATTGTTCGATGTGCTAGGTAGGCTCGGCAAATCAGAAAGTATACGAATGTGATATTCACTAAATCTGATGCTTGACTTAGTGAACAACATCTTGATGCATATCTCAAGATATCAAGAAAAAGATATGTGAAAAGAAAAAAAATGAGAAGTCATTGTGTATACATGTGTTCATTTTGCAAATATTTAAACTTGTTTGATTTTATTTATTTTCTCAAGTGATCGGTCTTTCTTTGCGTATCGAAAGATCGACCTGATTGGTGTTCACTTGAGGTTCTGCTTTATTTTCTTTGGTGTTTCGTATAACTCATCGGACTTTCTCTGCGTGTACGGGAGTACCGACCTGATTGTTGTTGGATTATACAATTTCAACTTGTTTTTATTCTCTTATTTTGTTAAATCTGAGGCCTTATCTGCGTATCGAGAGATCGACCTTAAGGTAGACGATTTAACGTTCTTATTTCTTTTTGCATGGAACACAGTTGACTATATCATGAATGTTTTGGCTAAAAATTGCAAGACTTAACTTAGTAACCAAATCAGTTTGTGAGGTTAGGTGCACTGGATGTAAAGTATATGAAATCGTTTGAAATAGTTTGAATTCAAAGAGAAGATAGATTTAATACAAGCACAACCGATAAATTCCCTGAACGCAAGTAAGAACACCAAGATTTTTTAGGGGAAAAAGCCCTTAACCCCCTGGATGTCTCCAAGAGCCGGCCGACACAAAAAACCCCTTGGCAACGATAACGCACGTTGCCCGTTTATTTCACTGAAACTTGGTTTGAGTACCCCTGATTGCGACAATTGCTGAGTGAGTAGGTGAGAGTACAAGTGATCGTAAGTTAGTAAAATGAGTCCTAAGCCGCGTTTACATACATATGAATCGTAACTATAATTCTGAGATTCTTGGGATTTTCCTTCCAACGACCTCTGGCCGTTACTTGACCGAAATTGGTGGCGGGACTTCATTTCCACACGTGTTCCAGCTTTGATCGAGTCTATATGACCGTTATCCATTCTTTCGTACCTGGATTGATCACATAGAGTCAAAGGAAAGATTAGTACCGTCACCCTAGCATGCTGGGTATCTGTGCATGCTGGGAACAAGTAGAATAAAAAGATAAATCCTGAATGCATTACATCCTGAGATAGTAATTAAATAAAGGGTACTATGAACATAAATGGAAATCCAGGGTACCGATAAACCAAATATGCAGTCCCTAGATATTCGACATCAATGGGTCTAAACCTATCACAGAACATTAGTAAAATTTAGGCTGGAATCCAGGGTATAACAATTTCCCCCCAAATTCGCAGCTTGTGGATAAGAATTCACATCTGTGAATTTTCAAACTGCGATGACTCATCATAGCTAGTTTAATCCGGTCCGCTTGTTTAGGAGTAGATCCTCCACGATCCTTATCCACGTCTTTTCACCCCTGTAACTTCCATCCATTAAACACCCATCTCTCTAAATTAGTTTTACCCACTTCTTTAGAGAGAAAAGCAATCATCGTCTTCATCGTCCGACTGTATTCTCCAATCAGGTACACCTCTCTTCTAGCTTTGAATTTTCCGGTCTAACGTTGACGAAAAAGCGTATCCGTCACGAATCCGAGGCTATCCCCACGGAAATCGAGGATTTCCTTAACCAAAAATACCTGCAAAGTCCCGAGATGGAGACATGCAGCTTCGATGACCATTCGACCCCAGGTTGAGGTCGGACTTCGTATCCCACACCTGGGTTTGTTTTCCCACATCCCCTTTCAGTATTAGACTCTCTTACCCTTTTTCCGGCCTGGTTGCCAAGTTTTTCGAAGCCATTGGTCTTTCTTACGCCCAAACCCTTCCCATGGGTTGGCGCATCCTGGGTACTCTTGACCGTCTAAGCTACTCTTTCCAGCCCCTGATCGGTTTACCTGAGTTGGCTCAGGTCTATGAGGTGAAATCTCATGGCTCGAACCGTTTCTTGTTTAAATCCCTCACTAAAGACCTGCAGTTGATAATCGATGCAACTTAACGAGAAGAATGGAGAGATCAATTCTTCTTTGTAAAGCGTTCGAGTATCCTAGGGGGTGATCAGCTTCCTCATAGGTGGATTGTTAAGGGTAGGAAGACTTGTCATAGAAATTTAGGGTTAAAATATGTATTTATTAAATTGATGACCTTGGATGTTTGCCTGTGTAGTGCCTAGTTTGTTGGAGATTTGCCCCGAAGAGCAGGAGACCGAAGCCAATTTGGAAAAGTTTTTGAGCATCCCTGAATCCGAGCATTCATTTCGTTGTGACGATATTTCCGCTGCTTTTTACCATACCCCCAGCATGTCAAGCTGTAAGTACCCGGGATTTTACATATTTGTTTTCCGTACATATCTATCGTCTGGCATTCAGGGATTCTTTCTCAGCCGCTGCACCCAAATTCAATCTTGATTACATGGACGCCGTCCTGAGCTCCGAAACCAGTACCGAGGATGACATACTAGTCCTTGCATCCGTGAAGACTGAACCTACTCCCCTCACCAGGATTCCTCCATCCAGGGCCTCCGGGTCCAGGAGAAAGACCCGAGGGTCAAGTGCCGCTGCTGCTACCACCTCTGCTGCCCTCAGCTCAATCACTTATCTTACGGCCACAGAGAGCGAATCCCTTGTTTACCAGGTAACTATTATTCGACCCTGAATAAATTTATTGATATTGACCCTGAACCTGGATTCCATTTCTTTCAGGCTACCTCTCGCATTCTGGACCTCCTGGCCGTCGCTGAGAAGCAAGCGGTCGATGCTAAAGCTACAGCCAATGTGAACATCGCCCAGGCCAACAAGGAAGCCCTCAAAGCCAAACTGTTGCACGACAAAGCTGTGAAACTCATAGCTGAAATGGGAAGAAGTCGGTACAGACAAGGGTCGAGCACTAAGCTGCCATGCCTGAGGTTGTTGAAACAACCAGGGTTTCGGCTCTGGTATCCCTACTGCAGGCCAGGCTCAAGATGGTGAAGGAGGCTAGGGATCTGAAGCTTGTGAACCCAAAATGGAACCACCGACTGTGGCTGAAAAAGCTGCAAGAGCTAGGTCGTACCATTCCTGGGGGCTTTGATTTGGAGGAGATCCAGGACGCAGGGGGTTCAGCCTTGGTCGTAACCGATGCCAGCACGAAAATGGAGGTGGATCAGGTCAAGACCCAGGATGCTGAGGGCCAGGATGAAGCGGGTAAGGGAGGAACAGGCGAAGAAGAAGAAGGCAGGGAGAAGGACGCAGGGCTGCCGATGTAGCAGCCACGGGTACTGCTCAAGAGGCTATGGTCCTTTATCTTTTTCCTATTTTAGTGAAGCTTCTTTAAATATTTTCTTTTGTAATGGTTTCCGGAGGTTTGATTCCCGGTGTTACAATGCTCCACCCACAGGCTTACACATGTGGTTTTAACATTGAATCACCCTGAGGTGGTTGGACAGTTTGCTCCAACCAAAGGGTGGTTATCTATCTAACCGCTTTTTGACTACATGTTCGTGTGATATTTTTATCTTTCCTGCACAAGTAAACATATAATTTTGATAGACAAGTTATAGAAAACAAATTGTACCTTCTACATCCTGGGGTGTACCCTGAATGTTGGATCACTCCAAGTGCAAATAAACAATATCTTCCATCCTTAGTGCAATTGTGCTTTGGAATACTTAGTAACAACCTAGGCTGTTACTTAACCGATATCGAAACCCTAGGATTTGGCATTGCCATGCCATCCTAGGTCATAATCACTTAGTTAGACCCTACACATTTTAGGAATAAATTTTAATAACTAGGCTAAGCCAAAAAATGCTAAGGTTAAACCTGAAAATCGTGGGGTCGAGCCTGAAAATCCTGGGGTCAAGCCCAAAAATCTTGGGGTCAAGTCGAAAAATCCTAGGGTCAAGCCAAAAATCCTGGGGTCAAGCCCGGTGCCGATCCGGCGAACTGGTGTCATGCCCGGTTCCGTACTATCGAATTCTAGGGTCCACCTCGAGCCGAACCGGCGAACTAGGGTATTGCCTCGTATGTCTTACGTTAGTGTGAAAACACTAAAAACCTTAGGGAACCCCTATATGTCCATGATTCATGAGGTTGTCGCCCATGCTGTCAACACAGGTCGATCCCATAATCCTGGGTCCAATATGTGGGTTATCGTGCACTACATGCGGGGGTCGTGCGCTGCAGGCGATTACCCAAACATAGGAGAGGTGATATCCTCTCAAACCTTAGAAGGTATGCTGGATACCTTGAATGGAGGAGAGATGGCCAATCTCTAACTTAGGAGAAACACATCCCTGGCTTTATGTATCCAGGGTCATGTACCTATTTCCATTCAAATGTCTTGACCACAAGAGTTAGTAGATTTTATAAAGATTGATAAAAACAAAAATAAAAATAGAACAGAAGTATGCAATAATATAGAAAGTAAGAGAAATACCTTGAACGATTTCTTAATTCGGAGACATACCTGGGACACAACATCCTAGGGCACTAAGCTTACATGAGATAGGCTTTTAAGTGAATCGCATTTCATGGTATTGGTAATAATTCACCTTCCATGTTGGAAAGCTAATATGCCCCCTTACCTGCCTCTGAGTCAATCAAGTAGGGACCTTCCCATTTAGGGGCCAGCTTACCATCCCCTAGATTCGTCGTATTCTGAAATGCTTTCCTTAGAACCAAGTCTCCTACCTTAAATCTTCGGATACTTACATGTTTGTTGTAGGTTCTAGAGATTCTCTGTTGATATGCGGCCATTCTCCAAGCAGCTTGTTCTCGTAGCTCATCCACGGTCAAGGTCGTCCTAGGTTTGACTAATAACCCTGAATGTTGGGACCACTATTTCTGGTTGAATGACTGCCTATGTACCAAATACCAAGGAAAATGGAGTCTGGCCTGTGGCATTCTTGGATGTAGTCTTATCAGCCCACAATGCTAATGGTAATTCTTCTGCCCATTTTCCTTTCTTCTCCTTAAGCCTTTTCTTCAAATTATTGATAATGATCTTATTACTAGACTCTGCTTGGCCATTAGCTTGAGGATGCACTGGTGTTGAAGTTATCATTTTTATCCCCCAACTCTCACAAAACCCAGTAATCTTTTTGCCAATGAATTGAGATCCATTGTCACACACTATTTCAGAGGGTATGCCAAATCTTGTTATGATATTCCTCTTGATGAATGAGATGACTCATTTTTCTCTGACTTGGACATATGCTTCAGCCTCTATCCACTTTGAATAGTAATCAGTCATTTCTAACATAAATACTTTTCCTCCTGGGGCCCGTGGAAACTTCCCCACGATGTCCATTCCCCACTTCATAAAGGGCCAGGATGCAGGGATAGGATGCAAGGGTTCGGGAGGTTGATGATGAATGTTGGCGTGTCTCTGACAATCATCACATTTGAGGGAAAAATCCTGGGAGTCTTTTCTCAGGGATGGCCAAAAATAGCATGTTCTCAGGATTTTAGACATTAGAGACCTACCCCCTGTATGGTTTCCACAATCGCCTTCGGGGATGACTATGAGTACTTCCTGAGCTTCGTCGCTTTCCAAGCATCTTAGGTATGTACATGCAACAGATTTTTATACAACTTACCTTTAATAAGGACATACATGGCCATTCTGGTTCTGAATGCTTTAGTATCGTTTTCTTCCTTTGGGATAGAGCCATTCTATAGGTAGTCTATGACAGGTCTGGTCCAGGATGACGGATCATCCTGGGAATCAGGACACTGTGCATCCTGGGCATCGGATGCCAAGACACTGCCCCCAGGATCAATGTCTTCTGGGTCCTCTTGTTGGTTGATTGTTGGGCTTAGTATGTGGATTATGGGGATGTGTGTATCCTCCATTGCCTTGAATGCTGACCCCAGGTTTTCTAATGCGTCTGCCTCAACATTCTCATCCCTGGGTACTTGCTGTATCTTGAATGTTTGAAAATCCTGGGATATGGCCTTCACAATTTCTAGGTACTTGGCTAGCTTTTCCCCTTTCACTACATAAGATCCATTGAAATGATTAGTTAAAAGTTGGGAATCAACATATACTTGGATGTTCAGGATCCTAAGATGCAAGGCTAGTTGTAAGCCAGCAATCAGGGCTTCATACTCCGCTTCATCGTTAGTTGTCTGGAATTCACACCTCACAGCCTGGGGTATCATGTCCCCCCTGTGGCGATTTCAATATGATTCCAAGGCCTGTCCCCTTGACATTGGATGCCCCATCCGTAAATAGGGTCCAACAAATGGAGAATTCTTTCTTTGGCAGGCTGATCTGCCTTATTTTGGATATCACTACTGAAATCAGCCACAAAGTCCGCTAGAGCTTGTGATTTTATGGCTGTTCTTGCTTGATAGACCAGGTTGTAGGCACTCAGCTTCAGGGACCATTTTGCCATCCTTCCTGACATCTCAAGTTTTCTCAAGACATACTTTATAGGGTAATTAGTTTTCACATGTATAGTATGAGTCTAGAAATAATGTCTAAGTTTAGTAGAAGCCATACTTAGGGCTAGTATAAGTTTCTCTAAATGCGAATACCTGGATTCAGCGTCAAGAAGACTCTTACTTACATAGTACACCGGGTGTTAACCCTCTGCATCCTTGGTGAGGACTGCACTTACCGTATTTCTCGAAACTGCAAGGTACAAGGACAATGGTTCCCCTGGATTTGGCTTCATGAGGAGAGGTGCTGAGGATAGATATCACTTCAGATCCTAGAAGGCTTGCTCGTGCTGGGATATCCATTCGAATTTTTTTCTTTCTCAAGATGTCATAGAAATCTCGGTATCTCTCCAAGGATTTGGAGATAAATCTATTCAGGGCTGCAACCCGGCCTGTAAGCCTTTGTACATCCTTGGTTGATTCTGGTGACTTTAGATTCACGATGGCACAAATTTGTTCTAGACTAGCTTCAGTTCCTCTTTTGGTCACCATGTAACCCAGGAATTTACCAGCACCCACTCTAAAATGACACTTCTCTGGATTCAACTTCATATTATACTTGTCCAAAATATCAAAAGATTCTTTAACATCCTGGATATGGGTGCTGACATTCAAGGATTTTACCACCATGTCGTCTATATACACCTCCATAGTTTCTCCCAGCTTTTCTTTGAACATCACATTCACCAGTCTTTGGTAGGTTGCCCCTGCATTTTTCAATCCAAATGGCATAACAACATAACAATAAATACATGTGGGTGTAATGAACGCTGTATCCTCCTGATCGCTTGGCTCCATTTGAATTTGTTGAAACCCCGAAGTGGCATCCATGAATATTAACATTTCATGACCTGCCGTTGCATCTACCATGGAGTCAATGTGTGGTAAGGGACAAGGCTCGTTAGGACATGCACGGTTCAGGTCTGTGTAATATACACAGACCCTCCATTTGCCATTTTTCTTCTCCACTACCACCACATTGGCCAACCATCTTGGGAACTTGACATCCCTGGTCATCCTGTTCTTCAGTAGGCGGTCCACCTCCTCTTGGATTATCACATACTTCTCAGGAGTATACTTTCTCCTCTTCTGATGCACTGGCCTGAAAGAGGGATCAATACCAAGTTTATGTGTTATACCATCTTTGGATATACCTGTCATGTCTTCAGTATTCCATGCAAATGTTCACATTCTGGATCTGAGGATTCCACCAGTTCTTTCTTAATAGGGCCAGGAATGTTAGTGCCAATTGACACTTTTTTCCCAGGATGCAAGGGGTCTAGGACTATTTGTTTGACATCCCGCTCCCTTGCCTCTAGGAGGTCCCTGGCCTTCTTCTTTAATTGCTATCCTTGATGAGCCTTCGCTGGAATCTTCATAGATGATGTGTAGCAGTCCTTCGCATCCTGTTGATCGCTGTGGAAGGTGAACACTCCCCAGGGTATTTGCAGTTTGACACACTGATGGTATGTTGAGGGGACAACTTTCATGTCATGAATCCAGGGTCTACCCAGGATGGTGTTATACCCGGATGGAGCATCCATGACACAAAAGCGTTGCATCGAGTTCACCCCCTCGACGTAAACTGGAAGCTTTACCTAGGGTATCCCCATCTTCGTCAATGTTTCAAGTTGAATGATGTTGACAGAACTACCTCTGTCAATCAGTATCCTCTTCACGAAATGGTTGGCTATGTAGAGCGTGATCACGAGCCCATCATGATGAGGGTCCATGACATTGCACCTGTCCTCTTCACCAAAGGTAACGTCTTTCACATCTACTTGTACTGAGGCTTTGGCTGATTTCCTGGGTACGTCTGATTTTCTCTCCCTCGCATGCCTTTTGGCTGTAGAATAAGAAGTACCACATATATCAGATCCACTAGAAATAAAATAAATTACCTTTGCATCCGAGGATGGGGATGCCGCTCGCTCAGAATGTGCGCGTGATCTATCTGCATCCTGGGTCTGGTCAGTTCCCCTGGATTTCACAGGCTGGTTAGCGCCCTTGGATTTGTCCTTCTTTCTTCCTAAGAGCTCCTTCAAGAAGCTCTTACTCAACATGTAACTGATCTCCTTGCGCATAGCTATGCAATCCTTGGTCATATGGCCAAAGTCCTCATGGTACGCACACCACTTGGATTTGTCCTTCCAAGATGTTTGTTTATCCGTCGTCCTGAGCCACCTTGCTTTATCCCCCAAATCCTGCATAGCATTAATTACACCTACACCATCAGTAGCAAAACATAACTCATTAAAAGTAGGATATTCTTCATCATCCTCGTCTTTACCCTGATTGACCCTGTTAACCCTAGGATTATTGGGTTTGGAATAGGGTTTAGGCCTCTGGGACCTAGGATGCACCGGTTCTGATTTCCTGTTGGAGGAGCCGTATCCTGGGACTGCATCCACTTTTTCCTGCACTTTCTTGTCCTCTTCAAGCCTGTTGAATCGTAGGGCCCTATGCCTCACTTCATCAAGCCTGTGACAGGGATTCATCACAAGATCTTGGTAGAAGGGTGAATCCTTCTTAAGGTCCATTTTGAATGCTTGGACTGCAGTAGCCATGTCCATGTTGGGGATATCCAGGACTTCCCTGCCAAACATGTTCACATAATCCCTGAGCGACTCGTTAGCATTTTGGGTAACCTTGTAGAGATCACTCGTCAGTTTTTCGAAACTGCGACTACAAGAGAACTGGTTATTGAACAAATTAACTAAATGAGAAAAAGATGTGATAGAAAAGGGTGGAACACTCAGTAGCCACTTCAAAGCTAAGCCTGTGAGTGTCGACCCAAAACCTTTGCATAGACATGCCTCCTTGATTTCTGGGGGCATATAGATTACTTCCACCCTTTCCATGTACTGAGCCACGTGTTCCTCCGGGTCGGTTGTGCCATCGTACATCTTCATATTGGGGTTTTGGAACCTCTTGGGTATTTCTACGTCACATATTGGGGGAGCGAACCTTGAAAGTCGATGACTCGCCGACGCTACTTCGGGAATGGGTTGGACCTCTCCAGGAACACTCGAGATAATTTCCTTTAGTTTCTTGAGCTCCCTGGCCACTGCTGGGCTAAGACCTGCGTCCTGCACAGATTCATTAGTATGAGCATTAAGATTTGGGGTTTCCTAGGATGTTACCAGCATCCTGGGTAGCGGTGCCCCCAGGATTCACGGTGCATTCCCTTAATGTAGACATTCTGGGTCTGTCAGCCAGGGTGGTGTAAGCAGTAGAAAATGCAGGCCTCGGGTTTGTGATTTGGATGTCATCTGCTAGGCTCGACCCGTTCCTAGGACTGTTGAATTGTAGCTTTCTAGCCTGAATAGGAGACACGGGTGTATGATCCGCTCTGTTCATCTCCGACCTCAGCCAAGCCATTTCCCCAAGCACATCCTGGTTCACCTTTTACTGTTCCTCCATGTATTGCTGCATCTTTGTGAACATGGTGAGGAATTTATCATTGGAGACCATTACTGGGATTTCTCCACCATGTTCGGGTCCCGTGACACCTTGGTTAACAATCCTGCTGGTGTTGCGGTTCACGGTATTCATTGTTGATGTGGTAACACGTGGCGGTGGAGGAAGAAGGACAGTGCTAGCTGCAGAAGAGGTGTTCACAGAGGTAGACGCATTCGAGGTACTTGGTTGTGTTGCCATTTTTTTATAAATTTTTGTAGAAATCAATTTAAAAATGAATCTAACAAGATTTTGGAAAAAGATTGACACCAATTGCCCCACGGTGGGAGCCAAATTGTTTTGGATAAAAATTGCAAGACTTAACTTAGTAACCAAATCAGTTTGTGAGGTTAGGTGCCCTGGATGTAAAGTATATGAAATCTTTTGAAATAGTTTGAATTCATAGACAAGATAGATTTAATACAAGCACAACCGATAAATTCCCTGAATGCAAGTAAGAACACCAAGATTTTTTAGGGGAAAATCCCTTAACCCCTGGATGCCTCCAAGAGCTGCCGGCACAAAAAACCCCTTGGCAACGATAACGCACGTTGCCCGTTTATTTCACTAAAAATTGGTTTGAGTACCCTTGATTTTGGGAATTGCTAAGTGAGTGGGTGAGAGTACAAGTGATCGTAAGTTAGTAAAATGAGTCCTAAGCCGCGTTTAAATACATATGAATCCTAATTATAATTCCGAGATTCTTGGGATTTCCCTTCCAACGACCTCTGGCTATTACTTGACCGAATTTAGTGGCGAGTCTTCATTTCAACATGTGTTCCAGCTTTGACCGATTCTATATGACCGTTATCCATTCTTTCGTACCTGGATTGATCACACAGAGTCAAAGGAAAGATTATTAACGTCACCCTAGCATGCTGGGTATCCGTGCATGCTGGGACGAGGTAGAATAAATAGATAAATCCTGAATGCATTACATCCTGAGATACTAATCAAATAAAGGGTACTATGAACATAAATGGAAATCCACGGTAGCGATAAACCAAATATGCAGTCCCTGGATATTCGACATCCAGGGGTCTAAACCTGTCACAGAACATTAGTAAAATTTGGGCTGGAATCCAGGGTATAACAATGAATACAATCACTATGTGTTAAATCATAAGTGAAATCACAAAGAGTGATGAGCAAAAGCATATCTGAGTATGTCTGATAGTGTGTGGTACACTGGTCAAAGCAAATTACTCAATACCTTAACATATCCAAATGTTATGAGTATGATTCTTCCTGAGTTTAAAGTTGGACAAATTATATCTGCAATTGACCATGGCTTATGTGCTACAATATTGAAGTGTAGTTCAGCATGTTATGTTTAATATGATCCCAAGTCGTGATCTTTCTCGCAAAAGACAACAATAGTGTCTGATTCCGTTTTGCATTTACTTTTCTTTATCAGAAAATACCAAAACGATTTTAGGTGTGTTTTGACATGAAGTTTCTAAAAACCAAAAAGATTTTATTTCTTATTTGTTTTCGATTGATCAACGCGGAATACAAATCAAATTTCAAAATCAAAATATCTTGGTGTCTCGAAGAGACGCTTTGCGCCAAGATTATTTATGTTGACAGGTTTCTAAGTGGAAAGAGAACATCACAACTTCAAATCTTCTGAAGATGTTGATAAAGAGAATATACGCTCTGCAATGCCAATTATTCAAGATCAGACTAACCATCAAGTTGAGGGAGAGTTTAATTGAAGATACGAGTTTATATGAAGATTGATACTGGACATGTCGAGGGGTAGTTTGTTAGAGCATTATTCTGTTCGTCGTGTGAAGTATCAAGTAAAAGTAAAAGCTGCAAAAGAGGTTGTGTCCGAAGTGACCCGAACTGCCAGTTCGGGTGCACATGAACTGACCCGAAGTGGCAGTTCGTGTGATATCCAGTTCGCATATTTTGTAACGACTATGAATAGTTTGTCTTGTTCAGTTTCTGTAACTTCCTGGTCAGATCTTGTGGTGTGTTTTCTCTCAATAGTTATAATACAAAAGTCTTTATATTTACATTTCGTATCTTGTTTACATTCTCGGATTACTACGATTTCATCATGATAGAGTAGACGATCCACTGCTCACACACTTACATCACCTATGAGCTTCTTAAAGGTTCTGTTACAGGAAAACTGATTGTTAAATAGGTTAACCAAGTGAGAAAATGATGTAATAGTTTTAGGAGGGATGCTCAATAGCCATTTCATGGCTGGTCCTCTTAAGGTTGAGCCGAAGCCTTTGCATAGACAGGCTTCCTTGATGTCTGTTGGTATAGGATTGATCTCCATGCGCTCCCTCTAATGGCGCCATGTGTTCTGCAAGATCCGTGGTCCCATCAAACAGTTTCATGCTCGGGGTCTGGAAGCGTTTGGGATCTCTACATTGGAGATTGGCCAAGTGAATCTTGAGATATTGTGGCTTTCCATGGGAACCTCAGGGATAGGTTTTATGATCCCTGGAACACTTGATATCATTTATTTCAGCTTCTGGAGCTCCCTAGTGATACTTGGGTGAATACCTGCATCATAAGAATCACCATGGTAAGAAGCTAAAGGAATTGAATTAGACACATTACCTGGGTTGGGATTCTGGGCTGGAACCATAGCTCATTGGGACGCTCAGCTCTGTAGTCGCTGCTATCTGGGTTGGGATTCTGGGCTGGAATCCTAGGACCATATCCTTGGGAATCTTGATCTGAGGATTCCGCATAAAATTGATATCCTTGGGATGGTGTGGCTGAGAATCCCAATGACAATGGAGTCCAATGATCTTTAGGGTGCGGCTTCGAGGACTCTGGTGGAGCGGCTCCCGAGAACCTAGTAGTAAACTTCATGTATCCAACAGCCTGGGAAGTCGTTGCAGGGGCTGTAGTAAAGCTTTCGTTTGCTGGTGTTGTTGATTTAAGATGGTAGCGAAGTAGATCTGAGGATCCCGAGGCATTAAAATCAAGATGCCTAGGAAATAAAAGACCCTGTTCTTCCATAGGTTTCTTGGATTTCTTAAGCTCCTCAATTTCCTTCACCACCGTCTCATTAGTCTTTCTTGTTGATCCATCTGATTCTTTACCGGTTTGATTTAAGTAAACAAATCATTGTTAGTAATGAAAGGATCAACAGATTGAACCTGGCATCCCATAAGCACGGGATAATCCGTTTTCTTTGGCTGCCCATCCACTTTCTTCTGACGATCATTAGTCTTCTTCTGGCTTCCTGGAGCAGGAGGAAGAGGAGGGGAGGAGGATGAAACAGAGGCTGCAACAGATTTCGGTTGGGTCGACATTTTTGGATTGGAGATCGAATGAGAAAAATATGGAGAGTCTTGTAGAATGAAGCACCACTTGCCCACGATGGGCGCCAAACTTTTTTGGTCAAAAATCATCGAAATTATTAAGTGATCCAAACTTTGTATGTGAGGTAATGTGCTTGTTGACAAAGATGACAATGTATCAAAGTATGGGTATCGACACAAGGATATAATGAGGGAAAATCCAGAATCCTTCGAGTTTCCTCTAGGAATCCTGGCAAAA
The DNA here is from genome assembly GCA_039602395.1 of Deinandra increscens subsp. villosa. NCBI lineage: Eukaryota > Viridiplantae > Streptophyta > Magnoliopsida > Asterales > Asteraceae > Deinandra > Deinandra increscens. The sequence continues at coordinate 77,481,296 of JBCNJP010000023.1, read as the reverse complement.
AACCTCGGGAGGTGGCCTGAAGCGCCTAGTTCCTAGCACTTTTATTATAAAGAAACTGAAAATTACAAGTGGTTGAGAGGTTAGATCGATGGAACTGTGTGTTACAACAATCGTATACTATCAGAGCTAAATGTGGTTAAGTTGTTTGTCTATTTTGATCATAACCCCTATTATATAACGAATACATGAATAACAAACTGTTCGGGATTCCCGGGATCCTAGTCTACAACTATCTTGAAAGTTAAGCTCCATTTCGTCCACTTGTTCCACGACCTTCAACAGTTGTACCGAGTTTTTAGGAAACGTTAGCTGCAATCAATTAAGCACGAGGCAAAAATAGGGATTAGCGAATAATAATAAATTAAGATACCTGAGCTGGCAGGATTTCCAAGTTATTTTCGGATTCCTAAACTGTCTGAACTTCCTGAAAATCACCCCTAACAATTGGGTCTTGTACCCGACATGTATTCATGCAATACAACCATAGAAATGTAACCCGGTTCGAGATAATGGGTTTCAACCCGTAGTTATGACCCGTCCCATGTGTGTATCTCGTTAAATTTACCCATGCATGTTGTTGGGCTTCATTGACCTAATAAATCATTATAAGGAGTATTCGGTTGGGCTTGATCCGAACCGAATACCCTTTTGGTTCAAAGGTTGGATATGGTTCACCGATTATAGGATTTGAGTTATTAATCTTGGTTAAACATTTATAAAAAGTGTTAGTTTTTGGAAAAACATAGGTTTTGGGTAGGAAACGGTTTATTAAAAATGATAGGGGAGTGGGGAGGTGATAAGGTTCGAACCCATGACCTCCCATTCTCCAAGTAGGGCGACTACCCATCGGACCAAGGTCCTCATGCGGTGTTTAACCCAAATTTAATTATTTAAGGGTTGATTAGTGGGTGCATGTGATTACCAAACAAATTAAATGCAAAAATAAGGGATTAGGTGACCGTGGGGATTGAACCTGTGATCTTAAGGTTACATGCATGCAACTTAACCATTGGGATTGGGAGTGCTTATTAGTAATCCTTGATCCTACTTAACTTTTAATCATGGTAATCATCTTATGTATACTCGTCTGTATGATACGCAAATCCGAAGGTTCAAGAATGTAAAAATTAAAATCTACAAGGAGTGCGACTAGGGGTATACCTTGAAGAGGACTCCACGAACACGTGGATGGTTGAAGGTGGCGGTTTGCGTTGCTCCTACGCTGGGTCCTCGGGGATGCACACGTCCATTGGGGTAGGATAGGTGCATTACTTGGGATTCGTATGTAGACGAGGCTAGGTGGAGATCTCCATGAGATCACCAGAGGGTCGATGATGACCTCTTGGTAGGCCTCGGGTTTAATGAGAAGAGGTGGTGGATGGTACACGATGGTGGCATTAGGTGGTAGGATGAGTGGGTGAGGTGAGGCAGTGGTGGTGTAGGTTTTGTAGGTTAGTTTTGACGGTGGTGAATGTGGTTGTTGGTAGTTGTAGTGTGGTTGATGGTAGTGTATCTGAGGTTGCATGGTAGTGGCCGGCTAGGGAAGTGGATTTGGATGGAGAATCCGTAGTGGAGAGGTAGGGTGAAGGAATGATGGATTGTGGTGTTCGGTTGGGTTAAAAGGAGGAAGAGGAGATAACCGTTGCAAGGGGAGAGGGAGGGCGGGTGGGAGAAATTCAACATGGGTTCTAATACGTATGTAAAGGTGCGTGTGGAACAAGTATAGGAAATGTTGGTGACTTAAAGAAATTAGTGTAACTAAAGCCAATCAAAATGGTGAGTTGGAATCAAAACATATGACTCTAGTGTATTCATATGTATATATATATATATATATATATGTATGTACAGATTTTTATGTATAGATATTTATGTATATTGGTACGTGTGAATTATAAAAGTTAAGAATTCATGTGTTGGCATCGTGTAAGGGAAGTAGTGATAAAAATAGTGCTTGTTGTAGGTGTCGAAGAAGACGAAGGTGAAGAAGAAGGTATTCTAGGTAAGTTGAAGAAGTATAACGCTTTAATCCTCCAAGCTTGGCATTGATCTTAAGGTTGCAGTCCTAGCTTGTTGTTTATTCCAAGTCTTATGAATCTCTCTCTATGTAGCCACCTTTGTTACTTGCTCGAATGGATTTCCACATGATGAAGTTGGCAGTTTTGATATGGGAGTTCTATTTCCCATTTGCTCCTTGCGGGGTATTGTCGGTGTCTTCTTGCGTTGTACTCTGTTGTTGTGCTCTTCGTCATTTCCGCTTGAAAATCATCTTCCCATGTACTTTCCTAATACATTTCTCTCAGTTCCATCATCACCTGTCTTTCTATTAGCTTCCTTGTATTTGTTATCGTCGCCGTGCGGGATCCTTGGGGCTTGTTGGTTATGGGCCCACTTATTGTCATCGATGGTAGAGACGAAGAAAGTTGTTTCATCCTTCTTGTGAAGATGACTAACACCTATCTTGTGTTGTTATTGTCACCTTTGAATAATGAAACTAGCTCATCTATTAGCTTCCTCGCCGGCCATCATCGTTGAAGAGGCTATCCTAAAGGTGTGAGTATGTGATTTCAAAAGTAGGCTCCCCATGTTAAGGGGCTTGATCTACCTACTTTTGACGAGAATAGAAGTTAAAAGGGAGAGAGAAATCAATAAACGAGAAGAGATAGGTAAGTGTTCATTTGATGCCAAGTCAAAAGTTCACGAAGAAATGAGAAGAAATATGAGGTTGAGAAGAGTTTGGATGTCAAAGTCCGTAGTTGTAGTCGTAGAAGAAAAAGGAAGGTTGAAAAGAAAAGAAAATTATTGTGGTGAAAATCCTAAGAAACTTTATCTAGGTTTAGCTTCCATCCTAAGAAATATGAGGTTGAGAAGAGTTTGTTCGTCTTGTAGTCTTTATTGAGTTAATCTTGACTATTTTAGTTTTATTAAGTTAGTATTATGAATTAATATTTAGTTTATTTATGCATGTTTAAATAAAGGAATTGGTCATGGAGGTAGACCGAATCACTTGCATATTTACGTTGATTTGAAAGGAGTGCAAGTACAAGTGGGGTAAAGAATGGGTAAAATGTGTACCGGTTCCTTAGGGTGTAGTTAGGTTTTAAGTGGTTCGAGGAGACTCCATGTTTGTCATCTTGTATGGCTATTTATAGCCTCTTTATTTGGTTAATAAGATAGCAGGTTTATTCCCAATCTCTTTCATATAATTCTACTTTCTACTACAATTTATCATTCATATTTCATCTTTCATATTTGAAGAAGCTTGAGACACAGAAGACTTATTTTCGTTTAGGGCCTGATAGCCAACATTTGGTATCAGAGCCTAGGGCTCACGGAGGAGGCGATTTCATGTGAATCGCAGCAAGACTGTGACCGTCGCTGGAGAAGAAGACCGTGACCGAAGAACCGGCGTGAAAAAGACCGTGGCTAGAACTAAGTTCTAGCAGTGACCGTGAAGACCGTTAAGCACGACAGAAAGACCGTAGAAGAGACTAAGAAGACCGTAAAGTTGCATCAAGACCGGCGGTTAAACGACCGACAAAGACTGAAGACCGAACGAGATCGTTGAAGAAAGAAGCAAGAACGATCGCAGCGAATGACGAAGTTGTTGCAATCTGTGATCAAGGAAGCAATATATCGCTTCAATGTCCGAAGTTGACCGAAACAAACTACACCTCTTGGTCGATTTTAGTCGAAACGGTGTTCAGAGCTCATGGGTTATGGAAGACGGTAGATCATGGGTTATGGAAGACGGTGGCCGGGGAAGACGAAGATGAAAAAAGAAACTACACCACTAAAGCTATCATTTATCATACTCTCCCTGAAAATGTCCTTTTGTAGGTTGCCAAACATAAGCGAGCGGAAGACGTGTGGGAATCCATTCGGGTTCGGTATTTAGGCACCGATCGGGTCCAAAAGGCAAGGTTGCAAACCTTAAGGGGTGAGTTGGAGAGGTTGAAAATGAAGGAGACCGAGTCGATCAATGACTATTCGGCAAAGATTAGTGCTATAGTCGAAAAGTTCAAGAGTCTTAGCTCGACTCTTGATGAAGAAGTAATCGTGAGGAAGTTTCTTACTTCAGTTCCAAAGAAGTATCTACCCATTATAGATCCTATCGAGCAATACTCCAATCTCGTCACTATGCCGTTTGAAGAGGCGGTGGGTAGACTAAAAGCTTATGAGGATAGAATCCAAGGGGACGAAGAAAAGGAAGATTAAGGGACACTCTTGATGGCATGTGAAAGTAGTGGACGCGGGAAAGGCCATGGAAAGAAAATTGAAAGAGGTGGAAAAATTCGTGGAAAAGGAACGGGCCGAGGTGATAAAAGTGGGTTTCGATGCTACGTTGTGGAAAGTTTGGGCACTTTAGCTATGAGTGCACAAAATGGAAGAATAACGAGAAAGACAACGAAGCTAATTTGGTTAAAGAGGACGAACCGGCTTTGCTTTAAGGATGAAGTGGTCAAGAGTAAAGGGGTGAATGTTGAGTTAATCTTGACTATTTTAGTTTTATTAAGTTAGTATTATTAATTAGTATTTAGTTTATTTATGCATGTTTAAATAAAGGAATTGGTCATGGAGGTACAACTAATTGTAACGCGAGTAGAAATGAAATAATTCGGTACAACTAATTGTAACACAAGACTTGCTGAAACGTTCCAAAAGATGATGAGCTAAAATGGTGAATTTTGAGCTACACTCGAGGTTGTTGAGTACTATTAATTGTTTTGATTTTTAGATAAAGAATAAAAGAAAAAAAATAGAAAAAAAGTAAAAATAAAAAATGACATGAGCAATTGCAAGTTCACGTGAACTTTGATGTGAGATCAAAACAAAATAATTTGAATTTGTGGGCTGCAATATTGGGCTGATTCGGTTGAAGGCAGTGACGTGGGAAACAAGGCTCACAACAATAAATAAAAAGGAACATTAGGTAAATTGAAGAGGTACCTTTGTGACGGCAGAAGAATAATAACAACTGAGAGGGGGCTTCGGACGAAAGAAAAAATACAAATCACGGAGGAACTCGGGTACAACAGAAGCAAATTCTCATCACAGGAAGCATTCGGTTTGATTTATTAATATTCTTAAACATTATTTCTTCTAGTTTGAATTCTGGATTGACAATGTTTATTTATTCTACTATGGATTCAATGTTCTTAAATATTATGAGTAGCTAAACCTTTTATACCATCTAAGTTTGGATTGAATATTGGTATGATTTAACTATTTTTATGTTTGTCTAATCTTGTGGCTAATGCTATTGTCAAAAAGTTGTCTAATATTGATCTATGATGTATATGAGTACTAATTTTATGATTGATGAGCATGCTAAATTCCTCTTGTAATTCTACTTGATTTATTTTGTATTTATCGAATAGAATTATATGTTTAGGTTGCGGACTTGGTGTTAGTGATCTATTGGTGGTTAAGCTAGAAATAGTTAATCATAGGAATAAGCGTGATTGTTGGTCTAAATTAGTGTTCTGCCAATCTTGAGACCGAAAGGAGATAGGTTGTTAGTTTCATCTTGGGTTATTAGCGGATAGGATTAGGGTTGCACGAGAGTGAACTTTAGCATTTTCGTAGTGATTGCCTTGTGATTCTAAGTTATAGATCAAGTTTGACATTTTTACTCCTTTGCATCTAGGATTGTCGACGACAGTTTTTACGTGCATTGTGATTGTTGAGATCGAGAGGAGATACATTCTTTAGAGTACTTTAGCATTCTAAGTTTGGTGAGACCGAAAGGAGATCCATTCTTTTATCCCGATGAGCTTTAAACGACTCTTAGGATCATTTTGATGTGTTAGTGTGACCTAGCGGAGATCTAGCATGACTTGGTGATTTCTTAGTGTTCTATCCTTAGACCCGGTGCCATAAGATTAGTCATTCTTGAAGATAGTTAAGTTATCCAATAGGATTCCTTACTTAGGTGGTTGCTTCTCCATATCTGAGTTTTAACCGTTCGTCCGTTGTTTTCTTGTCGTTTATTTATTTTTCTTCCACGTCCTGTTTTTATTTTTTTTTAGTTTGTCTTAAGTTATTTAGTTCATTTAATTAATTAAAAAATCAACACTTTTTATCTTCGGTTAAATATTAACAAAGATTTATTATCGGGAGTTTGAACACGCGTCCTTGGATTGACATCCGGTACTTGCTAATACTGTGCTACATACGAAGGGTACACTTGCCCGAGTGTGTAGTTTGGTCACCTAGTAATTACCCTTTTAAAATTTGCATCATTTTTATAGACCTCAATCTACGCATCAGGTGAGGTGGTCGGATGTTAGGTTAGACCGAGGGTGTGGCTCGGGTGTCAAGTAGACTAAGGTGACGGTATGGGGCATTGGATCGAGGGTGTCGAGTTTGGTCAAGGTGATGGTTCGTGTTTTGCTTGAGTTTATGGGTTTGACCGGTTTCGCAAAATGGATGAGACAATCGAGTCTCAGGTACGAAGGTGTAAGTCAGGTTATCGGGTTAAAACAAAACGGTGGTGAAAAGATATAACGTGTCAAGTTTTAAATAAACAAAACATATGGGAATGAATTAAAAATATCATAAAAATAAATAGATTTACAACGTATAATTGATGGAAAACATTTGAATAATAAAGCATGGATATATTTGGATAAATATTTCTGAAATGAGGGTTTAATAGTGATACCGGACTTATAAGTTAAACGTTTGATAAGTTACAATCGGGTTAACTGGAAATATTTAACGTCTAAAGTGTTGGCGTTTATGTATAAATAATAACAAATAAAAAACACTTTCACATAAAATAAAAGATTTTAATTTGTATAGGTTGCATGGTTTTTGTATCAACTTTGCATGAAATGGATATAATATATTAGTATCACCAATTTCGTTTTGTTGGTTAACTTGGGTGTGACCTGGTATTTGGTCTGGTTGGATACAGTGTATGGTCCGGACATGAAATATATAAAATTACCTAATTTACTGGTAATAATTAAGTTTAATGCATATAGATTAATTAATACTAATAATGGATGGTTATCCTAGAATTGTACCGGTTGTCACACGTTAAAATATTAGTAAAATAACGGTCGCTATGACCGGTATTTGCGGAACTGTATTTTTGAACGCTATTTTGCAATAGGTTTGATATCCGCTATAACACCGCTATAGCGACCGTATTAACTGCATAGCTTCCTAGAGTTTTGGCCTCGGACATGGACCGTGCCCAACTTAACAAGGGCCATGCTCAGCTGCTGACATGACAAAACAAGTTGACTTTCTCCTCTGACACACGTAGGCCGTGCCACTGCCAAGTTGACACATATGAGGATTTTGAGAAAATTCCTACATGATGGCCTAGCCTTTACTTTCTCCTTTGTTATACAAGTCCTTTACTTTCTTCTGGCTATACTCACACTTATACTTTTTTTCTTTCTGGCACTAGTCAAGCTTGATCACTCCTTAGCTGCGTCAGTTTTTCCAATTTATATAGAAATATACAGTGAGGCACGAGCCGTGCCGACAGAACATGGGCTGTGTCCGTTTTTCTGATTTGAGGTTGTGCATGAGCTTTACGCCTGCTGAGGAAATTTAATTGCCACTTCCTGAACCACAACGCTTTCTCCATCAGAAATCAGAAATAGATCAAGAGTTTTAGCTGCTATAATTCAAGACGACCAACCCATGGCTGAATAATGAACCCTTATGGATTACCTAAGGCCCAACCTGGTGAACACCAGAGCTCCTATTACTCCACCTGGAGTCGATGCCAACAACTTCGAACTACGACCCCAGTTCGTTCAAATGCTCAAAATTCCGCCACTTTCTATGGCCTACCTGATGAAGACCCTCATCTCCATGTTTCCCTTTTTTAGAAATATGCGAAATCTTTAAAATCAACAGAGCCTCTAACGATGCTATTAGACTTCGTGTGTTCCATTTTTCACTCAAAGACCAAGCGAAATCCTAGTTAAACACCCTCATTATTGGTTCTATCTCCACATGCGGTGAAATGTTCCAGAAATTCCTCTACAAATACTTACCCCAGCCAAAACAACAGAAGTCATGTCTGAGATTAACTTCTACACCGAAGAAGAGTATGAATCGTTGTATGATACCTGAGAGCGTTTCAAGGAATTACTAAGAAAATTTCCACACCGTGGACTCGAAGTTTGGCAACATATCTCGATATTCTACATTGGTTTGCATCCGAAAACACGCCAAATTCTCGACTCCTACCCTGTGGAATTTTAGGAAACAAAATGCTAGATGAAGTGTTCAACAAGATCGAATAAATAGCTCAAACCATTTTCCAGTGTCACACCCGATGTAGTACCAAAGACAAATCCCTCGGCACATTTTCTATCGAGGACTCAACTGTTCTTAAAGCACAAATCAAAGCGCTGGCTTTGAAAATCAAGAAATTCGAGTCTAACAAACCGATGGCTACTGTATTGGCTTGTGAAGGGTGTGGAGGCCCATATGAACACTGGAGTTTCATGAATATAGGTGAAGGTCCGTATTAAGTGGTGAACTTTGTTAGCAACCAACCTGGCCTCAGGGAGCCTACAACAACACCTACACGAATACCTATAACCCAGAGTGGAAAAACCCATCCAAACTTTTGGTGAAAAAATGGAGGAAACACCCGGAAACCCTTAGAATTCCAGCAAAGAAGCAAGTTCTAACCACTACAGCAGAGGAGTGACCAATAATTTTTCCCATCTGAACAACACCAAGGGAACCGTTAGAGCAAGTTCCTAGTGTGGTCGCACTCTTCGAATAGATTAACAAACTAGTTTTTGATGTTGTGTTTGTAGAGTCACAAACTGAACCAACGAACTGACCAACTAACAAGCAATAACTACCAATGAACTAATGGTTCGTTCGAAGTCTAGTTCGTTGGGTTAGTTGTCTATAAATGGACTTCAGTTTGTTGGACAACATGAGTTTGGCATTTTGTTGAGTCTGGTCGTTCTGATCTGTGTATGTGAGAGGGGAGATCATGCCCGATCTCCCCCAGGGCTTAAATCGATGTATACTCCTTCGGTTGTAATCATTCGTCACTTATTAATGAAACATTTGAGTTATACTTTAAATAAATTTCATCAGCAATCTTTATTGAGCTGAAGATGATCCCATATGCGTTTTAACAAGAACATTTCATCAAATACACTAACTCACCTTGAAGAATCAATTACACGATGTTTGCAAAGGCAGAAAAAGAGTGGAGGAATGGTTCAGAAACAATGAAGCTAAAATGCGCATTTAACAAGCCTCCATCAAAACCCTTCAGATACGATGAGCAGATCGAAAATTTGTGAACCTTTTGAAACAACTACATATCAACGTCCCCTTTGTTGAAGTTCTTTCCCATATGCCTAAGTACATGAAATTAATGAAGGACTTCCTCACCAATAAGTGGAAGATTGTTGAGCTAAACCTTGTCAGTCTTGGAGAACAATGTTCTGCTATACCTTTAAGCAAACTCACTAAGAAGAAACTTAATCCTAGTGGTTTCACCATTCCATGCTCCATTGGCGGGATCTCCATCGACAATGCTTTAGTTGATCTCGGAGCTAGCATAAACCTTGTGCTTACATCAATGTACCAATGATTAGGGCTTGAAGACCTAACGCCCACTAGGATGAGTATACAACTGGCTGACCGATCGGTCAAATTCCCTTCAGGAATGGCTGAGAACCTCCTAGTCAAGGTAGGAGAGTTTGTTTTTCCTGATGACTTTGTGATCCTAGATATGGAGGAAGACGTAGAGGTACCACTTATCCTTGGAAGGCTTTTCTTGGCTACCTTGCAAGCAGTGATAAATATGAATAGTGGTATACTAGCGCTTAAGTTTGGTGAGAAGGAATCAAAATTCAAAGTGGGACGGAAGGAAAGAAGTGACATTTAAGTGGGTGGTAGTATCGAATTAGTTCTGGAGTTCGCATACCTGAGAATGGAGGGAGCCTCACCCTCCGCTAAAGACTTCTGTGGCTAGGATTGCAGGTCCAGCAAGCGGACCCGTAAATAAGTGTGGCGCGGTCCATGGCCATGTCCATATGTCAGAATTGCATGGCATGTGAAAGCTAGCCACGGGATAATGCCCAAATTAAGGGGACGCCATGTCCATTTGTTTTTCCTTCCCTTAAACCTTATTTCGTGCATTTCTCTCTTTTTGCATGCGCTTGGGCACATTGAGGGAAATGTGCAATTTAAGTGTGGGGACGAGATTCTGTAGGTCCAAACTTTGTGTTTATCCATTTCTCAGGCCATACAGAAAACTCTTTTTTGGCAACACGACCCATGTACTACCCAAATTTTTAAAGATATAAAATATTTTAATAAAATTCGTTGTTGTTTTGAGACCTTGTAAATAAAAATCGTGTCTCCAAATATAGAAAACTCAAAATCCATTAACAATATTCAAAATAAAAATTAAATATTGTCAGGACACAGAAATTCGAGCCTCGATCTCATCCAATTCATGATACAAGTGCGGAATCCATGCATCACGATCATTCATGGGTGAGTGCTCATTGCAATTCTTTGATTCTTTGTTGTCTGAAACTCAAGAACACCAAGAGACACACACACAAGGGCTCCCTGATGGTAATGAATGACCAAAGTCTGCTAGGGTTGCATCATTACTGTCTATTTATACTATCTAGGGATCACAAGTGTAAATGAACATATTACAAGAGAGAATTTCCTCAAAATCAGCAAAACATTCTAAGTCACTAAAGAAGACTGTAAAGAACAACAAGATTGTATAGTGCATTGAACATAACCGTAAAGAGTAAAGTTAACAAGGTCGTCTAACAAGACCGTTAAGTGTTAATCTCGAATGTAACAAGATAAACAAGACCTAAGGAGTTAATATGAACAATACCGTTAAACAACATCGTTAAGACTAACAAGATCGTTAAGAACAAAACAACATCGTTATGACTAACAAGATCGTTAAGAACAGAACAACATTGTTAAGAATAACATAAACAAGACCGTAAAGAACAATATGTAACAAGACCGTAAAGGCAAACAAGATCGTATAGAATCAGAACAAGATCGTTAAGTACAAATTACAAACAAGATCGTAAAGAACAAATCAAGATCGTAAAGAACAAACTAAAAAAGACCGTATGGATTGGTCTTAATGGTCTTGTATTGATACTTAGCCAAAATCATGTTTTCTTTAGTAAGCTCCATAATCTTCAGGATGTCTTCACCAACAATGCTCAACGGTGAAGTGTTTGAGTTGTCACCAACCAATAAGAGTTCCTACAAATTCCCCCTTTGGTGGAATACAAACATCTAAATCCAGCTCTATCTGAGCAGACCTAGTAGCTTCAGCAAGAATCTCCAATATTTCCTCACAACGTTTTCATATTCGAGAACTAAGCAGGTAATCTGAGTATCCCACAGATACCCCTATGAAGCATATACCACGTCCTCACACCTGCTAGGGACTCAGTAGTCATCTAGCCAGCATTTATACACTCCCAACATCACCAACGAAGAAATAGAAGGAAGTAATTTACATCAACAACTTTGTAAGGTCTGAGTCTGGATGGTACAGTCTGAAAATTATCTCTTTCAAAAACCAGTTCGTGCATTTGCGTGCTATAATACCAATTCTTGATAGGCTGCCCAGTTTGATTTCCTTTGATCTTTTTTGTCTTAACCTGACAGGCGATATTACTAAAGATTCTTCTATGTGGCACGACTGCACACTTCTTCTCCTTCACTTCATGCTCTTTTAACTCTGCCTCCCTGGACTGTTTGTGTAGTCTAGAGAGATGCGCGACATAGATCCACTCTTGAGCACGAGTCCCGTTAGGAGGATGTATCATATCAGCAGGATCTTCTAAGGTGGTAGGTATTGTGAATTGAGTTCATGGATTTTCACTTTTAAGTTATCGTTGAATTGAACGAACTCAACTTCTTTGTCAGTATTGCCAAATGGGTTGACGAATCAAATTTCTATCCTCGCTTCATAAGGAATCTGACATAATTTGCTATCAAAGAACCGTATGAAGGATCAACATAAGTTCCTTCAAGATTGGTGATAATACGGGTTGGGGGATCATTAAATCTATCGCTTTCAGAACTTGGAGCAACTGGATCCGAGTCTTTGCCAATGGCGACTGAAGGAGTCAGACGAGTAGTGTGTCTGGAAATTCCTTCATCCCTTCTACAGATCTCCTAAGGCAGCTCATGGTCATGAGCTTCCTTTATTTTTTGAAACTTCTGAGCTTCAATTCCTCTTTGTTTTTCTTCTCTTCTTCGTCAATCTTTTCCTCCAGAGTCAACATTTCTTTCCCTTATCCCTTTTTACTCTTTCAGCTTCTCTGTCAGAGGGTTCAGATGGCCCAGGATGAGTAGGATGAGATTTATTGTGTTGTTCACCCATTGACTCTGTCATAATAGAGAGCTGAGAAGCAGTGTAGATAGGTTCTTGAGCCAGTCTAAGTAGACGAGCTTCCTGAGCATGTTGAGCATTGATTTCGGCCAGTTGGGCTTGAGTTTCAGCATCACATCTTTCATCTTGCTCAATCATCTCATTTCTCCTTTGGGCGGAAGTTACTCGTTCAACATATTCCTCATACTGTTCTTTCGTCTGAGAGTATATTCCTCCGTTAGCATTGATTTGCTCCCGATGAAGAATCTAGTTGACTCTAGGATTAGCAAGAGTGACATCAGGTTCAAGACCAAAGATGTCTTTGGGAAATGGTGCATGCTGAACAAGTTTTTGTGGGGTTGTCACAGTGGCTTCTTGTTGAACTGTAGATTGAGGCGGAGAAGATACATGAGTCGAGGAGTTTGGAATTTCTCCTTCTTTAAGATCGATTGCTTCAACATGCGGAGCAGTAGATTCTGATTGAGTGGCATGTGAAGATTCAGGCTGAACCATGCTTGGTATGTTAGTAGTGGAATGGGAGAAGTATAGAAGTCTTCTGGCTCAGTTTTAACTTCTGCAAACTCCACATTGTCTTTGTCATCACTGCTCACCATATCCAGATTAATGAAGTTTAAAGGGTTAGGGTCGATCAACAAGGTTTTCATTCTTTCCTCATGTTGAGATCTATCCCATTCTTCTTTGGTAATCACATTGATCGGTTATACATGGAGCTCTCCCACTTCATCATTCCTCTGCCATCAATCACAATAATGTATCTAGATAAAAGATTTGATGCGTGTCTCTTAGCATAGAGTTCAATGAATTTGGACATAATGAAATCAATGAAGGTTGGATCTACAAACATATGCCTTATTTCTTCCGGTTAAGGGACAATCATACCGTTAGACTGGGAGGTACCCTGTACTGGTGGTGATAGACTCAACTGAAGTGAAGCTTCAAATATAAGCCATCGACTTACACTTCTATTAACCACTGGTGCTATCACAAGAAATCCAGTCTCAATCTTGTCTGAAATTTTCATCATTGTAGACCTAAACCTAGGAATCATCAGGTTTTCGGGCACAAGATCTGTTGTTTAAGACTTTCACAAAGAGCCACCAATTCATCATCCACAAGCTCATAATTCAAAAAGTAATCACCGTAATTGGCATCAACTTCGGGATCATACTCTGTAAACATACTGGCATCGACCTCAAAGTCACTGTCATTCAACTCCTCTAATCAGCTCGATCCATTCCAAGTTCTTTACCTTGACCTGTTTGACCAGGCTAGTTAATGACTGTGCTTCAGTCATTGTTTGGTCTTGATCGAACAACTAATCGTTGCCTTGACCTTCTGCACCTTCATCATGCTTATCAAGCTGTTTATCTTTTTGAGCTTCAGCCAGGAGTTCCTTCAGTATTTTGATCTCATCAGCTTGCTCTGAGATTATTTTATTTGCATGCTACAGTTTAGCAGACAGTCGGGAGTTCTGGTGGTGAAGATTATCCACCTCGGCTTCTAACTCTAAGATGTACTCATCATTTACTTGAGAAGTACCAGCCTCAACATTACCTGATTCAACATGTTTTTCAGCTCTCGCATCTGCATCATCAACAATGGATATTGCTAGATTTACAGCTGTAGTTTTAAGCTGATCAACATGCGGTGTAAGTGTGGCAGCTTTAGGATCGACAATTATCATTTGCACTATCGATTGTTCTATGACATTACTTTCAACTGGTGAAACTGGTCTCGTGACTTTAGGTTTTGACTTCTCCTGAGCCCTTTTTGATCTTCTCTCTCTAGCGAATGGGACTTCAATTATCTCATGATCCTCTTCGTCAGATTCGGGCTCGAAGGATTTATCTGATGAAGATTCTCCATCTTGCTTCTTATTTCCAGAAAAACATGGAGTGTCAGATATAGTTTTCTGCTTTTTCTTAGGCGGAGCCCTTGCATCAGAAGAGTCACCTTCGGAGAACCAAGATGTATTTCTAAAATTTTGTTTTTCGTATCTTGTGTCGATCAATCAAAAACAAACAAGAAATAAAATATTTTTGGCTTTTATGAAGTTTATGCTAAAACACACCAAAAAATCTTTTTACTTTTTCTGAAATGAAATATAAAATGTAGGGGCTTTTACATATATACCCTTCCTAATTCATTTTATTACATATATACCCAAGCATAAACCTTAGTTACATATATCCCCTTTCTAAACAATATATATTACATATTTACTCAATTCATTTTTTAAAAATTATTAAATGACTATAATACCCTTAATGAGTATTTATATATTTCTTCTTCTAATATGATCAATTACATATTTATCTTAATGAGTATTTACATATTTTCACTTCTAATATGATCAATTACATATGACTAATCATAAACCAAAATAAAAAATAAAAGTAATGTTTTTAAAAAGTAATAAACAAGTTGGTATGCTTCATGATTAGAAACAATGTATCAAATAAACACTCTATTTATTCTTCTTCCATGTGTTTATTTGCTTGGTTTTGTATGTACGAACCATGTAATTATACAGGTCAGTTTTCTTCCATGTATTTATTCTTCTATTTATTCTTCTTTCATGTGTTTATTTGCTGTAATCGAACCATGTATAAGGCCAGTTTTTTGCTGGCGTTCTATAGTATTAATCCTTTATTGTTAAAAAAAAGCAATGTATTAACTCAGTCACTTTTTCACCAATCAAAGTCATGTTTTACATATATACGAACCCTAAAATCGACAAAGATGGAGGCAGCGCTTGAAATCTAGCATAAAACCCTAAAACCGAATCAGGATGGAGGCAGCGCTTGAGGAACCCTAAAATCGGATCTGTGGGACGAAATACGAACCTGGAATGAAGGCAGCGCTTGAGATTTCACGTCAAGATGGAGGCGACGATACAGGAGAGTCGCACATGGAGAGAAAGGATCGGAGGTTGCAGCGTCGTTTCTGATTCACGTTGTTGCTTCTGATATGTGTTATTTCCTTTTTTTCCCTAAAATTGAGAAGGGTAGTTGTGTAATTTCCTTAGCAAAAGGGGAAATATGTAATTGATGTTTAGGGTTGGGTATATATGTAATAAAGCCCCTTAGTAAGGGGATATATGTAAAAACCCCTCAAATGTAATACAGAAAAAAGACTCTATTTTTGGTATTTTGCAAGAAAGATCACGACGTGAGATCATATCAGACATAAGGCATCTAGCACATTTCAATTTCGGCCTTAATCAGCATGCAAGCCAAGATAATCACAAATACAACATTTATGTTTATTTCAGCATGTACCAATCATATTAATCATTTTCAGATATGATTAAGGTAATATTATCATGCACTAATAACTCGGCCTCCACTCTATCAGAAATACCGACAAATTATCATGTTTATCATTTGCTTCTATATGATAAACATGATAATTTGTCGGTATTTCTGATAGAGTGGAGGCCGAGTTATTAGTGCATGATAATATTACCTTAATCATATCAGACATAAGGCATCTAGCACATTTCAATTTCGGCCTTAATCAGCATGCAAGCCAAGATAATCACAAATACAACATTTATGTTTATTTCAGCATGTACCAATCATATTAATCATTTTCAGATATGATTAAGGTAATATTATCATGCACTAATAACTCGGCCTCCACTCTATCAGAAATACCGACAAATTATCATGTTTATCATATAGAAGCAATTTTTGATTAGAGATTTAATCATCCTTGATGAATCATGCAAAAAGAAAGCAGCACCTCAAATACCTGGCAATTAGGGTCGGTCTTGTGGACATGCAGAGAAAGCCCAAGTATTTGAGAAAATAAGAAAGCAAAACAAGTTGAAGTTGTATAATTCAACAACGATCAGGTTGATACTTCCGTATATGTAGAGAAAGTCTGAGGAATTATGCGAAACACCATAGAAAATAAAGCAGAATCTCAAATGAACAACACTCAGGTCGATCTTTCGATACGTCGAGAATGTCCGATCGTTTAAGAAAATAAAGAAAATCAAACAAGTTTAAATCTTTCAAAATGAAAACATGTATTCATCAGGATATCTCTTATTCTATTTTTGTCAGAATCATCACACAACATTCATCAAGAAACAAATAACTAAGATCATTAGGCAAGCTTTATGTTTATATCTTACTTACAGATATCAGATTAGTCATGCACATTCACAGATTATACAAGTACCTACAGTTTTTAGACTTATTCTATCCATGGCAGATAACGTAAGCTGATGTACTATCAGTTCTCACTTTTGTAGGATCAATTCCTTAATTTTTCATTTTTTTTATATTTTCTATAATTTCTCCCCCTAAAATTTAACAAACTCTATTTTTTGTTTGTTTTTTTAATTTTCTCCCCTTAAAAATATGCACAAAAGAAAATGAATAATAAAAATAAAAATGAAAATGATTGATCAACACTTGACACGGTTACCCTAGGCCGCCGCCTCCCCTGTTTTTTGGCGATCCTTTTGTTTCGCTCGCGAGAACCCTAATCCTCGATCACCGTTTTGCCGTGGTTTCTTCTCTCCGACGAACCGCCGCAAAGAAGCCAAACCCCCGCCGCGATGCCGCCTCCGCCGAGTCGAACCGCCGCCGCACCCCATTGTCCGCCGCACCGCCATCGTCCGCCGCTGTCACCGATAGTCGAGCCGCCGTCGCCGATCGCAGTCGCCGCTCCGCCATCCGTCGCCTTATCCACCGCCGCTCCAGCCGGCCGCCCCCTCGTCGTCGCCAGTTCATCCGTCGACACCCGCAATTGTGAACTACCGTCTCACGGCTTGTTTGCTCGTCATCCGTGAAACCCTAATCGCATCGTATCCGACGTGCGAGATTCTCCCGGTGCCCAATTCACCGCGCCGTGAATCTTGCAAGTTGCGAGGATCGTTAGATTCGCATGTCGAGTCAAACCTACGAAACCCTAGCATCACCCGTCGACCTCTGGTGTCTCAAGCATTTGTTTGAATCACCGCTCAGGTATATCTAAACTCGATTTCTGATTAGATTTGTTTGATTTATCTATTTTGTAAATATCGTGTTTTGTTTTTAACACAATTGGTATTTGTGCGTTTAGGTGATTGTCGTATCCTGTGTTATTAGGTTTACGTTAATAAACTGGTAATCGGGTTTAGTGAATTCAATTGTTTCCCGCTGCGTATTAAGTTACTAATTAATTTAATTAATCTAATTTTAATTAATCTAATTTTAATTTACTAATTTACACGGTAAATGATTTGTTGATTATTTAACGTAAATAATTAATTAGATCGAAAAAATTTTATCGTCACCGGGGACCCGAATACCACTGTCGTAACCCAACATCATGCATTCAAATTCAGTGAATAACAAGCAACTTTCATAAAATCAACTTAGACATCCCAAAAAGTCAATATGAAAAGTCAACAATTCATAAAAGTCATCTAGGCCTAGGTAGTAACAGAAAATTAGCCTAGCATACTGATGTATAATTTAATACGGTAGTTAATCAAAGCAAAACAAAAAGAAACATGATGGGAAATGAGAAAAACAACAACCGCACTCTTTCTTCAACCCGCTTGCTCCAATATTTGTGTGATTTCACTCTCTGGACGTATTCTGGAACTCCTCCTTTAAATAGTGAATTTTTAGGGTTCTACTCGAAGGACGATATGGTCGTATCCATCATTGTAAAATACGGCTGTATCGCGGCTGTTTCTTTCCTTATCGGGAACCCGGCGTACCGTATTGCTTTACTCATACCGTATCGATAATACAGCCGTATTACATGTTACACACCGGGAAAACCCGCCACCCTCGGGGGCTCCGCGAACTTGGGTTACGACTGGTGGTGCGACCGCGATTGCCGTGAACACCACCAGGATCTAAGTCGTTAGACACTTTGAACATCTACATGCTCGACTCAATAACCAAAATACATTTTCAAAACAGGTTTTTATCAGAGTTAAGCGATATTAACCAAAATAGTGCGGAAGCATTTATCAAGTTTTAGAAAACCATTTGCAGAAACGACAAACCTTTATTTATCAAAACGAACGTTGCGGAAGTGAAACATAAACAGTTTAATAAGTGTTTCGCCTATGGCGACAAAACAAGTTTAACAAAAACATAACCAATGCAGACCAAATACAAATGATCCTAAGCGTGCGTGCCTTAGCGACTTCCCCATAAGGACCTGAGAAGAAACATGTAAAGTATCAACACAAGGTTGGTGAATTCACAGAGTTTAAATAGTAGGAAACAACATTTTCCAAAAAATCTAAGTTTACCTAGTTACTCTCTACGAGACAACCAAACAGGAATCCCATTTCCCGAAAACAGTTTACCATAATTAAAGCATTTTATATACATGGGTTAGCTAGACCACGACATTTGTAAATTAGTAGGAATTCGTAATCACCATAACTGACAGACTTAAGTTTTTGCCTTCTTGTGCTATGATGCGGAACACAACGCTGAGTTAGGACAATATTATACCCGCTCCTCTCCCCTCCGAGGGTCAGTAGGAGCTAAAGCGACTAGTGCGGGCAGGGTTTGTCAGACCCAATAGATCTACCAAACATTTCCCCATTATCACTTATATAAAATGGCTTACCCTATTAGTGGAAGGACTCCTTTGCATGTTTTTCGTCTACTAATTAAAAACTAGTATATTAAACAAATAAGCAGTTCGAAACTGTAAAAGTTTACCACATGTCTTCTCCCCCAAAAGCGTTAAATAGTAAAAGTGGGGCCGTGAAATCAACCAACCACTGAGAAGTAGTGAAGACCTCCTATACTTGACCTATGACACATAACCGTGTAAGTGTTGACTGTGTTTGACCGAAAGTCCCGACAACTTGCGAACATTGGATAAGTTGACTTGAAAACATATTGGCGATCATATTAATGTTTTCTACATGTTTCCTAACATGTATCACACATACAACATGTTACATGGAAAACACATATGCATCACAATTAATTACGACGTCATACCGCGTATACAATGTACGCTCGATGGAACAATCATACAAAGTCTTGTCATTCCAACCGAGGTAGGAGACATGGGACTTTTGTACCCGTATAACTCATAACTAACTTGACTAATAACATGCATTCATCTAATCACATAACATGCATTCATCTAATCACATAGTCACATACTCATGTTCATGTATTTCGCGACTTCGACTAATTATTTATTTTTCCCAAAAATAAATATTTACCGCATACGAGCAAATTACCTAGAAATATCACAAAGTCTACTCATGTTAGTCCATATGGATCATCAAACAACCGCATGCGTGTATACTACTTTCTTCCAACGAATAAAAACAAATAATATTTCTACATAAATAATTTCCCGAAATTAATCTGCATGCATTCTATCATCGACCATGCAACTTTATAATGTCTCGGGCATCTTTATTCATGTTCCACATGGCTAAAATCAAGATCCAACACAAATCATGCATCTTTATTCATGATCTAATACTTACAATCATAAATATCAAGGTTTTATCGAAGATTTCACGTAAAAATCATAACTTTATATCATAGAAACCCTACATCTAACTTGATCTATCATTTAGCACATAGATCCATCATCAAGATTGAAAATGCGTGAGCGGTGGATCGTCTACTTAGTCGTAATGAAATCAATATAAAACGAGATGAACACGAGAGTAAATACAATGAAGCTTGTATTAGACCACAGAGAAACACCACATAGTTCGCATACAAGATATGTCCCTGAAGTTCTTAAACAATACACAAGACAAACTATTTATAGAGCTGAAAACCCGATGGTCCGAACCTCAGGTTCGGACAAGTTCGGACCTGTCCGAACTTGGAGTTCGCCAAGGGTTCGGCCAGCAGCTAACAAAGATGTCAACTTTAATCACATGCATGCATCCAAATCAACATGCAAAACCTAGATCTAATAGATCTCAACACAACTTGCATAAAAATCACATTTTTTAATCATAATACTCAAACTTTATGTAGTAGATCACTAGATCTATGATCATCATCATCAAATAGATACAAATCAGCCCTATATCATCTAAAAAGATTGAATCTTGACAAGTTTAAGATGAT
This sequence comes from Deinandra increscens subsp. villosa, assembly GCA_039602395.1. Classification (NCBI taxonomy): domain Eukaryota; kingdom Viridiplantae; phylum Streptophyta; class Magnoliopsida; order Asterales; family Asteraceae; genus Deinandra; species Deinandra increscens. The sequence continues at coordinate 77,460,809 of JBCNJP010000023.1, read as the reverse complement.
CAAAACATGAAGAAACACATACCGAATGATGTAGAATCGAAAAGGATGATTTTTAGCTTGGAAACTTGAAAGAAAGCTTGAATCTTGGTTAGAAATGATGAAGATATGAAGAGAGCACAGGTTGGGGGCTGATGACTCCTTTTAGGTGATAGAATGAGGTAATGGTGGCTAAATGTGTTTAAATAGTGCGAATTTTAGGGTTTACACGACTGGGCGAGTTACGCGTATTGCTTCCTGCTTAGGGAAGCTCTAGGCAATACGCGTGGATGCTCAGTTTCGGCATCCTTTTGACTTTTGTTGACTTTTCATGTTTTTTGATGTTTGGCCACGCTTTTCAAGGATTTAGCTTTTCTAATGTTTTCCATTGTTTTTAATGCATCGAATCCAATAAAAAAATGTATCAACATGTCATATAACAATTTTCAATTAAGTAATTAAATTCACATACCGGTTTTCACATAATTCACAAATTATTACCGATTTTCAATTAATCGGCAATATTTCGAGACTCCAACTCGTGTGTGACATTTTATGAAGTGTTTTAAGGGTACTAGACTCTTCTAGTACCTTAACTAACATACTATGCCTATATACGCACTTTCCGGTTTCACCATTTTATCAGTTTTATCCGTTTTTAAGGTTCGGGTCCCACCCGAAGGGCCAGATTGTCACATTACATAGAAGAGATACGGCTTGCGGCTGCTGGGATTTTCCAATACCATTCTTTTTTTCTCGTTTCATCAAAACATCACCAGGAGCCTGCCATAGACTGATTTAAGCAATTAAGAACCAGAATTCACCAAAATTTAGCAAAAACTTGTTTAAATTGTGGAATTTTATCTTGTAAAAACATAGTCTTGATGCTACGCACAAGAATTACCTAGAGGTGCATCCAACAAGTTGTGACCCGGAGGGTAGACATAGGGTATTTAGTTCTTTTTCACCTGGCCCATGGGTGTACCAACAAGGATGCCATCCCCGAGGGTAGCACATAGGTTTCAGCCCTTTTATTCTTCTTATTATATATTGATTTATGAAGCTCAGATGGATGGTGGAAGGTGGGGCATCGCTATTTCTCGGATTTATTTTCATAAAAAGATCATAGCGTGCCATAAGTTCTCAAGACATATACATCTTTACCCAAAGTTGTACCTATCAACGTAGTCGATAGTTTTGGCTTACCAATCCTCCCAAGGCGAAAACACACAAGATATCCTGCTTTATTATTTATTTATTTATCTAGCAATCACAGGATTTTAAAGCAATCAGTTTCGGTTGGACCTACCAGCACATCACTGGCTAGACGCACTTTCTATCCTAACTTTTCAATTTTTTTTGTTTTTTTAATTTCTAGTTATATCTATCATTTTCCATTTTAGTTGCAAGCAATCACAGCATTTCTCAAAAGTTTTGAAATTTCCAGTTTATTTTTTTTAGACTTTCTCTCCTCACACTTGATTTGGCATTATCCACAATGTACAAGAAACAAAAACGAATAAAAAGACGAAGGAAACTGAAAACTCCCCTGGATTGGTGATGACCGGCTTCGATGCTTCTAAACTATCCAAACAACGAAAAATAAAACAGCTCTTGACTAAACAGGTGTCAGAACTATTTTCTCTGTCTAGTTCTATCAAACACCATCAAAGCATATAATATATACACAAACAAAACCCAACATCACCCAGCAGAACCAATACAAAAATATCATCGAGTTTGTACATAAACATTAAAGGTAGATACATCAAAAAGAAAAATAAAAGTACAACTCGGACATAAATACTAACTGAACTCCATCATGGATCTGCATCTCTGAGTGGTGACTCGTAGGATGGTGGAACTGGTGGAAACGCAAGGGAAGCCTCATAGGTAAATAGTAGCTGGGCCTGAATTAACCAATCAATCTGAGTCTGTTGTGCGGCCTAAACCCTTGCCATCCTCTCTAGTGCCAGTGAGTTCGCCCAAACTCCATCTATTATCTCCTGAAGTAGGCCCCCTGCCTACCTCCTCTCTTTGAACCCTAGCATCCCCAGCAGGTGGAATAATGGGGATGGGTTGCTGTACCAGGGCGTCTCTTCCACCCTATGGAGCGTCCTCCTGCTGGACACCCCCATATTGAGTTGGCTGATGATGTATGACTGGTGTTGGGTCTCTGGTCAGAAGGAACTGATATCGACCATTGGCTTGCTGCTCGACAAGGGACATCTGACGGACCCTATCAAGGTCAAATCAGAGGACTGGTCCCATCACCCGTAAACCACTGATCGTCTCTGGTGTGAGAATCCCAAAAGATGAGGCCAGCGTAGAAATGTATGGCCCGCCTGCAAGGTAACCAGTACCCTTGCAAGACCGGTGTGCATGGAAGTATGAAGCTAGGCCGACAACCACATTGCAGTGATCCTCTCCTGACTCTCCGACCGTGCAGAATTAGTATGTGCAAGAGCCCAATGAATATAGTGTATGAACTGATCTCGCACCAGTGTCGCACACGCAGATTCCTTGAACTTCCCGTCTCCGATCGTCGGCCACCGCTCGAATAATGTCTCATGAGGAACGTCAAATATCACCAATCAATCCTGAAACAGTGGCATTAGCAGATCCTGCTCTGTGTAAATACCTAAACGCCTCGCAAACTCGTGTATAGACATGATACGCTCTGTACCTCCCAGCCTGAATCTAATAGCCCTCGCGAGATCCATACTAGCCTCGGCTCTCGACAATGTGAAAGTAGAAAAGAACTCATAGCACAACTCCTCGTAACCGGGTATGGTGATGTCAAAAACCTCCTCTAGGGTGTTGATAGTGCAGCTGAAGCTCTCTCTGTAGCCCTCACTTGTCGTAAAAAACTCCGATTCAATAGTCCTCACCTGTACGAATCGCTGGTCTCGCATAACCCGCAGCCTCTCGTAATCGTCTGAATCGGCAGGAAGCTGTAGCCACGGATGAGTGTGCAATTGAACATATGGAGCTGCCTGGACGTCTGCCCTCTCGGCTGCTGCGTCAGTCTGGGTCTGAGCTCTAGGGTGCTTCGGCGGTCGTGATGAAGAGGCCATCTGTTGCAGGAATCGAGACTTGGCGGTGACTGGTGATGGTCGTTGGGGTGTCGGACGGTGCTCAACGATGGGTCGTCAGTCTTCGGAGATGGTTGGTGGTGTTTTCCGGTGGTTCGAGTGAGAAAAAGGTGAAGGATTTATGTTGGGGTAATACGGTACGCCCCTAATGACGTTTTATATATATTTTTTTATTTCAAAATATGATACGGTCAAATCTGGTAAAGATGATACGCCCGTATCGCGCTTTAGGTAGAAAACTCAACTTTTTTTATTTTTGAACTCTGTTTTATCACCCGGCAATTTGTCCGACATGTGACAATTTTTAGCACATACCTAGAGTGTGTTTGACTACAGAATCTGATCTTGGAGCGTGGGGTATCCTTCTTGTACGCTTGGTCGAAGATACGATAAATGCGGATATGATAAAATTACAAATGAACATAAAATTACGGGAAAATAAAATAAACACAATTCAAGGAAATAAGTAAAAAAAAGAAAAACACACCACATAAATAAACGCACGACACTCGGGTTGCCTCCCGCAAGCGCTAAGTTTATTTATGAGTCTTCAGCCAGACTCGATCCCGCGATCATGTGTTCGGGACTTAGAGGTCCACCACCTCCTTCTTAGTAGTGTTAAACGGGCCACAAAGTAAAGCTTCAATCTATGCCCGTTGACCTTGAAAGTTTCTCCCTTGTCGTTCTTGATTTCAAAAGAACCGTATGGATATGCTTGAATGACCATGTACGAACCTAACCACCTCGACCTAAGTTTCCCTAGGAACAACCGCAACCTCGAGCTGTAGAGAAGCACACGGTCTCCCACATCGAACTCTTTCACTTTGATTCTGCCATCGTTATTCGCTTGGTTCTTTCCTTGTAGAAGGTTGAGTTGCCATATGTGTAGTCACGCAATTCTTCTAATTCATGCAGTTGAAAGAACCTCTCCTTACCTGCTTTTGTTGTCTTTAATGCCCAATAGGCTTTATGTTCAATCTCGACTGGCAAATGACATGCCTTTCCATAAATCAACCTAAACGGCGTGTGCTAGTAGGTATCTTGTAAGCCGTACGGAAGGCCCACAATGCGTCATCCAATTTGTCTGACCAGTCTTTTCGATGCTTCCCCACCGTCCTTTCTAGTATTCTCTTGATCCCGCGATTTGAGACTTTGATCTGCCCACTCATCTGAGGGTGATATGGCATTGCTAACTTATGGGTCATCCCATAACATTGTAACGCTTTCTCCGGGCACCAAATCAATATGGAATTTCACATGTCTAGGTGGAGGTAGACCGGACAAGTCCTCGGGAAAGACCTCGGGAAATTCTCGAAAAATTGGTACATCCTTTAGCAGTTTCTCCTTGGGTTTTTTCTCGGTAACATGATCCAAAATAGCGTGACAACCCTTACGAAGGTATTTTCAAGCTTCATGAAAGAAATGATGCTCAGCTTGGTTCCACTTTTCTCGCCTTGGACAATAAGAGTTTTGCCATTTACGACCGGTATTTTGACTAATTTCTCAAGGGAAACGATCTCAGTATGATTTGCCGATAGCCAATCCATACCAATAACGATGCCAAAGCTTCCTAGCTCGACAGGCAGTAGATCAATGTTGAAGGAATAATCTGAAAGTTGTAAGAACAACCCTGATAAGTCTTGTCAGTTTCTATCAACCTACCATCTGCTAACTCGACAATGTACTTAATGTTAAGGTGCTTGGATGATTTTAATTAGTGGACAAAATTAGCAGACACAAAGCTTCGTTCTGCTCTAGTGTCAAATAAAACAGATGCATATGATCACAAAATAGTTCCATAAAAGTATGTTATTTTTCATAAAAAAACAAGTTTTAACCAATAGTCATCAAGTAACCATCAAGAGTTGTAGGTTTTTGGGTTCATAGATGTTTAGAAACATAGATTATGAACAAAATATGAAGGAAACAAGAAAAGATTAGGAATCCTCAATTAAAGCTTCGCTTAACCGGTATTTAACACAAATAGGGTGCTGAAAGCTTACAAAGTTATGCTCCAATCCCATTGTTGATCTTGAATCTTCAAGAAAATTGAAAGAGTTGTGGTGTTTCTTGAAAGATAGGTTGAAAGATTTTAGAGAGAGAGGGAGGCGGCGGTTGAGAGTGATGAGAGAGAGACTAGGGTTCTTATGAAGTAAATGAGAAAGTGAGGTTTTTATAGCAAGGCTAAGTTAGATGATTAGGGTTTGATGTAGTATGGGGGCCGGTTCAAGGGAGGTCTCGGGTTAAGTGTTTGAACCGAGATAAAAGAGAGAGTAGAGAGGGACTAGGGAGATGAGATGAAAAAGTCTTGTGTTTTTAGATGTGTACTGTGTTAAGTATTAAATGGGTTTAAGTGTTTAAGGATTTGGGCTTCAAGAGGGAGAAAGGATTGAGTTCGGTTCTTGGTCCGAACCAAAGAGAGGAGGAGAGAGGGATGGGTCTAGGTATGTTCAAGTCTTGTGATTTGGTGTGGTAAGAGGTTCACTCATTCGGTTTGAAGGAGGGTAAAAGAGATGGAGAGGCCTTGAATGTTGTGTGTGGTTAGGATTAACCATTGGGTCATAGAACTCTTGTACATAAGAGGACAAGGATGTTGAGGGTGGACATGATAAGCATATACTAATCTATTTAGTTAGGGATCAAGGGAAATAGTTAATTGGAGGTGAATGGTGGTTTGCATTTGGTTTTAAACCTAACAAGAAAGAGAGATACGAGAGATGGGTTCAAAACCGGGTCGAAGGGAGGAAAGGTGGTGGTAGCGTCGACATTCATAAACGGGTCAAGGGAGAGGGGATAGATCCGACGTATGCATGCATGCATGGGTCACCATGCTAGGTGACGGGTTACCGGGTCGGGTCCAATCGGGTGAACGGATCGAGTCTAATTTAAGTGAACGAGTGTTGTTATACATAAACGATCATTGGATACGAGTGTAAACAAATGGGTTAGAATAAGGGTAACAAGTCTTGGTTCGATTGTTATAAAATGATTGATGGTTTTAATGATAAAAAATGATAACATTCAAATATAAATTAAAATGTTATACGAGTTTATTTTAAAACAGCAGCGATTTCTTATCAACAATATTTTACATAAGATGGGTTTAAAATAAATAGTGGATGTAAACGGGTTAGATGTGAATTACTTTACGTAATTAAATTGATAGTTTAAATAAAAATAAAATGTCTAAAGGTTTAACGGGTGATGATGGTTAGAAAAATATAAAAGGTCTACGTAGATGTACAGATAATGCACCAATAAATACGTTCAGTCAAAGGTTTAACGGGTGATGATGGTTAGAAAAATATAAAAGGTCTACGTAGATGTACACATAAAGTTACATAATTTCATTTAAAATGAAGTCTACGTAGATGTACAGATAATGCACCAATAAATACGTTCAGTCAAAGGTTAGCGTTATTTTGAAAATTATCGGGTTGTCACATTAAGCTAATCTTATCAAGCCACGTAAACAAAATCTCGTAACTTATTTTTTATTTTTTATCTTTGTCAGGAAGCAATGTCAAAACTCAACAGACGACACCGCAAGCGGGCCGACATCCCCCATTGCGATGTTTCCTATGACACATCTTCCCTAGATCCCCTCTAACCTTTTAAAAAGTTGTGACAAGATACATAATGAGTTTGTAATACACGAGTTGTAATACAACATAAACGATACCCACGTGTACTACCGTCAAAATTTCGACAACGTTACCCCCTACCCAGTGAAACCCGAACCTGGAGCGTTGCCTGATATCTACCCTTTATACCCTAAGAGCATTCACAACTCGTTTCTTTCTTATATTTGTGTGAGTGTAGTCCCTAGAACTTTTAGTTTGATTGTGAGTGGAGGAGATAAAAAATGTTACTATTCATCATTATATTTGATAAAATACTATTTATTCATTATATTTGATGTTCATTTCCTAACATTTTCTAATATTTTTTAAAGTGCTTGTGAGTGAACGATAGAGAAAAGATAATAATAAAAGTATAAAAATATTATTTAATTAAAAATAAAAGAATAATATAGTGTTTTTTTAATAAAATTATAATTTTAAGAATAGATCGTTATAAAATGCTCTCTAAGTAACCAATGATCTCTAGCCCAATTGGCTAGAGGGAGGTACCCAAAGACATTATAAATGGGAGGTCTTGAGTTCAAGTCTCACTCGTAACAAATAATACATAAATGTGGGTTACAATTTGGCCCATAGGGTTTTCTTACCTATGATGAGTATCCTCCTGATGAGGATTGAAGATGATTAAGTGGGTGGTGTAGTGTCCCCGTCGGTGATTCAAATATGGCATTCAGAAAACACTCTCAGAAGTTATTACAAATCGATTATATCTATGAACGAGGAGTTGTCCCGACATAATTTGGGGATTCAAAGATAGATGGCAGAGATTGCTGATGGATGGATTTGGAGAGGGGATGTAGATTTGCCCTTCTCGTCCAAGGCTGTGAGGAATTTGATAGAATGCAGGGTGTTCCGCGATAGAGTTTTGTGATGCATTGGTGCAAGTATGTCCCAAGTAAAGTCAATCTCTTGGCTTGAAGGGCCTGCAAAATCGCTTAGCCACCATCGACGCCCTTGCAAAAAGGAATATCCCTATCGCCTCCCACGCTTGCAGGCTCTGTGATGAAGGTGATGAATCTGCTATCCACATCTTTACTGGTTGTTTTTTTTTCTTTTTGTTGTTGTGATTTGAAATTGGGTGGCGTCTTGGTGCAAAATACCTCCCATCATCTCTTTCTCCATGGAGGATTTTCTTAGCACCTATAAGGCTGTGTGTAGTGGGGCGCTATGGGGCCAATCTTGGTAACATGGCGCCCCATATAGCGCCCGTTACCGCCCCCTAGGGGCGCCATGTTAGTGAATCCGGCGATGGGCGTTTTAAACATGACGCTTCATTTTGTGAGAATTCCAAAAAACTAGCCGTTGAACGGCTAGTTGATTTATTAATTTTTTGTTCAAGCATTATATATATATATATATATATATATATATATATATATATATATATATATATCTACACCATTCAATTAATTTTAAAACTCTCACTCTCCATCTAATACTCTTTTTTTTTTAAATGCGCTCTCCGCAATCAAGCACTTCTTCTTGGTTCTACGACGATGACTTAGAAGACGAGATAGTTTCGTACATGATGCAAATGGAACCACCTCCCGTTCCTCGTTCGGTTATACGTAGGACGCAAATCGAACGCGATCGTGAGGCGGCTAATAGGAACTTGATGAACGACTATTTTTCGGCTAATCCGACATATTGAAGTGCTAAGATGTTCTTTAGGAGTTTCAGGATGAGTAAAAGAATATTTTACGTATTGTAAACGACCTTGAACGAGAGTATCCGTATTTTCAACAACATTGCGACGCACGCGGGAAGCTAGGATTTACCGCTATTCAGAAGGTTACTTCGGCGTTACGTGTCTTGGCATACGGGACAACGACTGACATCAACGACGAATACTTAAAAATGGCGGAAAAGACGACAAGAGATACGTTGGAACATTTTGCCAAAGGTATTTTTATTTTTTAAATTGTGGAATTATATATATATATATATTTTTTTGTAATTGTTATACCTTTTTTTAAATTGTTACATTATATTTTTTTTAAATTGTTACATTATATTTTTTAGCATTAAATTGTTACATTATATTTTTTAGCATTAAATTGTTACATTATATTTTTTTAAATTGTTACATTATATTTTTTTAGCATTAAATTGTTACATTATATTTTTTTAAATTGTTACATTATATTTGTTTTAGGAATACGTCAATTGTACGGTCCCCGTTATTTAAGAAAGCCGTCATGGAATGATCTTTAACTCCTATATGACCGACATGATAAAAAGTATGGTCTACCGGGTATGATAGGAAGTATCGACTGCAAGCATTGGCAGTGGGATAATTGTCCTACGGTGTGACACCCGAGAATTTCAAGGTTAACTTCCGTTAGACAAACCCGTTAGTTACGTTATAAGTGTTAACTTAGTAACTAATGCATAACTAGGCCGAATACGCCCACGACCTTTGGTTGATCACCGAACCCGCCCATATGTGTTATGTGTTCATCATTAATTGTCTTTATGTGCAATATGATTTAAATACATGACTTATTATTGTGAATAGCATGATTAAATTGTAAATACTTGATTATGTGAAAACTTGCCCTTTTTGGTCGCCAGCGAAACTACTGGGCGAAACTATAGTGTCGCCCGGTAGCCAGCTAAGATAATCCAATGACACGAGACCAGAGCTAGTTTCGCCTGGCCAGCGAAACTGCCAGCGAAACTGGCTCCTGATATAAATAAACTTAATAAACCCTAGTAGCCTCATTTGCTTAAACCACACAACAAACACACACACACTCTCCTACCTCGAGATTTCTGGTCAGCTGAGGATCACCAAGGATTACCAAGATCTTAGCCTTGAAGATCATTCATCCGGATCCTAAGATCAAACCGTGAGTCTCCAAAAACCACCATTCATGTGTTTTCTTTGTATTTCTCTTAAAAGCATGCCTAAATCTACATGAAATCACTTGATCTCTTAATATGTTACTTAGGAATGCTAGATCTACCATAAAGTCAGAAACTTTACGTGTAAAAACAAACCATGATGATGATTTATGCAATTTTGGTCATTTTAGGGTTTAGAAGTGTTTTTAGAGATTTAATGATTAAAATGCATGTTAAACATGATAAAGCTGCTTGATTTATGTTGGTAAATGCCTATGGATGCTAAATAATGAATTGCATGTAAGATCAGAAGCTGTTAGGTTGATTTTTAGGCAAATCCGTATGTTTTTCGCGACCAGCGAAACTGCGTGTTCTCTGGGCGAAACTAAGTAGCGAAATTATGTCTCCTTCCAGCGACACTACCCAGCGAAACTATAGTGTCGCCGGGTAACCAGACCAGACCAGCTCGAACGAAACTACCGAGCGAAATACCTGAACGAAAGTTCAAACCAGTTTCCCTGCGAAACTAGGCTAGCGAAACTGCGTCAGCAGTTTCGGGCGAAACTAGCCTAGCGAAACTGTGTTACCGGGCATTGCCTAGCAAAAGTGCTGCCCGTGCACCTAGCGAAACTGCCTAGCGAAACTGTGCTAGCGAAACTAAGACTTGACCTAAAGACCAAACTTGTGAAATTTGCTTAAGTGTTATGCCATGACTTGCATGATTATGCCATGATGAAACATGCTTGATATCTGATTTATATGAACCCTTGTTTATGATCAACCATTGGTGTCGTGTGTCGGTATGTCGAGTCATAGTTGCAACGTACTATGTTATGGGCCATAGTGACGTTAAGTAAAGATTAGACACGAAACTAATACTTAAGACCTAAACGTGTTCATAGGTCTTCGTTAAACAAACAATATTTGGATTACTTGAAGTGTAGCAGTGCAACCCAAGGTGAGTGTCACTAAACCGATTACCGTGAACCCGTTTGGGTCACACAGATCAACTAAAAGAAAAACAATGCTGACAAACTCGAGAGTGCTAGGCACCTCCCTGATGAACATGAAAACTCGGAGTGCTCGGCACCCATTGAATGAACTTGAAGTGTTTTATGGGAAACACTGGTGAAACTTAACAAACTATTTCTGAAACGAAAGCTGTTTTAATATGGCTAGTGTAGGTTAAAGTCTAAACCACATGATATCACATGTTTTCTAAGGATGCCCTATAACTTAAAAGTCCTCAACTAAAATTGTGCCATTTATTGTAAAGCGAGGGGATGTTGGGTAGATCTACTGGAGTTTGACAAACTCCGCCCCGTGGCACGGGGAGTGCACGGAGGTACAATATCAGCCTATCTGACCGTGATCCCGAGAGGACACGGGGGAGGCAAAAACCGCTAGGTCCGCACCGTACGGGATGGCTCGGCCCCCACAAAATAAGTCAGCTTTGGTACAAACTTCCTTAGAGCATGGAACAACGGATTAGCTACCCGCGATATCGGTTGAGTCCTTTAACTTTACGGAACTAGTACATACCCGATGACGTAGGTCACGGACAAACCATTTATAAACTGAGATTTAATTACGAGCATTGCTTTTCACAAATAAATAACTTGTAAGTATACCTTGACACGAATTATGATTATGAGACCGGGCCAATGCATGACAAGCCCACTGTGAACTCACCAACCGTTAGGTTGACACTTGCGTGGTTTAAACTTTTGCAGATCGCTAAGGAGTATCCACCGGAGGTTGGCATGGCACGTGAAGACTCTTATTTTTGATTTAACTAAAATTGGGGATTTATAAAACAATGAATTTGTAAGGCACGTGGTTAGTGCCAGGATAATTATTTTTCCGCTGCGTATGTAATTTAAGACTCTGAATTATAACTTGTGTTTGAACTAACCCTGATTCGTTTAGTATTTGTAACTATGGTTGTGGATCCTGGTCTAGTCGCGCCCCTTAACGGTATAAACTCCGTTAGTGGTATTTTGGGGGTGTGACATACGGCATGGAAAGGCCAATACACACGAGGGGATCAAAAGGGGCCAACTGTTATTCTTCAGGCCGTCACATCATGCGATCAATGGATTTGGCACGCACACTTTGGGGTAGCCAGCTCCAACAACGACATCAATGTGTTGCAGGGGTCTGAGATCATCGAGGATTACGTATCGGGTAGAGGTGCCAAAGCTTCTTTTTATGCAAATGGTAACTATTATCCACATGGTTATCTATTGGGTGATGGTATATACCTAGAATATTCATTCATCGTCAAGACATACAAGGACCCTATTGATGAGAAAAGAAAACATTTCAAAACGGTTCAAGAAGCATCGAGAAAGGGTATCGAGTGTATATTCGGCACATTGGTAAAGAAATGGCATTTCGTTAAAAATCCTTGCGGACTATGGACGCTTGATAAAATGAAGGACTGTATGCGTAGCATCATCATCATTCACAACATGGTGAAGGAGGACAGAGGGAAGACGATCTGTTCGTACTACGATCCCCAACACTAGGTGATTCTACCAGAAGCGTCCATGGGGGAACCCATTCAAAATTTGGTGGATATGCAGTGTAGACAATAACACAACGCATTGATGGCGGACTTGGTGGAGCATACTTGGTTAAAATCTTCAAGAATATGTGCATATCGAAAATAATAATGACGATGACGATGACGATGATGATGATGATGATGATGATGATGATGGGGACAAAGACGCCGACGACCATGGTTCCAACAACGATGTGCATGATGATGACGGTGACGACGATGGTGATGACGACGAGGATGAAGCGTATGATGATGTTCAAGACGATGACTATTTTTTTTTTTTTTAGTTTTGTAGAATGTAAAAAACTATGTAATTTTTCTAGTTTATGTAATGTTTTATTTTAATTTTAATAAGTGTTTAGTTTAAAGTTAAATTAAATATTAAGATATATTTTAAAAAAATTGAGCAATGATGATGGGGGGTTATAAAGTGTAGACGTCACATGACGCATAACCCCCAAGGGGCTCCATCCACTACACATAGCCTAAGGATAAGCGTATTGGGCCTATAAAAAAGAAGTTTGTCTATGAAACTATCCTCATCTCATGTTAGGCTAGTTGTAGTGGATAACCCCCCCCCCCCCCTTGAGGGGGGTTATGCGACACATGGCGTCATGTCACCATGGGAGGTTATGGGAATATACAGTGTAGTGGATAACCCCCCACTTAATCATTATCTCATCATTTTTTTTAATTAAAATATTTCATTTAACATAAAATTTATTACAAACTTAAATTAAAAAAAAACATTACATTATTTGAAAATAATAAAACTACTCATCGTCATCGTCTTGCACGTCATCATACGCTTCGTCGGCATCGTCGTCGCTATCGTCATCGTCATCTTCGTTCTTCTCCTTTCCCCGGCGTTTGATGATGATGATGGTGAACTCATAATTTTTTTTAAATAATGAAAGTGAAAGAGTGTAAAATATAGCGTGGGAATGTTTAAAAAATGAGAGTCAAAGAGTATTTATATGTGAGTTTGTTTGAAAAAAAAAATAATAAATATCAAACTAGCCGTTCAACGGCTAGTTTCCTCGTTCTTCTCTTTTACCCGGCATTTTGCGCACAACGCTTTGGGTCGATTTTGGGTCCATAGCGCCCCGGGGGCGGTCATAGCACCGCTAGTGGCGAATCCAGAAACTTTGTTCAGTGGGTGTCAAAAAAATTCAGTAAAAAATAACATAAATAAATAAAAAAACAGCATTAAAATAATTAATTTTGTTCAAGAATTTGATAACTTTTGGGTGCTTTGAGAGCCAAACACAGTTAAAAAGAAGCTAGTTTCACAAACCTTATGTGCATTGGGTGCCAAAAAGAGCTAAAAAGAAGCAATTTTCAACAATCTTGGGTGCCTCGAAAAAAAAACCTTGGGTGCCTTAGTCATTCGGTTCAAGATATTACCACTAAAATTTGAAATTTGAGTGGGTGCCTAGGACCCCATTGGGTCCTAGGTGGATCCGCCTGTGAGCACCGCTATGGGGCGCTATAGAACTAAAAACGCTCCATTACATTCAGCCTTAGGGGCTGTTTGTTTTCAGCTGAATGGAGCTGAATGGGGATTTTGCTGAATCGGAAAGATACGTGGGGTGTTTGGTTGGACGATGCTTCTGAACCGGTAAGACATTTATGTCTGTATGCTTGCTGACCGAAAAAGGCAGGGTTGGGGTGCTTTTCTATCCGGACGTGAGCTGGTAAGGGGATCGATCGAAGGGATCTGGGAACCAAAAAAAAAATAAAAACGAGGACCGGGCAAGGCTGATGAAGGGATCTGGGAACCAAAAAAAAAATTACCAAAAACCAATCTTGTGCTCAACCCCGGTTTTCGGAGTTGCATTCGTGTCCGCAGGTCGTGCGTACGGGAAGGCAATTTTATCAAATCTGCACCCCCCCCTGCGCGCGGGTAGATACCGGAGTAAAACACAACATAAGAACTTAACATTTCATGTAGGTTTTCATATATAAGCTTACCATAATTTTGTTCCCACATCAATATGGGATAAACTAAAGGAAAGAAAAAAGAATATAGTTTTTATTCCCACACCAATATGGGACAAGGTAATGAAGGAAAATTTTGGTGTTTTGTTCACACATCAATATGGGACAAGCTAGATGAAATAAAAAAATAGTTTTTTTTTTATTATTATACAGTCATTCAGATGTCCAAACAAACAGCACATTATGATTCAGCACCTTATTAATTCAGCACTTCTTTACCATACAGACAGCTTATTCATTTAGCACCAAATGAAAAAGACGAACCAAACGCCCCTTAGTGTTTATGAAATGAAAGAATTGCTATCATTTTTAAGTGTGTGCGACCCTTGATCAATAAGGATATTCATAAAATTAAAATATGGTGTTGTGTTTGGATTGGAAATCGATGTAAACGTAACTATGACATAATGTAATTTTGTGGGAGTGATTTTTTGGGTTTTTAGCCTTCTCTAGTAAAATTACAACACGTGGGCCCATCGTATGCCTATAGGAGAACATCGAAGATTCTTTTTATTTGATGGGTCCCAGGGCATAAGGTTCTGTGTATGAGCTCAATTCTCTACTGCCCGGACCTATCTGCCCGTCAATCCCGGGCAGAACTTATATGACAGCGATGCACTAAATAAACTAAATTACACAATTCGCTTGGGCTTGTACTCTAAACCAAAAATTTAATACATATTTTCTTTTTCTTCAAAAACAAAAACCCGCGGGTGTCCAAATCACTATGAGTAATTAAACAAATACGAGTTTTTATATAAAAAATATCGAACTAAGATTAATTAATATGTGACTTGACTTGTACTCAAATATTAGAGATTTATTCGTTGATGAAATATAATAAATATTACTATTTTAATGAATAATATTCTTTTTCTCTTCATGAAAAATAACCAATTATATTTATTTAAAGATGTGTTATTATGAGAAGTTTAATTAGGATAAGAAGGATGAGAAGAAATTATAGCCATTAGATCTTCAATTAAACGAAAATCTATGATTCAAAATATTTATGTATAGAATTAGAGAGAAAAACTAAACAAAACAAAAAATGAAACGACACTTTTAACTTTTTATCAAAATTCATAACTCTTAGATACGACATTATTCTTTAAAAGAAATTACACCATAAAAACCAGCATTTTTTATCTTTCAAATACGTACAGTAATATAATATATAAAATAAAAAAAAATTACTCTTTCGATTGTATTAAAATGTTCATATCATTGTGTCAAAATGTTTATATCATTGTGTCAAAATGTTCAGATCATTGTGTCATATTGTGTCAAAAATGTTTAGATTATTGTTTCATATTGTGTCAAAATGTTCAAATCATTGTGTCATATGGTGTCAAAAACCGAAAGAGGGGTTTTTTTCTAATTTTATATATAGCAACACTATATATAATTTTGACATAATGATCTGAACATTGTGTCAAAAATCGAAAAAGTAATTTCCTTTTTTAATATAGCAACATTATGCGCGTTTTAAAGATAAAAAACGCTCGTTTTTATGCTGTAATTTAAAAAAATAATAATGTCGTATGTGAAAGTTATGAATGTTTTAAAAAATAGGGGAAGTAGATATAAAGTCAACAAAGATGACTAATACTAAAATACTCCTCTTTTCTTTTTTATTAAATTAAGATCCAATTACTGAAATTCTTTCTTTTCATTCTTACTCAAACCAAACTTCACATTTGAACATCTCTCTATCTATCTATTCTATCTATACTTACTATATATATTATATAATAAACAAAAAGTTTGGTCATGCTTTAATTAGTAAAAAAATAATATTTGTCATCACCACAAAATTTTAGATGGAGTCAAAATTTTAGTAAATAATTATCCAAATACTAAATTTTCATATTATGGTTTATTTAGTTTAAACTTTTAATAAGTAATTATAAATTTTTTTTATTAAAGTTAGTAATTATCAAAGTACTAAATTTTAATATTAAAGTTAATATTTTATTAAAGATAATATTTTTATTGCATATATATTATATTTTATTAAAATAATATATTTTATTGCATATATTTTAATATAATGCTTATAATACTTTATTCATAATAGTATTTTAATTAAATATTATGTATGTATTATAAAATATTTTATTCTATTTAATTTTACAACTTTTTTTTTATTTTAGTTAGTAATTATCAAAGTACTAAATTTTAATATTAAAGTTAATATTTTATTAAAGATAATATTTTTATTGCATATATATTATATTTTATTAAAATAATATATTTTATTGCATATATTTTAATATAATGCTTATAATACTTTATTCATAATAGTATTTTAATTAAATATTATGTATGTATTATAAAATATTTTATTCTATTTAATTTTACAACTTTTTTTTTATTTTAGTTGAGTTTAAATTCAAATTTACCAAATATTTCATTTCAATATAATAAATAAAATCCTTATTTTCTGTGACTATATTGTTTTTTTAAACTGTAAACATTCGGTTGCCCGGGGGTCTCATCATGGCAAACGATGTTACCCACGACACGTTACGACCGCAGTCCATACTATTAATCAAGACCATCTATGTTGCACATCCATCCTAAAAGAAACCCACCGCATCCGGTTACCTGGGATCTCATCATGGCAAAAGATATCACCCGCGACCCATTAGGACCGTAGTCCGTACGAGTAACCAAGACCATCTGTGTTGCACATCCATCCAAAAGGAAACTCACCGCCTAAATGCCCACTGTCATAAGACCTCTAAGTCACCTATAATTACTGAGAAATTTTTATATAGATATAAAAAAACATAATTGTCTTAGATTATGATTATATTTATAATTTGTTTTTAAAGTCAGCCGTGTAACACACGAGGATAAAACTAGTTATTGTTATATACAAATCAAAAAGCATAATTCTTAACATTAATTAAAGTATTTATAATATAAATTAATTAAGCAGTTAATTACATAAAATTAAATCTATATATATATATATATTTATATTTATATATATAGGGTTAGGTTCAAATGAAAACTTTTTGTTTTGAGAACTTTTGAGAACTAAATCTCAACCACAAATTTCAGGGGGGACCACTACAATTCATGGGAGGGGGGATACATGTATATAAACTTGTGGCTCAAATTAGTTCTTTTTAGTTCTCAAATCAAATTGGTTCTCAAATGATCATCTCCCTATATATATATATATATATATACATATATACATATATGTGTATATATATATATAGGGTTAGGATCCTGTGAAAACACATCTTTTTGTGAAAACTGTGAAAACACATATTAAAACTCACGTAACTTTTTCATACTTTAACGATTTTTCATAAAATTTGCGCCAAAAGTCTTAGAATTACGTTATCTTTAAATCTGGAGCAAAATATTAAAAAATAAACTGAACGTTTTTTTCCCGTGTGATGCACATGTGCATCATATAATTAAAAAAGTTATAAAATGCGATTTTTTTCTTTAAATCTAAAGATAACACAACTATAAGATTTAGGGTGCAATTTCTTTTTAAACTATTAATGTATATCACATGTATGAGTGTTTTTTTTGGTATGATGCACATGTGCATCATTCAATAAAAACGCAAAAAATGATGAAAATATATGACATGGTGCGACAAAGAAAAAAAAATATTAACTCATACTAAAAGTATGAGTTTTTTTTTGTGATGCACATGTGCACCACACAAAAAAATATTTAAAAAAATAAAAAAAGCGTTAAGTTTTTTTAAACTTTTATAGGATTAAAGATAATATAATTTTAAGACTTTTGGTGCAAATTTTAAAAAAAATATTAACGTATGAAAAAGTTATGTAGGTTTTAACATTTGTTTACGCAGTTCTCACAAAAAAAAAGGTTATGTATGTTTATATATATATATATAAACATATATATATATATGGAGAGGATCATTTGAGAACCAATTTGATTTGGGAACTAAAATGAACTAATTTGAGCCACAAGTTTATATACATGTATCCCCCCCTCCCATGAATTGTAGTGGTCCCCCCTGAAATGTGTGGTTAAGATTTAGTCTCAAAAGTTCTCAAAATAAAAAGTTCTCATTTGAACCTAACCTTATATATATATATATATATATATATATATATATATATATATATATATATATACAGTGAAAAGTTCATTGTAGACACCCTCATAAGTGTAGACATGTAGACACCCTATTTCACCATTAGATCTCTTGATCTAGTGGTTGTGATAATTTCATTTTTTCCTTTTTTTCCTTTTTCTAATTGTTCAGAGCATTTCACATGTAAAAAGAGCTATTTCACATGTGAAAGTGTCTACAATGAACCTCACCCTATATATACATATATATATATATATATATATATATATATATATATATATATATATATCACCTTTACTTTAATTAATAAGTGACTAACTTGAGTTGTCACATGACACTTTTTTATAACTCGACAACATTTTTCCCTTCTAAACATTCTACCTCATATTGTTATATAATATGATTAAATTAATTAATTATTTCAATTACCTCTATTTTAGATACATAAATTAATATTTGCACTCGATTTTTTATGTAAGATTTTTAAATACAACATTTTGTTATTATTAATTAAAATGTTTAATTATATTTCTATAATTCTACAAACTAATATCAATATGAAATGTAAGATCCAACCAATAAAAATAACCTTTAATCATATATTTACAATTCAAAAAATTAATATGAGTTTTAATTAATTAAATTTCACGGTATTTTTCGTTATATCATTGTAACAAAAAATGTTAAACTATTTTATTCCATTTTATCCCGTGTTAATTGATTTATTAGACTTTGTTTTAGAAAAAATATTTTCAAATGTAATAATTTTTTTTTTTTGGAAAAATTGCATATTTATCCCTATTTTGAGTCCTAAATATATATATTTTAATTCTACAAACTAAAATAATATATAGCAAGGTATGATCCAACTATTAAAAAACCATCAATCATATATATACAATTCAAAAAAATATAATATGTTTATCAATAGTTGAATTTCACGGTATTATTCGTCATACCATTGTAACCAAAAGTATTCAAGTAATATAATACATTTTTTTCCATATTGATTTATTTAACTAAGTTTTAGAAACAATATTATAAAATATGATTAATTTTTTGGAAAAATCACATATTTCCCTTTATATTGAGTTCTAATTGCATATTTATCTATAACCAAATAATCAATTGCATATCTACCCTTCTATAATGAATTTTTAATTTAATTACAAATATAGCCCTAAAAAGATAGTTGGAAATAACATCTCATCCTTCCAATTGCACCGCTTCCATAAACTACCTCTCGAACATTAATTGTGATTGTGAACCCCTTTTGAATTCCCTAATCGAGACTAATTAATTAAAGGTCACAATTCATGTTGGTCATTTTTATTGATCGACAACCCAAGTAAATTTTCAACTAAACCCAGTTAGATGTATTTTCATTTAATTTCATGTATTGAAATTAGACTCCACCAAATACTAGTGATCTCTTATTTTTCTTTAACTCATTTCTTTGTAATTTATTGATAAAACCCATCATTTTTTGGTACCCACAATGTCTAAAAAGTAACTCAAAAAGTAATGTATTTTGTGATAAAATTAATGATTAGTGTTTATAGTTTAGAGGCTAGATTTAGAGGTAAGGGGTTATGGTTTAGGGGTTAGGGAATATGGGTCTACATGTTAGGGGTTAGTGTTTAGGGGTTAGAATTTAGGGGTTAAGGTATATGGTTTAGCGTTTAAGGGTTAGGGTTTATGGTTTAGGTTTTACGACTAAGAATTTAGGGTTATTGTTTAGGGGTTAAGGGTCAGGGTTTATAGGTTAACGTTTGGCGTGTCAAGGTTATGGGATAAGGGTTACTGTTTAGAATTCAGGGTTTAAATGTTAGGATTTAGCATTTAGGGGTTAGGGGTTAGGTTTTATGGGTTTAGGGTTTCGAAGTTACAGGATAATGGTTAGTCTTTAGGGTGTTTATGTATGTATGTATATATATATATATATATATATATATATATATATATATATATATATATATATATATAGGAAAAGGATCATTAGAAAACCCTTTAATTATTGGAAAACCTGGAAAACCCCTTTCCACCAATCACATCATTTCATTTAATTTTGTATTTTCCTTTTAATGAAAGGGTATTAAAGTATTTTTAACCATTCAAATTTAGTAAAGTATTTTGAAATTTAATACCAATTAACTAATTTCAAAATTTGGGATTATATAATTTACTTGCAGGAAATTGCTTGAAATCGCTAACCCTAATCTAATTTCTTTTCACGTCCATTCATCCACGTTCTTTTCTGTTCACCTCCATTCATCACAGTTATTTCACGTAACTTAAGTACAGTTACAATACTGTAACATAATTTTCTGTTTCATAACTGATAATATGATAATAGTTACAATGTTACAATACTGTAACATTTTTTTTATTGTTCCATAACTGATAATATGCTGATACCTACAATACTGTTACAATATAGTAACTTTTTTTTCTGTTTCATATTTTTCTGTTTCATAACTTCATTTTAGTTACATGACTGTAACATATTTAACAATTAAACATTAGAATGTTTAATTTGATTACACATATGTAATCTTCATTTTTTTTCTTGCAAAATATACATGAAATTACTAGTACACGAATGTATATTACATAGTTGTAACAAAATTTGTATACGTTGATTAGTTATTGTTACAACCGTGTAACTATCATTACTTTAGTGATGAACTGGTGATTAACGATTTTTTTTCTTTTATTATTTTTGGTTTGTTTTTTTTTAAATTGGTCTGAAATTTGAAATTAAAGGAGGGAGAGAGATATATATATTTTAGGAAATAGGAGATTGAAGAGATAAATTAATTAAAACATTTATTAATAAAAATGCTATTTGTCTATTATGCCCTTCATTAAACCCCCAAATTTATCATCTTGCTCTTATTTGATCTCAACCATTAATTTTAAATCAATGGTTAGAAAGTGGTTTTTCAGGTTTTTTTAAAGAATGAAGGGTTTCCATAGAACCCTACCCTATATATATATATATATATATATATATATATATATATATATATGCAACTTATAATGTTTGAGGAAATAAGGGTAAATTTGTCAATCTACTAATACAATTAATAAAAATGGATAAATATGCAATTTAGATTAAAATTACGAAGAATTATGCAATAAAAATAATAGGTTTTGGGTACATATGCAATTGACTAGTTTTCAGAGGGATATATGCAATTACACCTATTTCTTTAACTTAATTCTATAAAATTTTATTAGTTTTAAAGACGGTTGATATTTTATACAACAACCTTACATATACATGCATAAACCAAGATTAGATGCTTATCAATATTATATCAAATGTTATAAAATAAGTATTTGAATATTTATGAATTATATCTCTAACTTTTTTTTATTACCATATGTGATATGTAAATTTTATTTTAATAAATATTTAGATATTTATGAACAAAATCATTTTCATTATTCAATCCGTGTAATAGACGAGTTTCTAACATGAAGAGTACTTCATCTAGAACCTTCAATCATTAACGCTATGTTCCAGAGTTTACTTAAGGAGAAAAATGAAAAGAAAAGAAAGGAAATGAAAAGAAGAGAAAATAAAAGAAATGAGATGATTCTATTCCTTACATTTCTTTCCAAATCGGAGAGAAAAGAAAACTAAAGAAAATGGTCTTATTTTCCTTCCAAGTATCTCATTTCCTCTCTTAAATGAAACTTGGGAACACAATATGTTTTATTTTTCTTTCTTTTCCTTTCTTAAATGAAACTCAGGAACACACCTGTTTTTATATTTCCTCTCATTTATTTTCTTTTTTTTTCTTAAGTAAACTCGAAAACATAGTGTAAGAATCTTCATTTAGTTGATTAATTCAATTATTTTTCATATTTGACAATTGGATGCCTTTATTATGCTTAAAAATAAAGATAAAATCACCTACATAAGAATGAGAGGACTAATTCTTGGGCAAATGAAGTAGCAATCTCTCTTCCGATGGTTAAGAGGGCAAAAAAGAAAACCAGAAAGCACAGGGGCAGAGACTTACTGTTCTCAGGGCAAGATTATTAGGGGGGAGGAAAAGCGGCTCTATGGGGGGCTCTTGCACGTGCTTACTCTCAATCCTCTAGGGCCTCGTCATCAATTGTCAAAGGTAGCTTGGCGATTTCATCCCCAAATGATATTGACTCTGAAGTGATAAGTACAAGGGCCGTTGGAAATTTAATTGGGGCATCGTTGGAGGGTTACGACGAGATAATCACAGGGGCTGTTCTTGGAGAAAAAAACTTTCATTCAGCAAGATGAATTGCATGTCATGGAATATCCGAGGAGTTAAAAATGCAGTTAATGTAATTTGGTCAGGAGATTGAAGGTGGCATACAATATTGGTTTCATTGCAATTCAAGAAACCCAAACTTCTGTTTCTAATTCTATCAAGGTTAGTAGTCTTTGGAACAACTCCGTTTTTGATTTTGTGACTTCGGATGCCCTAGGACGCATAGGGGGTCTTCTATGTGTTTGGGACGGGTCTCTGTTCGCTTGCTGCAATACCATTTATCTCGATAATTTCATTGTCGTGACTGGGAATATCTTAGGGTCTAACACCCTTGTTAATTTTGTTAATATTTATGGTCCCCAATCTATCGGCGATAAACGTGTGTTATGGGATTCTATCGTTGCGTTAAAGCACCAATGCCCGGGTCTTTGGGTGCTTATGGGTGACTTCAATGTTGTAAAGGATGTCACGGAAAGATCTGGATCTGCTTTCTGTCCATATGCTGCTCGTGATTTCAATAATTTCATTGTTCAGATGGGTCTTTTTGATGTTTGTATGGTGAACAGGAGGTTCACATATTTATCTCCCATTAACAAGTCTTTGAGTAGGCTTGATAGGTTCATGTTATGCAGAAATTCACTTTCCTTGTGGCCTTGTCCTTTGGTTTCTGCCATACCACAAGATTACTCAGATCACTCCCCTATTATTCTATCCCTTGACAAAACTGATTTTGGGCCCATTCCGTTCCGTTTTTATAACTCTTGGATGAGCTATTCGGGTTTTGAAGAGGCGGTGAAACAGGGTTTCCTTAAGCCATGTGTTCAGGTGATGCCTGACCATAGATTAGCAGCACGTCTCAGATTATTAAAGGAGAACATCAAAGTTTGGAAGAAAGCATGGCATACTTCAAATCAGGGGGATTTGACAAATGCTCGTAACAACTATGAGGCCTTGGATCACAAATCAAACTTTGGTATTATGTCAGGGGAGGACTGGGAGTCAAAATTTAATCTTGGAGTCAAAATTAAGGAGATGGAACGTAATCAACGGTTGGATCTATTACAGAAAAGTCGTATAAAATGGGCTTCAGACGGAGACGAAAACTCTAAGTTCTTCCATGGCATCATGAACAAGAACATCTCTTCCAACCGGCTTCATGGTCTGATGATTGATGGGGTTTGGTGTGTGGATCCCATTGCGATAAAAGAAGAGGTGGTAAACCATTTCCAAAAACGTTTCCAGGAGACATTTTTTCACGCCCTAAGATGTGTGGTGAAGACTTTAAAAGTCTTCCGTCAGATTTGGCTAGTGGGCTTATCCTTCCGTTTTCCATGACGAAATACGATCGGCGGTTTGGGATTGTGGTGCGGACAAAAGCCCGGGACCGGACGGTTTTAATTTCCGTTTTATCAAGAAATATTGGGATCTCTTAAAAGATGAGTTCAAGGTTGTTTTGGATAAGTTTGTTGTATCGGGTCATGTGAGCAATGGATGTAACTCCTCTTTTATTGCTCTCATTGCCAAAAGAAAAGGCCCCACCAAAATTGATGAATTCCGGCCCATTAGCCTTGTGGGGGTTATTTACAAAGTCATTGCGAAAGTCCTCGCAAATCGACTTTCTTTGGTTATTGGGGAGGTTATTGACGTCACCCAATTTGGCTTCTTAAAAGGTCGCCTAATCATTGACGGCGATTTTCTTTAAAGTTGACTTCAAAAAGGCTTACGATTCTATAAACTGGAACTTCCTTATGGACATCATGTCCTTTATGGGGTTCCCTCACATTTGGTGTAGGTGGATTTTGGGATGCTTAAAGTCGGGCCGTACTTCGATTCTTGTTAATGGGTCGCCAACACGTGAATTCAACCTCACTCGCGGCTTACGTCAAGGAGACCCTCTCTCGCCTTTGTTATTTGCCATTGTCATGGAAGCTTTGAACATCCTCATGTTCCGGGCTTGTAGGGCTGGGGTCTTTAGTGGTTTGTCTCTTCCCCATGGGGGTCCTCATGTTTCCCATATGTTCTATGCCGATGATGCCGTGTTCATTGGAGAAGCGACGACCTCTAACATGGATAGTCTCGCCCGAATTCTCCGTATTTTTTACATCCTCTCAGGTTTGAAGGTGAAATACCACAAGAGCTCTCTATTTGGAGTGAACTTAAGTGGTTCGGATATGAATGAGTTGGGTGGAAACCTTGGTTGTAAGGTGGGGTCGTTCCCGACCACGTACCTAGGGATGCCTTTGGGCGCAAATATGAATCGTATCAGTAATTGGCGAGTGATTTTGGACAAAATTGGTAAGAGACTCTCTCCGTGGAAACGTAAAAACTTATCTTTTGGGGGGCGCTTAACCCTCATCAAATCCATCCTGGGGGCCCTTCCAAATTATTTTTTCTCATTGTTTCGTGCACCTATGTCGGTTATCAACTCTATTGAAAAAATGAGGAAAACCTTCTGTTGGGGAGGTGGGGACGGAGTTAAAAAAATTCCGTGGGTTAAATGGGAAAGAATGATGTCGGAAAAAAAGTTAGGCGGCTTGGGCATTGGTTCTCTTTATGCTCAAAACCTTGCGTTGCTTACTAAATGGCTCTTCCGTTTCAAGAATGAACCTAATGACCTTTGGGTTAAAGTTATCAAGTCCATTCATTTTAAAAGAAAATCCACGGATGTTTTCCCATGTAACAAGAAGATTGTGGGGCTTTGGTGTGACATCCTCAAAATTCAAAAGGATGTACAGAAGTTGGGGATAGATCTTAATGGGTGGATTAAGTGTAAAGTTGGAAACGGTTCTGAGGGTTCCTTTTGGGTGGATAACTGGCCAAAAAACGGGGCCTTATGCAAGAATTTCCCGGAATTATATCGTCTAGAAAAGAAGCCGATGTGCAAGATTGTCGACCGGTTTGTTAACATCAATGGTTCATGGCTTACAGTGGGGGAATGGAAGATTGAAATCGGTGTAGAAACCTTATCGGCATGGGGCGAAGCTTGTGGAGGTTGGTCAAATGCCATCTCCTTTTCCAATTTACAGGATATGTGGAAGTGGGGTGAGGAGGGCAATCAAGAATTTGAAGTCAGCATCGTTCGCAAAGAGTATCAGAAACGTCAATTTAATGCTTTTCCTAGTCCTTTTGTGTGGCTCAATTGGGTTCCTATTAAGGTCAGAGCTTTTGTTTGGAGGGCCTCCTTTGATCGTATCCCTTCGAAAATCAATTTGTGCCGTCGAGGGATCATGGTGGATACTAGGTGCAACCGCTGTGGCTGTCGAATCGAAGATACAAATCATATCCTTGTCAACTGTCAAATCGCAAAACGGGTTTGGGTTGAAATCTTGAAATGTTGCAAGATGCAATATGCTTTGTTTTATTCTGTGGGGAGTGCCATCAATATTTGTAAGGATCTTGATCAAAAAGAAAAATCTACCAAGGCGAGGTATGGCATCTTTCTCACCTCCATGTGGTGTCTTTGGAAGAATAGAAATGATAGGCTCTTCTCGGGGGTCAATCAAGGTGTCGAGTCTATCGTTGGTGAGATAAAATCCTTGTCTTTCTTTTGGTTTAGACATAGAGGTAAGCTAGATGATATTGATAGAGTTAGTTGGTTCTCTTTCTCTTGTTTCTAACTTATGTATCTTTTCTTACTAGCTTCTTGCTAGTCTCTTTTTGTTTTGAATGGCCGTTCTAAAAAAAAAAGTGAAATTTAATTACAGTTTCCAACCTCGAGTGTCTTATACAACTCTTTTGTTTCTATTTGTAACGATAATAATGAAAATTAGTATTCAATTGGTTGTGTGATAACTTTTGTCATGATATAACAAACCAACCGAATATGTTTCTAAGCAGTGGCGAAGCTTGAAAATATCATGTGGGGGGTCGGGATCTAATTTTTTTCTCTAACGTCAATTTTTGGGTAAATGGGGGGTCGAAACCGGAGTATATCGAAATTTTCTATGCGAAAATTATATATCCCCTACATCGCAAAAAAAAATTCGGGGGGTCGGGCGCCCCCTCCCGCCCCTTTAAAGCTGTGCCCCTGTTTCTAAGGTTATCCGTAGTGGATGGAGCCCCTTGTGGGTGTTATGCGCTATGTGGCGTCCCCGTCATCAAGAGGGGCTCCATGGCTAAAGTGGTGTAGTGGGGGATTATGAGGATGGATGTTATGAGGTATGAGGTGTACCAATAGTAAAAAAGAAAAAAAAAGAAAAAAAAAAAACAAGAGAGTGCACCGGCACCATTAACATGGCGCCTTCAACCTCCAAACCTAACATGGCGCCCCGGGGGGGTGGTGCGGGGCGCTATATGAGGCGCCATATTACAAAATTTGCCCCATAACGCCCCATTACGGATAGCCTAATACAAAGCCATTTTCGTATAAAACGTGTAAAAACATAAGCTGACATGCGTAAAAATCATGCTAAATCATCATTGAAAACAAATTTTTTTTTTTGAAACGGCGAATGCATTATTATAAATAACCAGGCAAGCAGGCAGCTAGCCCATACAACGAGTCCAAAAACAAACATAAACACCAAGATAAACAACCTATGACAAGTATACAACAAGATCAAAATCCCAGCTTGTGAAAGAAACTATGTTATTTGTGTCCCGTCCTTCATACCCCAGACCACGCTAGCACCCGAATTCACGCCATACCTGTCGCAATCATCACCCAAGCCAGCCACGATACCTCCCTAACCAGCAGCAGTACTAGATTGCCAGCCACCACCTTTCCTACCAGGATAATATGTCCTCCCCTAGATACAGTCTGCATGTCCCTTTGCCTCTAATCCAAAGCCCATCTGAGTCCGCCCCACTGTTACATATTCTTTCCACACCTCTCTATTTGAATTTGCAGCAAGACCAGGACTACTGACCAAGGATCGCAGTAACTCTGACCAGCCCAATACACCCCAGAAAGATCAGCCCCCAAACCTAATACTCTCGTTAAAGCTTCATAGCCCAGTCACAGCTCACGATCAGTTTAGGAAGCCAGGCACGTCATCTAAGGTTTTCAAAGTGTTTTCCAATCCTGTATTATGACCCAGATATGCTCCCTAACCCCCATCTTCCATCCCACCCATGAAACAATATGGATCCCCAACGCACAGCCCACCCCGACTTAAGGCCACCCCACACGAAACGAATTTATACACGAAACGAAAATATACGCGAAACGAAGTACACAAAACCATCCGGCATACATGCGACACAACCCAAACCACCAGCCCAAGCCCAAGCCCCAATATACGCACGCCAAAACGCACACTGACGACAACAGATGGTTTCGGTACCCACCAATAACGCACACACCCCAAGAAAGGTATCCCAACAGCACCCCGCCCCCCATAAGTTAAATTAAATTTTTTTTTTTCCTCCTGCCATGGTTAGCCGCCAAGAGAGGTTTGGGACAATTTCCCCATCCAAGCACCTTGCCACTCTTCTTCAGATACCCATAATCTGCTCTTCTTCTGCCCCATTTATTTCATGATCATTCCCCCTACTGCCCATAACACCATCCTCCAAAATCTAGACATCCTCATCTCCAATCAATCCTTCTTTCTTTCTTTCGTCTTCCTGTTGTCTTTTCCTTCGCCTATTTCTCTTTTTCTCTCTCTCTTTTTCCACTCGAAAGGATACCCCCCCCCCTGAAGTTTCCACATCCCCACTGCCTTACTCCCGATCATTTATACGCCAACCGACGCCCAGTGATATACCCCTCAATCACCCATACCAGGCCCATAAGCATCCTTGTGCAACCCAGCCCAAGTCCATAATCCCCAAGCAGCCCCCAAGTTCCGACCCCACCCGCCATAACAGCCCAGAGTTTAGCCCAACCCATTCCTTTCATTGTACCCCCAACCTTGTACCCAACACGAAAGAAAATACACCGACACGAAGAAAAACACACGCGAAATGAAGTACTAAGCCAGCCGCCATGGATTCACCCCAGCCCCATTCACCCATCCCACCCAGAGACCCAATGCACGCACGCCAAAGACTCACGCAAATCAGGCTTAGCTGGCTTCTGTACCCACCAAGACACACACACCCCAAGCTATGTTATCCCACAACCCCCCCCCCCCCAATTAACATTACTGAAACTGCAGTCCCCCACATTCCTTACCCATCCCGAATTGATTACTCTTGCCCCTCAGATCCATATACCCCAGCCAACACCCCCATGCTTCTACCCACATCCCCACCACCATCCCCAGTCCTAAAACCTGAAGGCTTTCCATTGCTCCCATGATACCTCGCTCAGTTTTCCCCTATTTACAATCCACAGGAAGGAGCAAACCTTTATGTGCTCCACCAAGTCACACGCATTCGAATCCTTTCCAAGAAACACCTTTTTGTTTCTCATCTTCCATATGAGCCACAAGGTGGACTGGACCACCCCATACACCATTTTCCATCTCTTCTCCCCACCGGTCGTATGTTCAAGACTTTCCAACAAGCTACCTACAGATGATATATCGATATTTGGCAGCCTACACCACGTTAACACCCCAGCCCAAATCTCCGCAGCCCTGCCACAATTTAATAACGCATGCTCCACAGTTTCCCGTTCTGCAACACACATTGGACATCCAGGTGGGATGTTAACACCCCTTGCTATCAATTTATCTCTAACCGGAATTCTTCCCATCAAGGCCCTCCATACAAAAGCATTAATCTTAATTGGAACCCACGCCAGCCATCTAAATTTATTTCCAAATTCCCCAAGGATCTTTTCTTGAACAAGGTTTCTCACACTGCCCACGGAGAATTCCTCCATAAGATTTGCTCCCCAACCCCATCTATCCCTACCGTCTGTGAGTCTAACATCCTGTAGCATGAATTGACAATCTTCAATTACCTCCTTAATATTATCCGGAATGTGAATAGCGTTCCATTCCCATTTGAATTCATTTCCCTCCCTCGCATTGCTCAGTCTGTCCCCCACTCTGCAGTTTTTCCTTACCTCCAACACATATAGTTCTGGAAAGATGTCCCTAAGCCTCCCCATTCCCATCCAATTATCCTGCCAAAATTCTGCCAAATTCCCATCCCCCAACCTACACCTCAACAATCTAAATGGGTTTAAGCCCATTGACTGTAACTCCTCCAAAGATTTGACCACTTGCTTCCAAGGCCCATTAATCCCCTTATTACAAGCCACTGTATCCCATCGCCTACGCCTCGAGTGAATTACCATGACGACCCTAGCCCATAGAGCCCCCCTCTCCTCCTTTAGTCTATGCACCCATTTAGCCAACAACCCGATATTAGCAGCCCGTATAGATCCAATGCCCATGCCACCCACCTTTTTATTTGATAGCATTCGGTCCCATGCCACCCATGAGATCTTTTTCCTGTCCGAACCACCCCCCCACACAAAGTTCCTTCTAATCCCCTCAATCTTTTTTACCACTTTCATCGGCATTCGAAACAACGATGTGTAATATTGAGGCACAGCTCCAAGTACTGCCTTTGCTAGTGTAACTCGACCCCCAAAAGATAAGTTTCTTTTTTTCCATACTGACAACTTCTTAGAGACCTTATTAATTACAACCTCCCAATTACTAACCCTATTCATATTCCTCCCGATGGGAACTCCTAAGTATTCCGCCGGAAGCTCCCCCACTTGGCAGTGGATTATCCCTGCAAGCTGTAACAAGAATTCCGAGTTAATTCCAAACCCGAATAACCAGCTTTTCTGAAAGCTTACCTTCAGCCCGGATGCTAGATTGAAACACCTAAGGATCCTTGCCAAGTTGGCAAGATTACTAGCCGACGCCTCACCCATGAAAATCACATCGTCCGCAAAGAACAAGTGCGATAGGGTCACCCCATTGGTAGGGAGTTGTATCCCACGGAACATGCCAATTGTAAGTGCACGAGTAATTGTAACATGTAGAGCCTCCATTGCCAACGCAAACAGAAAAGGGGATAGCGGATCCCCCTGTCTTATGCCCCTAGACGCCTTGAACTCTTTTGTGGGTGACCCATTCACCAGTACCGAGGTCGTCCCCGAGTTTAAACACCCCTTTATCCAGCGTCTCCATCGTACAGGGAATTCCATACTCTCCATTACCTTATCCACAAATTCCCAATTTAAGGTATCATAAGCCTTGGCGAAATCCACCTTGAAAAACACCGCTTCCCGCTTAGTCTTCTTAAGCCACGCTAACATCTCGTTAATGATCATGGGGCCATCTAAAATAGATTTTCCTTTTAGAAAAGCGAATTGTGTGTCGCTTACCACTGAGTTCATGACCTTGCTCAAACGAGTTGCCAATACTTTGGCGATGATCTTGTAGATCGCTCCAATCAAGGATATAGGTCTAAAATCATCAATGGCCAGAGGGTCTTTTTTCTTTGGGATTAGGGCAAGAAAGGCGGCATTGCACCCCGGGCTCACCTGCCCAGTTTCAAAAAAATGCTCCATCATGCGTAGGCAATCCCCCGAGAACATCTCCCAGTATTTTTTAAAGAATCCGAGATTAAAACCGTCAGGCCCGGGACTTTTCTCCCCTCCACTCTCCCACACAACACTTTTGATTTCTTCCATGGAGAACGGTTGAGATAAGATATCTTTGTCAACTTCCGATAGCTTTTTGAACCCTCTTCCATCTAGTTTCGGTCTATTACTTAACGGTTCCTCAAATCTTTGTGCAAAGTGATTGAAGATAGTTTCTTTTACCCGACTTGGCACCATGCACCATTCCCCATCCACCAATAGCCCTGAGATTTTATTATTAGCCATTCTTGCATTCACCACACCATGAAAGAATTTTGAATTTTCATCTCCATCCACTGCCCATTTAACCTTAGCCTTTTGTTTTATATCACTGATAGCCATCTGCTCTAAATCCTTTATCCTTTTTTTCCATTCCAATCTATCTTCCTTTTCTCCCCCCAATAAGGCCCTTGATTCAGCTGCCGTCTCCAGTCCATCTAACTTAACCTTGAGCTCCTTCAATTCTTTGTCTTCCTCCTTTTTTGTTTCGGCCCACCATTTCTTAAGATCTTTTTTAATGGCTTGGAGCTTAAGTTGAATTTTCCTATCTGGCCTAGTATCAAACGGTGCTAGTGCATACGCAAGTCTCACTGTCTCCTCGAAGCCTTCCCTATTATACCACGAATTGAAACACTTAAACGGAACTGGCCCATAGTCAATCTTTCCAATATCCAACACCAGCGGGCAGTGGTCAGAATGCTCTCTTGGTAAAGCCGTAACATTTGCCCCTGGCCATTTATCCAAAAAATTCCTACAAAACAAAATTCTGTCAATTTTACTTAGCTTTTCCCCATTGTTAGACATATAGGTCATCTGATGCCCCCCCCCCATCTTAGGATCCACGAGTTCCATTTGTATGATGAACCGGTTGAAGTCCTTTGCCGATGTGCGACAGAATTTCGAGTTAATACGCTCATTCACGGTTCTCACCACATTAAAATCGCCCGCCACAATCCATGTTCCGTTCCACTGGTTTTTAAGGGCCAGAATTTCCTCCCAGAGTAGTTTTTTTTGTCCCAATGATCTTGGCCCATACACGTTGACGATGCACACTTCTCCCTGCACATCTTTAATTCTACCCCTGACCATTATGAAGTTTTGTCTGCGAACAGAATTGATTTTTTGAAAAACAGCAGGGTTCCAAATACTAACTAAACCCCCCGATCTACCCACCGACCCCACGACTTCGAATTCAAAATCTGACCTGTTCCAGAATTTATCCACCGGAACTGAATCCACATCTTCAATCATTGTCTCCTGAATTGCCATAAAAGAAATTGCAAAGGCCGCCTTGATCCTACGCATCCAGGAATGTTTGTTTTCATTCCTGGCCCCCCTGATATTCGCTGAGAGAATATTCATTTTGGTACCTCGTTTATCTCCTCGTCTCGTATCAAGTTCGTCACTTCCTCTTCGAATCCCTCCATCCCAATTCCAACTGCAATTCCCGCCTCCACTGTTTGCCTGGTTTCTTTTCCTAAGCGCCTACCACTCTTTCCAATACTAACAGATGACCCAAACTCCATCGATTGGGTTCTTGATGAAGAAGCTGACTGGGCCCTTGATAGCTGACCCCAAATAGCCGATTTCCCTCCCCCACGCATCATTCTTGATTGCAGCCTTATATTTTCCGCTCTTGCCCACTTAATCCCTTTCTTTGCTCTGCGAAATGTCGGGTAGGAAGCGAAGCCACCATCGTCCCATGTATCTTCATCTTCATCCTCGCTACTGTTTAGATTATCGTGGTGACAACACCCCTCGTGCTTGTTCCTCCTGAGATCTTCAACCATTTGTTCGCTATTCTTGTTTATGCCGTCTGCCTGAATATCGTCGTTTGCACCACAGGAGTTAGGTGTTCTTTTTTCTTGGTCCCTGTTGTTCTTTTCTAGCCCCACGTTTATTCCTGGTAGTGGCCTGGACATTTCTTTCACATTTGGGCCAAGGTTCCCTACACATGGGCCTGTCTGTGTTCCGTCGTGTTCTGGCCCATTAACCCCTTCATGAGTTTTCAACCCAGTTGACTCACAAGCTTTTTTTGAGCCCAACCCACCTGGTTCCTTCCCAGTCTGGTTACTATGTTGATTGTTCTCCTGCCCTGTCACCACAGAGTTCGGAACCCTAGACCTATCCTCGTTAGTTACCCCCAAAGAAACACATTTCCCATCACACCCCTTCGCTTCGCGTGCATCATCCTCTTTCATCTTATTGGTCGGTACCTCATTACTACTCCCCATTGAGGAGTTCAAACATCCTTCATCATTTGGTCTTCTCCACGCGCCACCCCTTTGGTCATTGTCATCATTTCTCCGGCGAGGTTCCGACGGGGTAGGTTTATCCCGTAGAAGGGGACAAGGCATTGGCGATCCCTCCTCCG
This sequence comes from Deinandra increscens subsp. villosa, assembly GCA_039602395.1. Taxonomy (NCBI): domain Eukaryota; kingdom Viridiplantae; phylum Streptophyta; class Magnoliopsida; order Asterales; family Asteraceae; genus Deinandra; species Deinandra increscens. The sequence continues at coordinate 77,427,442 of JBCNJP010000023.1, read as the reverse complement.
TGATCCATACTGCATATCTCCGGTTGCACCACTCCACATCTACAACCTCATCAATCCACCCTAATTTCTCCGTCAGAATAAAACATCCCCCCGACGAGATATCATCATCAGCCCATGAAAATTCCGACGAACTGACTCTTCTCCCAAATGTTTCAGCGATCATGTTAAAGGTATCTCCATCCCGCGCCATTATTGGTACCCCCATTATTTTGAGCCTAGTAAGTCTTTCCGTCTCTTGTTCTCTGCCATCCCACCACTTTAAGCTTGAGAATATTCGCGACCATTGCTCCTCTTGACTCGATAAGAAGCTATTAGCACTATCTCCATCTTTGAATGTTAGCAAAAATTTTATTCCCCCGATGTAGGATACCACAAGTTCTCCCATGCAGTTCAGTTCATTTTTCATGTCTTCCATAAGCTCCAGGAATCGTATTTCTCCTACTAACGTGCGCCTACTGCAGTTCGAGGGGATGAACGCTGGTTTATATGGGATTTTAATTAGTCGTCGTCCTCCCACAGTGTTTTCCCCATTTCTAGCTATCCAGTTCCTCTGTCCTCCACTGTTCCCCACCGGACTCCCATTGACCCCAATCCCTCTTCCAACATTTTCCATCTTCTTGTCACGCTCAAGGTTCCCACCCACCACTTCATGTTTATTCACTGTCCCTACCCCATGTTCTCTTGACTTACCAAACCTTGAAATGTACACTCTGGTTCTAGCTCCATCAACCCTAATCTGTCTAAGTGCCTCCAGCATGGCCTGAACATTGCCTACTTCCCGGAATCTTATAAACCCAAAAACACGTCCCCTCCAATCCCTCCTTCGAGGGACAAAAGCATCAGAGATCTTGCCCAGGTGGCAGAATGATTTCCACAAATACTCACTCGTGCAACCGTTAGGAAGATCCGCCACAAAGAATGTCGTCGTAACCTGTTCAGCTTCCTTAGTTTGCCGTCTATATGAGACCGTCTTCCACCCCTGATCCTGCTCACCCGTCCTCCTGTTGCCGCCGTAGCCTGTCCTTTCGTTTCCCCACCGGAAGTCTCTTCTCTCCATTGTAGCCTCTCTAATCTCTTGTTTTCAAATCGGGGGAAAGAATTAAAAATTTAGTAGGTTAACATATTTCTTGGAACTTACACAACACATCAACACGTTTTCTTGTTTTTAACAATAGGTTAACGTGTTCTTATACATGTTATATAGGGTGCGGTTCATTGTAGAAACTTTCGCATGTGAAATAACTCTTTTTTATATGTAAAATTTTCTGAATAATAAAAAAAAAAGAAATTAATCATAACCATTATATCAATAGATCTAATAGTAAAAAAATATATCTACATATCTATACTTATAAAAGTGTTTACAATAAACTTTTCATTATGACAATACATTATTTTTCTTAGGCTTCTTGTACAACTAGACTTTTAACAATATAACCCTACCCCAACCAAACATGCCCAATAATTTTTTTAAACATAATATAAGATAAAAACAAACCTTACATGTATCTTATAAGATATATACACACCGCTCTATGAGAGATACTGATTGAAAAACCTTTTTTTTTTAAATGTGGAGCAGCATACAAGAAAAAACAAGGACATATCAAAATGTATGAGTAATTATAAAAAACGGAAAGACAAGAAATTACACCTGTAAGATGTAATATAAGTGGGTTATTACTTATTAGTCATTTTTCTGATCTGAGATCGAATTATTTCAACTATAAATGCTTAGACTATTCATACAACCCTAGGAATGTCCAAATCACCCTTAATGATCTACACATAGGAGTACTATATCAATAATTCATTCATATTAATGTTAGAACGAGGTACACTTCTTTCCTTGATAACAAATAATCAACTATGGTAGACAACTTTTAGTCTAGAAAAATTGATATCTCACCATTATAAGATCTAAATAGAACAACATAATTTCATAATATAAATAACAGTATTACAATAAAATATTGAAAATAACAAGAAAAAAAAAGCCTAATACAAACATTTTTTCCACATAGAAATTTGCATTAGCTGTTGAAGTTGCATTAGACTTAAAACATCCTTGAAAAAAAAACTTGCATTATGTATCTGTTACGATTCAAGTGGCGCGTCGGAAACACTAACACGGAATACACATGGTGTGCGGGTGGTATATATAAAAAATATAACAATTATGGATCAGTTTCGACACCACTATTGCTCAAGTTTTAAATTTATATAACACGATAAATAAACAATAACCATACACCATACACTAGGGCAAGTGCACCCATCGTTTGCGTAGTACAGTGATGGTAAGATACCGAGGTCGTCTAAGGACACAAGAAGGATGACTCTTGGTACTTCACTTTTATTAACAGCTAACCAAATCAAAAGATAAGATTTAAGGTTATAAAATAAAATACGAAAAGAAAATAAAAATAAAGCGGGTTTTAAGTTTAATCGATCAAATATAATATCACTTAGGAGGACTCACTAGTGGTAGAGTTAACAACCTGTTTATTTGAAAACTTCTCATAAGATTCTTACTAGCAGGTGAGGAGGACTACCTGTCAACCTCAAATCTTATCTCATGTTCCTCCCGTAATTCACCAGCATGGATGACTTCTCAAATGGTCCGCAATACACAAGGCATGTTTTTTCAAAAAGGTTGATAATAAACTTCAATATAAGGAGTTTTCACAAAGTCCTTATTACACACCTTAAGGTGAGTTTATAAACTCATTTTACCAACCCGTCAAATGTTTGTTTTCCCTCAAGTGAGTGTAAGAGTTTACCCAAACATGGATTAAATATATGCTTAAAAGATAATGAATAGTTCATAGACAAACTAAAAACAAAATCTATTTAAGTTAGTGTTCTTACAAATTTGATTTCAGAAGCTTAAAACGCCAAAAACATGTTGCTCAAAAGATAAAAATGAAAGACTAAAGCTAAAAGGGAGAAAGAATTGAGCAAGCCTTCAAATAGGAAGGAGCAAGGTATTTATAAGCCAATCTAGTATGGATGACACAGACAGTGTCATGCTTTACACGGGTCGTGTTGAGCAGAGCACAGGTCGTGCTTGGCAGAGGATCTGGCATATCTTGATTGTACATGGCAAGGGTGCACTTGCTCGAACACATTTTATATACTTGACTAGATGTTGAGGAAAATTCAGTATCAAGAGTCCACTTGTTTTCTTGGACGACCTCGGTTTCTTACCCTCACTATACTATACATGCGATGGGTGCACTTTCCCGAACGTGTGGCGCATGGTGATTGTTAGTTATCATGTTTTATAAATTTAGAACTTACACAAAAGTTATGTTTTTCGATCCATTAACGTTATATTTTATAACTACACCCCTCGCATCAAGTTTTTTGCGTCGTTGCCTGGCACACAATTGTTGGAAATCGGAGGCTCGTTTAGGAGAAAACAATTTTTATCAAATAATATAAAATTAGATTTTATATTTAATGTATCAGAAAACGATTATACTAAATAATCTAATGCAGAAGCAACTAAGCTGAAAACTTATACAAAGGAGTTAGGTATCTCCAACCAGTGACCCAGTTACCAATAATTCAGATAAATATAGAACACAACTAGAGATTGACCTTGACAAGAGCAAGATGAGACACTCTGAAGGCGACAAATAAATCCACTAGGAATTCTTAATCATTTCCTCAACTCTTGAACAACCAAAACCTGTATCCTGACACGATGACCAAGCTGGAGATCGAAATCATGGGACAAAGAAACACTGGTCCACGACCCGAGCGGCACACGACAGCGGGGTGGTGACCTACGCGGAAAGCGGTAGCGGAAAAAGGCAAGGGCGGCGGCGAGAGCGAGCGACGGTGGCGGCATCAAGTGACAACGAGAGCGAGCGGCGGCAGCGGCAACAAGCGACGACGGTGGCACGTGGCGCGGTGACTCATGAGCGCGGCCGGAGGTGGGTGGGCTGGTTGGCGACGACGGTGGAGGGCTGGCGTCGTAGGGAGAGAGAGAGGGGATGGAGTAGATTAGGGTTTTTGCTCTTTGACTTTTAGTGGAGAATTATGGTTATTAGGGTTTAGGATTAGCCTGTATTTATAGAAATACAATTTATATCCCGGTCCCTATAATATTGTCTTTGTCCCTAAGTCATTATCCTGATATTAACTGTTAATACAGTTAATATCCAACAAAGTTTATCTGTACGAAATAAACCCAATATATCTGATATATATATTTCAATCTCCATTGTTTAGTTAACTAGTTATCTAAAATATTTTTCAGAAAAATTATTATTAACATCTTTAATAATATTTATTTTAATTATTTTAATTTATCTCATAAATTAAATCTCCATTTCGCGTAAATACAATATAACGTCTTATCCTAAACTTATCCGTCAAAACTACCTTTGGACGTAATAATATTTTCCTCTTAAATTTGTCAACAGATTTAAAAAATTTATTTCTCGTTTACATCTTAAACGATCACCGATTTAACAACAGTCGGACACATCAAAATCCAACAAACTCCCACTTTGACGATTTTCGATTATGATCTCAACGTTAGTAGAGGAGGAAACCTAGCTGTATCTCTCTACGACCATTAAGGTATGACGAGATTTATTTCATCAACTATTCTCCAAACTATTAAAGCGTTTTTCTTGCTTTCATTGAGTTAAGCCGTGGTAACCTTATCGTCTTTCCAATCTGTTTAGAACATCAGTTGAACATGAGACATGGATTTGAAATCAATCTCATATTTCATTTAACCATTCTTGTTTCTATATTAGACTGAAAGTGGATGACAAACTACTTCTTAGTTTGAGTGTGGCCACATATTTTCTCCAGCTTGATCCCACAAAGACACCAAGATGTTCACCTTCTTATTTGAGAAGTACAAAATCTTAACAACATACAAATCCCATTTAGCTCAAATCGGTTCCCAATCAAGTACCCTTATTACTGTCCTGTTAAGATCTAGTGTTAGATAAATCAAAGAACGACCCTCCACTAATCTTAGTCTCTATATGCTTCTTAGGTTTGAGGATGTGATGATCATACCATTTTCAAAACTTCTTATGACTTCGATCTATGAAGATAGTTTTGAAGCGAGTTACATCCAATACCATTCATCTAATGAGTATCTGTAAATTATAATCCTCAATCCCTTGAGCTTTCACGTCATGAACGATTATAAATCACAATAGTATTGCTTCAAATTCGGTCCCACGAATTTGATCGACTGCGGACCTTTAGAGTACAATATTCATGGTTTTCTAAAACATACTAATTTTTAAACATAGACACGCTGTCCATATGGAAATCGACCGTTGATTCCAAGTGGACTTCTTAATGTGGTCCAATTATTCAAAACACCAGATACGAATAGTGGAAAGTCTTTGGCAACATATGTGATCACATCCCTTTCATGCAGATTGTATCTTATCATGATATAATCATAGCATTGCCTAAGATATCCTTTTTTTCTATATCAAGACATTCTTATTAGATTAACTTCTTCTGATATTTTTGATTTCAAATAACTCTTAGACATACAACTTTGTCATTCACAATCTTGATCCGTATACCATTCTATTGGTATCTCTTGTGTTAATGATGTATGTAGATGAGCTAGTTCATCTCTGTTATTTTTCCTTCAAAAACTATACTGACAACTTCAATAATGAAGCTTTGCATTAGCTCTTGATTAATTACTAATTTATAATTCCTACTTTATTTTTAAGATTCAAATCTCATCTTAAGTGATTCACCGACATTTTTTTCATAGGACTTTATTCATAACTCTTATGTACTTCTTAATGATCTCATTTTGAAACTTTTAATGATCTAATTCTTGCTTAGATGTCTGATATCAACATATCAATCTGGTATATCTTTCTCTATTGGATAGGAAGGCATTTAATGGAGTTGACTCTATCTAAATTTTTCTAAACTCAATTAAGAATTTATCCTTAATTAGATCTATCTTTGATATACCCTAGGTATTGATATTTCAAAAGATCATCTTTAACACACGTTAATGATTTCTACTCTTAGATATCTCATATTATCATTGTTCCATTAATTACGCACTTATGGATCTGTTTAGAATTCATTTTGCTGACCAATATTCTATGATGATTAAATATATCTCATACCGATAATCCATCACTATAGTCTTTTGCCTATTGGTCTAAGTACTTGATTTATCTTGGAAAACTCTTTCTATGATGAAAATCCTTGTAGTTCAGATCTGTCGATCAGCTCCCACTTGCCTTGACATTGTTCGTTGCAATCCTTGTTCTAAGGATTGTTTACTTATACTTTATCAAGTATATCAACTTGGCTGAAATATCTGGAACTGTTAATAGACAGGTCATCCAAGTCCACTACCTCGTGTGTGTATCTAGTTCATATTTCATATCCAGTTCCTCTTAAAGATCTTGTATCTTCAGTGATTATGATTCATCATTTAATGAGGTAACTGCAATTTTCAAATTTCTGGACTTATCTCTATCAACTCTTTTTAACAGATGATGTATTTTAGGCTTACAAGATTCGTTCTAATCTTTTAAAGTGGTGAGCACAACCCTAGATTTTACTTTCTACACATTCCTATTATTAACTCAACTTTTATTTTAATGCAAGTCTAACTTTCTTCTTTACCAAAAAATCATTTTAGTTTTAAGAAGATCATCTAATAATTTCATTTAGGATTTTCAATTAAGGTACAAGCTTCGATCTCCTCGAATTGTTTCTTAGTTGAATGATCGTAATTTCTACTTAATTTCCAAGAATCTACTATTCTTCACAGTTTCTGAAGAAACATAATTAAGTTTTATGCTATTGTATTTGACCTACCGCAGCTTCATGCATGTGTTAACGGATTTGATTTTCAATCAATTCAATTACTAGTTAGTCATGTTAAACCATGTTTGCACACTTAGATCAATTCTTTTAGAAAATAATTTCCAACGAATTTCTAACGTACTAACATTGGTTTAGATTGATTAAATCTAATAACTTGAATCTCATTTATGCATAAAAGATAATTCATTCGTTATTGGGAGGATATCTATCTCAAAGATTTGCCTTTGCATGAAACAAATACTAATAGCTGAAATAATAAATTCTGAAGCATAAAGTAAATATCTGTAAACAAAAGCAGAAAAAATGATGTTTCAAAACAAAACAAAATTGTTTTAAAATGAAGAAATAAACTCTTTAATATCTCCGGCTTCAGTCGACTTCTCAAGTCAATTCAGTCATTCATCGTTCTCCTCATCGTCGTTGAATTCCACATCATGCAAATCAAAAATGTGAGCACACATTTTATTAGTGTCTCTACACTTGGTAATTTCAAGATAGGAAAATTCTATAACGAATATTACCACATAAACAGTCTGTGAGGAGTTTGATATGATCACTTTGGCAACCTTTCCCTATCCAATGGCCCGGCTTGCTGTAGACAAAAGCATCTTCGTCAAAGACGCAGACTCTTTTCGAGCCTTGGTTATGGTTTTCTGGTAGAGGTTTTCCAAATGGCTTGAGTTTCCTTTCCTTAGCTATGAGCATCTCTCTCAAAGTTGGTATCGACGCATCAAACTTTCTTTTGATGTATCCCTTCGCTAATGCATCATACTCGTGTGAAAGGGATGTTAGAATCATATTCAGGGCGATGATGGGTGAACAAGAGACTCTAATTTCTTAAGCCTGTCAAAATAACTGATCATTCGATCAACATGATCAGCAACACTGTATTTGAAATTCATAGGCTTTATTACTTCTTTAGTGATTTCGAGACCCCAGATTTGCTTTGACTGATATTTAGCTCCCAATTGTTGGATCATGTCATAAGCAGAAGCATGTCTAAAGTATATGTCAAATTCATTATACAACTCATCAGTCATACTGGAGAGGTTTAGGTATGGTACCCTACTCGAATCCTCATGATGTTTTAGCCAGTTGGTTATAGTGTTGTCTTCTGGCATAACCCTTGGGATTGATTTATCCACAACATATAACCTCTTTTCTTTCTCAAGAACGTGTCTTAGGTTTTGGTACCATACCAAGAAATTATTGCCATTAAGTTTGTTCTCATACATAATGTATTGGTAAGGATATTTGTCAAAATAACCGTGGTACATCTACAAGAGGGAAACAATGTATGTTTTAGTATTTCGTGTTACTAAATAACGTAATTAAATAGATAGTGTAATTGGTCTAGACGAATCTTGTTCAGTGTTTCAAGCTTAGAAGATGACAGATTCAATAAATATAAGTTGAGTTTTATTATCACCAAATGAGAACAGGACAAACACAAACTCATTATATGAAAACTCAATTGATAAAAGTTTTAAATGCGCAGAATGAGCTTGCTATTTATAGGAAATCTCCCACCGAATGAAGTGCCCACTGAATGAACTCATTCAGTGGTCATTCACCACTCATTCGGTGGCTCTCATTCCCCCATACAAAATACATGAACTCAAACCTAACACTCTAGAAACTATTACACAAAGTGTAGATACATCATACGACACACAGACTATGCATTAACAAACTCCCCCTTATTGTGTGATGTATATGTTCCATCTATTCCAACACATTGACTCTAAATTTCAACAACTGATCTTCAATGAGCAATTGATCTTCAACTTTGAAAATTGAGTCTAGTTGCAATAGAGATCGCATGGCTGCAAGAGGACCATATCATTGAACCACTTGTAAATGAAGTCTTTATTTTCATCTGATATACGTCACCTTTCACCATGCTTGAGTCATGCCTTTAACAACCTGCAACTTCAAAAGACAGAAGAGCTGTTTTCTTTTTCCAAAATAACTTTAATCTTCGGTAACAATCTTCTTTGGAGAACCAAGATGAATTTGAAATCAGTTTTGAAATTTGTTGTATTCCGTGTCGTTCAGATCGAAAACAAAACAAAAACAAAATCTTTTTGACTTTTACAAACTTTATATCAAAACACGCCTAAAATCTTTTTGATTTTCTAAAGGTATGCTAAAACACATCGCAAATCTTTTTGGATTTTTTGAAATGAAATGAAATTGCAATACAGAAACACACTCTATTTTTGGTTTGAGAAAGATAATTATCCGGGATCATATTGATCTTAACGCACTGAACTACACTTCAATTTCGACTAATTAAGCACATAAGCCATGTTGATTGCTGGTATAATTTGTCCATCTTAAACATAGGCATAATCATACTCATAACATCTGAATATGTTAAGGTATTATCTATTTGCTTTGACCAGTGTACCCCACACTATCAGACATATTCAGACATTTTTCTTTCTCGTGTGATTACACTTGTGTTTATCACACAGTGTTCGAACTCATGATATCGTAAACTATGTTCCATGCAAAAAGAAATAAGAATGTTAAATCGTCTACCTTAAGGTCAATCTTTCGATACGCAGATAAGGCCTCGGATTCAATAAAATAAGAAAAGTAAAACAAGTTGAAATTGTATAATTCAACAACAAGTAGGTCGGTCTTGTGGACACGCAGAGAAAATCCAATGAATTATATGAACACCAAGAAAAATAAAGCGGAACCTCAGATGAACAACTATCAGGTCGATACTCACGTATACGCAGAGATAGTCCGATCATTTGAGAAAATAAAGAAAATCAAACAAGTTTAAATCTTTGTAAAATGAACACATGTATACACAGTGACTTCTCATTTTTCCTTTTCACACATCTTTATATATATATATATATATATATATATATATATATATATATCATGAGATACGCTTCAAGATGTTATCCACTAGGTCAACCACGGAATTTAATGTATATAACATCAATATACTTTCTGAATTGTCGAGCCTACCTAGTACATCAAACAAATGGTCTTATGGCTTTTTCATCTACTCTATCCATGAGTTAGACACGTTAGCCAATGTACTATCATTTCCCATTAGTTAATGTCTCATTTTTTTTATATATTTTGCATGTATTCACCATGGCTTTATATATTTTGCATGTATTCACCATGGCTTTCTCTGCCTAAAATGAAAAAACTATATTTTTGGATCTTTCATTTAAAAAAAACACTATTTTTGGTATTTAGAATTTTCTCTCCCTAAAACTATTACCGAAATGTAAAGAGAGAAAATTAATCAATCGACACGGATACCTTTCACAGTTGAATTTTGAAAATTGTTGTGAGATATGAAATCTTTGAAGTTTAAGTTAAGCAGCATACTCCACCATCATCAACTTTTCAATCATCGATAGGTCTTCTTGAAGTACCTACACACAGGTAAAAAATAATTAGTTGTTAAACTGACATGAGCCCTTGACTACATGTCAACTAGTGTTTTCATTTTCTTTTCCCTTGGAAACCATCTTAGGTTTCCACATCACCTGTGGTGTAGCAGTTTTTTATGAGTCAATAACAGTGTTAACCTTTAAAGGACCATCCTTCTCCATAGCAATATGCTTAAGAACTAGTTTTAAAGTTTTGGACTTATAAAAAACTGTGCCTACTTGATTAAGGATCTTAACCGGATCAACAAGCAAACCATCAGATGGTTTCTTACCCTTTTCAATATTTTTGAAGGACAATTTATAGCAATATAACCTCTTGTGTTGCAAAGATAGCATTTACGATGATCTAGGAACATCAAACTATTCATCGAGCTATCAGCAATTACAGATTTATGTTCTGAGGTCTTTGTCCTATTATGCACTTGATCGTGCACATCATCACACAAAGTATATTCAAAAGAATCATAACAATCAACATGCTGTTATTGCAATTAATAAACCCATTTTGATGTGGGACTGAATGAACTATAAGGAGAATAACCAACTTCCCGCTTATCTGGCCAATGATTATAGGACAATTTTGAGCAAGATGTCCTCTTTGACGACATTTATAGCACATTCCGGTCTTCAGTTTCCTTCATCTAACATTGTCAGGAGTTGAATTAGATCCACAAGAAGAAAAATTGGGAGACTTCTCACTAGTTCTAGGTGATGTTGAAAAGTTTCTCTTCTTAGATTGATCATTTTGTACAACAAAAACCTGAGTGACCTTGTTAGCATCCACAAAATCTATAGGAAACTCTAAGTCTGAATAGACCTGCTCAGACCCTTTGAGTTTATACAATCTTTTCACTTTAGACATTTTAGCATTAAACAAATCTTCCTTCACCTCATCAAACATCTTTATCTTCTTCAGAGCTTAACCCTGGCTGCATTAATCTCGGGCTGCTGGAAACCTAAAGCAACAAACTTTTCTGATTTCTTCCTTTGAGAATGATGTGCTCCAAATCAAACATCTATTTATTATTTAAACGTCCTTATTTGTTGATAGTTTATGCATTATTTTGGTTAGTTTTACCCTTGTTTGCTATGAAATGTCTTAAACAGGTAAATAGATGGGGGGCCAAAGTGATAATTGTGGATTTTAGAAGATTTTGGGGTGAAAATGACAAAGATCCGAAGTATTTACTTGTTCAGCACGTCACGACTCGTTACAAGAGGTCTATGAGAAACCCTAAATTATAGATTTATGGTAGCACTAACGACCCATTACAGCCATTACGGCTCGTTATATGTGATTTCCAGAAACCTATAAATACATCGTATTAGCGTCACTTTACGACTCCCGACCCATTTCCAGACGAGATTTCGGTTCCCAAGCCAAGGATTGAAGATGTAAATACGTTATAGGATCAAATCTATGGTAGAGACGGAAGTTTTGTCATTAATCAATGTCGAATGATTACAAGAACTAAACGAGTATACATCGATTAAAGGACCGGGGGAGGTTGGACCCCCCCCCTCACACACACAGAACCACATAGACTCTGGACAAAAACTTGACAAAAACACTAAGCGACACGCAATTATTTATACTTCATAAATCTGCCCGAACTGGAGTGTTATCCGAACTGATCCGAACCTACACAAACTGACCCGAACTGTCAGTTCGTGTCACACTTCATGTCCAGTTCGGACGTACCCGAACTATGAGTTTGGATCACTTCGGACTCCACTTCGTGTGTCATTTAGTTCGGTTTGATTTGACAATTCGAACAGTAACGGACACACAAGGTTCATGTACTAACAGAAACCATCGAAGGTGTTACAAGGTGCCAGATCATTCGTGAAGTCGTTTTAGTCGAAGATTACACCATTGTTTCACCTAGGTTTGCATTTGCAATGATTTTCATTTATGTTTCTGCTATAATCATTAGATTATTAATGATGAGAGGCTAACTCTCTTAATATTGTCTAAGACAGTGTGATCTATTTCAGTCATTACCTATGATTTGACTTTATTTTATCGCATGACAAAATGATTTTAGTATAATGATTATGATTCCTTTTGCATATCAGAAATGAGTTGATGTTTATTATATTTGATCCATTCTTAATGGTACTTGGTTTGATTAGTAGTGTAGACGTATTCTGCTTATCAAATTGATGTTACTTCTTAGTTTTTATATAGCAATTTCAACATGTGTTTAGGAACTCTAGCGAACCTAGATAGGAATTAGTGATGATGTAGATTCAGTAGTCCATTTTGGTTGAAGTATGTCCCTATAGTTAGTCACGAACCTTAGCTTCCATGTCTTGGATTAAAAGGATTAGTGCAGTGACTAGGTATAGTGCATATGTGATGGTATGTGAATTCGTCATAAGTTATTAGTCTATCATGATTAGTCAGAATAGGATTGGTCTATGATCGTAGGTCTTAAGTCATGTGTTTGATGTCTTATAGCTAAGTCATTAATTCGTGGATAATTCATTATGGCTATGGTTATGATTATAGATTCAGTCTCCAGTGATTCTATTTCCTTTAGACAGTTAAGTTGCGATAAGTCAAATGTCAGGTTTAGGTAATGCTGGGTAGTGATCAGTCTTTGATGATATCTAGTTTCCCATATCTGATTTCTATTATCATTTCTTCTATAAGTTATTATATATTTCTAGTCAGTAAGAATTGTGACAGAGTCTTAATGATATTAGCTAGGTTAAGTATATGATTACACTGTTGCTTCCTTAGGTCGACCCTGAGTCATTCTTTTTACTGCCAAACGATAGGTTCTCTTTCCAATATATGCATGCGTAGTAAAAGATGAGTTAGATAAATTTAAAGGTAATTCTTGCAGGCATATATATATATATATATATATATATATGTATATATATATATATATATCGTGTGCATCAAAGGCTTTTTGGCGTCGTTGCCGGTGAAGCAAGTCGTCATTCCCGACCTAGCTAGTTTAGGCAGTATTTCTTTTATGTTTTCCTATTCATCTTTCAAAATATCTAAAAAGACAAAAAAATAAAAAAACTCCAGAAACTCAAAAAACATTTCTTCTGCTATTCCTACTCATGCTAATCTTCCAATTCTTATCTAACCCTTCGAAGAACCTGAACGTGTTATTCGTCAAGCAAGAAGGATGGGAGATGCAGCACCGTGCACAATCACTCACTACGCGAAGCCAGTACTTAACAGAGGGCAGTAAAGCATCACGCGACCTATCGTAGCAGGTCACTTCGAGATCAAGCCTGGTGTCATTTAGATGTTTCATAATGCTTCACAGTTCTTTGGTCTAGCAGACAAGTGTCCTCACATGCATATCGATACATTCATAGAAATGTGTGATATGTTTAAACTCGACGATCTCAGCTCTGATGCTGTTTTACTCCGTCTCTTTCCAGTAACTCTGGCCGGTAGTGCCAAGACTTGGCTCAAGACTCTACCAGCAGGTTCCATTACCATGTGGGACCAACTGGCTAAGAAGGCATGGGAAAGGTACAAGGGGCTACTTCACAAATGTCCTCATCATAATATGAATGAGTGGCTCCAAGTATAATACTTCTATAACGGGTTGAGGAACATCACCCGAATGCATATTGATTCCTCATCAGGAGGGTCAGTTTTAAATAAAACTACGGCAGATCTCATAACGCTGATTGAAAGTCTAGCTGATACAAGATATGACTAGAAACCCCCGAGAGGTCGCCCATCTACTAATTGGCGTACATGCTATCTACGATGTCATTACAATGAAGGCAAAGATCGAGGCCCTTATGAGCCAAGTTAATCGTCTAACTACCAATTCTAATGGTTGTGATGCTCGCGGTGTCGCACACACCTTAGAAAAGTGTCCAGTTTTGCCGCTACTCTCACCGAACATGTTAACTCACCTCAATCAAGGCTAGTCATCAAAATTGGACAAACTGGAGAGGTTAGTCCAGAATCTAGTGAACACTGATAGCAAGCACGATACTAATATCAAGAATCATCATGCCAGTTTTTAGAACATAGAAAGACACTAAGGACAGATAGCCAACCTCCTATCTGAGAGGAACAAAGGAGAGTTGCCAAGCAACACGGAAGTAAATCCTAATGCTTGTGTCAATATGGTCACTACAATTGAATAGGATAAAGATTCACTCAATAAGCATCGTATCAAACTGCAAGACTTGTGCACTTCAAAAGCAGCAGCTGGAAGAGTACTATGAAGATAACAAGGAAGATGTAGAGGATGAGCAAAAATATCAACAATTCCTCGACCTTGTTCCTGAACACGACTCTGAAGGCAAATACCTAGAGCCTTCTTATGAAGGTTATGTTCTGATGGATGCTTATGTGAAATTCATCTCCTCGAAACGTGCAAAAGCATCCTTGGTCACATTGGCGAAGGCAACCCCTGAACTCTCCAAACTACCAGGAAAACAAAAAGATATGGGTAGTTTTATCATTCCTTGTGGGTTTGGCTCTTCACCACCCATAGATACGCTAGCAGACTTACGTTCAAGCATTAACATAATGCCATATTCCATTTACAAGAAGCTTGAACTTGGTCTACTGCAACCAGTAAGTCTCATCATCCAATTGGCAGATCAATCCCATATATAGTCCAAGGGAATTATTAAAGATGTTCTAGTTGACATTGAGAAACTTAAATTTCCGATCGGCTTCATTGTCCTCGACGTCCCAGGAAACAGTAATCATCCTTTGATTCTAGGACGTCCGTTTTTTGAAACTACCAGTGCGCTAATCGATTTAGACATGAGGTAGCTCACCCTTAGAAATGGTGATGAGGAAATTAAATTTACGCCAACCGAGACAAATCTAAAGGTGTTGATTTTCCAAGACAAGAAGGATCTTGTATGTTTTTTGCAATCTGAAGTCCCAAAAGACTCGTTCCCTTCTTTAAACCTAACTGTACTAACTCAAGGAATTATTTCTGAGCAAGTAATGCAAATTCCTATCTCGCTCAACCCTAAATTGATTAATCCATTCCTTGATATCAAAAATCCTAAGATTGAGCCACCTGACGAGAAGGTGAGCTCAATTCTTTACCTTTAAAAAATTTAGGTAGATGTGGCTTTCGCTAAAGACCCCTCCAAAAACTTTGCGCTCCTTGGGAGGCAACCCAACGTGTTCGTTTTCTTTCATTTTCATTTTTATTTTTCGTGTGTTGGAATTTGTTAAGGTTCCAGCCAAATTCCATCATTTCAAATGACTCTGTCATTTGAAATTTCCCTTTCTTCTCACCTTTGTAACTCAGTTGGTCAATCTTGCTTAAAAATTGCACGAAGGTAGTCTCGGTTAAGAATCCAATTTCGGGTGCCGTAACGGCCGTTAGGTAATTACACTGTAAACGCTCGTTATAGCATAATGGCTCGATACCGACCTATTTATTTTATATAAATATAAACCCTTCAGACGGCTACTTACTAACCCTAAGTCGAATTTCCAATTCCTGGGGCGATTTTAATCGTTCTGAAGAGCAAAGTTCAACGTTCTTTCATTGTTCATCATCAATTTCAAGAAAGGTACAATTCGGTTGTTACTTTAATAAGTTTTTCTTTTATTCTTGAGGGCTGGATGTTTCTTTACCCCTTCCACGCTCTCCTATCCATCAATAAACCGATCAATGCATTTAATCTGTTTAATTCTTTTATTGTGATTGTTGTAAATGATTAAGTGTGTGAATGAAAACTAGTTCTCATCCCCATTTCGCACTTTAATCAGCTAATTTCATGACCATGCAAATCACTGGTCAGTTTCTAAATTTTTTTTTTTTGCGAAATTAGCCCTAACGGCTCGTTAGGCATCCTTTACAGAATAGTGGTACAACGACTCGTTAGCCTGTAACGAGGCGTTACGACCCTAATATTCAATCTGAGTTTTTATTTGTTCGTTGTTTTTTTTGTATATAAGATGGTTGTTACTAAACATTCGAAAGCATAATTGCACTAAGGATGGGATATTTGCATGAGAAGGAGTTTAACATTCAGGGTACACCCCAGGATGTAGAAGGTATGAGTTATTTTTATAACATTTTTATCAGACTTACATATTTGTTTGTGTAGAAAGGATAAAGACATCACACAAGCATATAGTTCAAAAGTAGTTATACATATATATAAAGAACCATCCCTGGGTTGGAGCAAAGTGTCCAACCACCTCAGGGTGGTTTAGAGTTAGAACCACAGGTGTTTAGCCTATGGGTGGAGCATTGTAACATAGGGAATCAAATCTCTGGCAACCATTACAAAAAAGATGTTTAATAAAGTTTCACTAAAACTGGAAAAAGACAAAGGACCACGGGCTATTGAATAGTACCCGTGGCTGCTGTATCGGCAACCCCTGCATCCTTCTCCTTCCCTTCCTCTCCTCCAGATCCTCCCTTGCCCTCAGCATCATGGGTCTTGACCTGATCCACCTCCATCTCGCTGCTGCCACCGATTGCGACCAAAGCTGAACCCCCTTCTTCCTGGATCTCTTCCAAATCAAAGCCCTCGGGAACGGTACCACCCAGCTCTTGTAACTTTTTCAACCACATGCGGTGGTTCCATCCAGGGTTCACAAGATTCAGATCCCTAGCCTCCTTCACCATCTTGAGTCTAGCCTGCAGTAGGGATACCAGGGCCAAAACCTTTGTTGTATCAACAACCTCAGCCATGGCAGCTTGGTGATCGAGCCTTGCCTGTACCTCTTTCTTCTTATTTTCAGCAATGAGCTTCACGGCTTTGTCGTGAATGAGCTTGGCTTTGGTAGCTTCCTTGTTGGCCTGGGCGATCTTCACCTTAGCTGCAGCTTCAGCATCGACCGCTCGCTTCTCAGCGGCGACCAGGAGGTCCAAAATGTGGGAGGTAGCCTGAAACAAAATGGAATCCAGGGTCAGGGTCAATATCAATAAGTTTAGTCAGGGTCGAATAACAGTTACCTGGTGAACAAGGGATTCGCTCTCTGTGGCCGTAAGGTCATGATTGAGCTGGGGGCAGTAGAGGTGGTAGTAGCAGCGGCACTTGACCCTTGGGTCTTCCTCTTGGTTCTGAAGGCCCTGGATGGAGGAATCCTAGTGAGGGGAGTAGGTTCAGTCTTCACAGACCCAAGGACTAGTATGTCGTCCTCGGTACCGGTTCCGGATCTCAGGTCAGCATTCATGTCTTCAAGATCGAATTTGGGGGTAGCGGCTGAGAAAGAGTCCCTGAATGTCAGACAATGGATGTTTACAGAAAACAAATAAATGTGATCCAGGGGTACTTACAGCTTGACATGCTGGGAGTATGGTAAGAGGCAACGGAAATCTCGTCACAACGGAATGAACGCTCGGATTCAAGGATGCTCAAAAATTTCTCCAAATTGACTTCAGTTTCCTGCTCTTTAGGACCAATCTCCAACAGACTAGGCACTACCCAGACAAACATCCAAGGTCAGCAATTTAATAAATAGACTTTTTAACCCTAAATTTCTATGATAGGTCTTCCTACACTTAACAATCCATCTATGAGGAAGCTGATGACCCCCTGGGATACTCGATCATTTTACGAAGAAGAAACGGCCTCTCCATTTTTCTCGTTGAGTGGCACCGATTACCAGATGCAGGCCTTTGGTGAGGGACTTAAAACGGAAACAGTTTGAGCCATCAGATTTCATCTCAAAGACCTGGGCTAACTCAGCTAAACTGAACAGGGGCTCGAAAGAGTGGTTTAGACGGTTGAGAGTACACAGGATGCGCCAAACCATAGGAAGGGTTTGGGCATAAGAAAGACCAGAGGCTTAAAAAAAACCCGGTGACCAGGCCGGAAAATGGATAAGAGAGTCCAATACTGAAAGGGGCTGCGAGAAAACAAACCTAGGTGTGGGATGCGAAATCCGATCTAAACCTGGGGTCGAATGGCCGGATCTCGGCTGAAGAAAGTAGTAGCCCGGAAGCCTTAAGGGCGACAATGTAAGATTCGTTGAAGCTGAATGTCTATATCTCAGGGCTTTGCAGGTACTTTTTGGTCCAGGAAATCCTCGATGCCCGTGGGAATATCCTCAGACTCGGAGCGGATACGCTTTTTGGTCATTATCGGGCCAGGAAATTGAAAGCTAGAAGAAGAGGTGTACCTGATCGGAGAATGCAATCGGGACTATGGAGATGATGATCGCTTTTCTATCTAAAGAAGTTGGAAGTTACAGAGATGAGAAGACGTGGGTAAGAATCGTGGAGGATCTACTCCTAAACGAGCGGACAGGATTGAAATAGCTTGGATGAGTCATCGAAAATTCAAAAATTCACAGCTGTGAAATCTTATCCACTAGCTGCGAATTTGGGGGCAATTGTTATACCCTGAATTTGGCGCTAAATTTTACTAATGTTCTTTGACAGGTTTAGACCCCTGAATGTAGAACATCCAGGGACGGCGCACCCAGTTTATCGGTACCCTGGATTTTTATTTTTGTTCATAGTACCTTTTATTTAATTAGTATCCCAGGATGTAATACATTCAAGGTTTATCTGTTTAATCTACCTGGTCCCAGCATGCGCGGATACCAAGCATGCTAGGGCAAAGATACTAATCTTTTATTTGACTCTGTGTGATCAAGCCAGGTACGAGAGAATGGATAACGGTTAAATATACTTAGTCAAAAGCCAGAGCACGTGTGGAGATGAAGAATCGCCGCCGAACTCGGTCAAACAACGGTATCAAGTCGTTGCGGGGAAGATCCCAAGAATAATGGATAGTTAGTTAGGTGCTATTTGTATTTATACGTGGTGTAGGATTTGACTTTTTAACACTTACGATCCCATGTACTCTCACTCACTCACTTAGCTATTATCGCAAACACTTGTAACCGAATTATTTTCAGTGGAATAAACGGGTAACATGTGTTATCGTTGCCAAGGGGTTTTATATGCCGGCGGCTCTTGGAGACATCCAAGGGTTAAGGGCTTTTCCCCTAAAAAATCTCGGTGTTCTTAGTTGCATTCAGAGAAGTTATTACTTGTGTTTCCATTTATTTTATTCAAACCTTGGATTTTTAACTGGAAAATTTGATTTTATAAACTTAACATTTAGGGCACCATACCTCACAAACTAATTTGATTACTAAATTGAGTCTTATAATTTTTAGCCAAAACATTAACCACGAAAGTGAGAGTTGGAAATCGAAGAATAAGAGTTCTAAAGAAGGTTTAAGGAGGCATTTATAATAGAGAATTCGTGTGGAGGTCGAATTGATGAAGATTAAGATAAACATAGCTTGACTAATTAATTAAATGATTATTTTGAATCAATTGGATCAATCATAATCGATTTAGAAGGTGATAAGATATTCTAGAGGGTACCTAATCGATCCTAGATGATAAAGGTCGAAAAACATGATTTAATTTGAGTAAATTTGAGTTTTGGATAGGCTAAAGTAAAAAGAAATATCATCAGGTCCAAAATGCGTGTCATGAAAACAAAATATGACATAACTTCATGACACACGAGGATGCCTGTCATAAATAATATCTTTTTATTTTTTTCCCTTTTTTCTTCTTCTTGTCAAATGAATCCAACACCTATGCAAACACTCAAATTAATTTATTGACTTTATAAAATAATCATGAAAATTTCTAAAATATATTTTTGAAATAAGAACCCGAGATTCTCGGTAAACGATAAATCAAATACTGAAATTACGTAAAAATTATGAACTGGTTTATTTTTGTTTTAAACCGGTCAAACACCGATGTGTCCAATAAAATAACTTTCTTAGTTTTAAAAAGTGATCTTGGGACATCATAAAGTGATATTGGAAATATATGATACTTCCGGTTGAATACCAAAATTACGCGAAAAACCGTAACTTCTGTTATTTGCACTACGTCAAAATTCACCTTTGGCCACGGAAAAAAACCGTGACCAAAGGTGTTTGGTCACGTTTTTTTTTTCATTCCAATCGACACCAAAGGTCCCGTCATCTTATGTACCCTACGGCCACGTTACAATATCAGTGGCTGATGCCGCCTATAAGCGTGGCTAAAGGGTACCAATATTTATTGTTGTAATCAAACAATTCTTCTGGAAAGCGTGGCCAAAGGGTCCCAACGGCCACATGTGTTTGTTTAACGTGGCCTTTGGTATTATAGTCACATATATTTGTGTTTTAGCCACATACATTATAAAAATACGTGGCCAAAGGGTTGCTGAAATCATACATTTTGTCACAATACGCGTGGCCAAAGGGTGGCAACGGCCACGTTAAAATATCAAAAGCGTGGCCTTTGGTATTATATGGTCACGTATATTTGTGTTTTAGCCACATATGTTATAAAAACGTGGCCAAATGGGTTGCTGAAATTATAATTTTTGTCCCAATACACGTGGCCAAAGGGTCGCAACTGCCACGTTAAAATATGAATAGTGTGGCATTTGGTATTATATGGTCACGTATATTTGTATTTTAGCCACATATGACATGAAAAAACGTGGCCAAATGCGTTGCTGAAATCATACATTTTGTCCCAATACGCGTGGCCAAAGGGTGGCAACGACCACATTAATATATAAAAAAACGTGGCCTTTGCTATTATATGGTCATGTATATTTGTGTTTTAGCCACATATATTTGAAAAAAAAAAGTGGCCAAAGGGTAGTTGAAATCAGATATTTTGTCTCAATACGCGTGGCCACATGGTGGCAACGGCCACGTTAAAATATAATAAGCGTGACCTTTGGTATTATATGGTCACGTATATTTGTGTTTTAGCCACATATATTTGGAAAAAAAAATGGCCAAAGGGTAGTTGAAATCAGATAATTTGTCCCAATACGCGTGGCCAAATGGTGGCAACGGCCACGTTTAAATATAAAAAGTGTGGCCTTTGGTATTATATGGTCACGTATATTTGTGTTTAGCCACTTATATTTGGAAAAAGAAAGTGGACAAAGGGTAGTTGAAAAAATATATTTTGTCCCAATACGCGTGGCCAAAGGGTGGCAATGGTCACATTAAAATATCAAAAGTGTGGCCTTTGGTATTATATATTTTCTTAATTACAATTAATTAAACTGCATATTAATTAATATAGAGAAACCTTAAAAATCATATTATAATTAAAAATTAATGTACATATACTAATCAAATGCCGTTCAAAAAATAACATACACTAATCAAAGTTTAATTTGTATAATAATTAATTATAATTTCTTGTCCGTGCTCATCAGCTGCTTCTGCTGGTTCCTTGTAATAAGTTTTCTGTTTATCAGATCTTGAGTCAGCTGGTTTGGTTTTAAGTACACTTTCGGCATCTTTTTCCGATCATTATTTACCTGGAAAATGACAAATAAAACCGATCAAATATATATATATATATATATATATATATATATATATAGTTAATTAATTATAACGGATACGATTAACTAATGTAGTAATTTCCTGTGGTTGTTCCAGTACTTTTTGAACCGTAGAATGATCAACCGGCTGTGATTTATCTGACTTGTTATTAGAATGAAGGATCATTCGTTTCATCGGCCACGCAATAATATATTTATGTTCAACCTCAGAAAGCGTTGTTTTACCATCTACCGGGAATGGTAAAAATGTTGCACCCTTATTGACCTGATAAACTTTAATTCTACGGCAACCAGGAGGTAATGGACTTCCATGAATCTTCTCATCTTTTTGTTTTGGTAATAATTCAGCCATTCCCATGACATTCATTGGATCCCCCTCCATGTGCAACGTTGCAGTTTGGCACCGCTGATCAGAAGTGACACAATAATAATATTAGTATTATTAAGGGTTATTGGAATTTATTAATCCAAGTTATTACAAATTGGCCAATATTAATCCCAATTTCAAAAATGGCCCACATTAATCCCAATTATTAAGGTGTTGGATTTCATTAGACCCCCTTTGGAATTTTTTGAGTAAAATCCCGAACGGAGTTAAGAAAAATGTAAAGGGTAATTGTGGTATATACTAATCTATATACCTCTTGGATTACTGGCTGATCGATAGGATCTGCAATGACATCATAATTATTTGGTTTTTCCAAACGATCACTCTTCTTTGGAGGTACTTTACGAGCTGTAGGTTTTACTTGTTTTGCATGTCTCTTATTCTTTTCCTAAACTGACACCATGTAATTAACTGATTAGTAACATATATATTAATTAACAATAACGTCAAAGCGATTTGTCAAATCCTTAATTATATATATATACCACTTCCTGCTCTGATGCCCCAGTAGTACTGGCTGCAACAGCTGCTGCTTCTGTTATTTTTCTCTTTTTCCCCTAATTAAGACAGCATCAACATTTAATTAAATGATCATATAGCAATTAGTTATAAGGGAAGTACACAATTGTGTAAATTAAAATAGTTACCCTTTCCTTTTGCGACGCTGTTGTAGATGTAGGAGTGTGTTGTGATAGAGTCGCAGAACAGACCTACAATTCAATTAATTAATAAAATCATATCGATCATAACCGGCTAAACATTAGTTAACTATCCAGATAACCATTCGGATGAAGTATAAACTTATCATAGCCGGAACAGTTAATTATTAATTATAATCCGGAACAACTCTAACTATCCTGATGAACTTTAACTATCCTGATGAACTTTACCTATACTGGTGAACTTTAACTATCCGGATGAACTATAACCAACACGGTAAACTATAACTAGAGACGCATGTTCATCCAGATGAACTAGAATCTTTCGGATCAACTCTAACTATCCCGATGAACTCTAACTATCCTAATGAACTTTTTACTATCCTGATGAACCTTACCTATCCTGAGGAACTTTAACTATCCGGATGAACTCTAACTATCCGGATAAACTATAACTAGAGACGCATGTTCATCCATATGAACTAGAATCTTCCAGATCAACTCAAATTCAGAACTGTTTCAAAACCGTACCTTATCGGCCAGCCTTTGAGATGAGTTTGATGGAGTAGATTGTTTCCACGATGTATTGTGTGCGGAATTTATCATGTCCTACGTACAATTAATTCAATTAGTTAATTAATTAATAAATATGCGCTCATGGGAGATTGATCATATCAGCAATAATATTTAATTACCGTTTTATTTACATTGGAATGCTGATCACAACTGTTAGATCTTACAGTTGTAGTAAGAGGCGCCTCCGCGGACTTTACCTACGAAATGATTTAATGATTTATAATAATTAATTGATGAAAAGTAAAGTATATATAATATAATTAATTATAGGTATATATATATATATATATATAATATGTCCCTTACAGAATTTACCGCTTTAACTTGTTTATCTTGAATCATGAGGTGCATAAACTCCGTAAGCTTATCAATTTTTTCATGTTGTTCTTTAACCATATCAGTGAGGTGCTCAACCTCTTGATCCTTTTTCTCACGCAACTGTTTTTCATTTTTTAGTTCCGCCTCAAGTTTTTTGATCCGTTCTTTCGATCGCCCTTAGGAGCACCCTGCCAATATCCACGGGAAGTTACTCCATACCCAATACCTTTTAGGTATCCACCCATTTCCTTGCCAAGGACCAATGTCAGGGCATCCGTTCCCGGT
Source organism: Deinandra increscens subsp. villosa (assembly GCA_039602395.1). Taxonomy (NCBI): domain Eukaryota; kingdom Viridiplantae; phylum Streptophyta; class Magnoliopsida; order Asterales; family Asteraceae; genus Deinandra; species Deinandra increscens. The sequence goes on along the minus strand of JBCNJP010000023.1, from coordinate 77,403,596 downwards.
TCTACATTCATGGATCCCGCATTTATTTTTGTTTCATTCTCGGTCTGCAGTAATTAATTTAGTTAATGTAGTGAGGTGCTGTTAATTTTTAACATGTGAATAATTAGGTATATATATAGCAATTAAACTTACTATATCATCTGCTACGCCCTTCACCACAGGCGTTTTGTATTCTCCCTCTTTATGTACCCTTCCTTTCCTCCACATAAACGCTCGAGATGGGCAATCATCAACTGCAATTTCTTTATTTTGTACCTTGTATTATAATAATAATATATATCAGACTTGAAACATACATTGCACGTTCTTAACCATGATTGGGTGTAAGATACTTAGCTTATTACCAGTTTTTCTTGCAGATAGAAGTATCCTCCCCGTCCCATTGTATGATTATAAACATACTATGCTCGAACCTCTTTTGCACTCTTTGACACAACCTTTCCAACAGAACAGTAGGATATATAATTATGATCTCATTAATTAACACTTAGCCTAATTAATGAAATCTGCAGTTTGAATTGAATACAAACCTTGAATTCGTCAGATTTTGTATATGCTACAAATCTATCCCAGTCTTCTTTTTTCACAATAGTGCGATACATCTTTGGAACTTTCTCAAGCACGGTGGGTTTTGCTAGGTTGGGACGAACATGTTTCTTGAACATGTTTCTTCTAAAAGTACTTAGCAACCCACCAAGCCGTACCATTATAGGACCCCTTTGACAGTCATCAATTTCGAATAATTGCTGAAAAAATAACATATGATAGGATGTTTTAGTCACGTGTATGAAATTCAATAACTTAACAAACTTAATATGAGAAAATGTTTAATCTGTTTCATAACCTGAATCCCTGCCCACATCTTGTTCTTGTCCTCTTTTGACACCTTCTTCCATTTTAGATACCTCAATCCAACCTCTGACCTTGGAATGTCTCCCAAAAAACTCGTAAATTTTGGTCTATACACCCCGCCAACCCTTCCCACCGCATCAAATGTTAGTGGCTATTTTTCCCCACCATTTTTTTCAAATTTGGCACGCCACTTTGCCAACCGCGTCAACCCCCTCTTGTTTGCTTGGGGAGCAGAGGTTGTAGCTTCCTCATTCTCAGTAACTTAGGTATCATTGTCGAGTTGGGCATCATGATTGTCGACGTGGGCATCATTGTTATCCATTTCATCTTCTTCACTCTGTAGTGAATAATGATCATCATTGTTATCCATTTCATCTTCTTCACTCGCTTGTGAAGAATCATCATTGTATTCGAATTCACTGTTATAATTAAGATCCTTCAATTGTTCACCTGCTTCGAATTCATGATCCATTGTTAAATGAGCTAGATGAATCCTGGATTGAAATAAATAGAGAATGAAATAAATGCGATGGAGTAATTAATTAGATGAAATAAATAGAGAATGAACTAAATGATCTCCTGAAGATGACAGTGAAATTAATACTGACGGGAATTAGGTAGTGATCTCCTGAAGATGATAGTGTGATGAATCCTGTAGAGGAATTTTTAGTGGTAGGGAAGAAGAGAGTGATGAATCGTTTTGGTGATAAAATTTTGGTGAGAGGGAATAGGAACTGATCAATGAATTTGGGTTAGTGAAATTTTTTGGGGGAAACTTGAAAAAAAAATGGTGGGAAGTAATTTGGGGATTAACCCGGGTGAAAATATCTTAGCCAATAAGACGTTAGCATTTCTCGGATTTAAAAACTCAATTAATTCTAAACATAGATAATAGTATTTTAAACATACCTTTAAAATGATCTTTAAATGGAAAATGCAATGTTAAGCAATAAATTTAATGATAATTGTATCCTAATGAATTTGTATACCTAACGTGAAAAAAAAAGATGTCAAGTACTAAAGACACACCACACAAACTCACACACACATATATATATATATATATATATATCTTTCAATGTGTTGTAATATATATATTATCGGTTATATATATATATATATGTATATATATAGGGTGAGATTCATTGTAGACACTTTCGCATGTGAAATAGCTATTTTTCATATGTGTTCACATGTGAAATTTTCTGAATAATGAGAAAAAGGAAAATTAATCACACCTTATTGGGACTCATTGGTTACATACACACCTTATTGGCCATCATTGGTCCTAAACACAACTTATTGGTTACATACACACCTTATTGGGACTCATTGGTCTCAACTGACCCTTGTTTCCCTTAAACACACCTTATTGGGCCATCATTGGTCCTAAACACAACTTATTGGTTACATACACACCTTATTGGGCCATCATTGGTCCTAAACATGCTTATTGGTTACATACACACCTTATTGGGACTCATTGGTCCCAACTGACCCTCGTTTCCCCTAAATACACCTTATTGGGCCATCACTGGTCATAAACACAACTCATTGGTTACATACACACCTTATTGGGCCATCATTGGTCCTAAACATGCTTATTGGTTACATACACACCTTATTGGGACTCATTGGTCCCAACTGACCCTCGTTTCCCCTAAACACACCTTATTGGGACATCACATGGTCCTAAACACAACTTATTGGTTACATACACACCTTATTGGGCCATCATTGGTCCTAAACATGCTTATTGGTTACATACACACCTTATTGGGATTCATTGGTCCCAACTAACCCTCGTTTCCCCTAAACACACCTTATTGGGACATCACATGGTCCTAAACACAACTTATTGGTTACATACACACCTTATTTGGCCATAATTGGTCCTAAACATGCTTATTGGTTACAGACACACCTTATTGGTACTCATTGGTCCCAACTGACCCTCGTTTCCCCTAAACACACCTTATTAGGTCTCATTAGCCCTAAACACAACTTATTGGTTACATACACACCTTATTAGGCCATCATTGGTCCTAAACATGCTTATTGGTTACATACACACCTTATTGGGACTCATTGGTCCCAACTGACCATCGTTTCCCCTAAACACACCTTATTGGGACATCACATGGTCCTAAACACAACGTATTGGTTACATACACACCTTATTGGGCCATCATTGGTCCTAAACATGCTTATTGGTTACATACACACCTTATTGCGACTCATTGGTCCCAATTGACCCTCGTTTCCCCTAAACACACCTTATTGGGACATCATTGGTCCCAACTGACCCTCGTTTCCCCTAAAAACACGTTATTGGGACTCATTTGTCCTAACTGACCATCGTTTCCCCTAAACACACCTTATTGGGCCATCATTGGTCCTAAACACAACTTATTGGTTACATACACCCCTTATTGGGCCATCATTGGTCCTAAAAATGCTTATTGGTTACATACACACCAATTGGGCCATCATTGGTTCTAAACATAACTTATTGTTTACTTACACACCTTATTGGGACTCATTTGTCATAAACACATCAAATTGACCCATTTGACCCCAAATTGACCCATTATTTAATTTTTATCTTAATTCTTTAAGATATAATTTATTTAGAATTATAATTCCCCAAAATTTAAGGTTTTTGTAGATCTGTTCTGTTTTTGTATTTAGGGTTTTTGTTTAACGAAATGGAGATTGTGCGAACAGATTACATTTTTTACCTAAAATTATGCATCAGTTGTTGATCGGATTGCAATTGTTGATCGTCTCTGTTTTCCAGGATTGGGGTTTCTGTTTAACGGAATGGAGATTGTGCGAACAGATTACCTTTTTTACCTAAAATTATGCATCAGTTGTTGATCGGATTGCAATTGTTGATCGTCTCTGTTTTCGAGGATTAGGGTTTTTGTTTAACGGAATGGAGATTGTGCGAACAGATTACCTTTTTTACCTAAAATTATGCATCAGTTGTTGATTGGATTGCAATTGTTGATCGTCTCTGTTTTCGAGGATTAGGGTTTTTGTTTAACAGATTGATTTCATAAACAAAAATAGACAAACAAGTATATAACAAAAAGTGGATTTCATACTACTATTTTCCAATTCCATACACAAAATTGTTTCCAAATTTACATGTTCATTCCTAATATAAAAATAAAAAACAGAGCAGTTGCGGGTTGAGGTTCACGGGAACCTAGATTCCATCTACTCCATCAACTCCAAATGCCTACTCATAGCTTCTTGCCTCTATTGAACCAACATTTGAAGCCTGGCATTGGAGACGTGTATCTCTTCTACCAGAAAAGTTGCCATCTGGTATCATGATGGACTTGGTGGCTCTGTAAGTACTTGGTTGAGCAGGGCCAACCCGTCTAAGATACGCTGTCTCTCTGCCCCGATAATCACCCCGTACCGGTCCAGGGTAGCAACAATCTTCGTGTGCAAATAATGATCAACTAATTCTTTCAAGTTTGCCATTTTGAGAAGGATTTGAGGGTTTTGAGAAAGGGTTTGATAAGGATTTTGAGAAAAGGTTTGATAAGGATTTTGAGAAGGGTTTGATAATTGAGGTGCGAAGTTTCTGATTACTGATCAGGTGGTATGGTTATATATGCAAATCACTTGAGTATGCCTAAGCTCAGAAGTCTAATCACTAGAGTATACCAAAGGTCTTATTTTATTGAACATTGCACATTATAATTGTTGGAATTTTGGTTTTCCTACAAAACTTAATTTCACACGTTTTCCAAGTTAAACTGAAATTTCTACACGATATCAAAAAACCACTAAAATTTTAATCACACGATCTGAAATTATCCGAAATTACTTTCACACGATCTCAAAAATCAAATTAACAAGTTAAAATTTAAATGAAGAAAGTCAAAATTACCCACTGAGTTCTCTTTGCATATCTTGTTGAATGTTTTGATTTTCTGGTAATCAAATTAACAAGTCAAAATTAAACGAAGAAAGTCAAAATTACCCACTAAGTTCATGAGGATTGAGAGAAGATGAACTAGAATTATTCGGTAATAGAACCGGATGAACTAGAGTTCCGCAGGATCAAGAGTAATTATTCAGTAATAGAACAGGATGAACTAGAGTTCTTCAGAATGAACCGGAGAAACTAGAGTTCTTCAGGATGAACTATATATACTATAAATAACCAAAGTTGTTATTTCTGTTCATAGTCTATTGGATATTCCCATGTATTTAAACTCATTATCTAGTGAATTAAAATCATTCTGGTTGAATACAATTCTTTATACACTAATATTTAGTCACCCAACCTAATCCGGAACCCTCCATCATATTAACTGGGCCCGCTAAATTCTAAAAGAGGCGGGATAAACTAATGAGCGAATTCAATTGAAAATTTCACATATCACTCTTGATTTCCCCAATTCCCTGCTCCCCATTTCTCCATTGCTCATTAATCGACAGAATTTTCCCTTCGTCATATTAGCAAAACAATCGTTTTTAATAATCTTTACTGTTGTATCTATTAGCAAAACAAACATGGATAAGTCTTGGATGCTAACCAGTAGAACCTCGAAATCATATGAGGATGGAGTTAAATCATTCTTAAAGTTTGCAGTTACAAGTTTGAAAAAGACGGAAATTCCATGTCCCTGTGTTAATTGTCTAAACCATTACTCTTATAATGTTGATGATGTAGATTATCATTTGTTTTCAAAGGGATTCGATCTGACTTATACAACGTGGACTAAACACGGAGAGGAAGACGAGCCCGCGGGAGATGAGCTTCACAAGGAATCATCTTTTGATTCCGGAATGCCATTCGATGCATATCAAACGATAGAAATGGTCAGAGCTACTAAAGACAATTTCACTGAGGACCATGAGAAGTTTCAAGAACGACTAATGGATGCTGAGAAGCCCCGATATGAAGGATGCCATACCTTCACAAAGTTATCTGCCTTGGTTCAACTACTGAACTTGAAGACTAAGCATGGAGGATCAGATAAGTTTTTTAATGAACTTTTAGTTTTGCTGAAACAGATGCTACCTGAAGGTAATGAAATTGTGAAAAATACATATAAGGCCAAGAAGATTTTGAAGTCAATGGGTGCAGGGTACACCAAGATACATGTGTGTATTAATGATTGTATTCTTTACAGGAAGGAGAACAAGGACCTAACTGTATGTCCAACTTGTGGTGAGTCCAGGTGGAAGGTGGATGAGAGGACTAAGAAACTATACGACAATACTCCTGCAAAGGTAATGTGGTATTTCCCCATCATTCCAAGATTGAAACGGCTGTTTCAAGTGAAAACCACAGCGTAAGATCTGAGATGGCATGCCACCAGTTCCAAAATACCCGGTGTGTTACGACACCCATCCGATTCACCGGCATGGAAAGCCATAGATGAAAGATATCCCGAAATCGCTGACGATCCCAAAAGTCTTCGTCTTGGCATTTCAACTGATGGGGTCGACGTGAATAGAGGCAACAGAAATCACAGTGTGTGGCCGGTTCTATCTGTCATTTACAACCTTCCACCATAGTTGTGTATGAAAAGAAAGTTCATCATGCTTTCGTTATTAATATCGGGAGCGCCTGGAAACGATATTGATGTGTTTTTGGAACCATTAATTGATGACTTAGAGCTGTTATTTAAGGCAGGTGTGGAAATATATGATGCGTATGCGCAAGAACAATTTACTATGCGTGCAGTTGTTTTATGGATGATTAATGATTACCCTGCACTTGGTACACTTTGTGGTTGCCCGTACAGTGGATTCCATGGTTGTGTGGTATGTCGGGAAGAAACTAAATGCATTAGGCTTCCTTTCTCAGCCAAGTAGTGTTATGCTGGTCACAGAAGATATCTACCATATACGCATGCCTTCCGAAAGCAAACAGAGGCCTTCGATGGCAAACAAGAGTTGAAACATGCTGCAGTTCCTATGACCGGGGAACAGATATACAACGAAGTTCATGTTGGGCTATATGTTTGAGGCATGAACATTAGATGTGGGCTTTCTTATTAATGGGCTTAGGTGTTCACAATTGGGCTTAGAAGAGTTCACGACTTGGGCTTGCTTGGACCGGATTTCTTATGGGTTTACTATTGGGCTTAGGGTTTTGTGTAAGGGTACTATATCAACCCCTTTAGTTTATGATTAGATCTAGTTGTTGTTTACGATTTTGTGCTTATCTCTTGTAATTTCGATCGTAATCATCAATCCAAGAAAGTGTGTTCTTCATTCAAGATTTGATCTTTTGTTGTTTATCATCTACATCAAATCTATTTCATCTACTTTCTCTTGAATCAATCTCATACAAGGATTCCGCACTTGTTTGAGATCGAAATATCGTGAACGGTTGTTGATCCCGGACCAACAATTGGTATCAGAGCCAAGAATCGCTGATTCGAGGTTCTTACGGTATTGGATTCAAGATTTTTCTGGAAAAGGTTCGAGTTTTTGAAGGATCCGAGGCTGTTTTTAGTGTTTACGACCAGATTTGCTGCTGGTCTAGGTGTTTACGATCAGTTTCTGGGTGATTTTGAAGGTTTACGACTTAGTGTTCTTGGTGTTCTTCATCGTTTTGGTGTTTACGACTTCAAGATTCAAGTTTTTGGTGTTTACGACTGAGGATTTCGAGTTTATGACTTAAAGTTTGGAACTTTGGGTGTTTACGATTCAGTTCAATCGAAATCGGGAGATTACGATTTTTTTGGATCGGAATCGGAGTTTACGATCCTCTTCGACTGGAATTCAAGTGTTTACGATCCAGACTGTCAAATATCGTAAACAGGAGTTTACGATCGGAAACTCATATTTTGGACTTTTAGTTTAAGTTTTTCCTAAGCTTTCGTGATGGATTTCGAACCGAGCATGTATCAGAAATTGGATTTTGAGATCGGATCTACTACACGTCCTCCTAGACTTACTTCGGCCGATAACTTCCTTGAATGGAAATACAGATTCCAGAACCATTTGAAAAGTGTTGATCTGAGACTGTGGAGATCTCTTATTAATGGACCATTTATACCTACACATACGGAAGCAGGAAAGATAGGAGTGGTAAAGACTGAAACAGAGTACTCAGATGACGATTGGGAGAGATGCAACAAGGATGAGAGGGCTTATGCGATTATGACTATGGCTTTGACACCAGAGATTGCTCAGGGATTTAAGAAGTACAAGACTGCAAAGAAGCTATGGGATGCTCTAGTGGTAGCTTATGAAGGTAATCCAGATATTAAGGCTAGTCGCAAACAGATGTTGAAGCAGAGGTTCAACTTATTCAATCACGTTCAGGGAGAGTCTTTTGAAGCTCAAGTTCAGAGATTCGTGTCCTTAATCACTGAAATGTCAAGTTATGATGTTGAACCTGAACAGGAAGATAAGAATTTAAAGCTCTTGAACAGCTTACCCAAGAATTGGAATACAAATATCTCGATCATCAAGGATAACAACAAGCTGGATGAATTGACTGTTGATGAGCTTATCAACAAGCTGAAATCAAAGCTAATTGATGATAAGCAACGGGAGCTGAATCATCTGAGTTCTCTAAGTATGGCTGGAAAATTAAGTCAGGCTCTCTTGTCTGAAGATGTGGGATCAAAACAAGCTGGGAGCTCATCTGGAAGTGATTCAAGTGCCAACCCAAAGTCAACTGCATTTGTGGCAAGATCACAAGCTAGTTCCAGTTCGAGTGGAATGGTCAATTCTGAAGAGGCAAATGCCACCAATGATCCCAACTTTGTACTAGGAATGGGATTCATGAACAACTACCATGCCCTTATGGCTGGAACTTTGGTGCCTGCTGAGATACTCTCTGGTGATCTGAATTAGATAAATCCTGAAGATGTTGAGATGCTTGATGTCTCCTGGCAGATGGCCATGGCGGTTTTTCGTGCAAAGAAGTTCATGGCAACAACTGGAAGAAATTTCTCGAAGGATCAGGACAAGATCAGAATGGGTTTTGATAAAAGCAAGCTGAGGTGCTTCAATTGTGATGAGTACGGGCATTTCGCTAGGGAATGCACAAAACCAAAGAAAGAAAGGGCAGAAGAAAAGAAAGCTGGTGATGGTAAAGAGAAAGGCAGAGACAAAAGCTTTGGTTGTCCAAGATTGTGGAGAATACCAGTGGGCTTCACAGGTCAGGGAACTCAGTCTGACGGGTGCCATGATTGCTCAAATGGAGAATGGTGCTGATGAAGAGCATGCTTTTGTGGTCACTGATGAAGAAAACCTGGTTGAAGACAAAGAAGCTTTTGCTGTCGAGGTCGGCAACACAAAGGTATGTACTAATCCCACTTGTGCTCGTTTAATTCCTGGCCTTAGACAACTTTGGAAAAATAGTGAGATAGAGTTGTTTGACATGCAATACTCTAGAAGTTCGTTTAAGGGGAGATGGTAAAAGAGTGAGGATAAGGTCAAAGCACAGAAACTTGATATAGAGAAATATCAAGCCATAGCCACTCAGAAGTCTGTTCTGTATGACAACGCTAAGATAGAAATAGCTGAGCTTAGTAAGCAGATAGATGAACTTAAACATCAGAACAATGAGTTACAGGTAAAATTAGATGTGAATCAAATGAGAAGCAAAAGAATGCTAGAAGCTAGTAAATCTTTGTCCACCTGCATAACTGATGTTAGAATGGGTAGGGATAAAGGTGGAATAGGAATTAGCTTCTCGGACAAAATTAAGAATAATGTTCCTCAAGCTGTGACTAGAGATATTATAGGAATGATCTTTGAAGAGGACCAGGTAGATAGATCTACATCTGAAATGCATGAAGCAGGACCTCCCCTAGATAGTGTTTTGGTTGGTGTGAAACCTATGACTGAAGAGGAACTAGAAAATGAGAAACATATGTTGTTTGGGCTGGGTAATCAGAATAGAACTGTGACATCCACAAGTGAACCAGGTCCATCCCAGGAACCATTAAACAATAACGTTGGTTCTTCTGACAATTTTGTTTCATGTGCAGATGAAGTAGATGTTCAAGATGTTTCCGGGGAGGATGCTGAATGTTTAAAAGTCAATGAATGTCATGTGTCTAGTAGTTTAATGTTTGATTTACCTAAGGATGATGTTCTAGCATCTGTGTCTGAACTTAATGCGTCCAAGTCAAAACATTTAGTTGTGTCTATGTCTGCAAAACATGTTTCTGAGTCTAATAAAAAAGTTATTGGTTTTAAAATTCGTGTGCCTAACACAAGAGTTGGCCGTGAGTCTAAGCCCAAGGACTTTGTCCCCTATCCCCAGGTTGTGTCTACGTTCAACAGAACAAACAAATCAAAATCGGAACAATTTTGTTTAATTACACAACTAGAAAAATTTCTGAAACATGTAATACACAAATGGGATGACAAGCCTGAATGGAAGTCGTCTTATCCAAGACGCTCATACCTTTGTAGTCATGTTAATGGGCCTAGACTTATGAATTGCTTTCAGTGTGGAAAACCAGGACACTTTGCTGCAAACTGTGTGAATAGACCTTACCAACCATACTATCCGCAAAACCCACGGACTAGTATGTTGGAGAAAATGATGACAGGTGAAAATAGAAAGCAAAAGCAACAACCTTTGTCTCAGGGGAAGCAGTGTTCAGAACCAATGAAGGCTCAACAGTCTAAGGTTTCAAACACAAAAGCTCCAGTGACAAAGTCTGTTGATGAAAAGTGGAATGTGGCCAAAACTCAAAAATCAACTTACACTCCTAAAGCAGTTTACAAAAGGAATGATAAGATGAAACCAGAATTTGATGAGAAACAAGTGTGTAAAGTCAAAAGAGTTAATAAACCTAATGGCAAAACAAAGGTTGTGAAACAGGTTTCAAAATCAAAAGATGTCACTCAAACGAAACAAGCTGTTTATACAAAATTGAAACTTGGGTGGACACCTGTTAAAAAGCCAGCAGGTAAAAAGGCCACACCGTCACCAAAGAAACCTGCATCTGAAAAGAACTCAACCAATGTAATGAAACCATAGAAACACTCCATTTGGAAACCAAAAGTCAACACTCAAACTTTGAGTGTACCTGAATCAAAAGCAGGAATGACTCCTCAATTAGTTAATTACACTGATTTCAAAGGTGTGCCCAGATCTGTTATGGCCTGGGTACCTGAATCTAACTGATCTTTGATCCATGTAGGGACAGCCAAGAAGAACTGTCAACAATCTCTGGTACGTTGATAGTGGTTGCTCCCGACATATGACCGGAGATTTATCGCTTTTGGAAGAGGTAGAAGATTTCGATGGAGGTGGTGTATCTTTCGCTGGTGGAGTAGGTGGAAGAATCAGCAAGAAAGGGGTGGCGAAGAATGGTAGCTTGAAGTTCTCGGATGTGCATTATGTAGAAGAATTATCACACAGTTTGCTTAGTGTGTCACAGATTTGTGATCGAGAATATTCTGCTTTGTTCAACAGTAAGGAATGCATCATCCTCAAGCCTGGTGTGAAGATTCCTGAGGAGTGTATTCTGATGAGTACACCAAGACGAGCAAATTCTTATCTCTTCAACATGGGTAATCCTCCGACATCTGAAGAAGCATGTCTTATCTCAAAGGGAGAGCATGTAAGGAACCTTCCTATCACAGATTTCACGTCAGTTGAGAAGTGTGTTGCATGTGCTAAGGGGAAGCAGCACAGATTACCGCATCGTTCCAAGATCGTCAATTCTGTTTCATCGGTATTGCAACTACTTCATATGGATCTCTTCGGCCCAATGCAAGTTCAAAGCATCAGCAAGTTCTCATACTGTCTGGTTATAGTGGATGATTTCTCTCGTTTTACTTGGGTTTTCTTTCTGTCAAACAAGCATGAAACTTCAGCGCTTGTGAAACAGTTTGTCACTCTTATAGAGAATCAGTTGAGCAAAAGGGTAAAGGCTATTAGAACAGACAACGGAACATAATTTAAGAATGCTGAATTGAATATGTTATGTGGAGTAAAAGGTATAGAAAGACAATTCAGTACACCATACACGCCTCAACAAAATGGTGTTACTGAAAGAAGAAACAGAACTCTCATTGAAGCTGCCAGAACTATGCTGTGTGATGCAAGATTACCAATTTTCTTCTGGGCCGAAGCAGTCAACACTGCTTGTTATGTGCAGAATCGGGTACTGTTGAACAAGCGAAATGAGATGACGCCTTATCAGATTATCTATGGAGAAAAGCCAAGGGTGTGGTACTTCAAGACTTTCGGCTGTCCTTGCACAGTTTTAATTCAATCTGATGTGGGGAAGTTCGAAGCAAAGGCTGATGAATGTTATATTGTGGGATATTCTGCAAATAGTGCTTATCGGGTCTACAACAAAACCACCAAATTGATAATCGAGGCATTTGATGTTGACTGGTTGGAAGATAATCCAACAGATGCAGGAATTGGACCGGACTGGATCTTTGATTATGGGACTTTCTTTAAAGGGTTTGACTACTCAAACATATTTCCCAATCTGGAAGAAGAACACATTATTGCTCTGTTATACCCTGAATTTTCGGCTGATAATCCAGGGTACAGGTACAGGCCAGGGACAGGAGTGACCCAGGAATTGAATGACCCAGAATTTAACAGGTAAAGTTCAAGTGACCCTGAATGTACCAGAAACGAGGTAATGTCTCGGGGTGTCTCTATAATCCAGGGAAGTCTATATTTGCGTTACTCATTATTGTTATATAATATGATGACCTATGATGAGTCTAATCCAGGGTCACCCTTATTTTATAGATGACCCAGCATGTGGAAATGACCCTACATGCTAGGACATCGTTACTAACGTATTTTGTGCCTTTATCCAAGTGACGACAGGTTGACAAAGTCACTCAAAAACGGTTGAATAAGGAAAGCTGAAGACTCATTTAGCACGTGGTCAAAGTCAGTTGGCTGGAAACTCGGTCAACTAACTGAAAGAGACGTTGAAGAGGAGATCCCTGAAATATCGGAAGAACAGTTGAAGACCCCTGGAATATCGGACGAGTCTTTGGAGCTCTCGGAGTATAAATAGGACCTTTAGTCGTTTATTTTCGATTCATTCGAGCTTTACTCATTGTATTCTCGTACTTTTCATCTACAAACTCAAGTGTACTCAAACGTTTAAGTGATCAATAAATTGGTAGCGTGTGTTATCGCTACCCGGGGTTTTTATGCCGGCGGTGCCTTAGAGACATCTAAGGGCTAAGGGCTTTTCCCTAGTAAAAATTCTCGGTGTTCCTGCTTACATTTAAGGTTTCATTTGTGTTATCCAAATTATCAAACTACTACTTGATTTAATTCACGTTTTGCCCAGGATTTTAACTGTTGCCCATGGAATTCGACTACTGTCCCAGGATTTTTGCAAACTTTCTTCACGAATTGATCTTTGGCACTAAACCTCACAATCAAATTTGGTTCAATTTTTACTAATCTAGCTTTGGTAATTTTTAGCGAAAACAATTTGGCGCCCACCGTGGGGCAATTGGTGTCAATCTTTTGTCAAACTCTTTTTAGATTCATCCTAAACTTGATTTTTACCAAAATCTGTCAAAAAATGTCAACACAAATGAACACCTCGAATGTCTCGGTTTCTGCTGTAACTGCTTCAGCAACTAGAGTTACCCAACCAGGTCCAAGGACCAGTATTTCGACAAGTGGAGTCACTTCATCAGCTCCAGGATTTAATGCCTCAACTTCAGCTACGCGCAGTGACGGACCGGTAGTCAACCATGAAGTGATCGAAACTGAAAACATCCCAGAAGACCCTGTCTTAATTTCTGACACTGATATCCTGGCCACATTCGGTAAATTGGAGCGCCACATGGAACTCCAACAGAAGGTGAACCAGGAATTCATGGCTTAACTGACCAGCTTGAGATCAGAGTTACCCAGGGCCACGACGGCTCAGCCGTCGCCACTCGACCCCAGAATTCTGAATTTCAGTACCCCTGGAAACAATTCCAGGGTACACGAAGGTGTCACCCCATCGAACGGAAGATCAACGTTCTTCCCTACTCAAATGGCCCATGCTGATCTACCCAGGGCCTCTATCATCAGGGAACCAGTCGTTAATCCTGGGACAAATATACCCCAGGATGTCGGTAACACTCCCCAAACTTTCACTCATTATACAAATACTAATAGTTTATTGCAGGATCCAGGGATCAGCCCATCAGTGGAGCGAGAGATTCAGAAACTCAAGAGGATGATCTCAATTGTCCCAGGAGTTGTGCAACCTATCCCTGAAGTTGGCCCAGCAAGCCATAGAGTATCCAGGTTTGCTCCACCAATTTGTGATGTGGAGATACCCAAGAGGTTTCAAAGTCCCAGCATGAAACCTTACGATGGCACAACAGACCCTGAAGAACACGTGGCGCAGTATCGTGAAACAATGGAGGTTATCTACATGCCCCCTGAAATTAAGGAGGCATGCCTATGCAAAGGATTCGGATCTACTTTGACAGGAGCAGCCTTGAAATGGCTCCTGAATGTTCCCCCTTACTCTATTACTTCATTTTCACACTTAATTAATTTGTTTAACAGTCAGTTCTCTTGCAGCCGCAGCTTTGAAAAACTAACGAGCGATTTGTATAGGGTGACCCAGAATGCAGGCGAAACCCTAAGGAATTTTGTTAGCAGGTTTAGCAGGGAAGCCTTGGAGATACCAAACATGGACATGGCAACCGCGGTTCAGGCCTTCAAGATGGGACTCAACAAAGACTCACCATTCTATCAAGATCTAGTCATGAACCCATGTCATAACATGGACGAAGTCCGTCACAGGGCGATACGCTTCATCAGGCTGGAGGAGGACAAACAAATCCTGGGAAAGGGTGAATCCTCCCCAGGATTCAACAGCTCCAACAGGAAATCGGAATCCTCACATCCTAGGTCGCAGCGATCTAAGCCATACTCAAGGCCCGACGAACGTCGAGTGAACAGTGTGGACCAGGATGAAGAGGAAGAAGAATATCCTTCCATTAATGATTATTGCTTTACTACTGACGTTTCTGGTATTATGTTTGCTATGCAGGACCTTGGAGACAAAGCAAGGTGGCCCAAGAAAAATGATAAACCTTCCACCTGGAAGGATAAATCCAAGTGGTGTGCTTACCATGAAGACTTTGGTCATCAGACCGAGGATTGCATGGCTCTGAGAAGGGAAATCAGCTATCTACTTAGCAAAGGCTACTTGAAAGAGCTCCTGGGAAAAAAGAAGGATAAATCCAGGGAACAGAACTCAAAATCCAGGGACAATGGTGCAAGATCCCAGGATTTTGGACGTCCTGATGACCGTCTTGAAAGAGCATCCTCTCCGCCCCCGGACGCTAAGGTAATACATTTTATTTCTGGTGGTTCTGACATTTGTGGTACCTCCTATTCTGCAGCTAAGAGGCATGCCAAGGAATCCAAGTCAGAAAGAGAGGGGAGACCCAGGAAGAGCTCTGTCCAACCCGATGTCAAGGAAATTGTATTCGGGGAAGACGATAAACTCGATATCATAGACCCTCATCATGACGGATTGGTGATAACACTTCACATTGCCAACAACATCGTGAAGAGAATCTTAATAGATGGGGGCAGTTCAGTAAATATAATCCAGCTGGAAGCCTTGCAGAAGATGGGAATTCCGCATTCAGAGATCATCTCAAAATCCACGGTACTCGTGGGTTTCAGTGGCGAAACAAAGAATACCCTGGGTGAAATCAAGCTTCCAGTTTACGTAGAAGGACTCAACTCAGTTCAGCGTTTTTTGTGTGATGGACGCACCATCAGGGTACAATGTAATCCTGGGTAGACCCTGGATTCATGATAACAGGGTTGTACCCTCGACGTACCATCAATGTGTGAAGCTGCCAACACCCTGGGGCGTGATCACAGTACATAGCGACCAGCAAGAGGCTAAGGAGTGTTACACTACATCAATGAAGATATCCTCCAAACAAAGACAAGCATAGCAATTACAGAAAAAGGCCCGGGAAGCCCTGGAAGCGAGAGAGCAAGACGTCAAAGCTGTCGAGTTGGACCCCTCAAATCCAGGGAAGAAAGTATATATTGGAACAAATATTCCAGGGCCAATAGAGGAACAGCTGATACATCTACTCAGAACCAGAATGTCAACCTTCGCTTGGTCCCATGACGACATGACAGGTATTTCTAAATCCGTTATTACACATAAACTTGGAATTGATAACTCTTTCAGGCCCATACACCAAAAGAGAAGAAAATTTGCACCGGAAAAGAACGTCATAATCCAGGAAGAGGTTGATAGACTCCTTAAAGCAAGGATGATCAGAGAAGTAAAGTTTCCCAGGTGGTTAGCCAATGTGGTGGTGGTTGGAAAGAAAAATGGTAAATGGAGGGTATGTGTGGATTACACAGACCTGAACCGTGCATGCCCAAAGGATCCATTCCCGCTACCACACATAGATTCCATGGTCGATGCCACGGCAGGCCATGAAATGTTGACTTTCATGGACGCTACCTCAGGATTTCAGCAGATTCAGATGGAACCCCAGGATCAGGAAGATACGGCATTCATAACACCAACAGGTATATATTGCTATATAGTTATGCCCTTTGGACTAAAAAATGCAGGGGCAACGTACCAGAGATTGGTTAACATGATGTTCAAAGAAAAACTGGGGGACACAATGGAGGTGTATATCGACGATATGGTAGTAAAATCCAGGGTCACCAATGACCATGTCCAGGATGTCAAGGATTCCTTTGACATCTTAGACAAATACAACATGAAGTTAAACCCAGAAAAATGCCATTTTGGGGTTGGAGCAGGCAAATTCCTGGGATACATGGTAACTAAGAGAGGCATAGAGGCAAGTCCAGAGCAGATCAGAGCAATAGCCAACTTACAATCACCATCCAGCACCAAAGACGTCCAAAGACTTACAGGTAGAATTGCTGCCCTGAACAGATTTATATCAAAATCCTCGGAAAGATGCAGGGAATTCTACGATATTCTAAAGAAGAACAAGAAATTCGAGTGGAAGGAAGAACACGAGAAGGCATTCCAAGATTTGAAAACATACTTGTCCACGGCACCCTTGCTGATGAAGCCTAATCCAGGGGAGCCCCTGTCCCTGTATTTAGCAGTTTCCAGGAATACGGTAAGTGCAGTCCTGACCAAGGATGCAGAAGGTCAGCAACACCCTGTTTATTATGTAAGTAAAAGTCTACTTGATGCTGAATCCAGGTATTCACACCTTGAAAAACTTATATTAGCCCTAAGTATGGCATCTACTAAACTTAGACACTATTTTGAAACTCATACAATTCATGTTAGAACTAACTATCCCATAAAGTCTGTTTTGAGAAAACCAGAAATGTCAGGACGAATGGCTAAGTGGTCGGTGAAGCTGAGTGCATATGATCTGATCTACGAGGCCAGAACAGCTATAAAATCCCAGGCTCTAGCCGATTTTGTGGCTGATTTCAGTACTGACATACAACAAGAAGCGGACCATGAATTCCAGCAGCTTCAACAAGAAGAAATTTCAGGGTGCTGGACCTTGTTCACTGATGGAGCATCAAATATCAGGGGGACAGGCCTAGGAATTGTACTGAAATCGCCACAGGGGGACATGATACCCCAGGCTGTAAGATGTGGATTTCAAACAACTAACAATGAAGCTGAGTATGAAGCCCTAATTGCTGGGTTACACTTAGCATTACACTTGGGAATTCAGCACATCCAGGTATACGTTGACTCTCTTCTTTTAGCTAACCATTTTAATGGATCTTATGCAGCTAAAGGAGAGAAGCTAATTAAATACTTGGAAGTGGTAAAAAGAATGTCCCAGGATTTTCAAAATTTCAATATTCTATAAGTACCAAGGGAGGAGAATGCTGAAGCAGATGCATTGGCAAACTTAGGTTCAGCATTAAAGGCTCTTGAAGACACTCATATTCCTATAATTCATATACTAACACCAGCCATAGACCAAGGTACAGATACCCAGGATTCTGCTATAGCAGATGAAATCCTAGTATCTAGTACCCAGGATTCTTCAACCCAAGAGGAATCCTGGACCAGACCAATTATTCAGTATTTGCAGGATGGTACTATTCCAGGGAATGAAACGGATGCCCGTGCATTCAAGATAAGGGTAGCCTGGTACGTGATTATCAAAAATATATTGTATAGAAAATCTTTTGCAGGTGTATATTTGAGATGCTTGAAGAAGGATCAAGCCCAGGAAGTTCTCAAAGACATCCACGAAGGCGATTGTGGAAATCACACAGGGGGCAGGTCCCTAATGTCTAAGATCCTAAGAATAGGGTACTATTGGCCTACTGTGAGGAAAGACTCCCAGGATTTCTCCCAGAAATGTGACGCCTGTCAAAGACACGCCAATGTCCCTCACCAGCCTGCAGAACCATTATCTCCTATTCCAGCATCTTGGCCCTTCATGAAGTGGGGAATGGACATTGTTGGTAAATTACCCAAGGCCCCTGGAGGAAAGGTATTCATGTTAGCAATGACTGATTATTTCTCAAAATGGATTGAAGCCGAGGTGTACGTCCAGGTCAGGGAAAAAGAGGTTATATCTTTCATTAAAAGGAACATCCTAACAAGATTTGGAGTGCCATCTGAGATTGTCTGTGATAACGGGTCCCAATTTATTGGGAGTAGAACCACAGGATTCTGTGAATCCTGGGGTATAAAGATGATAACATCAACACCAGTACATCCTCAAGCCAATGGCCAAGCTGAATCAAGCAACAAGATTATAATAAACAACTTGAAGAAAAGGTTGAAAGAGAAGAAGGGAAGATGGGCAGAAGAATTACCCTTGGCACTATGGGCGGATAGGACCACATCCAAAAATGCCACAGGCCAGACCCCATTTTCCTTGGTCTTTGGTACTGAAGCAGTTATCCCAACCGAAATGGTGGTCCCAACATTCAGGGTCAGTGCTCAGACCCAGGATTCGAATGATCAGTCCCTGGTCGAAGACTTAGATACCCTGGGATATTCTGCAAATAGTGCTTATCGGGTCTACAACAAAACCACCAAATTGATAATCGAGGCATTTGATGTTGACTGGTTGGAAGATAATCCAACAGATGCAGGAATTGGACCGGACTGGATCTTTGACTATGGGACTTTCTTTAAAGGGTTTGACTACTCAAACATGTTTCCCAATCTGGAAGAAGAAGACATCATTGCTCCAGCTCCTAAAGTGAGGCCATCTGTGGAAAATGTCGGAGACAGTGTATCAGAAACAGCTCCTAAGGATGATGTTGTGGATGTTCCAGGATCGTCAGGAACTCATGATGATCAGAAGGAGCCTGAAACCCAAGGTATGAATAATAATGTTAATGATACTAACCTGCCTGTTTCTATTTCAGTACTAGATGTTCAAACCACAAGAATCAACAAAGATCGTCCACTTAGCAATGTGGTCGGGCCAGTGACAGCAGGAGTCACAACTAGAAGCCGCGCGGTTAACATCAATCACTGCATGTACTCGTGTTTTATCTCCCAGATAGAGCCTCCAAATGTGATGGTAGCTCTTAAAGATCCAAGCTGGATGGAGGCTATGCACAATGAACTGAATCAATTCTCAAAATTAGGAGTGTGGCGACTAGTGAAAAGGCCAGAAGACAAAAAAGGTTATACCCACAAGATGGTTGTACAAGAACAAGAAGGATGATACGGGTATAATCGTAAGGAACAAGGCGAGGCTGATTGTTCAAGGACATAGACAGGTGCATGGGATTGATTATGATGAGGTATATGCTCCAGTGGCTAGATTGGAAGCAATTCGTATTTTCCTTGCTGTTGCAACATATCTCAATTTCACAGTGCATCAAATGGATGTCAATACAGCCTTCCTGTATGCTGACATGAATGAAGAAATTTATGTGGGACAGCCACCAGGGTTTGTGGATGAGGAACATCCAGATCATGTATATCTACTGGATAAAGCCCTGTATGGTTTGCATCAAGCTCCACGCACATGGTATGAGACTCTATCCAAGCATTTGGTGGAAAATGGGTATACAAGGGGAGTGGTTGATCAAACCTTATTTAGAAAGAAGGTGAATGATGACATCATCATGGTGCAAGTGTATGTGGATGACATCATCTATGGATCTACAAATGAAGAATTGTGCACCGAGTTTGAAGAAATCATGAGAAAGAAGTTTGAGATGAGTGATCAAGGGGAGATGAATTTTTTCCTGGCATTACAAGTGAAACAAGATGAAACTGGAATTCTCATTCATCAAGCAAAATACGTGAATGAGATTCTGGCAAAATACAAAATGCAGGATTCCAAGCCCATCTCCACTCCCATGGAATCCCGGCCTCTACTGACGGTGGATGCAGATGGGGAACCAGTGAGTGAATTCTTGTATCGATCAATGATCGGGTCACTCATGTACCTAACAGCAAGCAGGCCAGACATCATGCATGCAGTGTGTGTGTGTGCACGTTATCAGGCTAATCCTAAACTTTCTCATTTAGCTGTTGTTAAACGTATTTTTAGGTATCTGAAGGGCAGGCCTCGGCTTGGACTTTGGTACCCAAAGAATACTGATTTCCAATTATTTGCTTTCACTGACAGTGACTATGGAGGTAGTGATCTTGACAGGAAATCAACAACCGGTGGATGTCAGTACTTGGGAGACAGACTCATCTCATGGCAGAGTAAGAAGCAGCATACCGTGTCTAAGTCGACTACAGAAGCTGAATATGTGGCAGCATCAGCTGGATGCTCGCAGGTAGTATGGATTCAAAATCAGCTCACTAACTACGGTATGGAATTCAGTAACACTCCATTTTTTTGTGACAACGCTGCTGCTCTGCAAATCGTTAAAAATCTTGTTCAACATTCCAAAACAAAGCATATAGACATCAAGGTACATTTTATTCGTGATTGCTATGACAGAAAGTTGATTCAGTTGGAAAAGGTAAGCTCAGATCAAAATGTCTCAGACCTTTTCACAAAACCCCTCCCTCGTTCCAATTTTGAAATATGTGTTGAAGGCCTAAGGATGATTGCCTTCGAGGAATGATCTGATCAAAACTTTTTGTATATAGTTGCTTTTATGTTTGCTTACTTTTGCTTTGAGTTTATTTAAAAAAAATATATTAAAAAAATTAAAAAAAAAAGTGTTTTTGTTTCAAAAGCCTCATAAAAACAAGGGAAGAAATGTCAATGTTTCAGAAAATCTGAAAAATATGTTTGAGGTTTTTATGAAGTCTTTTGTTTGCCTTGAGTTGGTAGGAAGTGATATAAAATTCCAAGACAATCGGAGACTGACACGTGTAAGGCTGAAGTGAAAGACGGCTCAAAGATGATGTGTCGGTAAGCTAAATCAAAAACTATGATCATCCAAGTAAGTGTAGTAAACTTAACTTAACTTCTATATATGTTTAGTTTTCCATCCTAGTTTACATAGTTCAAAAAATTGAGTCCCGGCAAAAATGGGTTGAGAGTGGTAGTTATACCTAGTATTCACTCTCTCACACGCCATGTTTCTGCTGTTATGACAAACACCACAGAAAAATGAAAAGAAAAAGAAAATTGAAAAGAAAAAGAAAAATGAAAAAGGAAAAGTTATAAAGATAAATAATTATTGTGTTTGGTCTTCTCTGCGTGCTTATGCGGCCGACCTGATCACCAACTGATAATTAAGAAAATAAGTGGTAGTCATGACGGTGTTGCATGGTTCCTCAAGTTGGGGGTTTGTGAATCCTCAATAAACTCTGAGGTTGGGTAGGTTTTGCTATGAACAATTGGGTGTGGGGACAGTTAAACATGACGGTAATTATGTACCATAAATAAGCACTTAAAATTTTTTATCTGGATGTGAGTTTATATGGTTTCAAAAATTTTGGGCAATCGTCTAGAGCGTCGAGTAACGGAAGCTGAAAAGGGTTCCTCAGTCAAAGATTTGTCTGGTTTGATCCATGAAAAACATCAACTTCAAGGTAAGTATGTTTTTATCTCGGTTTTAGATTATCTTATTTTTGTGCATTTTTATTTTATTTTTTGTTTAAGCTTTTGAATGTTTAAAATTTAATTTTTTTAATGATCTAGATCAGATAATCGGGGTATAAGTCTGAGGGGAAGTTTTGCAAAATTCTCAAAGGTTTAAAATTATCAAGTTTTCATGAGAACTATCAATTTTTAAAGTTTGGGGTGTACTTGAAATGTTTACAAAGTTGGAGGGGTCTTAATGAATTTTTTTTAAAAAAAGGTATAAAAACCCTTCACCCATTTCCGATCTCCATTCTCTCTCTCTATCTGCGTTTACGATTCCCCAAACCGAAACCCTAGCTCCGCCGCTGCCCTCGCCGGAAAAACGATCCCGACCACCTCCGACCACCCTCTGTGTAAACCGAGCCCTCCACCGTGTTCGCAATCACTCTCCGACCACGAACCACCCTTTAATCGACCGATTCTCTTCGATTCTCGACCCCAAATCACAGGTTTCCTTCACTCGGTGATCGACTGCGTTTTCTTTGTTTTTCGGTTCATTCTCTTGAGATTTGAAGTCGGATTTGTGTTAGAAACTGTTAAAAGGTAGTGCTAGGTGTTCTGTTTGCATATTTGAGGTGTGTTAACGTGTTTCCGAGTTTATTGCAGGTTTGTTAATGGAGGTTTTGGGCGTTTACGACCGTCGCGTTGGAGAAGATGACGATTGGTGTTTACGATCGTAGATTACGATCCGAGTTTACGATCCCTCGTTTACGACTCTGTTTACGATCGGGCCTAGGGTTAATTCAAGAGATTACGATTGGACATTGTGTTTTCGTCTGACCCGATCGTGAACCCGCTTGTCTGATCGTAAACCCAAGTTGTGAATCGTAAACTCACTTATTTTTTGAATTAAAATCGTAAACACCTAATGTTTATTAAATATATCATCAAACTCAATCATTTTAAGTTAAAATTAAAGGTGTTTGTCAATTTGTGTTTAAAAATCAAATATTTTTCTTGAATGTTTAAATTGAGTTTTGTTTTCAGAACTTAACAAGTTAAATGTAATAATCAATTGAACTTCATGACATTGTTGACAAACATAATTTCATTTTGATGAGTTTAAGCCTGATGCATTTGTCTTGGTTTATCAGATGGCGAAAGACATGCTTGATGAAGAAATTCATTTTGAAAGAGATCATTGCATCCCGGCCTATCTTGATGATCCTCCAGAAAGACATATGCAGCTATTTTATTCTCTGGTGGCAGGATTAAATGTCTGCAAAATTAATCATGCTCTGCGGACAAGTGTGTTGATCGATGAGCAGCTTGTCAGAGAATTCTGGGGTACATCGAGAGCAAATGCTGACAAGACAAGGATCTCTGCAACCATTCAGAACAGACAGATCGAGATTCTTGAAGAAGACATTCGTCAGGGTTTAAACATCAATGATAAAGTTGAAGATCCAATAGAGTATTCAAAGGCTGTTGTGTTGGAAGGTGCTCAATCCTTAGGGTATGAAGGAAAGTTCCCTCCCATTTTCAAGAAGTTATTGCCGCACTACTGGAGGTGTCTGGCTCATTATATGCAGAAATCCTTCTTGGGGAAGAGAACAAGTTTTGATCAGCTAAACAAACTGCATGGCACAGCATTTGTTGCATTGGCCTTAGACTGGAACTTCAATTTCTCAAGTATGATGATGTTGGATTGGATTGGCAATGCTGATTTGAGCGCCAGAGAACAGTTCCTGATGACACCAAGATTTGTGCAGATGGTGGTCATGAAGAAATATCCCATGATAGAAGAAAGGATAGAGAAGTTGGATATCAAGTTCATGGATAACGGTGTGTTCGGCTTGCAAACCCAAGACAGAAAGGGAAAGAATAGCTTCCAAGGGAGACTTGAATGGACTAAGAAGGGTGCCTTCCCTAAAGTTGCAAGGGAACAAGAGCAAGAAGAATCTGAGCCTGAACCAGAAGTCCATCCGGTCAATGTGACTGTTGCTGAAGACCACGATGTGACAGCAACCGTGGCTGTAAATGTTCTAGAAGAAGCTGACGTTATACCTTCTGATGAAGAGAACGTGATGGACGACATTTTCCCAGAGCATGAGAATCAGAATGACGACATCTATGGGGATCTAGGGCCCATCAGTCACAAGAGAACGAGGAATGACTTGAGCTCCTCTTCTAGCAGTGGTTCAGTTCCACAAGAGTTGGATGTTTAATTTAAAGTGGAGGATGTTTTTGAAGAGCCAATTCCTGTGCGTGAGCCTTCACCCAGGAAGAAGTCAGATCCCAGAGCCATCAGGTTTAAATTTCAGAAAACTAGTTCAAGCCTGATGGTATTTGAACCTACACATGCCAATGTGTAAAATGTCGATGCATCTGAACCTACAAATGAAGAGAGCACGCCTCAGGCTGATCGTCAGGTTGATGTACCGGAATCAACTCCCATGCAAACCGAAAGTCCTATTCGGAATGAACATAGCCCAGTTCATGATGAAAGGCAATTCTTTGATGTGGACAGCATGTTTGTGGAGCCCAGTCCAGTGAGAGTGAACTTATCTGCTGAAGCTAGCCAGCCTCCTGTTGTCCCAAGCTTCCGTCCGTACCAAGCACTGGTTGAAGACCTTGCTCAAGCCAGTGAACTTCCTGTCAACCTCAGGATAAGTGCTGATCCTCAGATCAACTTCCTTATTTCTCAAAACAGGAAGAGAGAAGGTGAGATAAAAGAGCTAAAAGAAGAAAACGAGAAGTTGAAGGAAAAGGAAAGCAAGAGCGAAGCCAGTATGCATTTTTGTATGCAGGGCTACTAGAGCTGAGAAAGAAGGTAGAAGACTTACAGAAGTCTAGTGGTCCAAGTGCTCAGGGTGCCCCAGGACAGAGTTCTTCTCAAAGTGCTCCAACTGCTGAAATAGTGACTGAAGATGAAGGTGATGACACCATTGTAATGTCAGACTACGCTCAAGGAGGTAGAATCATCTCAACAGCACCAGAAGGTCATGAGAACTGGTTCAAGGAATTCTTCCAAGGACCTCCCCCTACACTGTACTCGATTGATGTCGGTAAAAGTGATATCGACAAAAGGGGAAGTCGTGAACCTATTCTGTGCTGGCACTATGATAGTGAGAAGAAGCTGTTCGCAGTGATTAGAAGTGGCTACAGTCCAGTGGAGTATTACAGAACAAGAGGCCAATTTCACTCCTGGACAGAGCCAGAAATCAGAAACTTACTGAGGGCACCATTTATAGACAGATGGAGAAATGAAGATGGAGATCTAGTTCGTAACAACCTGATGAGCCATTTGGCAGAAAATTTTGTGAACTTTGATCTTAAACAGGTTCGATGGATAGAAACTGGAACCGACCCAGTTACTGGAGAGCCTGTTGGTGAAGTAAGGCGACCACCCACCAAACGGACTAGAGTGAATAACATGTTGGATGAAGTTGAAGATGGGACTTTAGTGAAAAACTTTGATAGCTGGTTCTATGATCCAACGACACACGAAGTGGTGGTGGTCTGCAAAAACATGCGAGAGTTTCGTTTTTATGATCCGGTCGATCTGATGAGGTTTGGTGAACGTGACATCAAGCTCCTCGCCTCCCAACCTATTCTCGGTGATGAGAATGATCTTGAGAATGCTATCAGGGTGGGGATCTTATTTGGAACAGCGAACCGGATCGTGGAACGCGAATGGTGGTCGAGCAAGAAGCCGAATACTTTCAGATTTGATTTGCTGCTGCCATAGACGCTCTAATGGTTCATGCCTAGGGGAAGATTGTTGGGCTATACGTTTGAGGCATGAACATTAGATGTGGGCTTTCTTATTAATGGGCTTAGGTGTTCACAATTGGGCTTAGAAGAGTTCACGACTTGGGCTTGCTTGGACCGGATTTCTTATGGGTTTACTATTGGGCTTAGGGTTTTGTGTAAGGGTACTATATAAACCCCTTTAGTTTATGATTAGATCTAGTTGTTGTTTACGATTTGTGCTTATCTCTTGTAATTCCGATCGTAATCATCAATCCAAGAAAGTGTGTTCTTCATTCAAGATTTGATCTTTTGTTGTTTATCATCTACATCAAATCTATTTCATCTACTTTCTCTTGAATCAATCTCATACAAGGATTCCGCACTTGTTTGAGATCGAAATATCGTGAACGGTTGTTGATCCCGGACCAACAGTTCAACATATCAATAACAAATGGGGAAAGGGATTAAGGTGTACTGATTCAGAAATCCCAGGGACCTCAACCGGAAGAGGGGGGAAGATTGATAAGAGAAAAAGAAAGAACAAAGAGAAGCCACCATATTGGAAGAAATTCAATATATGGTTTCGAAGACTTAGATATTGGAGGCATAATAGTGTCCAACATTGCATTGATTTCATGCATATTGAAAAGAATGTGGCTGAGAGTCGTGTTGGAACTCTGCTCAACCTTCCAGGAAAGACAAAGGATGGACTGAATACTAGAAAGGATCTAAACTTTTTGGGGTTAAGACCAGAGTTGCAGCCTAAACAGAACAAGAACAACATAGTACTTCCTGCAGCGTGTTACACGTTACAAAAAGATGAAAAGGAAAAGTTTTGTGACACGTTGTATAACTTGAAGGTTCCACAAGGCTATTTTTCTAACTTTTCTAGTTTGGTTAGTCTAAAGGACAAGAAACTTGTGGGGCTCAAGTCACATGACTATCATATGCTGATACAACAGTTTCTGCCAATTGCAATTCGGTCAGTCATGCCTGAACCGACAAGATATGCTATTATCAGGCTCTGTTTTTTTTTTCAAATCAATATGCAGCAAAGAGATCAACGTCGAAGAACTAGATAAATTGCAAGCAGATCTTTGTGTCACACTATGCCTGCTTGAGAAATATTTCCCGCCATCATTTTTTGATGTTATGCTTCATTTGACGGTGCACCTTACTAGGGAGGTAAAATTATGTGGCCCAATATGCTTTCGATGGATGTATCCATTTGAAAGGTGTATGAAGGTAATTAAGGGCCACGTGAGAAACAAAACTTATCCAGAAGGGTGCATTGCTGAGGAGAACATTGTAGAAGAAACGATTGAGTTTCTTAGCGAATACCAAAAAAACATCACAACTATTGGTGTTCCAACTAAAAAGCATAGCAGTGCTGATGGAAGTCCTGGGTCAGCTGGTAGATCAGTTGAAGTCTCTCCAGAGCTCCTATCGAAAGCGCATTTATATGTGTTGCTAAATACGCCTGAAATTGAGCATTATATCGAGTAAGTAATTTAGATTATTAACCTTTTTTGATCTGTTTAATTATATATAAACTTTTATAGATAACTTCAATTCATGTAATTGCAGAGAACACATGAAATTTTTGGAAAAGGAACATCCCGGTAGTAGACTAAATGAGTTGACTAAGAAGCAGAGCACAACATTTGGTAAATGGTTACGCAACAAGGTCAGCTAAATTTGCTTATTGTTTTAATTCCGGATGAACTGTAACTTTCCTGAACAACTGACCTGAGTTGTCCGGAAGAACTCTATTTTCTATCCGGATGAACTATAACCTTCCTGGTGAACTGAAACTATTTTCTTATAGTTTTTATTCCGGATGAACTGTAACTTTCCAGAACAACTGACATGAGTTGTCCGCAACAACTCTATTTTCTATGCGGATGAACTATAACCTTCCTGGTGAACTAAAACTATTTTCTTATAGTTTTAATTCCGGATGAACTGTAACTTTCTGGAACAACTGACCTGAGTTGTCCGGAACAACTCTATTTTCTATCCGGATGAACTATAACCTTCGTGGTGAACCGAAACTATTTTCTTATGGTTTTAATTCCGGATGAACTGTAACTTTCCGGAACAACTGACTTGAGTTGTCCGGAACAACTTTATTTTATTTTTGGAAGAACTATAACCTTCCTATTCCTAATGAACTCTCCTGATGAACCTACTATGAATTTCAGGTTGAAAAAGAGATGGCGGAGTCCCCAGAAACTATATCAGAGACCGTTAGGTGGATTTCACATGGTCCGCACAGAAGCGAGAGGAAATATGAAGTATATGACATCAATGTCTATTCATTTCGTACAAAATCTCGAGACGGTAGGGTTTACCAGAACAGCGGGGTTGGTGTAGAGGTAAATGGCATGCACATCTCTAACGATGTATTAACCTATGGACAAAAACCTTACTATGGGGTTTTAAAAGAGATATGGCTACTAGAATACCATATTAATAGCATCCCTCTATTTATGTGCGACTAGGTTGAGAATACACAGGGGGTTAAAAAAGATAGTCTTGGTTACACTTTGGTCAACCTTAAAAGACTAGGTCACAAGGAGGACCCGTTCATTTTCGCGTCACAAGCACAACAATTGTTTTAGTCAAAGACCAGCTGGATAAAAAACTGCATATTGTCTTTATGACACCTCCCAGAAATTACAGAGATTATTATGAAGACGATGCCAATGAAGAATTTAGTACGGTAGTTTTTCCTCACAACGATAATGTATTGCCACCCGTAGATACATGTGACAATGTTTACCATAGAGCTGACTGTACTGGAATGATATTACGTAAAAACGATTAATTGATCATTGTAATGTTTTTGAATCTTAGCAAATTACAGTATCAACAATATTTGGTTTTTTTTCTTTATATATTCTGGAATATTATGGATCTTAATTTTGAGTCAAGTGTTTCCTTTTTTTGATTGTGCCTGCAAGTCTCCTCTCTTTGACCAAACCAGAGTAAAAAAAAAGTCAAAAATAAACAAACAAAATCAACTGCTGCTTTAACAAACACAATTACATACATAATCCAAAGGGTATGATTCCATTAATACATTGATCTATATAATTACAACTGAAAAACTACTAACTTAAAAGGGAGAAGAAGCGGCTGAAGAAAAATCCCTCTTTGCTTCTCACATGCACTTGCTTCTGATCAAGTGAAAAGAGAGAACAAGTCCCTCTTTGCTTTCTCACATGCACTTGCTTATGATAAACTGAAAATGGTGAAGAAGTGGCTGAAGATAAATCGGGTTCATGGGTCCAAAAGGGAGAAGAAGTAGCCGAAGAAAAATCAGGCTCGTGGGGCCAAAAGGGAGAGAAGCACCTGAAGAATATAAGTGCTGCAAACCTCAACATGTGCCCTTACTGCTGACTGTTATAAAACTACACAATAACTTAAAATCTGATCTCAATAAAGCATTTGTATGAACCATTATAGACTCCTCGTGTCCATGGTTTCCATAATAACTTAAAATCTGCTCGCAGGAGATACAGAGTGCAATCTTTCCCTGCACAAGAAAAAATTACCAAATCTGAGACGAAAATTTCAATCGAATTTCAGTGGTGAAGATGATAACTTACCGTTTTCCACATACGGATGACGCCAATTCCACATTTTTTGATGGCGATGATGGACGAAAAACAGAGAGAGAAAGACTGGGAGAAAAGGGTCATGGTGGAGATGATGATGAAAACTGATACAGAGATAATTAAGTATATATCGATACTCGAGGGGCGTGGTAGATGGAGATTTGAAAGATAAAGTAAATGAAAAA
The DNA here is from genome assembly GCA_039602395.1 of Deinandra increscens subsp. villosa. Lineage (NCBI taxonomy): Eukaryota > Viridiplantae > Streptophyta > Magnoliopsida > Asterales > Asteraceae > Deinandra > Deinandra increscens. The sequence goes on along the minus strand of JBCNJP010000023.1, from coordinate 77,374,246 downwards.
GTAAATGAAATAGTAATGATTACAAGCGCCGTACACTGTTGGTATTCTTCTTTTAGCCACCTAAAATTAATATACCGTGACCATTTGTCATAATTTGTCACGCAACCATTGTTTAATATGAGTGGCCATATCACAAGATAATCAAACATGATAAACATATATAACCATCATATATTCAATTATAACTACTAATATCATAACTAAATAAACATATAAAATATTGTTCTTAATTTGTTCATAATTAAACATAAACATCCATTAATTAATAATCCGGATCACTGCAATCTTCGGATATGTATCCTGAACTTGCATCGTCATCATCATGATCATCATGATCATCTTCTTCATCTTCTTCATCTTCTTCATCTTCTTCATCTTCTTCATCTTCTTCATCTTCTTCGGATTCAAATTCATTGAATTTTGTATCAAGGACACGGAATAATTTCGTTGCCTCAACAAAGTAGGCAAAACAATCAGGAATCTTCTGCGCATGGAGTTGCCTCAGGATGTTCTCATCGTTGTGTTTAATCACAGATTTGTGGGACTTGAAGGATCTTCTTCTCCTGTTACTGTAAACCAAAAAAATACGGTTATTCTTCACATACCAGTAATTAAGGGAGCGTTGATTATCGGCCATTTGATAACAGAATTAGTGTAAACGAATTGGTGTAGAGAATTTGAGATCAAGAAAGGGATGGCGGTAAAGGAAAATGAAAATGATGATGATATATAGGGTAGCAGATTTTAACCCGCTCGAATTGGTAAAATTGAAAAAAAACGCGTTGTTTTTGAGGGAAACAAATCTTCTCTTCTTCGCCACGCGTTTAATATTTTACCGTGACCATAATATTGATTTTTGTCACTCACAACCTACCATTTAGTCATGGTTAATATATGTGGCCATAGGTAATAGATTTTTGTCACTCACAACATACTATTTAGTCACACAACATAATTACAGTGGCCATATGTACTAACTTTTAGCCACATAACTAAGTAAAAACCCTGGCCATTGCTCACATTTAGCCACGCATAAAATATACTTAATAGTTTTGTTTTCTTTTAATTTACTAAGTAATAAAATCTACTCTTCCGTCACACAACATTATTTAAGCGTGGCCATACATTCCTTTTTGGTCACACGAATTGAAATCATAAAAATTCCGTGGCCGTTTGGTGCATTTCGTCACTCTTTTTTAAGCGTGACAAATAAGTGCCACATGTTTTTGTAAAACAATGGCTAAAGCCACTGCACCTGATTGTTGTTGTCACATAAACAAAAAAATACGTGGCTAAAAGGGTCCAAAGGCTATATATTTGGCCATGGGTACAAAATGTGTGACTAAAACTAGTATTTCTTACCTTTGGCCATGTTTTTTACAAAATAGTGGCTATGCGTAAAAAAATCCGTGGCCAAAGCCACTTTTTGACATAGTGTTGCGTTTTAAATTAATACATTATAAATTCATCAATTAAATCTTTTGTTTTGGAAAAAGATTATGTAACATCTAAAAATATTATTTGAAAGTACAAATTAGTAATTACTCAAAATTCTTCCTATAAATATTAAGAGAAAATAAAAAAATGCTTGAAAATTTAAAAAGGGTCGGGTTTTGTCAAAATGGTTGAAACGAAATGTTACAATCTCACCTACTTTAGGGAATTTCGTCCCGAAATTAGTAGAGACTTACGAGTTTATAGAAAGGTAGGATGAAGCATTTCACCAGAAATACATTTTTGTTACTGAAACTGAGGGACAACTACGTCATAAGAGATTTCACCAAAAATAAGAATACGTATTCGTTTACTGATCCAATTACATCGGTGCCGATTTTTACCTAACCGCAAAGGCTTAGTTACAAACGATGACAAAGAATTTGACATAGATTTTTTATACAACTAACATCCAGAGCCATTTCTCGTTCCGACTCCTAGTCCACCCTTAAAGCGTCATTGATGTTTATATATATGGTGTACCACAGCTAACCTACCACATTATTGATACTCCAAAAGTGTACTAATCACCTACGGAGAACCACCCATTCCATACAACAAACGAATGAGTTTTTAGTAAATGACACCAGATAGCTTGATATAGTATGATTGATGGATTACAAGCACAGGATGAGTGATAAGAACTGAGAATCAAAATTAAAGCTTAAACCAAAATTGAGATCGCATGACTAACCAAGGATTGACCATGAAATGGAAACCACCCCTACTTTAGGAGCGAGACTGGAAGAATAGAATACGAAGGGGGTGGGTGTAACATGTATGCCTTTGAAAAATTAAAAATAATAGCTTGACTCAAAATCAATGAAGTCATTCCACGTGATAAACTATAATTGAGATTATGTATTTTTTTAACAAGAGAACGTGTCGGAGTCTGGTGAGCTAGATTGGTCGTGACCCACATTCGATCCACCCACGTGACGTGCGGTCTTGACAAAATTCGAACCAACCCTTACTGAAACCCAAGACCAATACATATGACCAAAATCAATCGCATGCTGAGCTAGCATCACACACAAACACAATCATCCGTTGTAGCATGTATGAGTCATGATTTGGCAAGAGTAGTAAAAGATTGGAACATGAATTAATGAAATATAAAAGTTCAAAATGGTAAAAGATTAAAACTTGAAATAGTGCAATCGTTTAACACGACGAGCGAGAAAAATCCACAAGCAGTATATCGAATATGGTATAAATGAAGCGTGAGTAAATAGATTCCATCCCCAAATTGATCATCACCAAAGAAATTAAGAAAATGAATCTAGTCTAATCGATATGAATTATTTGAAAAGCATGAATCTAGCACAAACGATCGAAATTCAATGGAGCGAGCATCACAAACCGAAACTACGAATTAAATGTTGATTAGCACAAAAATTAGTAGGAGTGTGCACGGTTCGGTTTAGTTTGGTTTTTAACTCAAACCGAAACCGAAACCGAAATTTCGGTTTTTGTACTTAAAAGAACCGAACGATCGGTTTGGTTCTCTTGCGGTTCGGTTACTCGGTTTTTAAAATTGATTCGGTTCAGTTTTCGGTTTATAACCGAAACCATTACATATTCGACCACAACAATCCAAACAATGTCGGATCTTAGTCATATCGAACCAGGTTTGTTCAGTTCACAGCCAATGGGCCAAGTTGGAGGTTTGCAAATATTTACTTCCATATATATAGAGAGGAGAGAGTCTGAGAATTGTTCAATAGGTCAATGTGGGATTGATCACCTAAAGCAAAGTGAATATATGAAGAGGGAGGAGTTTGAGATTTGCTCAAGGCTTCAATGTGGGATTGTAGAATTAGTGCAAACTGAAACTTGATGAGTAAAACAATAATGCTGTGTGAATGTGATTGGAACTCTTGACCATTAAGTGACGAGAGACTGAACAACCAGCTATACTAGGAGATCTTTTGTTCAATTTTGCAGTTATTATAATTATATAATGATCTTGTAGGCGATTAAGTTTAAATAAAAGCTAAGAACAGTCATCATTTCAAAACCCAGTGAATATCAAAATGCAAGCTTATATTGATGTTGATCAATGTTTTTATATTCATATTTTAAAATAACTAAAAGGCACCATTTAAAATAATACACTCGTTATAATCTATTCTATATCTATATCTATATCTATCTATCTATATCTATCTATATATATAATAAAAGAAAAGTTTTTGACACCACAATTTGCCATGTGGCACTACCATATTCATCCTCAATAATTTTTCCCGCCAATAAACATTTACAAGTGGATCTTCTAATTTTGGATATATATATATCCACGATTTATTTATTGTAGCGAATCTTCTAATTTTGGATATATATATCCACTATTTATTTATTTTTTTTTTGAACGGCAAATTTGGATCACTGACGGGGGCATTACCCACCCACCCGATCATCTCCAACCCCCATCAGGAGGAAACTCTCCACTATTTATTTATTGTCTTCTAAAATATTTAATAACCAATTATTTAATTACTTAATTTAATATATAATATAGTATATTAATTTACATCTATCTATATCTATCTATACTCTATACTATATAATAATGAAAAAGTTTGGTCATAGTTTAATTAATAAAAAAAGAAACTTGACATCACCACAAAATTTTAAACTAACCCGTGTAACACACGGGGATAAAAAACTAGTAATAATTATATAATAATAATAATTATATAATACTGTATTATGCAAAGTAAGTATAAGAAGTTATTCAAATAGCAATGAATTTGGCTTTATCTTTATCGATGATTGCTCAGATTTATATTGACCAAGGCAAGTGAATTAAGGGATGTCTTTTCCTTTATATAGAGAGGGGAGGAGCTTTAGAATCTATATCTATATATCTATCTATCTATATATATAATAAAAGAAAAGTTTTTGGCACCACAATTTGCCATGTGGCACCACCACATTCATCCTCAATAATTTTTCCCGCCAATAAATATTTACAAGTGAATCTTCTAATTTTGGATATATATATCCACTATTTATTTACTGTCTTCTAAAATCTATCTATATCTATATATATAATAAAAGAAAAGTTTTTGGCACCACAATTTGCCATGTGGCACCACCACATTCATCCTTAACAATTTTTCCCGCCAATAAACATTCACAAACGGATCTTCTAATTTTGGATATATATATCCACTATTTATTTATTGTAGCGGATCTTTTAATTTTGGATATATATATCCACTATTTATTTATTGTCTTCTAAATTATTTAATAACCAATTATTTAATTACTTAATTTAATATATTATATAGTTTATTAAGTTACATCTATCTATATATATCTATACTTTATATATATAATAAACAAAAAGTTTGATCATAGTTAATTAATAAAAAAAGAAAATTGACATCACTACAAAATTTTGAATTAACCCGTGTAACACACGGGGATAAAAAACTAGTTTGTTTATAAAAGAATGTAGGATAAGGGTAAATTGAATGATAAAAGAAGATTTTTATGGAAGGAGATGAAATATGTTTAGAATGTAAAAATTAGAAATTCGAAAGGAAGAAGGATCGAACTTAGGTTCACAATGTCTAAGGAATTCCAGTATACCAACTACACCAAAGCAGTTTTTGGCTAAAATACAATTAAAATTCTCATGTAGGTTCGTAAACTAATATTTTTTTTTTATAATTATATATAAATCGGTTCGGTTCGGTTTTTTCAGTTTTTCCTTCATGTAAAACCGAAACCGAACCAAAAGTCTCGGTTCGGTTTTTTCTGGTTCGGTTTTTTTCGGTCTTTTGTTCGGTTTCGGTTTTTTCAGTTCGGTTTTTGCGGTTTTTTCGGTTGCGGTTCGGTTTTTTCGGTTTTTTACTCACCTCTAAAAATTAGATCCCTCGATTGAATAAGTCGATCATTGGATGCATGAAGTATTGGAAGTTGAATCCATGAATTGGATTAAGTAGCATCGAGTTCAAAAGTCGAATCCATGAGTTAAAGAACAAAAGTTCCTCAATTGTTGTGGTCCGGGAGAATAAGAGAAATTTCATGGTTAATGATGAAAGTGGGTTTAGAATAATTTTGATCATCATCGAAGAAGGCGGTACAAATTTATCTAGACATTGAATGCAAATAAAGTTCATGAGTGTTATGGAAGTACTTGGTTAACCAATGAGGAAATCGAGACCGGGCCCAACCATGGTTTTGAGAAAAGGTTGTGAATCGAGAATTGATAACTAAACTGCATGAGGGGAATGATTTAGGGACAACATCAACGGTGAAAGTCGATCCCGGGGAAAACGTGAGGCTCCTTGAATCTGTTTGAAGAGATCATCAATGCGAGGCAAAAGGATCCAATTTTTTATGGTGATTTCATTGGACTTACGATGTACATTCGAAATGCACCATCTTTCTTTTAATGAACAATACGGATGCTACTCAAGGTGAGGAACTAGATCGAATGAAACTCTTATCACAGAGTTCCTGAAGTTGTTTGGATAAGTCCTGCATCTCCGAGGGTGCGAGAAGATAAGGCGACTTTGCAACATGAGAGGCACTAGGTGTAAGGTCGATGCAGAAGTCGACTTGGCGAATGTGAGGAAGACCCGAGATGTCTTCGGGAAATACTTCTGGGAAATCTCAAATGACTGGGACATCTTCGATTTCCCTTTCTTTATCATGATTTTTCACAATAAAAATGCCACGTACTCCTTGCATAAGTACTTGTGGGCTTTGGTGCAGAACACGAGTCATAGCCCACTGGATGGTTTATTGCCATGAATAACTAGCACTTAGCCATCCGGACGAGGGATACAAATGATTCTATTGAATCAAATGAGTTCTACGTGATGTCGAGACAACCAATCCATGCCAACAATGACGTTAAAGCTCCTAGGACACATAAGTATGAGGTCAATGGGGGTAAGTGTGCTCGTCGAAGTTTAAAGCGCAATTAAGGATAATGGAATCGAGGGCGATTGGTTCCCCATCCGCCACTTCGATTAAAAATAGGAGGTTCAAGGGTAGCGCGAGCAATAGTAAATAATGGTTTAAAATATAATGAGACAGAACTCATATCCTATTACGTAAAAGCATAATAAACATAATCCGATCAAACTCTAAACACAAATATATGATTCTTGTAAGTCTCAACTACGTCCAAACGATTCCTAGACATCATCATAAAGTTCTTCAAACAACATCCATGTTGAAAGATCCGGAAAAGGTCCCGTGGTTAACATTGTTGTTGACAGGAGCGCTAATAATGGCTAGCTGGTGGCCAAGGTTTCCACAGTGATAGCAATAAAACACAGGGGCAAAAGCAGTCTGGGGGCAATTGCGACCTGAACAGGCACTTGTGTCACAGGTTGAACTATTTGAGGTTGGGCTCGAGCCGGTAGGCGATAAGTGTTTTGATAATGGCCATAACGACTGCAATTATAGCATTTCAGCACGGATGATGACGCTGACATGTATTACATAAAGGATGCGGACCGAGATAAGGCTTCTTAGCTGGTTCGGTGGCGGTTGACCGAAATATAGTAAATGGTTTGGAATATGTCATCAAAGTAGTCCTGATTGAAATTAAATAATATTTGATGTTACATAATACATGGAACCGAGTCACACAAACATAAATCAGAACTCATGTCGCTATTTGATGATTCACTTTCTTGTATTGTTGTCAACTTTTTCGTCATTGCTTTACTATTTTTTTCTTCTCTAACTCATTTAATAATTACTACTTAATTTTAAAATATTTTTCTACTAATATAAATAAAAATAGAAAAATAAGAACCAAATGCCCTTTACGACGCCACTTCTTTTCAATTTTTGCTTCAAACATTTTAAAATCTAGCCGTTAACATCCATATTGTATTCGAATTCTGTTAACAAAATTTTGTTCAAATCATGAAAATTAAAACTTCGTAGAAGTTGTCAATTGTCATCCTTGAAGTCGATCATTAACCGTCTCTTCATCAAAGATAATCAAATAACAAGAAATCACGTAAACACTAAACAACATATGAGTTTTGGTAGTAAAAGGGTCCTAGGGTAACTTTTGATGGGGTCCAAACTTACTCATTTGATAGTAACCGAAACATTAATACCAATTGTACTTTGGTAGTAAGTGATATGTAGCAAAGTTGTCTATAACAAAGTTGGTCATCAGCAATAACTCTGATGGTCGTTAGTAATTTTGTTCATTAACATTAACTTTGTTTATTAGCATAAACTTTGTTCATTGGTAGTAGAGGTGTAAAAAGTAACCTGTTAATTAGTAACCAATAACCGATTTTGTAATCGGACTTCTAACTGGTCCTAACCAGTTAGAAATCGATTTTAACTTTACTAATCGATTCTAACTGATGATTTTTAACCGGACTAACCGGTTAGACATTCTAGAGGAGTAACCGGTTAGTTCCTATACACTAAAATTTCTACAAATAAAAATACATATACACCAATATATATACTTATACACTAGTATATATATACACCAATACATATATAGGGTTAAGTTCAAATGAGAACTTTTTGTTTTGAGAACTTTTGAGAACTAAATCTCAACCACAAATTTCAGGGGGCGCCACTACAATTCATGGGAGGGGGGATACATGTAAATAAATTTGTGGCTCAAATTAGTTCTTTTTGGTTCTCAAATCAAATTGGTTCTCAAATGATCCTCTCCCTACATATATATACATATAAGTTAGGTTTCTGGTAAAAGAACATTTTTTTTCTAGGAGGGATGGTAAACAATCATGCAGAAAAAAATATGTTAACACACTATACGAGAAAAAAATGCCGATGCACTGTGTAATTTTGTACAATGTGTTAATGTATTTTTTTATAGTGTGTTACCGTGTTTTTGTCCACGTGTCGATGCGTAGTTTCTTACTATCCTTCTTAGGAAAAAAACATTTTTAGTATAACCCTACCCTATACTATTATATATACAAATACACGTACATATAAGTATACACTAACACACATATATATGCATATACACTAACACTAATACACTAACACCAATACACATACATATATGCTAATACATATACATATACACTAGTATATATGCACTAATACATATGTATAACATACATATATATACACTAACACATTCATATACACTAATACACATCAGGGCCGTCTTCAAGAATCCTTAAATGTTGTGAGGCCCCGAGACGAGTACAAAATTAGACCCCTAATATATAAAATCAATAACTCATATATAAAAGCAAAATGTACTAATTTAAATCATTTAAATTTTCTAGCCTTTTTTTAGTTCAAGACTTCGAGGATCAATGGGACGACCTCTAACTTTTTTTCAGTTCCTAATCAGCCCCTCAAGTTATAGTATCTTGTTCCCCTTTGATTTATCTATAACTACGAGTAAGCCCTTCAACTTCAAAACTTCTATAAAATATATAATTTAGAAAAACACTGAGCAATGGTCACCCACCTTGCCCTTACTCGGGGAACGTCCCTGATACACATACATGTACATATACATACATACACACTAACACACGTACTTACATATACACTAGTACATATACACTAATACATATACATATATTGATATAAAGTTATAAACATACATGTGCACATACACATATACTAATACACATACATATACAATAATATACTAATACATATATATATATATACACTAATCTACATATACATATACATACACATACACATGCAAGCCCTTAATAATAAATAAAAAATATGTTGTTGAGTTTATTTTATAGATCTAGTATTTAATAAATTTAATTTGTAACCGTAATTGGTTAGATATTTCTCGTAACTGGTTATTGACCTACTAGTTATGGTTACTAACCGATATTGGTAAATAACCAGTTTTTCACCTCTAATTGGTAGTAACTTTAATCAAGTTGTTGTTGTTGATATAAGCGTTTATATAACCGAAACGAATTGTCTTTTTTATGAAGAGTTACTAATGCTTCACCTCAATCGTAAGTTATGAAGATTCAGTTCCTTATAATTCATACATTTGATAAGTTATATATGTTTTACAATCATTTTTCACTAACCCCCCCACCCCCCACCCCCCAAACCCAACATGCTTGTGTAGGAAAACCGTTCGCAAATTTGAAATAAAATAAATATTTTATTTTAATTACGATTACAACACAAGAAATAAAACTAATCTATTACAATACACTTTGAAAGGAAATTCTACTCCTACTACAATTACAAGGAAATAACAAAGATTACACAGAAATGAAATACAATACAGGGAAATAAATAAGGATTACAATGAAATGAAATTACAATACAAATGAAATGAAATGCAAAGTTTCATAAATGCTTTTAAATAGAATAGTAATGTTTTGAGTGAAAGGAAAACATGTCAGAGAGTTATAGAAAATGTTTTGAATCACAAAGAAAAGGTTTAAGAAAACACTTTTGATATTAGTTCAAGAAAAACGAAGAAGATTCCAAGGAATCTTTGGCGAAGGCTTCGGGTCAAAACCCGGGTCCCTTAAAACAAATTCCGGGTCTACCGAAGATCCGTTTTGTTTCCCAGGGTACAATCGCCTAAACCGTATTGTACGGCCGGGATAACTCTAAGCTTGAAGTTTACCTTCGAGTTCTTGAAGTCTTGACGAACAAGATGAAGATTGAGAGAGTGAGAGAAGAGGAAGAAGAGAGAATAAGAATTCTGTGAATTCTGGTGTGTTTAGCCTCAACTAATGAGGTTGCATTTATAGTGGTGGGAGTGGCTTGTTGAGCACACAAAAGTTAATTCGTAGTCAAACTTTGCATTAAACGTCTTTAATGCAAATTGATTTCTAATTAACGCGGAATTACCTTAATTAGCTCAAAAACGCGTTTCCAGCTGTTAATCCGGAGGACTCCGCGTTACAGCTGTTTTCCAAAAGAACTGATCTTCCGGTCCGTCCCAACTTCAACCGGAAGAATTTCCGGTTCAACTCAGTTCCTCTATAACTTCAACCGGAACCACTGTTCAGGTTGAACTCGGTTCCGCCCAGACCACACAGGTCCGGTTGAACTGGTTCCGCTTGAACCTCTCTGCCCAGACCACACAGGTCCGCTTGGACTTCAACTGGAACACCTTCCGGTTGAACCCAAAAACAATAAGGCGGCTCTCAAGCGGCGATGCGAGCGTGCCGAAGTGCAAAGTGCGCCATCAAAGCGCCACATTGCGCCTCATACGCCCACGCCACGCGCGCGAGCGTGTGCGAGTGCGAGTGCGAGTGCGAGTTAGGGGTGCTTCGCACCCCTCAGGGTCCAAGGGATGTGTCCTACTAAAGGAAACAATAGTTGGTAAGGTTCCCACCTTATAAACCACTTTTGGTTTCAATCCCCAACCAATGTGGGATGAGTTAACATGCTATACTTAGCATTTTTCTCTCTATTTTCGCAGCTTCACTAGTTGCGAGACCTCAACTTTGAGCTTCGATATCTCATTCATACGAGCTCGGATTTGGCGTGGTTTGATGCGTTGGAAAGCCCTCACAACGTACTACACAAACCTATAGAATACAGAGGCAACAACCTATGTTATCTGTATTTTCTTTTAGTCCAAAGTTGGTGAAAAACTCATTTTCACACTTAGTGAAAAAACCTATTTTTCACTAGTTTTTCTCCCAAAATTCCAATAGCTTGTGCTTTGGCTTGTCTTTATGATATGATCCCAAGCTTTGACTTCTGTGGTTTCACTAACAAGTACCCCCCCCCCCCCTCTCCTTAAAGCCCAACATGCATTGACGAGCCCTCTTTAGCAAAGTTGTTTAAGAAATAGAAGTACCCTTTGACATGGCAGCCAGACAAAAAGCCGTTTTAAATGTCTCGAAGCTCCACATTCCCAGGATTTCCCCTTGCTATCCCCATTGATGGGTTAGGTCAGCATATGTCGCCGGTGGAGTACCGTTCTATCCTTAAAATACTGCCTCATGATCCCCATTTTTTCTACTGACGAGATATGCCGTGTTTGTCGTAAGACATGTCTGGACTCTTTCGGGGAGCATGTGGTTCATTGCAAGGATCTCCCCGGGTTCAACTACCGAAACGATTTGGTTAGAGATGTCCTCTTTGACATTTTCAAGCGTGTCGGGATTTTTGCAAAAAAAAAAAAAAAAAAAAAAGATGCCCCCGTGAATTTCCTGACTGATCCGTTGGAAGGAAGATCAACTCTCAGACCAACTGACATTTTAGTATTTGGATGGATTGGGGGGAAACATGCATGTGCGGATCTTACAGGAGTTTCCCCCCTCGTGAGCTTAGGGTGCGATACCTTCACAGCAGGTCAGACCGCTCTGAAGGCCGCTTCAAGCAAAGTGGCCAAATATGAGAAGACATATCCTGACAACCAACAAGTGTTTATATACCATTTGCTTTTGATAGCTTTGGTTTTCTTGCACCTGAGGCCGTCGAGCTACTTGGCATGGTCCAACGTGTCATGCAGAATAATGTCATGACACCTACATCAATGAATGTAGTTCTTAAACGGCTTGATTTTGCTATATAAAAAGGTTTAGCGACACTACAACTTGTTGCTCTTTTGCATTCTATCTCCTTGTAATTTACATACCACGTATGAATATTAAGAGTATTTTCACTTAAAAAAGCATGTACTTCTTCACACGTATTTTCTTTCATATATTTAATGATCTCAATACACTATAAGTAATTATATATTTTGATATTAAAGTGATCAATAGTACACGTACACGGTTAAAAAATATTATTTAGAAATAATAGAAATCTTAAAACCTACAGAGATAATAAAAAAATGAGACACAGTGATTAAGTCATAGAGGGTCGGTCTTCCCTTTGGGGGCGCTACAACATCATCTTCAACAATAAAACATATCTAATAAACAATAAAAGTTGTACGCTAATAATGCTTTTTAATGATGCTTAGAAAAAGCATCATATAAGATATTAAAAAAGAGGGAGAAAAAGATAGGGTATGATCTCAAAGGATAAAGATTTTTCCCACTAAATATGAATAAACCAACAACAACCTTTGCTTTATAATCTTCAATATCCATCCTCAATCTTCATTACAATCCCGATGAATGTAAAGTGTTTTAGAATTTAAATAGTTGGTGAAGAATATTCCAACACATTGTGACCTTTGATTTGTAAACAAAATTAATATAACAAATACCTTTGCTTAATGCTCTATTTTTGTCTAAAATTTTCTTATTCTTTTAGTGCGTTGTTACAAGGATTCACCGAAGTTGAAATTAGCAATGGAGATCCAACAGCACAACAAATTAAAGCTTATTAAAAAAGAGTCGCAGACCAGGATCTCCGTATCATCTTCCGAAGCTCAAATTGGTAATTAGTCGATAATATGATGAGATATGTGTAATAACACGAGTGTGCAAAGAAAGTAAATGAGAAGATGATATAATCTGATCATCCCTTCTTTATCCAGGATGTTCCTTCTATTTACGAAGCTCGTGATAACTAATAACGACCCTAATGGGCCAGGCCATCGATGGATTTATTGAATCTTTGTGGTGATTATGGGGATCTCTTACCGGAACCTAGCATTGGGCTTGCAGCCCACACCTTTTTAATTCGATGGGTCTGGTAGAGGTGTAAATTTTGGTTTTTAGGCCCAAACGATTTCTTGTTCAGACCAAACCGTTTTTTTAAAGAAAGAAATCTAACCAGTCTTGCTCAGGAAACCCTAATTAGATCAAACTGGATTGAGTCAGTTGGGACCGGTCCTGAAGTTGGTTTTATTAAAAAAAAAACTATTCTTATAAAAAAATAAATACATTAAATAAACAACCTGAAATTCGAACTTTATTAGTTTTTAAACCTTTGACAACAAAAACGGGGAAAATTATGGTACAAAGGAATTTTTTGTATACGCACGTTTAATGATAATCACGCAAGTTATATTAATAATCACGCAAGTTATATTGATAATCACACAAACTATATTTAATAATCACGCAAGCTATATTTCATACCCTCATTTTTTTTGTATGTAAGGATCAGTTCCTTTAAAAATAGACTGTTGTTATGGTTAAAACCGGATATTGTGAAAATTTAAAACCATGGAACTCAATGTCGTTACTAAAACAAGTTAGTACCCGAATATGTTACATCCAGCAAATCACATGGACCATTTGTGTAATTAACTCTTTATTTTTTCTCCACCACTAAAATAGTCACACATTATTTTCTCATTTTAAATAAATTCCTAAATTCACACGACCATCATTCATATTATCGTTAACCCACTATACATTTTAATCAATATCACTAAAACGTCTAAGAAACATCCTATGTCATGACATCATTTTTCCCATCACACACCCGCGCCACTACAAATAGTCTTAACTAAGCGATATGGTGTATGATGTTTTCATAGACCAGAGTAATTGTTTTTTGATTGATCTTGTGACATCAACGAAAAGTGCATAGTGTCAACACCTTTGATAAGAGTATTCATAGCTCATTTTTCATTCTCATCCATATAATTTATACATTTATCATTACTCTTTTTCACTTTCTTTCACTCACAAACACAATTAAATAATATATTTTTTTACCCTTATCACTACCTTTTCTCTCTCTTTCACTCACAACAAAACCGCAAATTTTAGAAAATCAATAGTTTTTTTATCAAATATAGGGGTGAACAGTAACTTTTTCTTTCTCTTCTACTCACAACTAAACCTCAAATTTTAGAGTTTGCACTCACATATTTATGGGGAACGGGCTGTGAATGCTCTAATCACATATCCAATAATATACATTAACAAAATGTATATCAAATATATAATGTTAGTTTTTTATTTATAATATTATCTGGTTCTTAAATCCGGTTCAACTGGTCAGACCAGTCCGACCAGTAAACTGGTAAGATGACTGGTTCGCTATCCAGTTTGGTTCTAAAAACATTACTTTGTATTGAAAAAGAAATTGTAGCATAGTGCAAATGATTTCGTTATAATCTTATATGAATATGGTTATGGGGTGGAGGTTTGGGTTTAGTTGACAAAGTTATTGGAGTTAAGTGTTGCTTCTCTTGAGTTTAAGGGTTCAAGCATATGAGTAGACTGTTAGAGCATAAATGTGTGTATCGTGTGTTGTATCTAAGTGTTGCTAGAAAGTGAGTCTTAGTGTCAACTAACCATGGGCCAAACCATTGGTTCGGTGCCAGCAAACCAATGGTTAGTTCGTTGGTTCGCTGGTTGGTTAGCTGCTTACTTTAAATAATTTGACTTGTATAGAGAGCTAAGAACTTCTGATCATTTTTTATCTTGTCAGTTGTGTGTTTTTTAAAGTGTTTCTCTCTCTAGAGTCACATAATCTCATCTTAGTAAAATCAATAAAGCAAAGTTTTATTTACTCATGTGTTCATTTCAATTGATCATTTCAATCAGTACATCTTCATAGTGTTGGTTCGTCGTGTTTTGGTTCGCTAGTGTATATTCAAACTGGTTCGCTAGGCTACCTTCAAGTTGGTTCGCAGCGGTTATCACAACTAACCATTGGTTCGCCTAAGTAACCGATCCGCTGAATTCGATTGGTTCGCTGGAACCATAGGTTCGCTGAGTCTGTTTGGCTCGCTGAATTCACTGGTCCATTGAGTTTAATTATGGTTCACTCGGAAGTTTTGGTTTGCTGAGATTATATTTGGTTCGTTGTTGACTTCATCGGCTCGGGTTGGCTAATTTGGTTTGGTGCAAATCTTTTGGTTCGCTAAGTAGAAAAGTAGGTTTCACTAAAACTGACGTAACTTGAGTTCTGTTTGGAGTTACGGGAGCTAATACTAGCCAAAACGACCGTCTCGATGAGATCTACACTTTTACTTCCCTATGGCTAGTATCATCTGTTTCGACCCCTAAATTCCACTTCTATGACCTCTGTTTTTTATTTTGAAGTTTTGATACTTGATAATACAATTTCAACATAAGTGATTATCAACTATTTTCTGTTGTTCAATCTACAACGCAAAATATGTTGAACTATGATAACGAAATAGGAACAAATCAGAAAGTTCCTAAACTGCTCAAGTTAGAAGATTATTACAACTCAAAGCAACGATTTGAATCGTATATTAGTGCTCTTGATATTGATATGTGGATACCTATTGAAGAAGAGTATAAATATCCTATGAAAAATGGGGAACCCAAAATGCGAAGTGATCTTGATGCTAATGAAAGGAAAATTTATGCTAGAGAGAAGAAAACCTATGGTAACATCTAAAACATTGAGGGGAATGAACACTATCGAAAGAGTCGAAAGATAGTTTTACAGAAGGAATTTGACAACTTTCAACATTGTCAAAACGAAAAATTTTCAGACTTAGTCTCAAGGTTTTCTCATTTAATTAGTGAACTTGAAGAAGTGAAGATTACAAAGGATGATGATGAACTGAAAGAATTTTTTTTAAAGCTTTACCAAATAATTGGGAAAATTATGTCATGTTGCTAACATGTGACAAAGAATATTCTGGATGGTCATTTCACAAATTGGACAGGCAAATTACATGCTCGTGAATTGAAAATGCCAGTGAAAAAGTCAAAACCTGCTCTAAATCAAAATCCAGAGTTGTATTATGGTGATAATTCATTTACCCTTTATGCCAAATCTACATCAAAGTTGAGTCACAATCATGTTTCAACTGCTTTTCTTGCTGGAAATAATTCTGGACATTCTAATGAGTCTGGTTATTAAAAGGTTACAATGTTCATATTCCAGTTCAATCTAAATCAAGTGCATGCTCTGCCAAGACAACTGATGAACATTTTGCTTTGATTTCTACCTTATTTTCTTCATATTATGGTTTGATTACTAAAGGTATGCCAGATGCTGAGTTGTTTAACGAAGATTTTGATCAGACAGATTCTGATGATCTTGAACATATGGATTTAAACTGGTTTACGGAAATGATAGTATACAGAGCAAAGAGATTCATGAAAAGAACTAGAAGAACAGATTTATATCCAGAAGGTCGCATTGGACTGGATAAATCAAAAGATAAATGTTATAAATGTTATAATTTTGGACATTTTGCTAGAGAATGCAATTCAAAAAGGGCAGGTCAATCTAATTCTGAAAAGAAAGATCAAGCTTCAAATACTTCGAATAGTTCAAGTAAAGAGGCATTGATTGCTCAAGATCTAGATCGTGTTGATTGGGGAGATCCGTTTCCAGATGAATCTGCATTTATGGTGAAGGTTATTAAAAGTGATAGTGATTCAACTGATTCTGAATCTAACACAAGCGGTTATGAACCATTGTGTGAATTTTGCTAAAAGAAAGATAAAGTGTTCAGGGAATTGCAGAAAGAAAAGGATTTGGTGTTTGAGAAATGTAAAAATGTTGAACAAGAATTGGCTGTTTACAAGAAGAAATGTGAAATTTCACAGATGAAGTTGTGAAAGCTAATGATGAATTGTTACATGAGAAGAGTTTATTGATGGAAGAGTTAGCAGATTTCCAGAAAAGATTTGAAGGGATGTGTGTTGAAGCTACAAAACAGAAATTGAAATTTCAAAATTAAAATGCACAGTTGGTTACATAAATCTTCACATTGACTGCCGAAAGGAAGATTTAGTCAAGAATGTTGAAAAGTGGGAGAAAGAAGCAAAGGAAGTAACGGAAGATTTTGATGCTTTGTTTACCAAATCAAAAGCAGAATTGGATTTGCTTCAGAAATCTTATGATGAAGTTTAGAAATCTTATGATGAAGTTACTGCTTTGGAAAATAAGCATCAATTGGCACATTCTGAATTACAAGATAAAGTCACAAGCTTGACAAAAGCAAACATGTTGCTGACAAGGAATGTTGACATTTATAAAGAGAAAGTGGAGAAAGTAACACAAGAAGTGTATAATGCTCATGATGACATGCGAAGAGAAAAGTCTTTGTCTAACAGAGTGTTTGAGAAGCTGATTAAGTCAGAAAAAGAATTGGGTGAAGCACAGAAGAAGATATCAGATTTGAATGTTGAAGTTCTAGATCTCAACAATCAATTAAATAATCTGAAAAAATCGCATTCTTTCATAAGTTATTGATGTAAAGATGAGAATTTTAAAAACGTTTTTAAGAGGTGAAGAATATAATCAAATTTCGCATCCGGTTATTCAAATTGATTCTCTGGCTGATGTTAAACCTTCTGATGTAGATTATTCTGAATTTGGTGCTGAAGAGCCTGCAAAGGAGACAAATCAACATTCTAAGCAATCTAACAAGAAAGTGGAGAAAGAAACAAGTTTGTTTTATACGTCAAAATCTAAATTTGTGTCGGAAAGATTTTGTTGGATAATGAAGACATTTCTGTGGATAAAGTGATTTATAAAGATGACAAGAAAAGGAAAGAAGAAAAAGTGGTTGCTGAGTTGGTAGAAGCTAACAACTTAAAGGGTATTATAGCTTTGTTTACCCAACTTGCTCAAGCTGGAAATTCTGGTTCTCAAGTAGAGTTGTCAAAGCTACCAGGTTACAAACGTTCAGATTTGGGTAGTGAGAATCAGAAAGTTGAAAAAGAAAGACAAGAAGAATATGTCAAAGAAAATTTCAAAAGAGAAGAAAGATGGTTCTAATGATGTAAAATATACAAATCTTGAAGAAATTTATCCTCTTGCTCAAGTTTTAGTATCTACAATGGAAAAGGATTCGGGAGTAAACAGCAGAAGAAGAATTCTTCTGAAAGTTCTTCTAGATTTGGTTAACAATCACAAGAATTTTCTTCATCTGGATCAAACTCTACTCCTCGAAGTCCGACTTCAAAATGGGTGCACAATAATCGGTTTCAAGTATTTGATGATTTTTATGATAACTATGATTTTGGATATGTGTATCATGCATTTCAGGACAAAAAGAAGTCAACAAAGCCATATCAATTGTGCTATCAATGTCACCGAAAAGGCCAAATGGCACAAGATTGTCCTGAAATTGCAAAAAGATCATCTTCTGATAAATCTACCACTTTCATTGATTTATCTGACAAAGTTTTTACTGAGTCAACACCCACATACTTTAAATCTCAAAAGAAATAGTTTTTTAAATATGATTCAAGCGTGGGTGGTTTATCATCTGATGATGACTCGGTACAAACGGAAAAACCAAAAATGCAATGGCGACCTAAGTTGGTCTGGCTGTTAATGATTTTTTTCAGGACACTAGTTGACCAGAAGCTATATGCTTTGGGTTATTTATCAACTGATAAGTTTGTCCGGTGTGCAGGTTTCTTCAAGAAGAACTATCAGTGATTGTGAAGTTTACGCTTCAAGCGTTTGCTGATGGTGGAGTTTACTGCGTAACTTAAATTCAATGCTTCATATAACCAAACTGAAATTTTTCTGAAAAATTAAAACTGAAAGGTTTTAGTATTGAAAGGTGAATTTTCTTTCTTTTGCATTCCGTATGTAGTTTAGAGGGGAGAAAATTGAAAAACAAATATTATTGTCTTTCTGTTTATGTTAAAATGAAAAAATCATAAATATAGTTTTCATTTTAAGGGGGAGAAAAGGTCAGGAAAAATACAAAACATTGAAAAATAAGAAATTGATCTGACATAATTGGGAAATGAATAAACTAGGTGAAAAAGCCATAAGAACATTGTTCGATGTGCTTGGTAGGCTCGGCAAATCAGAAAGTATTCGAATGTGATATACAATAAATAATAATGCTTGACTTAGTGGACAACATCTTGAAACATTTTTCAAGATACTGCAAAAGATATGTGATAAAGGAAAATGAGAAGTTACTATGTATACATGTGTTAATTTTGCAAAGATTTAAACTTGTTTAATTTTCTTTATTTTTTTAAATGATCGGACTAGCTCTGCGTATACGGGAGTATCAACCTGATAGTTGTTCATTTTAGGTTCTGCTTTATTTTCATTGGTGTTTCATATAATTCATCAGACTTTCTTTGCTTATACAGAAGTATCGACCTGATTGTTTTTGAATTATACAATTTCAACTTGTTTTATTTTCTTATTTTGTTAAATCCGAGGCCTTATCTGCGTATCGAAAGATCGACCTTAGAGACGATTTAACGTTCTAATTTCTTTTTGCATGGAACACAGTTGACTATATCATGAATACAATCACTATGTGTTAAATCACAAGTGAAATCACAAAGAGTGATACAAAAACATATATGAGTATGTCTGATAGTGTGGGATACACTGGTCAAAGCAAAATTAATCAATACCTTAACATATCCAAATGTTATGAGTTTGATTGTGCCAGAGTTTAATTTAGACAAATTATACCAGCAATCGACATGACTTGTGTGTTGAAGTAAATGAAATTAAAATGTAGTTCAGCATGTTATGTCCAATATGATCCCAAGTTGTGATCTTTCTTGCAAAAGACAAAAATAGTTTGTGATTCAGTATTTCATTTCTGTATTGCAGTTATGTTTCATATTAAAAAAACAAAAAAAACAAAAAGATTTTCAGTGTGTTTTGATATAAAGTTTTAAAAAGCCAAAAAGATTTTGTTTCTTATTTGTTTTCGACCTATCGATGCACGATACAACATCATGATTTGAAAACTATATCTTGGATTCTCAAAGAGAAGTTATGCGCCAAGATTAAATTAATTTTGTAAATCAAAAAGGAAAAACCGCACTTTTGTCTTCTAAAGTTGCAGGTTCTATGTGACAAGGCTCAAGCATGATAAAAGGGGAATTTGAAGTATCTTTTTCGAGTGGATATTTAAGTTCAAAAGTTGATTAAGTCCTGATCTAGCCATGCAAGATCTATATCTAGCAAGACATTTCACATTGACGATCTTAGGCATTAATGTTGGAGATTGAAGACTAGAGTTTTTGTTAATCTAGATACATCACACGTTAAGGAGGAGTCTATTAGAGCATAAATGTGTGTCTCGTGTGTTGTACCTAAGTGTTGTTAGAAAGTGAGTCTTAGTGTCAACGAACCAAGGCTGAACCATTGGTTCGGTGCCAACGAACCAATGGTCAGTTGGTTGGTTCGCTGGTTGGTTAGTTGCTTACTATAAATAGTTTGACTTGTATAGAGAGCTAGGAACTTCTGGTCATTTTTATCTTGTTAACTGTGTGTTTTCTAAAGTGTTTCACTCTCTAGAGTCATTGTAATCTCATCTTAGTGAAATTAATAAAGCAAAGCTTTATTTACTCTTGTGTTCATTGCAATTGATCATTTCAATCAGTAGTAAGATCTGTTCCAGCTCTTACATAGACTTTTTGACCTGGTCGAAATCATTTGGGTTGACATATTGTGTATGAGATTTCGACACAATCTTTGTATGCGGCTGGTTTGGAGACCAAGACGCTATGTATAGAAAATGCGAGGTCATTTTCTAGTGTGTGTGTGTGTGTGTGTGTGTGTGAGGCTATAGTGTGTGAGCCCTCCGCCTGGGGAAGATTTCTCCCAAAATGGAATGGGGCTAAATCGAGTATATCCATTAGTACGTTTGTTTTCTCTATTACATTAGGCTATGTGTAGTGAGCGTGAAGCCCGCTCTTTTTCGCCCATCACGTCCAATAACGCCCGGGTCACCACCCACCCCTCGGGGGCGCTTTGGCTGTTTTTTGGCCCATGGCGTGAGCCATATCACGCTCTAAAATTCTCAAACCCCAAAAAATTTGACCGTTAAACGACTCTATTCCATCATAAATAATTTAAAAAAAAAACTTTTTAAACACTATAAATATCACCATCAGCTTTCATTTTTATACAATCATCTCCACAACCTTCTTCTTCATCTTATTTTTCTACAACCTCAAACTCTGAAAATGTTTCCCCGTGGTTCATCAAACCCACGTTTCCACCTCCCCCCCCCCCCCCCCGACGTACTAGCAAAAACGAGCAACAACCACACGACGATGGGTCGTTTACGTACATGGCAAATTTGGGATCCCCACAACAACAATTCTTCCAACCTTTTCTACCATACCAACTAAATTACGGCTTCAACGCGTACTCGCAACACAATTTTCAACCATTCCAAGTAGCTCAAAATTTTCCACCCTTCCAACTATCTCCACCACCTCAACAATCTCCATCTTCTCAACCCTCATCTCAACAACCCATACCGGTCGAGGACGACGTCGTACCGCAAACACAACAAGCGGAGGGGGCGTGAGAAGGAGAAAATCCAGGAATGGATCAAGGAGGAGGAGGAGTACGTGCTAGCTCGAGCATGGCTAGACACGTCGGAGGACCCCGTTATTGGTATCTTAACCTTTTTTTTTAATTATGTCTAAATATTTTTTTTAATCATGTCTAAATATGTTTTTAAACTATGTCTAAATATATTTTACATAAATATCTCAACGTCTTTTTTTTATTTTTAGCGAACAATCAAGACCTGGCCACGTTTTGGAGCAACATACGCCCAAAAAATTTTAAGCTAATTAACAAGGAGTCATATCGAGGAAATGACTCCTGACCGGGGAAGTGGATCGACATGAACAAGAAATGCAAAACGTTCACCAACATATACGATCAGATTTGAAGTGGTTGGGCGAGCGGTGAAAGCGACCTCGACATCCAAGAAAAGGCTTTGGTTGAATATTGAAGCGGTGGGCAACCTTTTCCATACATAAAGGTTTTTCGACTACTTCATGATAGCCCAAAGTGGAGGTCACAAGTGGACCTCACAAAAAAAAACAGGGCGTCCATCAAAGAAATCCAAAACATTGTCTTCCACTGAACCTGAGTCCCAACATTCTGATGCTCGGGCATTTGATCTAAATGATACCGAGGACGAGTATGATGTTGAGATTGAGAGACCACCTAGTCAAGACGCTTCGAAAGGGAAATGACCATCTTCCTCAACTAGTCGAGCGGCCTCCAACTACACCATGCCTCAAGATGAAATGAAGGAGAAACTCGTGCGCTTATGTTTTAGCCACATACATTAAAAATATACGTGGCCAAAGGGTTGCTGAAATCATACAATTTGTCCCAATACGCGTGGCCAAAGGGTGGCAACGGCCACGTTAAAATATCAAAAGCGTGGCCTTTGGTATTATATGTTCATGTATATTTGTGTTTTAACCACACATGTTTAAAAAAAACGTGGCCAAATCTAAAATTATAATTTTTGTCCCAATACGCGTGGCTAAAGGGTGGGCAACAGCCACGTTAAAATATAAATAGTGTGGTCTTTGGTATTATATGGTCACGTATATTTATGTTTTAGCCACATATGTTAAAAAACCGTGGCCAAATGGGTTGCTGAAATCATAATATTTGTCCCAATACGCGTGGCCAAAGGGTAGCAACGGCCACGACAAAATATAAAAAGTGTGGCCTTTGGTATTATATGGTCACGTATATTTGTGTTTTAGCCACATATATTTGAAAAAAAAAGTGGCCAAAGGGTAGTTGAGATCAGATAATTTGTCCCAATACGTGTGGCCAATTGGTGGCAACGGCCACGTTAAAATATAAAAAGTGTGGCCTTTGGTATTATATGGTCACGTATATTTGTGTTTTAGCCACATATATTTGGGGAAAAAAGTGGCCAAAGGGTAGTTGAAATCATATATTTTGTCCCAACACGCGTGGCCAAAGGGTGGCAACGGCCACGTTAAAATATAAAAAGTGTGGCATTTGGTATTATATATATGGCCACATATATTTTCTTAATTATAATTAATTATACTGCATATTAATTAATATAGAGAAACCTTAAAATCATATTATAATTAAAAATTAATGTACATACACTAATAGAATTATGTTTAAAAAAATAACATACACTAATCAAAGGTTAATTTCTATAATAATTAATTATAATTTCTTGTCCGTGTTCATCAGCTGCTTCCGCTGGATCCGTGTATTAAGTTTTCTGTTTATCGAATTTTGACTTAGCTGGTTTGGTCTTAAGTACATTTTCGACATCTTTTTCTGATCATTATTTACTTGGAAACATGACAAATAAAACTGATCAGATAATATATATATATATATATATATATATATATATATATATATATATATATATATATATAGGGAGATGATCATTTGAGAACCAATTTGATTTGAGAACTAAAAAGAACTAATTTGAGCCACAAGTTTATTTACATGTATCCCCCTCCCATGAATTGTAGTTGTCCCCCTGAAATTTGTGGTTGAGATTTAGTTCTCAAAAGTTCTCAAAAGAAAAAGTTCTCATTTGAACCTAACCCTAACACAGCACCCACCAAAGTCAAAGAGGATTACCGATCCGATAACCTAGTCAACAATTTACAAAACTGTCCTCGCATTCATCCAGTAATTACATAGACCAAAAATTAATGAATTTACTCCTCCATTCACATGTTCATAAATCATGATATTAAATAAAAATCATTACCTGCTAAAATCTGGTATTCGATAAATAAAGTCCGCAACTAAAACTGTAATCTCTTTCGATCGTTCGTGCTTATTGCCCAGGATATCAATTCTGATCTTGTTTCTCTCACTCTCTCTCACACACATATGAGTTTATATATGAAAAAAAGAAATTGCTCAAAACAACATGTAATCGTGAACAAGGTGAATCAGAGATAAACAACACAAAAATGGATGAATTTGAACTCCGATCCTTAGAATAGCGCATGGAATTGTTAGTAAAAGTGAATCGAATTCTGGTTTAGAGTAGCTAATTATGTGGAAAGAAAAAAAGATGAACAAAAGATATGGGTAATGGAGAACTTGACATGATTGTTGAACGTGATTAGAATTTTAGTAGAAGAAAGAGAACATAATTAAATCCCTAGAAATCATCAAATTAGTTGAATGAAATTAAAATTGGAAAATAGTTTACTAAAATAGAATAGTTGAAAATACCTTATTACCCTTTAATTATAAGAAAAATAAAAAATTAAATGAAATGTTGTGATTGGTTGAAATAAGTTTTCCAAGTTTTCCAAGTTTTAAAGGGTTTTCCAATGATCCTTATTCTATATATATATATATATATATATATATATATATATATATATATATATATATATATTTAGTTTATTAATTAGCGATTTCGATTAATTAATGTAGTAATTACCTGTGGTTGTTCCATTACTTTTTGAACCGTAGAATGATCAACCGGCTGTGATTTCTCTGATGTGTTATTAGAATGAATGATCATTCGGTTCATCGGCCATGTAATAATATATTTATTTTTAACCTCCGAAAGCATTGTTTTTATCTAATGGGAATGGTAAAAATGTTGCACCCTTTTTGACCTGATAAGCTATAATTCTACGGTAACCAGGAGGTAATGGACTTCCATGAATCTTTTTTTTTTTGGTAATAAATTTGCCATTCCCACGATGTTCAGTGAATTCCCCTCATGTGCAACGTCACAGTTTGGCACTCCTGATCAGAAGTGACATAATAATAATAATATTAATTATAGCATATATATATTAACAATTAATTAATTAAAGTAAAAAATAGAATAAAAAAATTGTGGTATATACTAATATATATACCTCTGGGATTACTAGGCTGATCGATAAGAGCTGCAATCGCATCATTATTTGGTTTTTCCAACTGATCACTCTTCTTAGCAGGTACTTTACGAGCTGCAGGTTTTACTGATTTTGCATGTCAGGCCTACAATTGAATTTAGTATTTAGCTAGCGAGCTAATTTATCTAATAAAATCAAATCATAACCGGCTAAACATTAATTAACTATTCCGGTAACCATCCGGATGAAGTACAAACTTGTCATAGCCGGAACAATTATTAATTATATTCCGGAAGAACTCTAACTATCCAGATGAACTACAACCATCCAGATGAAGTACAAACTTATCATAGCCGGAACAATTATTATTTATATTCCGAAAGAACTCTAACTATCCTGATGAACTGGAACTATCCAGATGAACTACAACCATCCGGATGAAGTACAAACTTATCATAGCCGGAATAATTATTATTTATATTCCGGAAGAACTCTAACTATCCTGATGAACTGTAACCCTCCGGATGAACTATAACTAGAGAAGCATGTTCATCCAGGTGAACAAGAATCTTCCGTATCAACTCAATTTCAGAACTGTTTCAGATTTGTACCTTATCTTTCGACCTCTTAAATGAGTTTGATTGAAGAGATTGTTTCCCCAATGTATTGTGTGCAGAATTGACCATGTCCTACGTACAATTCAATAATTAGCTAGTTAATTAATTAATTAATTAATTATAGGTATGTACACACACACACACACACACACACACACACACACACACACACACTATATATATATATATATATATATATATATAATTTGCCTAAGATCGGTGCGAACACGCCTAAAAATACATTTTCTCGATCATACGATGTAGTTTAATGCTGGTATATGATCAGGAATGCACGCTTTCCCAGGTTTTAAATATCGTCATGATGTAGTAAGGGATGTTCTGTTCGACATCTTCAGGCGGGCTGGGATCTCAGCCAGGAAATAAGCTCCTGTTAATTTCCTGTCTGACCCCAGGGATGGGCGTTCCACTCTCCGGCCGGCCGACATACTTGTTTTTGGGTGGCAGAATGGGAAACACGCTTGTGTTGATTTGACGGGGGTTTCCCCTCTTGTGGGGCTAAGGGCCAGCACTTTCACAGCTGGTCAGGCGGCGTCCAGGGCAGCCGCTGGAAAGGTTAACAAACATGAGAAAGCGTGCATTGAAAACCAACATGTGTTTGTTCCTTTCGCCTTTGACACCTTCGGCCATCTAGAGACAGAGGCGGTGGCCATGTTGAACAGGATCCAGAAAGTCATGCGCGGGAATAGTGCGACCTCTAGATTGAAGAATGTTGTTTTTATACGGCTAGGGTTTGCTATTCAAAAGGGGTTGGCGGCGCAGCTTGTTGCCCGCCTTCCCAGCGTATTGACTTAAGTCGTGTATGTTTATTCTGATGTGTATTGGGTATCATTTAGGCATAAAAACCCATTTAGCTCATGCACAAAAAAATTTATGCTGGTCTATGCTGGTATAATTGTTCATGCTGGTATATGTCAAAATTCAAAAAAACATCAAGGAATGGATCAAGAAACTGTATTGATACATGTTCGCATGGTTCGTAGGCAAAATGCCTATCCGCAAGGGAACCGTACCCTATATATATATATATATATATATATATATATATATATATATATATATATAGGGTGAGGTTCATTGTAGACCCCTTAAAAAATATAGACCCCGTAGACCCTTGTTTTAGCCGTTAGATCTTTATCCAACGTTTTTTAGTGATGAGGGTACGATCGTCAAATGCCAACACACAAAAGCCCAAATTTTTTTGAAAGGAGTCTTATCCTCTTACCTTTTCCGTTTGAAACAAACATCAAAGCCCAAAATTTCTTGAAAGTAGTCCGATCCTTTTTTGTTTGAAACAAACATCGGAGATCTAAAACGACGCGATGCGGCAAGAGGAGATCCGATCATTTACCAAAATCCATCGAAGAACAACACAACGATCGTTTAACAAATACATCGAAGAACAAGAGGATATTTGATCAGACACAACGCAGAACCACCATCTAATGGATTCAAATCAAGTAGTGTATTCAGAAACAACTAGGAGTAAAGGTAATCAATTTCTTATTCAGATTTCCTAAACCTAATTAAAACACACACACAATTTGAAACTCGAATCGAGTATAGGTTTTGACACTAGAATCGCGACTATGAGAACCTTCATTTTTTGTACCTAAATTTGATATTCATTATCGAATTTACACCTTCACAGATCTGTTTTAACAGTAGAATCGCGTCTAGGTTTTAATTTTATAAGCAAAACAATCTTCAATTTCAGTGAGTTTTAATATAAAGTTTTAATGTCTCATTATGAATTAAAACTCTTTTGTAATAGTTTATGAAGTTCCTTAAGATTAAAACCAGTTTAAATGTTGATTATGAATTTTAGATTTCTCAAACCGTAGTTAAAACTCACTAAGTTGTGCTTATAGTTTAGGAATAGCGTTATCGGATTTCTCAAACCATATATTCAAGTTTGCAATGAGTTATTACAATATGTTTTAAAAAGGCATATATTCAAGATGTTTTAGGGCATCTTTGATTCCGCTAGAACTCACTGATATCAGTTGGACCTGACCGATCCCATGATGATTATGTTGCAAATGAGTTTTAAAAACATAGTGAGGTTTAATGATCTTTTATAGTAAAACTTAGTGATTATGTTGCAAATGACTGAAATGTGACTTTTTATAGTAAAGCATGGTTAACTTAGTTGAATGAGTTTTTTTTTAGGAGTTTAAAATCTAAATAGTTATGAGGTGGTTTAAACTCACTGAAGTGAGTCTTAAAACTTATCGGGTTTTTTTTATATGAAAGAGTATCTATAATTAGTTTTCAAATTAGAACTCTCTGATCATGTTTCCACTGACTTTTATAATTTATGTATAAGACTCACTGAATTTAAAACTCACTGTTAAGTTTAAAGTTATCGTGTTTTAAAAATCACTACAAATTATAGAACTCCTTTTAAAACTCACTGCAAATTTAAAAACTCACAATTGAGATAATACGCCTTCCAAATGCTCTCCCGTGAGTTTTAACTTGACTTGTAATTTTAATACTCTCGGATGTAAGACCTTACATCTAAGGTAAGACCTTACATTTTACATGTTTAGAACAAAAAAAAAAACACATATGCACTGTACAGCTCCAACATCTATATATGTAGTGGAGCCTATATAACTCAACTGTGCCAGCTTTAGGTGATTGTTACAGTTTGATATATTGAATACAAAAGTCGGAAGGAATCATTGCGATAAAATAACATTAGCTTTTTATCAAACAAGATATAGCATGGAATAAGATATTTGTTTTGTTAACCATTTGTGTTTGCTGTGTTGTTGGTTGCAATTTTGATGTAGATGGGTTTGTTCATTGATACGTTTTTGTTGTTATAGGTTTTCTGTTAGTTGTTTCTTTGCAGTATCTTGTGGCTTTTGCAGTTGCTGGCACCTGGTAACCATCACAATTCTTTGTAGTTTTTTGTTTCCAAAATTTATGTTTTTAGCTAAAATCTTTTGACTTATACTAATAGGAAATTTTAAATTTTATGTTTTAGTTCTCCTACTATTTTAAGTTGCTTATGTTTTAGTTCCCCTACTCTTTATAGTTGCTTTCCTTTATATTTTTAAGTGTATTTTATCCTCTTTCTTATACATATAGCTATGCTTAATATTGTCCTCCAATGTTATAGGTTTTTCTTTATTTACACGTCTATTACATTACTGCTTTGCTTATGCATGGCCAAGTTCTAGACAGTAGTATTAGGATTCATGTTTTGACCCTTTCTTATACATATAGCTATGCTATGCTTAATATTGTCCTCTAATGTTTGTTTGTTAGATTACTAACTTTGTTTTGAAACACCACAGCAATGCCATCTCTAAGATCCAAAAAGTTCAAACGCTACGTATTGCTAGTGATGGCACACCAATCGAGGTTCGGCTGATAAGAAGGTGGACGCCACACGCACGTCCAAATGACATATCCAAATAGTTTTATATAGTGGTAAGTTCTAAACTACAGTGAGTTTCAAATTAAACTAACTATAAACTTGAGTATAGTTAAGTAGAATTTTGTTTAGTGGTGAGATTTAGTAAAGTTATTTTTTATTTTTAGCTAGAATAGAGTTCTAAAACTCAAGTTTATAGTTTTTGTTGAATGAGCCATGCATCATTGTGTTCTTGATGTTGGTTTGTATTTTACCATACTCAGGTTACTGTATTTGATTTTTATTAGTGAGTTTTATAAGTCACTGAGTTATAAAAGTCACATTCGGTTAAAACTCAACGACTTATAAAACTCACTGAGTTATATAACTCACATTTAGTTAAAACTCGGTGAGTTATAAAATTCACTAAGTTTAAAACTCGCCTTCAGTTAGTTTTATAAGTCACTGAGTTATAAAACTCACATTCAGTTAAACCTCAGTGACTAATAAAACTCAGTGACTTATAAAACTTACTAAGCTATAAAGCTCACTGAGTTTTATTTGTTAGTTATATAAGTTACTGAGTTATAAAACTCACATTCAGTTAAAACTCAGTGAATTATAAAAGACTCACTGAGTTTAAAACTCACCTTCAGTTAAAACTCAGTGAGTTACAAAACTCAGTTAAAACACCAACCCCTCTTTGTGACTCCGTGAGAGAGCGAATGCCCCTCAGTGACTTATAAAACTCACTAGAATGTTAGTTTTGAGTTATAAAAATAATTTATGAGTTTAACAATGAGTTTATGACTTATAAAAACTACATCTTAAAATTATTCAAGATTGCAGTGAGTTTTTTATAATTGATGGTGTATGAATGATGCATCAGGAACGCAACCACACGAAGCTAGGAAGAAATGGATGCATTTATCGAAGAGGAAGAAGACACTGTGCTGGGTTTTGATTTGGGATGGGTTTGTTTTCTAGATTAATTTATTGTTTTGATTTAATAACATCATAGTATCTCTAGGATAAATGGTTAATAATGTACATAAATAGTGAGCTCATGGTGGAATATTGTTTTGAGTTGCTATGAAAAGAGGCATGAATGAATAATAGGTGTATATAGAGCTTGTTTTGTAATTGTTAGAATCTTAACCAGAAAACTCACCGAACTCACTAATATCATACCAACTAACGGTATATGCGAACCTAGACCTTTGCCGGATGAAAAATGTTAGATAGAGTTTATTTAGAAGTTTAGTTGAGTATTTTAAACTCTACGTTTTCGACAAAGTAATGCAGTTGTGGTATGACAAAGGCATACATAGTTAACTGTGTAAAAGATATTGGTTACATCCATTTTATCAAGGCTTGCTCAGCTTGAATCAGTTTTATTATTGAGCCATGGTGTGTAGGTTCACCTGTGTTGGGTCTAGTGGGTGTTAGCTAATATGTGGCTGATTTGAAAAGCCATTTGAAGCATTGTTTTTAAGATGAGTGATGACATACATTAGATTCATAGTATGTTGTGAGTTATAAAATTTAGTTAAAACTCACTGAGTTTTAAAACTCACTGATTATCATTATCATTATCTCCCTTCAGTTAAAACTCTGTGATTTGTAAAACTCGCTGAGTTTTATTAGTGAGTTTTATATAAGTCACCAAGTTATAAAACTCAATGTTGAGTATAAAACACACCGTGAGATATTGATTTTAGTTGACTTTTAAAAGTAACTATTGAGTTTTAAACATCGAGTTTTAAAACTCACTACAGAATATAAAACTCAGTACAGAAATGTAAAACTCAGTACAAAAATATAAAACTCAGTACAAAATATAAAACTCAATACAAAAAATAAAACTCAGTACAAAATATAAAACTCAGTACAGAATATAAAACTCAGTACAGAATATAAAACTCACTGCAACTTTTAAATGACGCTGAAAAATTACGAAAATACCCCTCCGCGTTTTTTCAGCCAAAATCTCATTTAAATCCTCAAATCTAATCTTAGCCCTTGATCTAATCTAATCCAATGGTTATTTTTGGGGTCTACCGGGTCTACAAAAAACAAGGGGTCTACATTGATCTTTTACCTATATATATATATATATATATATATATATATATATATATATATATAGGGAGGGGATCATTTGAGAACTAATTGGGTTTGAGAACTAAAAAGAACTAATCTTAGCCACTAGTTTATATATATGGAAAACCCCCCTATGAATTTGAATGCTCCCCCCTTGAAAATTAGTGGCCCAAATTGGTTCTCAAAAGTTCTCAAAAGAAAAAGTTCTCATTTGAACCTAACCCTATATATATATATATATATATATAGGGTAAGGATCATGTGAAAACAACTTTTATTACGAAAACACGAAAACAAATATTAAAATCTCTATAACTTTTTCATACGTTAATATTTTTAAAAAAAATTTGCACCAAAATCCTTAAAATTATGTTATCTTTAGTTCTGAAAAAAATAAAAAAAAAATCAAATTTTTTTTAAAAATTATTATTGCACAGGTGCTATAACTTTTTTAATTATTATTATTGCACATATGCAATAATATTAAAATCTTTATAACTTTTTCATATATTAATTTTTTTTTATAAAAATTGCACTATAAATCTTATAATTCTGTTATCTTTAACTCTGGAGAAAATTAAAAAAAAAATCAACGTTTTTTAAAAATTTTTATTATTGCACATGTGCAATAAAGAATTATTATTGCACATGTGCAATAATATTAAAACCTCTATAACTTTTTCATACGTTAATATTTTTTTATAAAAAAATGTACCATAGATCTTATAATTCTGTTATCTTTAATTCTTGAAAAAATTAAACAAAAAATTAATGTTTTTTTGTTAATATTGCACATGTGTAATATAATTAATACGTATTATTGCACATGTGCAATAATAAAAAAAATCACAAAATTTTATATGTTTAATTTTTTTTTCCCTGAATTAAAGGGGACATAATTTTAAGATTTTTGGTGCAAATTTTTAAAAAAATATTAACGTATGAGGAAGTTATAGAGGTTTTAATATTTGTTTTCGTGTTTTCGCAATAACATCTTGCTTTTATTTGATTATTGCCCTATATATATACATATATATATATACATATATATATATATACATATATATATATAGGGTTAGGTTCAAATAAGAACTTTTTTTTAAGAACCATTCTGAGCCACAAATTTTAAGAGGGGAAGCATTCAAATTCATGGGGGGGATATCATTATATACAACTTGTGGCTCAGAATGGTTCTCAAAAGTTCTCAAAAGCAATTGGTTATCAAATGATCCTCCCCCTATATATATATATATATATATATAGAGGAAGGATAAAATGAAAACCTCCTTGAGTTTGGAAAACCGTTAAAACCAAGCTAAAAAATTCGTTTTTTGTTCCGATTTTTTTTATGGTGACTCTCTAAGTTAAAAAAACCCCCTTTATGCAAAAAAGTAAAAAAAAACGCCTAGTAATTTTAAAAAAAAAATTATATTTTATAATCGATGTTACATATGTAACAGGGTAATGTTACATATGTTACATCAGTTATAAAATATTTTTTTTTAAAAAAATTACTAGGCGTTTTTTTTACTTTTTTTGCATAAAGGGTTTTTTTTTAACTTAGAGAGTCACCATAAAAAAAATCGGAACAAAAAACGAATTTTTTAGCTTGGTTTTCACGGTTTTCCAAACTCGGAGAGGTTTTCATTATATCCCTCCCCTATATATATATATATATATATATATATATATATATATATATATATATATATATATATATTTGTCCCTTACAGAATTTACAACTTTATCTGGTACACCAAGTTGTCATTGATTAATCATTTGGATGTTCATCATAAACGCCATCAGCATCTCAATTTTTCATTTTGTTCTTTACCCTTAGAATTGAGGTGATCAACCTCTTCATCTTTTTTCACACGCAGCTGTTTTTCGTTCTTGAGTTCCGCCTTAAGTTTTTTGATGCACTCTTTTGATCGCCCTTTTGGAGCACTATGCTGTCAATATTGACGAGAATTCACTCCATAACCCATACCTTTTACGAATCCACCCCTTTTATTTCCAAGGACCATTGTCAGCGCATTCATTCCCGGTTCTGCAGTCAAGGATCCCACTTTTATTTGTGTTTCTTTCTCGGCCTGCAGTAATTAATATTTAGTTAATCTAGTGAGGTGCTATTAATTTTTAAAATGTAAATAGTTAGTGAAAATGCGTGAGAGGTGGATCATCTACTTAGTCGTAATGAAATCAATGTAAAACGAGATGAACATAGCCGAACTCCGTCCGAACTTAGAGTTCGGAGCGGTTATTGATCCGAATCTCAAACTTTGTCCGAACTCCTCCGAAGCAAAACCATTTCCGACACAACTTTCGCGATTTTGAGTGTTTTTGGATGAAATTATCGACAGGAAGTCAAACAAACTCAATAGACTGGATCGAGGAAAAGAATTTTTATGTAAAGCACACTCGAGAAGATCAAACGAACTCAAAAATGATACTCATTTTCGCAAAAGCATGAAATTTTGACTCAAAACTCCGAAAAACAATAATTTCCGACCAGTAGAGCAAACAAAATGCTCTGATACCACTTGACAATGCGTGAGCGGTGGATCTTCTACTTAGTCGTAATGAAATCAATGTAAAACGCGATGAACACGATGAGTAAATACAATAAGACTTGTATTAGACCACAGAGAAATACCACAACGTTCATATACAAGATATATCCAAGAAGTACTTAATCATACACAAGACAAACTATTTATAGAGCTGAAAACCCGATGGTCTGAACCTCAGGTTCGGACAAGTTCGGACCTGTCCGAACTTTGAGTTCGCCAAGGGTTCGGACAGCAGCTAACTAGCACATGTTTGTCTTGTGTTCGATACTTCACATGACGAACATGAACTAGGTACTAACAAACTCCCCCTCAGCATGTGCAGTATCATCTTCCACTTAAAACTTGTATCTTCAATCAAACTCTTCCTCTTCTTTGACGATGAGTTCAATCTTGAATACTTGATATTGAATCGTGTGTAATCTCTTTATCAACAATCTTCAGAAGACTTGAAGTTGTGATGTTCTCCTTCCACTTAGAAACCTGCCAACATAAATAATCTTGGCACAAAACGTCTCTTCGAGACTCCAAGATATTTTGATTTTGAAATTTAATTTTGTATTCCGTGTTGATCAATCGAAAATAAATCAGAAACAAAATCTTTTTGGCTTTTAGAAACTTTATATCAAAACACACCGAAAATCTTTTTGGTATGTTCTAATAATGAAAAGTAAATGCAATACAGAATCAGACACTATTTTTGTCTTTTGTGAGAAAGATCACCACTTGGGATCATATTGGTCATAACATGTTGAACTACACTTTAATTTCGATTATTGAAGTACATAAGACATGTCGATTGCAGATATAATTTGTCCAACTTTAAACTCAGGCAAAACCATACTCATAACATCTGGATATGTTAAAGTATTGATAGATTTGCATTGAACAGTGTACCCCACACTGTCAGACATACTCGGATATGCTTTGCTTATCACATTTTTGTGATTTCACTTGTAATTTATCACATAGTGATTGTATTCATGATATAGTCAACTGTGTTCCATGCAAAAAGAAATAAGAACGTTAAATCGTCTACCTTAAGGTCGATCTTTCGATACGCAGATAAGGACTCAGATTTAACAAAATAAGAAAATAAAACAAGTTGAAATTATATAACCCAACAACAATCAGGTCGGTACTCCCGTACACGCAGAGAAAGTACGATGAGTTATACGAAACACCAAAGAAAATTAAGCAGAACGTCAAACGAACAACAATCAGGTCGGCCTTGTGAGCACGCAGAGAAAGCCCGATCGTTTGACAAAATAAATAAAATCAAACAAGTTTAAATCTTTGCAAAATGAACACATGTATACACAGTGACTTCTCATTTTATTTTCACATATCTTTTTCTTGATATATCGTGAGATATGCATCAAGATGTTGTCCACTAGGTCAAGCATCAGATTTAGTGTATATCACATTTGAATACTTTCTGATTTGCCGAGCCTACCATACACATCGATCAAATAGTCTTATGGCTTTTTCATCTTATTTATCCATGAGTCAGGGGATGTAAGCCAATGTACCATTATTTCCCAATCATGTCGGATACAATTTCTCATTTTTCAATGTTTTTGGATTTTTTCATTTTTCAATGTTTTTGTCTTTTCAAATCCCCCACCCCCCCCCCCCCTAAAAATGACAACTCCTTTTATAGATTTTCATTTTTTAACATTTGAAAAACAACACACTATTTTTGTATTTTTGCAAAAACAAACTCCCCCTCAAAATGAGAAGGAGTGAAACAGAAATTGATCAACCAACACGAATACATGCATTGTTGCATTTTGAAAACCAAATTGATTTTGAAATTCAATTTAAGTTATCACAGATATTTCACAATCAGCAATTTTCCAATCACCGAAAGGTCTTCCTGAAATACCTGCTGACACCAAATAAAACATTAGTCGCTTTGGGATCGACCCGATTCAATAGCGTCAGGTCGCCCGGTGTCTTCCACATAGTCGTTTTTGGCCTGGGAAACAACTTTTGGTTTCCAGATTTGTAATGATTTTAATTTTTGATCAGAACCAGAATCAGATTCAACCGGCGTACTCGGTTTAGACCATGAAGACTTACGAGTTGATTTGACTTTTGGAGACCATGGTTTATCAACAATTTGACCTCTGTTATCCACATACTTAGCCGTGTTGTGGATATATGTAGTCATCGGATAATCAGCAGCAAAATGTCCTGGTTGACGACATGCATAACAAAGTCGTTCTCGAAAAATATTTGAATACCAGATGAATGTTCAGAATCAAACTTATCAAAGAAACCATCAGAAGAATCATACCTAGGAGATGGACTCCTTGAAGATGATGACCTTCCAGAATAATAAGATTTTTCGTTCAGAGAAAGTGATTTCTTTGAAACTTTGACATTTGAATTCTGCTTAGCTTTTTCTGGCTTCTTAACCTGAACCGGTGCTTCCTTCACCTCATAACCCAAGCCTTTGTGCTTGAAAGCTGGTATCTTTGAAGAACTTAAAGAAGAACTAGAAGCTTCTCTCCCCTTAGCTTCTCTAGTGAATTTATCTTTGATGTCTTTCTGTTTATTCTTCTCAACCAAAACTTTGTCTTCTTCAGTTGCAGATGAAGTACTTGCACCACTTTTATCAAAAACTTGTTCATTTTCTAGAAAAATAGACTTTGAGCTAAACTTCGGAGCTTCACCCAAAGACTTTTCCTTCTTCTTAGACTTTGACTTCTTCTTCTTGGATGGAGTGATAAACTTCGAATAATCATGCAATTCGTCCTTAGAATCAAGCGGAGCAGACGTAACCTCAGATAAATCAACTGGTTGAGGAACCATGTGAATATCATCTTTCCTAGAACAATCTTCACTCCTATCCTGCTTGTATAAAAATTTCAACAATGTCGGTGACAAATTGCAATTCTTCACTTGCCTTTGTAACTCTAATATTGTCAATTTCAATTCAGAAATTCTCTGTTGAGCATCAGACACTTCTTTTTGTGACTTGATGAATTTTGCATTGAGATCATCATATTCATACGTTTGCAAGTTCTGGATCTCACATTCAGCAAACAACTCTTCAAGAACACTTTCTCTCTTCTTCTTGTAAATCTCAACATCTTTTATCAAGACTTCATTCATATCCGGATAAAGAACATTTTCATCTTGAAGCATAAAGATCTTGTTCTGAAGTTTCTCAATTGTAGCTGCAGACTCAACAATAAGAGCATTTGCCTTTTCATATTTTTGTTGAACTGGATAACTCTTTTCAAATAAATTCTCAAAATCTTGAGCTGCATCTAACGCTTCAACTTTGGCTTTCTCACATTCTTCAGCCAATTTAGTCTTTTCTTGCAAAACATCCTCATGAACATGGATCAATGCATAATATATCTTTTGAAATTCATCCAATTCTTTCTTGAGCACGACAATCTCTTCAATTAATAATTGAGAATCTTTCTCAAGACTTGCAATTTTCTTACTCAGCCTTATACATGCAAGACATCTTGATTCTTCGACTTTAACTTCTTTGATCATTGATATTGTCGAATTGGAATCAGAATCAGTCAAAATACTATCATCATCATCATGACTAGCAGTCAATGCAATAGTAAACAGTGCATGTTTCACTTTTGCTTCAGAATCTGCATTCCAAGCAAATTCATTTGGATGCCAAAACGTGTCTGTCAAATTTTTATAAAAAAAAACAAATTTCTCTTCAACCTTGGGAGCTGCATTTGGTGAATGAATAACCAAATAAGCATGTTGACCAGACTTCAGCTTGTTTCAGATGAACTTGGACATTCTCGTGCAAAATGTCCATAAACAGAACACTTATAACACTTGACCTTAGACTTGTCCAATCCAATTTTTCCATCCTGATTCAATCTCTTCTTGCCAGTTCTATTGAAAAATCTCTTCATTCTTCGAACTATCATAGCATACTGCCAGTTCAAATCCATTTCTTACAAATGATCATAATCTATCTGATCGTAATCTTCATTAGTCAACTCAGCATTACTAACAGAACCAATGATAACCCCGAAATGTGAAGATACCAATGCGGACATTAAAGCATTATAATCATTGGGTAGTTTGGGCTGACAAAGCATTCTGAGTCGAAGAACTAGGAACAGAAACATTACAACCAGTAGAACAACTTGGAGTTTCAGATTTACCTGCAATGAATGCTGTAGGAGTTGTAGAAACTAAGAATATTAGATTTTCCAGCATTCATGGTTGAATCATTATCACCAAAATACACAGCATGATTTTGAACTTGTGTAGGAAGTGATTTGTTAACCATTAATTCCATATCCCTCGCTTGAATTCATTGGATCAGATCATTAAAAGAAACCCGAATAATCTTTATCATGAGTGATCATCATCACATAATTCTCCCATTTCTCAGGTAATGCTTCCAAAGTCTTTTCTTTCATATCAAGTTCTTCCTTTGTAAGACTTACCAAACGCATTTCACTCATTAAATGAGCAAATCTTGCAATCAGATTTGGAATTGGTTCGTTTTGATAATGCTTAAAACTATCAAATTCCTTCTTCAAAACCTTCTGACAACTTTTCTTATATTGGTCATTGCCTTCACATCTCTTTTCCAAAGCATCCCACAAACTCTTCGATGTATAGTTACCAGAAAGTTGATGCAGTAACTCTTTAGGCAAAGACATTGTTAAAGTACCATACACATTTTTCTCAGCTTGATAAGCTTTCTTTTGTTCAGATGAAAACTTTCTTTGAAGAATGGGTTCACCAGTTTCATCCTTAGGATAGACATATAGATTAGTAAACAAAAACCACATATCAATGTCATTAGTATCAACGTACGCTTCAAATCTTTTAACCCAACTATGATAATCTTCCAATTTGAGCAATTTGGGAACTTTCTGACTTGTTCCGATTTCATTATCATAGTTCATCATAGTTTGCATCGTTGCTTGAACCGAATTTTGAATAGCCGCAAACGCTTGAAAATTAGATATTTTGTAAATGCTGGTTACTGTTCACCCGAACCTGTGCCGAACCTCGCCCGAACCTCTACCGAACCTAAGCCGAACCTTATCCGAACAGAAGTTGACCGAACTCCTTCCGAACCTCACATTCGAATGATCAAACAGAACCTGGACCGAACTTTTTCCGAACTGTGTACGAACTTAACCCGAACCTTGACCGAATGTAATCCGAACTCTGACCGAACTAGAAAATAGCCGAACTCCGTCCGAAATTAGAGTCCACGGCGGTTATTGATCCAAATCTCAAACTCTGTCCTACCTCTTCCGAAACAAAACCATTTCCGACACAACTTTCGCGATTTTGAGTGTTTTTGGATGAAATTTTCGACAGGAAGTCAAACAAACTCAATAGACTGGATCTAGGAAAAGATTTTTTACATAAAGCACACTCAAGAAGATCAAACGAACTCAAAAATGATACTCATTTTTGCAATAACGTGAAATTTTGACTCAAAACTCCGAAAAACAATGATTTCCGACCGGTAGAGCAAACCAAATGCTCTGATACCACTTGACAATGCGTGAGCGGTAGATCGTCTACTTATTGTAATGAAATCAATGTAAAATGAGATGAACACGATGAGTAAATACAATAAGACTTGTATTAGACCACAGAGAAACACCACAGAGTTCATATACAAGATATATCCAAGAAGTACTTAATCAAACACAAGACAAACTATTTATAGAGCTGAAAACCCAATGGTCCGAACCTCAGGTTCGGACAAGTTCGGAACTGTCCGAACTTGAAGTTCACCAAGGGTTCGGAAAACAGTTAACTAGCACATCTTTGTCTTGTGTTCGATACTTCACATGACGATCACGAACTAGGTACTAATAGTTAGGTATATATATAGCAATTAAACATACTATTTGCTCTGCTAGGCCCTACATCAAAGGCGTCTTGTATTCCCCCTCTTTGTTTACCACTTAGCTAATTAATTAATAAAAGCTGCAGTTTGAATTGAATAAAAACCTGGAATTCTTCAGATTTTGTATATTGTACAAATCTGTCCCAATCTTTTTTTTCCACAATACCGAAATACGACTTTAGAACTTTCGCAAGCACCTTTGGTTCCGTCAGGTTGGGAAGAATTTATTTTTCACGCAATTTTCTTCTAAAACCCCGTAGCAACCCACCAAGCATTACCATAATAGTATTCTTTCGAAAGTTATCAACCTCGAAATATTGCTAAAAAAACAACATAGGTTTTTTAGTCACATCACTTAATGTGAGAAATTGTTTAATATGTTTAATAACCTGGATCAGAGCCCACATCGTCTTCTTGCTGTCTGTTGGCACCTTCTTCCAATCAGGATACTTCAATCCAACCTCTGCCCTTAAAATATCTCCTTTAAAACTTGAAAACTTCGGTCTATGCTCCCCGATAACCTTCCAGCATTGTCAAATGTTAGTGGCAATTTTTTCCCACCGTTGTTACTAAATTTGGCATGCAACTTTACCAACCGCGACAACCCCCTCTTGCAATTTGTAGTTTGGGGAGCAGAGGTTATGGGTTCCTCATTCTCATTCTCAGTATGAACATCATCCTCGATTTGGGCGTCATCGTTTATCGTTTCCTCTTCTTCTGATTCCTCATTACATTCCCCTTCACTG
This sequence comes from Deinandra increscens subsp. villosa, assembly GCA_039602395.1. Taxonomy (NCBI): domain Eukaryota; kingdom Viridiplantae; phylum Streptophyta; class Magnoliopsida; order Asterales; family Asteraceae; genus Deinandra; species Deinandra increscens. Next base: position 77,334,012 of record JBCNJP010000023.1, on the reverse strand, counting down.
TCAGAATTTTCACGGCGTTCGTCTTCTGAATATTCATTATATTGATCCTCATCACTCTCCCTTGAATAATCATGAATTTCCTTCAATGTTTCACCATCACGCTCCATTGTAAATGAGATGAATCCTTAAATGAAATAAATAGGGAATGAAATAAATACTATGGAATATGTGAGATGAATTAAATAATCTACTGAAAATGATAGTGAAATTAATACTGACTGAAATTTGGTAGAGACCTCCGGAAGATTTTAGAGGGAAGAAGAGAGTGATGAATCCTGTAGAGGGAAGAAAAGAGTGATGAATCGTTTTGGTGATAAAATTTTGGTGAGAGGAAATAGGAACTGATCAATGAATTTTGGGGAAATTTGAAAAATGGTGGGAAGTAATTTGGGGATTAATATGATCGATCCGGTTGAAAGCATCTCACCTAATAAGGACGTGACAACATTTATTGGATTTAATATATATAAATTCAATTAATTCCAGCATAGATATAATCGCATTTTAAACATAACTTTAAAATGATCTTTAAGTGTAAAATGGAATATTAAGCAATAAATTTAATGATAATTGTATGTTAATGAATTTGTATACGTAACGTAAAAAAAAAGATGTCAAGTACTATAGACACCCCCATAAGTGTAGACATATAGACACCTTTTTCACCATTAGATCTCTTGATCTAATGGTTGTGATTAATTTATTTTTTCCTTTTTTTCTTTTGTTTTATAATTCAAAAAATTTCACATGTTAACACATAAGAAAAAGAGCTATTTCACATAACCTCACCCTACATAGTCTACATATATATGTATATATATATATATATATATCATTCAATGTGTTGTAATATATGCACACCTTATTGGGACTCATTGGTCACAACTGACCCTCGTTGCCCCTAAACAGACTTTATTGGGCCATCATTGGTCCTAAACACAACTTATTGGCCATCATTGGTCCTAACCGACTCTCGTTTCCCACACACATTATTGGTCATATGTACACCTTATTGGTTATATACACACATTACTGGGACACATTGGTCCCAAATGACACTCATTGCCCCTAAACACACCTTATTGGGCCATCATTGGTCCTAAACAAAACTTATTGTTCATCATTGGTCCTAAACACAACTTATTGGTTACATACACACATTATTGGGACTCATTGGTCCCAACTGACCCTCATTTCCCCTAAACACACCTTATTGGGCCATCATTGGTCCTAAACATAACTTATTGGCCATCATTGGTCCTAAGCACAACTTATTGGTTATATACACACCTTATTGGGACTCATTGGTCCCCAACTGATCCTCATTGCCCCTAAAGACACCTTATTGGGCCATCATTGGTGCTAACCCAACTTATCGGCCATCATTGGTCCCAACTGACCCTCGTTTCCCCTAAACACACCTTATTGGTCCTATGTACACCTTATTGGTTATATACACACATTACTGGGACTCATTGGTCCTAAGTGACCCTCATTGCCCCTAAACACAACTTATTGGTTATATACACACCTTATTGGGACTCATTGGTCCCAACTGACCCTCATGGCCCTTAAAAACACCTTATTGGGCCATTATTTGTCCTAAACACAACTTATTGGCCATCATTAGTCCTAAACACAACTTATTGGTTATATACACACCTTATTGGGACTCATTGGTCCCAACTGACCCTCATTGCCCCTAAAAACACCTTATTGGGCCATCATTAGTCCTAAACACAACTTATCGACCATCATTGGTCCCAACTGACCCTCGTTTCCCCTAAACACACCTTATTTGTATATACACACATTATTGGGACTCATTGGTCCTAAGTGACCCTCATTGCCCCTAAACACACCTTATTAGGCTATCATTGGTACTAAACACAACTTAATGGCTATCATTGGACCTAAACACAACTTATTGGTTATATACACACCTTATTAGGACTCATTGGTCCCATCTGACCCTCATTGCCCCTAAACACACCTTATTGGGCCATCATTGGTCCTAAACATAACTTGTTGCCCATCATTGGTCCTAAACACAACTTAGTGGTTATATACACACCTTATTGGGACTCATTGATCCCAACTGACCCTCATTGCCCCTAAAAACACCTTATTGGGCCATCATTGGTGCTAAACACAACTTATCGGCCATCATTGGTCCCAACTGACCCTCGTTTCCAATAAACACACCTTATTTGTATATACACACATTACTGGGACTCATTGGTCCTAAGTGACCCTCATTGCCCCTAAACACACCTTATTGGGCTATCATTGGTCCTAAACACAACTTATTAGCTATCATTGGTCCTAAACACAACTTATTGGTTATATACACACCTTATTAGGACTCATTGGTCCCAACTGACCCTCATTGCCCCAAAACACACCCTATTGGGCCATCATTTGTCCTAAACACAACTTATTGGCAATCATTGGTCCGAAACACAACTTATTGGTTATATACACACCTTATTAGGACTCATTGGTCCCAACTGGCCCTCATTGCCCATAAACACACCTTATTGGGCCATCATTGGTCCTAAACACAACTTATTGGCCATCATTAGTCCCAACTGACCCTCGTTTCCCCTAAACACACCTTATTGGTCCTATGTACACCTTATTGGTTATATACACACATTACTGGGACTCATTGGTCCTAAGTGACCCTCATTGCCCCTAAACACACCTTATTTGGCCATCATTGGTCCTAACCATAACTTATTGGCCATTATTGGTCCTATGCACAACTTATTGATTATATACACACCTTATTGGGACTCATTGGTCCCCAACTGACCCTCATTGCCCCTAAAGACACCTTACTGGGCCATCATTGGTGCTAACCCAACTTATCGGCCATCATTGGTCGCAACTGACCCTCGTTTCCCCTAAACACACCTTATTGGTCCTATGTACACCTTATTGGTTATATACACACATTACTAGGACTCATTGGTCCTAAGTGACCCTCATTGCCCCTAAACACACCTTATTGGGCCATCATTGGTCCTAAACACAACTTATTGGCTATCATTGGTCCTAAACACAACTTATTGGTTATATACACACCTTATTGGGACTCATTGGTCCCAACTGACCCTCATTACCCCTAAAAACACCTTATTGGGCCATTATTGGTCCAAACACAACTTATTGGCCATCATTAGTCCTAGACACAAGTTATTGGTTATATACACACCTTATTGGGACTCATTGGTCCCAACTGACCCTCATTGCCCCTAAAAACACCTTATTGGGCCATCATTGGTCCTAAACACAACTTATCGACCATCATTGGTCCCAACTGACCCTCGTTTCCCCTGAACACTCCTTATTTGTATATACACACATTATTGGGACTCATTGGTCCTAAGTGACCCTCATTGCCCCTAAACACACCTTATTAGGCTATCATTGGTCCTAAAAACAATTATTGGCTATCATTGGTCCTAAACACAACTTATTGGTAATATATACACCTTATTAGGACTCACTGGTCCCATCTGACCCTCATTGCCCTAAAACACACCTTATTGGGCCATCATTGGTCCTAAACACAACTTATTGCCCATCATTGGTCCTAAACATAACTTAGTGGTTATATACACACACCTTATTGGGACTCATTGATCCCAACTGACCCTCATTGCCCCTAAAAACACCTTATTGGGCCATCATTGGTGCTAAACACAACTTATCGGCCATCATTGGTCCCAACTGACCCTCGTTTCCAATAAACACACCTTATTGGTATATACACACATTATTGGGACTCATTGGTCCTAAGTGACCCTCATTGCCCCTAAACACACCTTATTGGGCTCTTATTGGTCCTAAACACAACTTATTGGCTATCATTGGTCCTAAACATAATTTATTGGTTATATACACACCTTATTAGGACTCATTGGTCCCAACTGACCCTCACTGCCCCTAAACACACCCTATTGGGCCATCATTTGTCCTAAACACAACTTATTGGCCATCATTGGTCCGAAACACAACTTATTGGTTATATACACACCTTATTAGGACTCATTGGTCCCAACTGGCCCTCATTGCCCATAAACACACCTTATTGGGCCATCATTGGTCCTAAACACAACTTATTGGCCATCATTAGTGCCAACTGACCCTCGTTTCCCCTAAACACAGCTTATTGGTCCTATGTACACCTTATTGGTTATATACACACATTGCTGGGACTCATTGGTCCTAAGTGACCCTCATTGCCCCTAAACACACCTTATTGGGCCATTATTGGTCCTAAACACAACTTATTGGCGATCATTGGTCCTAAACACAACTTATTGGTTATATACACACCTTATTGGGACTCATTGGTCCCAACTGACCCTCATTGCCCCTAAATACACCTTATTAGGCCATCATTGGTCCTAAACACAACTTATTGGTTATATACACACCTTATTCTTAAAATATTTTTGTTTTAGAGAAGAAGAACAAAACCGGAAGAACTAGAATTCCTCAGGGAGAAGATTTCATCTGGATTGAGAGAAGTTGAACAAAAACAGACGAACTAGAATTCCTGAGTTAGAAATTACTTTCCTTATAATTTATTTAAATATGATTCTAACTAGGCCCGCTAAATTCTAAAAGAGGCGGGATAAATTAATGAGCGAATTCAATTGAAAATTTCACATATCACTCTCGATTTCCCCAATTCCTCGCTCCCCATTTCTCCATTGCTCATTAATCAACAGAATTTTCCCTCCTTCCTATTACTTCTCCAATACACATGTTCACAATAAAGATTATTGAAAAGGGTTTTCAGTATTAGCAAAACAATCATTTTTAATAATCTTTGTTGTTGTATCTGTTAGAAAAAACAAACATGGACAAGTCTTGGATGATAACCAGTAGAACCGCGAAATCATATACCGATGGAGTTAAATCATTCTTAAAGTTTGCAGTTACAAATTTGTAAAAGATGGAAATTCCATGTCCCTGTGTTAAATGTCTAAACAATTACTCTTATCCTGTTCATGAGGTAGAATATCATTTGTGTTTCAAAGGGATTCGATCTGACTTATACAAGGTGGACTAAACACGGAAAGAAACACGAGCCCGCGGGAGAGGAACTTTACACGGAATCATTTTTCAATTCCGAAGTGCCATTCGATGCATTAGAAACAATAGAAATGGTCAGAGCTACTAAAATTTTCACTGGGACCATGAGAAGTTGCAAGAACGAATCATGGATGCTGAGAAGCCCCTGTATGAAGGAAGTCATACCTTCACAAAGTTATCTGCCTTGGTTCAACTACTAAACAAGCATGGAGCATCAGATAAGTTTTTTAATGTACTTTTAGCTTTGCTGAAATAGATGCTACCTGATGGTAATGAAATTGTGAAAAATACATATGAGGCCAAGAAGATTGTGAAGTCAATGGGTGCAGAGTACACCAAGATACATGTGTGTATCAATGATTGTATTCTTTACAGGAAGGAGAACAAGGACTTAACTGTATGTCCAACTTGTGGTGAGTCTAGGTGGAAGGTGGATGAGAGGACTAAGAAACTATACGACAATACTCCTGCAAAGGTAATGTGGTATTTCCCAATGATTCCAAGATTGAAACGACTGTTTCAAGTGAAAACCACATCAGAAGATCTAAGATGGCATGCCACCAGTTCCAAAATACCCTGTGTGTTACGCCACCCATCCGATTCACCGACATGGAAAGCTATAGATGACAGATATCCCGAAATCGCTAAAGATCCTAGAAGTCTTCGTCTTGGCATTTCAACTGATGGGGTCGACGTGAATAGAGGCAACAGGAATCACAGTGTGTGGCCGGTTCTATCTGTCATTTACAACCTTCCACATGGTTGTGTATGAAAGGAAAATTCATCATGCTTTCGTTATTAATATCGGGAGCGCCTGGAAACGATATTGATGTGTTTTTGGAACCATTAAGTGATTACTTAGAGCTGTTATTTGAACGATTAATGATTACCCTACACTTGGCACACTTTGTGGTTGCCCGTACAGTGGATTCAATGGTTGTGTGGTACGTCGGGAATAAACTAAATGCATTAGGCTTCCTTTCTTAGGCAAGCAGTGTTATGCTGGTCACAGAAGATATCTACCACATATGCATGCCTTCCGAAAGCAAACAGAGGCCTTCGATGGTAAACAAGAGTTGAAAGATGTGGCAGTTCCTATGACCGGGGAACAGATATACAACGAAGTTCAACATATCAGGAACAACTGGGGAAAGGGATTAAGGTGTGTCGATTCAGAAATCCCAGAGACCTCAACCGGAAGAGGGGGAAGATTGATAAGAGAACTAGAAATAACAAAGAGAAGCCACCATATTGGAAGAAATTCAATATATGGTTTCGAAGACTTAGATATTGGAGGCATAATAGTGTCCAACATTGCATTGATTTCATGCATATTGAAAAGAATGTGGCTGAGAGTCTTGTTGGAACTCTGATCAACCTTCCCGGAAAGACAAAGGATGGACTGAATGCTAGAAAGGATCTGAACTTTTTGTAGTTAAGACCAGAGTTGCAGCCTAAACAGAACAAGAACAACATAGTACTTCCTGCAGCGTGTTACACGTTACAAAAAGATGAAAAGGAAATGTTTTGTGACACGTTGTATAACTTGAAGGTTCCATAAGGAAATTGTTTTAACTTTTCTAGTTTCGTTAGTCTAAAGGGCAAGAAACTTATGGGGCTCAAGTCACATGACTATCATATGCTGATGCAACAGTTTTTGCCAATTGCAATTCGGTCAGTCCTGGCTGAACCGACAAGATATGCTATTATCAGGCTCTATTTTTTTTCAAATCAATATGCAGCAAAGAGATCAACGTCGAAGAACTAGATAAATTACAAGCAGATCTTTGTTTCACACTATGCCTGCTTGAGAAATATTTTCCACCATCATTTTTTGATGTTATGCTTTATTTGACGGTGCACCTTACTAGGGAGGTAAAATTATGTGGCCCAATATGCTTTCGATGGATGTATCCATTTGAAAGGTGTACGAAGGTAATTAAGGGCCACGTGAGAAACAAAACTAATCTAGAAGGGTACATTGCTGAGGAGAACATTGTAGAATAAACGATGGAGTTTCTCAGCGAATACCAAAAAAACATTATAACTATTGGTGTTCCAACAAAAAAGCATAGCAGTGCGGATGGAAGTCCTTGGTCAGCTAGTAGATCAGTTGAAGTCTCTCCAGAGCTCCTATCGAAAGCACATTTATTTGTGTTGCTAAATACGCCTGAAATTGAGCATTATATCGAGTAAGTAATTTAGATTATTAACCTTTTTTGATAAGTTTAATTAATTATAAAATTTTATAGATAACTTCAATTCATGTAATTGCAGAGAACACATGAAATTTTTGGAAAAGGAACATCCTGGTAGTAGACTAAATGAGCTGACGAAGAAGCAGAGCACAACATTTGGTAAATGGTCACGCAACAAGGTCAGCTAAATTTGCTTATCGTTTTAATTCCGGATGAACTGTAACTTTCCTGAACAACTAACCTGAATTGTCCAGAACAACTCTATTTTCTATCCGGATAAACTATAACCTTCCTGGTGAACTGAAACTATTTTCTTATTGTTTTGATTCCGGATGAACTGTAACTTTCCTGAAAAACTGACCTGACCTGTCCGGAACAACTCTATTTTCTATCCGGATGAACTATAACCATCCTAGTGAACTGAAACTATTTTCTTATTTTTTTTTATTCCGGGTGAACTGTAACTTTCCGGAACAACTGACCTGAGTTGTCCGGAACAACTCTATTTTCTATCCGGATGAACTATAACCTTTCTGGTGAACTGAAACTATTTTCTTATTGTTTTGATTCCGGATTAACTGTAACTTTCCATAACAACTGACCTGAGTTGTCTGGGATAACTCTATTTTCTATCTGGATGAACTATAACATTCTTGGTGAACTGAAACTATTTTCTTATTGTTTTGATTCCGGCTGAACTGTAACTTTCCTGAAAAACTGACCTGACTTGTCCGGAACAACTTTATTTAATTTTCGGAAGAACTATAACCTTCCTATTCCTAATGATCTCTCCTGATGAACCTACTATGAATTTTAGGTTGAAAAAGAGATGGCGGAGTCCCCAGAAACTATATCAAAGACCGTTAGGTGGATATCACATGGTCCACACAGAAGCGTGAGGAAATATGAAGTATATGACATCAATGGCTATTCATTTCGTACAAAATCTCGAGACGGTAGGGTTTACCAGAATAGCTGGGTTTGTGTAGAGGTAAATGACATGCACATCTCTAACGAGGTAGTAACCTATGGACAAAAACTTTACTATGGGGTTTTAAAAGAGATATGGCTACTAGAATACCATATTAAAAGCATCCCTTTGTTTATGTACGACTGGGTTGAGAATACACATGGGGTCAAAAAAGATAGTCTTGGTTACACTTTGGTCAACCTTAAAAGACTAGGTCACAAGGAGGACCTGTTCATTTTCGCGTCACACGCACTACAGTTGTTTTACGTCAAAGACCAGCTGGATAAAAAACTACATATTGTCTTTATAACACCTCCCAGAAATCACAGAGATTATTATGAAGACGATGCCAATGAGGAATTTAGTACAGTAGTTTTTCCTCACAACGATAATGTATTTCCGCCCGTAGATCCACGTGACAATGTTTACCATAGAGCTGACTGTACTAGAATGATATTACGTAAAACCGATTAATTGATCATTGTAATGTTTTTGAATTTTGTCAAATTACAGTCTCAATAATATTTGGTTTTTTGTCTTTATGTATTCTGTAATATTATGGATCTTAAATTTGAGTAAAGTGTTTCCTTGTTTTGATTGTGCCTGCAGATCTCCTCTCTTTGACCAAACCAGAATCAATAAAAGTCAAAAATAAACAAACAAAATCAACTGATGTTTTAACAAACACAATTATATATATAATCCAAAAGGTGTGATTCCATTAATACATTGATCTATAAAATTACAACTTAAAAACAACTAACCTAAAAGGGAGAAGAAGCGGCTGAAGACAAATCCCTCTTTGCTTTCTCACATGGTGCACTAGAGAGATTGTCTGAATCAACATAATGGCTACTTGCTGCTAATTAAGTGAAAAGAGAGAACAAGTCCCTCTTTCCTTTCTCACGTGCACTTGCTTCAGATCAAAAGGGAGAAGAAGCTGCTGAAGAAAATCAGGTTCATGGGGCCAAAATGGAGAAAAGCACCTGAAGAATATAAGTGTTGCAAACCTGAACATGTGCCCTTACTGCTGACTGTTATAAAATTATATAATAACTTAAAATATTCTCTCAGTAAAGCATTTGTATGAACCATTAGAGACCCCTCATCTCCATGGTTTCCACAATAACTTAAAATCTGCTCCCAGGAGATACAGAGTGCAATCTTTCCCTGCATAAGAAAATATTACCAAATCTGAGACTCATTTTTCAATCGAATTTCAATGGTGAAGATGATAACTTACCGTTTTCCACATACGGACGACGCCAATTCCACATTTTTTGCCAGCGATGATGGACAAAAAACAGAGAGAGAGACTTGGAAAAAAGGCGCATGGTGAAGATGATGATGAAAACTGATACTGAGATAAGTATATATCGATACTCGAGGGGCGTGGTAAATGAATATTTGAACGATAAAGTAAATGAAAAAGTAATGATTACAAGTGTCGTCGATTGTTCGTCTTCTTTTAGCCACCCAAAATTAAACAATGTTTAATATGAATGGCCATATCACAAGATTTTCAAACATGATAAACATATATAACCATCATATATTCAATTCTAACTACTAATATCATAATAAAATAAACATATAAAATATTGTTCTTAATTTGTTTATAAACATATACATCAATTAATTAATAATCTGTATCACTGCAATCTTTGGATATGTATCCTGAACTTGCATCGTCATTATCATCATCATCACGTCTTTCTTCAATCCGACCACTGTTTGCAAGATCTTGAACCCAATCGGCCACCGTATCCTTCACCTTTTGTTGAATGTAATTCCCGGAATCATTCCCATCTTTGTTAATCATGGGAATTTCACTCAATTTTTTGAAAAAGTTCATATCATAAGATCCCACAATTTCATTCACAGAAAAAAAAATTACTCTCTTCACTGTTCATGTATTTCACTTCAATCTAGTTAGTAGAACTTAAATACTCCCAAGATTAGACAATTTAATCTTCATCTTCTTCATCTTCTTCGGATACAAATTCATTGAATTTTGTATCAAGGACACGGAATAATTTCGTTTCCTCAACAGAGTAGGCAAAACAATCAGGAATCTTCTACGCATGGAGTTGCCTCACGATGTTCTCATCGTTGTTTTTAATAACAGATTTGTGGGACTTGAAGGATCTTCTTCTCCTGTTACTGTCCAAAAGATACGATTATTCTTCACATACCAGTAAATAAGGGAGCGTTGATTATTAGCCATTTGATACAATAATTTCTATAAAGGAATTGGTGTAGAGAATTTGAGATCAATAAAGGGATGGCGGTAAAGGAAATTAACAATGATGATGTATATATAGGGTAGCAGATTTGGACACGCTCGAATTGGTGTAAACAAAAAAAGCGCGTTGTTTTAAAGGGAAACAAATCGTCTCCTTTCGCCACACATTTAATATTTTACTGTGACCATAAAATATATTTCTGTCACTCACAACCTACCATTTAGTCACGGTTAATATATGTGGTCATAGGTAACAGATTTTTGTTACTCACAACCTACTATTTAGTCACACAACCTAATAACAGTGGTCATATGTACTAGCTTTTAGCCACATAACTAATTAAAAACAGTGGCCATTGCTCCCATTTAGCCACGCATAATATATATTTAATAGTTTTGTTTTTTTTATTTACTAAGTAATAAAGTCTACTCTTCCGTCACACAACATTATTTACGCGTGGCCATATATTCCTTTTTGGTCATAAAATCTACTCTTCCGTCACACAACATTATTTAAGCGTGGCCATACATTCCTTTTTGTCACATGAATAAAAAATCATAAAAATTCTCTGGTCGTTTGGTGTATTTCGCCACTCTTTTTTAAGTGTGACAAATAAGTGCCACATGTTTTTTGTAAAACAGTGGCTAAAGCCACTGCACCTGATTGTTATTGTCACTTAAACAAAAAAAATATGTGGCTAAAAGGGTCCAAAGGCTATATATTTGGCCACGGGTCCAAAATATGTATGGCTAAAACTAGTGTTTCTTACCTTTAGCCACGTTTATGTGCGACTGGGTTGAGAATATACATGGGGTCAAAAAATATAGTCTTGGTTACATTTTGGTCAACCTTATAAGACTAGATCACAAGGAGGACCCGTTCATTTTCGCGTCACACGCACTACAGTTGTTTTACGTCAAAGACCAGCTGGATAAAAACTGCATATTGTCTTTATGACACCTCCCAGAAATTACAGAGATTATTATGAAGACGAAGCCAATGAGGAATTTGATACTGTAGTTTTTCCTCACAACGATAATCATGTATTGTCGCCCGTTGATCCACGTGACAATGTTTACCATAGAGCTAGCTGTACTGGAATGATATTACGTAAAACCGATTATTTGATCATTGTAATGTTTATGAATTTGTCAAATTTTAGTCTCAACAATATTTGGTTTTTTGTCTTTATGTATTCTGAAATATTATGGATCTTAATTTTCAGTCAAGTGTTTCCTTGTTTTGATTGTGCCTGCAGGTCTCCTCTCTTTGACCGGAACAGAGTTAATAAAAGTCAAAAATAAACAAACAGAATCAACTGCTGCTTTAACAAACACAATTACATATATAATCCAAAAGGTGTGATTCCATTAATACATTGATCTATAAAATTACAACTTAAAAACTACTAACTTAAAAGGGAGAAGAAGTGGTTGAAGACAAACCCCTCTTTGCTTTCTCACATGGTGCACTAGAGAGATTGTTTGAATCATCATAACGGCTACTTGCTGCTGATCAAGTGAAAAGAGACAACAAGCCCCTATTTGCTTTCTCACATGCACTTGCTTCAGATCAAAAGGGAGAAGAAGCTGCTGAAGAAAAATCAGATTCATGGGACCAAAAGGGAGAAAAGCACTTGAAGAATACAAGTGCTGCAATCCTGAACATGTTCCCTTACTGCTGACTGTTATAAAATTATACAATAACTTAAAATCTGCTCTCAGTAAAGCATTTGTATGAACCATTAAAGATTCCTCGTCTCCATGGTTTCCACAATAACTTAAAATCTGCTCCCAGGAGATACATAGTGCAATCTTTCCCTGCACAAGAAAAAACTACCAAATCAGAGACGCAATTTTCAATCGAATTTCAGTGGTGAAGATAATAACTTACGTTTTCCACATACGGATGACGCCAATTCCATATTTTTTGCCGGCGATGATGGACTGTTGATTATCGGCCATTTGATACCAGAATTGGTGTAAACGAATTGGTGTAGAGAACTTTGACATCAAGAAAGGGATGGTGGTAAAGGAAAGTAATAATGATGATGATATATAGGGTAGCAGATTTGAACGCTCGAATTGGTGTGAACGAAAAAAGCGCGTTGTTTTTTATGGAAACAAATTGTCTCTTTTCGCCACGCGTTTAATATTTTAGCCACATAACTAATTAAAAACAGTGGCCATTGCTTACATTTAGCCACGCATAATATATACTTAATAGTTTTATTTTTTTATTTACTAAGTAATAAAATCTACTCTTTCGTCAAATAACATTATTTAAGTGTAGCCATACATTCCTTTTTGGTCACATGAATAATAAATCATAAAAATTCTCTCGCCGTTTGGTGCATTTCGCCACTCTTTTTTAAGTGTGACAAATAAGTGCCACATGGTTTTGTAAAACAGTGGCTAAAGCCACTGTACCTGATTGTTGTTGTCACATAAACAAAAAATACGTGGCTAAAAGGGTCCAAAGGCTATATATTTGGCCACGGGTACAAAATATGTGTGGCTAAAACTAGTGTTTCTTACCTTTAGCCACGTTTATGTGCGACTGGGTTGGGGATACAGATGGGGTCAAAAAAGATAGTCTTGGTTACACTTTAGTCAACCTTAAAAGCATATGTCACAAAAAGGACCCGTTCATTTTCAGGTCACACACACGACAGTTGTATTACGTCAAAGACCAGCTGGATAAAAACTACATATTGTCTTTATAACACCTCACAGAAATTATAGAGATTATTATGAAGACGATGCCAATGAGGAATTTAGTACGGTAGTTTTTCCTCACAACGATAATGTATTGCCGCCCGTAGATCCACGTGACAATATTTACCATAGAGCTGATTGTACTAGAATGATATTACGTAAAACCGATTAATTGATCATTATAATGTTTTTGAATTTTGGCAAATTACAATCTTAACAATATTTGGTTTTTTGTCTTTATGTATTCTGTAATATTATGGATCTTAATTTTGAGTCAAGTGTTTCCTTTTTTTGATTGTGCATGCAGGTCTCCTTTCTTTGACCAAAGCAGAATCAATAAAAGTCAAAAATAAACAAACAAAATCAACTACTGCTTTAAGAAACACAATTACATATATAATCCAAAAGGTGTGATTCCATTAATATATTGATCTATAAAATTACAACTTAAAAACTACTAACTTAAAAGGGAGAAGAAGCGGCTGAAGACAAATCCCTCTTTACTTTCTCACATGGTGCACTAGAGAGATTGTTTGAATCATCATAACGGCTACTTGCTGCTGATCAAGTGAAAAAAGACAACAAGTCCCTCTTTGCTTTCTCACATGCACTAGCTTCAGATCAAAATGGAGAAGAAGCTGCTGAAGAAAAATCAGGTTCTTGGGGCCAAAAGGGAGAAAAGCACCTGAAGAATACAAGTGCTGTAAACCTGAACATGTGCCTTTACTGCTGACTGTTTTAAAATTATACAATAACTTAAAATCTGCTCTCGGTAAAGCATTTGTATGAACCATTAGAGAATCCTCGTCGCCATGGTTTCCACAATAACTTAAAATTTGCTCCCAGGAGATACAGAGTGCAATCTTTCCCTGCACAAGAAAAAATTACCAAATCTGAGACGCAGTTTTCAATCGAATTTTAGTGGTGAAGATGATAACTTACCGTTTTCCACATACGGATGACGCTAATTCCACATTTTTTTTCCTGGGATGATGGACCGTTGATTATTGGCCATTTGATACCAGTAATTAAGGGACCGTTGATTATCGGCCATTTGATACCAGAATTGGAGTAAACGAATTGGTGTAGAGAATTTGAGATCAAGAAAGGGATGGGGGTAAAGAAAAAAATCAATGATGATGATATATAGGGTAGCAAATTTGAACACACTCGAATTGGTGTAAACGAAAAAAGCGCGTTGTTTTAGAGGGAAACAAATCGTCTTTTTTCGCCACGCGTTTAATATTTTACCATGACCATGAAATAGATTTTTGTCACTCACAACCTACCATTTAGTTACGGTTAATATATGTGGCCATAGGTAGGCCTCACAGCTTTTAGCCACACCTAACGTGAGTACGCTTTAGCCACAAACGATAGTGGTTTGCTCACATTTAGCCACGCATAATATATACTTAATAGTTTTGTTTTTTTTTTATTTACTAAGTAATAAAATCTACTCTTCCGTCACACAATATTATTTAAGCGTAGCCATACATTCCTTTTTGGTCACATGAATAAAAAATCATAAAAATTATGTGGTCGTTTGGTGGATTTCGCCACTCTTTTTTAAGTGTGACAAATAAGTGCCACATGGTTTTGTAAAACAGTGGCTAAAGCCACTGCACCTGATTGTTGTTGTCATATAAACAAAAAAAATACGTGGCTAAAAGGGTTCAAAGGCTATATATTTGGCCACAGGTACAAAATATGTGTGGCTAAAACTAGTGTTTCTTACCTTTAGCCATGTTTTTTTAAAAACCATGGCTTGGCATTTTCGAAAAAACCGTGGCTAAAGCCACTTTTTAACGTAGTGATAATACATTACTACTAGCACATTAACTCTTTACGATTAGGTCTCACTAAGTTCGTATGCGTCTTAAGGTGTTATCATCAGGAAATCATCATCTTGTAACAAAACCTACAACATGTACAAATAAAAGGTCAACTATGAATAATTGGTGGGCAAAGATAGGTTTGATATACTATGATAGTTTAAAACATGCGATCTACGAGTTATATGTACATTCTTGATAGGATAAACAAGCATTGATATAGTACACATAGAGTGGTGTAATCCAACGCTTGACAAATAAGGCTTCCAATCACCCAACACCAGTTACCGGTCAAGTTAGGTGGACTGCCAACCAATAGATCTATTATTGTAACCCGGCCTTTTGAGTGTTAATATTACTCCTTGAAATTGATATTGAAATTGACATTGCCATTGACATTGAAATAGATTCCATCCGCAACAATAATAATCCACACACGTTCAACATACTAGAACACACATAACAATCATAGAGTTCGCATGAAATTTGAAAGTAATGAAATAGATATTTGAGATTGATATGGTGTACATGTTGCACCCCAAAACGATAAAAGAAAAGGGGCTATGAATACTCACATGGAATGGAGACACTAATGAAAGAATGACACCACGGAATGAAATAGTTGGAACCGAAGAGGACCTTCACGACTAGACAATATAGAAAAATAGACAAATAAATATTTAACTTCACGTCTCACAGTGACACAATCGACTCGACGACACGTTGGTAATGGTGATACGTACGTTTATGAGGGTCAATCCTAAACTAAGGATGTAAACATAATGTTCTAGAGATATACACATTCCTCATGAAGCATACAGGGTCCACATGATAGCTATGTGACAACATGTAACAACATTCATACAAGTACAACATGAGTAACCCTAGATCTAATCATCAAGATACATGCATGTGCTAGATCTGGTCATGTTACCACATAAAAGTCCAATCTTGGTCATAATCACATAGATCTAGCAAGAACCAACATGCATGACATAGATCTAACCCTAATCCATCATAAAGATGCAATCTTTTATCATGAATCACATATATCTAGCAAGAATAAGCATGCATGGCATAGGTGTAACCCTAATTATACATAAAGATGCAATCTTGATCAAGATTCGCATAGATCTAGCAAGAATCAACATGGATGATATAGATCTAACCCTAATCCACCATAAAGGTACAATCTTAATCATGAATCACATAGATCTAACAAGAATCAACATGCATGTTATAGATATAAGCCTAACCCATCATAAAAATGCAACCTTGATCATGAATCACATAGATCTAGCAAGAATCAACATGCATGACATATATCTAACCCTAATCCATCATAAAGATGCAACCTTGATCATGTATCACATAGATCTAGCAAGAATCAACATGCATGACATAGATCTAACCCTAAACCATCATAAAAATGCAAACCTGATCAACTAATCCATAGATCTATTATCAAACATCATGTATGACACAAATCTAACCTAATCCATCATAAGGAACTTACATGAATCGAAAGAAAAGGGAAGAAATAGGATAAATCAAGCTTGAATCATTGATGATTTAGCTCCAAAATCAAGATGGGATGAAGAACATATGAAGATCAGCTCATTTCAGCCGTTTAGGAGGTTTGGGAGGTGAGAAATGAGGAGCATAGGGGCTAATGGGGTTTAAATAGGAGAGTTTTAGGGTTTTGCTGAAAATGACACTACAGGCGTATCGCCTGGAGCATTAGGTTGCTCAAAGCGATACACTTGGAGCTTACCCGAACTGATATTTTACCGTTTTTAATGTTTTCGAGTCCCGTTTCCACCCAATACATCATCCAATCATGTTAACCATATTTAATCCACTCAATATGAATATAAATATGTCACCTAAATCCACATGTTACCTAACTCCTAAGGATGCACAAATTAGGTCAAACTACACACTTTGGTCGGTTTTGACGTATGTATCGATTTGGGGCCATTCACCAACGTTTCGTGACTCGATTAAATGTGTGATGACTCGTGACATTATAAGTGATTATGAGATTCATAATTATGCCTAATTTGACTTACGATACAGAAACACGAGATTCCCGGTAAATGACGAATCGCGTACCAAAATCACGTAAAAACCAGAAATTACTTTATTTTCGATTTAAGGAATCCAATTTAATCCAATTGATTTTAATTAAGTATTTTGTAACAGCCCAGACCCGTCGCACCAAGATATTGTCCGCTTTGGCAGCCGGCATGCCCTCAGACATCCGCCCCTCACGGATTTAAAACGCGTCTTGATAGGGGAGGTATCCACACCCTTATAAAGCGGTGTTTAGTTCTCCTCCCCACCAATGTGGGATGTTACAATCCTCCCCCCTTAGGGGACCAGCGTCCTCGCTGGCACACTGGCCGACGACTGGCTCTGATACCATCTGTAACAGCCCAGACCCGTCGCAACAAGATATTGTCCGCTTTGGCAGCCGGCATGCCCTCAGACATCCGCCGTTGTTGTTGTGGCGACACCATGTCCATGAGTCTCCTAAAGGAGAACATAAACACAGGCCGACGTGTCCTCAAAAGGCCCGAAGCAAAATGAACGGTCCTCATGAGGCCATGTGGTTGTACGTGTTCACGGGTCCCCACCAATGTGGGATGTTACATATTTCATTTTGAAAAAATATTATAAATAATTTAAAAACATTATTCGGGCTATAAACACCCAAAAGTTCTCCCGGTACTTAACAATTCGCAAATTGCTAAATCGCCGGGTTTCAAAATGGGTCGGGTTTTATAACCGGGAAAAATGCAGATGTTACATACCTCCTCCACCTATCTGGATATTTCATTTTTCTAAGCATGGAATCAAGGAAATCCTAATCGACCGTCTCATATGCTTTGGCAAAGTCAATCTTAAAGAGAAGAATCAGGCGTTAATTTTTTTACACCAATTTACCACTTCGTTAACGATGAGGGCACCATCATTGATATTTCGACCAGAAACAACAGCCATTTGAGGCTTACATATTACCGACCTAATGGAGACTTTCATACGGTTGGCGAGCACTTTAGACACCACTTTAGGAATACTTCCAACAAGACTAATTGGTCTATAGTCTACGAAAGATTGAGGATCCTTACGTTTTGTGATTAGATAAATAAAGGCCACACCACACCGCCGACCTAAAGATCCTTCTTCATAAAATCTGTTAAAAAATCTTCACAAAGTCTGCTTCAAAATATCCTAGAATCTCTTAATAAATTTAAAATTTAAAACCATTCGGACCCGGGGCTTTATCACTACCACAGTCACACACCGCATCTTTAATCTCTTGTTTAGAAAAAGGAAGAGTCAAGAAATTCATCTCATCCATTGAAAGAGTCATGATCCTGTCACAAAGAATTGAAGGCTTCCAGTCACTATCTTTTTTGAATTTGTCACTAAAAAATTTCCAAGCCAATTTTTTAACCAATATCGGATCTGTTTCCCATCTACCGTCCATATTTAACCCATGAATCTGACTAGCCGCCTTGTGAGAGTTAACGATACCATGGAAAAATGTTGAATTTTCATCCCCATCGATTGCCCATTTAACTCTAGATTTCTGTTTAACCTCTTCAATACGTTGATTTTCGATCTCCAGAAGCCATTTTCTACTTTGTTCCTATCTCTACATATCACCCGAAGAAAGCGTAGTAGCCACTGCCATTGCTTCCATCTTTTGACAAAACTTCATCGCCTCTTCTTTTTCCTTGTTTTTCATTTCTTTAACTTGAGCACGCCATGATTTTACCTCCAACTTAATGCTTTTCAATTTGTTCAAAAGGATCACGTCCAGTTTGTCACTAAAATCATTCGTCACCTTTGCAACCCTACTTCTAACCACCTGATCAATATCCGGGTGATTTAACCAAGACAAATAAAATCTGAACGAAGGAGGCCCGTAATCCACTGCTAATAGTTTGAGAAATATTAACATAATTAAGATTTAACTTGTAAAACCAAAAAAAATACTAAAATTTAACCTTTTTGTTCAAAAATGAGCCATTGGCGTAAATTCAATTTTACAATTGCCACCTTCTTAGTTTTATAAACGTTTCAATGTGATTTTTTTTAAGACGAGTCATTAATGTAAATTTTATTCTAAACGACGCGGTGAATATTAGTGTACAAATAGTCAAAATCGAGGCTTACAAATTTTAACACCCCCACCACAGTGCGCGACACGGTTTCTTCCATTTGTTTTATTATAACTTGATATATCTCATTGATGTTAAAAACGAACAATAAGAACAAGAAATTGATATTGAATTGAATCTAAAATGCTTCCGTATTATTGAAGGAAAAGTGATTGTGGCTACAATTGAATCAATTACAAACTGAAATAAAAATCCCTAATATATTAGCTACTAACTAACATCTAATGGCCATATGAGCAATAATACCCGCTTAATAAAAGATTAACCCATTTTGATAATATTAGTCCATGATCAACCCGATATTGACAAAATCACCCTTGAAGTTTATTTGACCTCCGTTGATTGTCCAGGATCACATTTTAACAATTCTTCACCTTGATCCGATGTCAACAAGCATGAGAAACACACATGTGACTAGAATCAAACTACAACACCTTAACCATCAATGAGCAACAGTGATTCATTGAATTTGAATACTCAAAAGACAATTAAGATATTATAAGAACGATCAAGCCAACAATAAAAGCAGAAAATCTGAATTAACTAAATTCCAAGCATGCCAATACACCTTAAGAACTTCACTCCTGGTAATGCTTTTGTGAATATATCAGCACCATTATCATTTGTTTTGATCTAACTCACTAATACCTCTTTGGAGTTAATCACATCTCTAAGAAAATAAAGTTGAACATTGATGTGCTTAGTTTCTTTCATGAAAAACAATGTTCTTAGAGAGTTGAGCAGCACCTTGGTTATCACATAACAGTTTAGCACTGGTAACTTGAATTCCCAGTTCTTAAACAAGACCTTTTAACCAAATTGCCTCTTTGATGGCTTCAGTAAGGGCAATGTACTCTACCTCAGTACTGGATAAAGCAACAACTACTCCTTGAAGTGTAGCTTTCCAACTAACAATATTTTTTAAGACTTTGAAACAATAACCTGTTACATACCTCCCTGTATCAATGTCCTTGACATAATCAAAATCCACACAACCAAGAACATGACTGCCAAGATCATCAAGACAACCATTAGGACCATAAATCGAGCCAAGATCCTGAGTTCTTGCAAGATATCTAATAAACCATTTAACTCCATCCCAATGAGCTTTTCCAGGATTAGCTAAGAACTTGCTTACTACACTTACACCATAGCTGATATCTGGTCTTGTACAGACCATTAAGTACATCATGCTGCCCACAACATTAGCATATGGTACAGTTTCCAAAACTTCAATTCATCCTCATCAATAAGACAATTTAGTGATGACAGATTAAAGTATTGAGCAAATGGAGACTTCACCAGTTTACAAGACGACATATTAAAATTTTCAACACTTTCTTATTGTACTTTGTTTGAGTAATCTTCAAAATTCTTTTAGCCCTGTCCCTCTTAATTTCCATGCCAATGATCTTCTCAGCCTTACCTAACTTCTTCGTGTCAAACTCAGCCTTTAACAAGTCCTTATGGATCTCTTCTTTCTAATTAACCATGTAGGAAAGTTGTTTTTACATCAAGCTGCTCGAATTATAAGTGCAATAGGGCTGTGACAGACAAATTTACTCTAATGGATGAGTGTTTTACAACAGGACTAAAATATATCATGATAATATAATCCTGCCCTTTCTGTAAACCCTTTGGCCACTAACATGGCCTTGTTCCTTGGTTCCTTACCACTATTGATAGCATCTTTCACCTTAAACAACCACTTAAAGGAGTTATCCTTTTTTTCAGTTGGCTTCCTTACAAGATCCCAACTCTGATTCTTGTGAAGATATTCAGTTTCTTCTTACATAGCTGCTAGCCATTTGTCACTTCATTGGACTTAAGTGCATCAGGGTATGTGATAGGTATCTCTATGATATTAGTTTTAGTAGCCATGAACACAAAAGCAGAAATATCCTCATCATTCTAAACCTCAATGGTTTCATGATAGGCCTTCTAGGTCTATCTTTAGAAATGTTATATCCTAGTTGTTCTCCATCAGTCTCTTGATGCTCCACCTCACTAGTAACCTCCTCATGAACTTCCCCAGGCTCCACCTTAGTGCTAATCTCTTTCTATTTGAAACTAACATCATTACAACTTGACTTTATTTAATTACATCTTTAGAGTGGACATCTTCCTTGAAGGTAACATCCATGCTAACAATGGTCCTTTGACTACCTTCTTCAAGTCTCCACAACATATGGCCTTTAATACCCTCAAGATAGCCCAGAAATATACACTTTTGTGCCCTTGCATCTAGCTTATCTTGTTTCAAATGAGAATATGCCAGTGAACCAAATACCTTGAGATCATTGTAGTCACTTTTAACTCCTAACCACATTTCCATAGGAGTTTTCATGTTTATAGCAGATGATGAACTTCTATTTACAAGATAAGTTTCTGTATTTACAGCCGCAGTCCAGAACTTCTTGGGAAGACCAGAACTTACCAACATACACCTGACCTTGTTGAGAAGGGTCTATTCATCATTTCAACCAATCCTTTATGTTAAGGATTTCTAGTAAAAGTCAAGTGTCTCCTTATACAATGAGTTTTGAAGAAATGGTTAAATATTCCACTGCAAAATTCAAGCCCATTATCAGTCCTCAATTTCTTGAGCCTTTTACCTATCTGAGTCTCCACAAGAGTCTTCTATTCTTTAAATTTCTCAAAAGTGTCACTTAATGTTTAGGTAAAAACACCCATACTCTCCTTGAGAAATCATCAATTATGGATAAGAAGTAACTGGCACCACCCGAGGATATGGTTCTCACAGGTCCCCATATATTAGCATGCACGTAGTCTAAGATCTCTTTAGAACTATGTTGCCCTATACTGAATCTGACCTAATGTTGCTTTAACCATCACACATGTTTCACAAAACCCTGCCCTCTGACCATTATACTTTCCTAAGTAACCTTTCTTCTTCAATTCAAGCAACCCCTGATCACTAATATGCCCAAGCCTCCTATTCCATAACATTAACTCATCAACTTGCTTCTCATCAATCACTGGAGTAGCACATGGACTTATACTACCATCTAACGGGTAGATCTTATTATCACATCTTGTGCCTGATAACACTATTCTAGACCCCTTCATAACTTTGTTCCTGCCATTTTTAATACTAACCCCACATCATTCTTTCACAAATGTGACTAATGAAATAAGATTTCTAGTGAGATAAGGAATGTACCTTGGTTTTACAAATCAATTATGATCCATTGTTAAGACAGAGGGTGACGGTTCCTTCTCCTAATATCTCACATGGTCTAATGTCTCCAAGTTTTACAGATCCCATGTTCTTGTACTGAAGCTTCTTCATATATGACTTATGTTGAGTCAATTGATATCTTCGGCCAGAGTCAAGAATCCACATCTCATTGCACTTGCCTTTAGCCACCATTAGCACATTAGAACTTTCATATCCATCATTTGATTCGTCTTTAGAGGCATAAACTTGAGGTTTAGTATACACTTGATCATACTTCTTCTTGGTCTTTTCATGATATTCCCACTTCAAGTGTTTATCAGACCTACACACAAAACACATGAGCCTTGGCCTTGGCTTAGATCTGGCATGATTCCTTTCCTTCGGACCCCTTGAATCAAGCATTCATCTTACAAACAGGGGAAAAGTATTTAAAGGGCCCGGCCGGGCCCCGGCCCGTCCTTTTTTTCGCTCAGAAGTACCCAGTTTTACCTATTTCGTCCGAATTTCTTTTACAGTTAGCTCGTCCCGCTCCAACTTTTTAATCAAAAAAATTTATATACCAAGTTGGCCCATCTATGATTAGAAAAAAAAATATCTAATAAAGTTGAAAACTTACAAAGTTACAATACTTAATACGTTTTAGAATTTATAACCAATTAAGTAAAAGTTTTTTAATGAAATTAATGATAAGTATAAGGGGGTTAAATGTAAATAAGTTAATATATATATATATATATATATATATATATATATATATATATATAGGAGAGGATCATTTGAGAACCAATTGGGTTTGAGAACTAAAAAGAACCAATCTAAGCCACTAGTTTATATATATGGAACCCCCCCCCCCCCACCCATGAATTATAGTGGTCCCCACCTGAAATTAGTGGTTGATATTTAGTTCTTAAAAGTTCTCAAAATAAAAAGTTCTCATATGAACCTAACCCTATATATATATATATATATATATATATATATATATATATATATATATATATATATTACATTCAATTTCCTATTTCCAGCCCCAAATCCATCGTTGTTCATGTGATTGAGAGAAAACCCATCCAGCCCCTCGCCCCTGCTCCAGCCTCCATCGTAATTTCGACCTCCTCCACTTCCGCCGAACGCAGGTTGACCGTCGACCACCCTTTCCTGCCACCGTCGGCTGCTATTGTGGTTGCGGCTCTACCTCTCTCTGGTTGCTACTGTGTTGATACATAATATGTGCGTCATGTGAAGTATCTGAATGAGACGATGTGAAGATCAAGATACAAGTTCAAACTGATTGCCGAACCAGGTTCGAACCTGGAGTTCGGACCGGCCAAACCTGGAGTTCGGACAGGGTTCGGCCCAGACGTGTATATATAGGAACTTTGTCTTGTATTCTGTAACGGAGAGAGGGGGACTAGATCTTAACTATGTGTTTTTTAGAGTGTTTCTCTAGAGAGCTTCATTGAGAGTTTGTAATTGAGTCTTTGTTGATTTCAATAAAACAAACTTTATTTACATCTCGTTTTCATTTCGTTCTTACTCTATGATCAAGCAAACCTCTAGTAAGATCCGTCTTACGGTTTTTTAATTGGTATCATAGTTGTTGGCTATTTCTATGGTCTAAATTCATTATTTTTCTTAAGTTTGAGACGTTAAATCTTCAGTTAGTTGTGATTGAAAGTGTTTCTAATTTATTTTTAATCAATCGAGTCTTTCTGAGTAATGAATTTACCTATCAGAAGCATCTGGATGTCGAAATTCGATCAAATTCTGAATCTGGTGCGATTTTGAAAATTTCCAATCAAGTTCGTCTCAGGTTCGGCCAGAGAACAGGTCTGAAAAATAACTGCCCCGAACTCCAGGTTCGGGCAGCGTTTGGACATGTTCGGACGTCCGAAGGTCAGGTTTGGATGAGGTTCGGATGAGGTTCAATGAGATTCGGAAAGATCAGGTTCGGATAAGGTTCGAACAAAGTTCGGACCAGCCAGGGGCTCTGCCCCTTGGACCCCGCTTCTCAGGGGCGCTGCCCCCGAACCCCCGTTAGGTGGGAATTTCAAAGAAGAGGATCAGTTATCGGGTTTACCCTTGATTCGGTAGCTGAGGGGTGTTATGTTTGAAGAAAATCCAGATTACGGTATTTGTTATGAGTTAGTGATCGAATTTCAAGTATTGAGTTTGTGGGTAGTCATTGTTCTTGATGATGGACAGAGATTCCAGAACGCGTGTTTCTGATGATGGACAGAGATTCGGAGACATGGTTATGATTACTTGGGAACGTTTGTCGTAGATTATCTTTTTACACAAACTGAAGATTAAATGAGATTAAAGATTTCGTTGCGGGCCACTTGAGTTTATCATTCCACTAAAAATATGCGGGGTTGGAATCATAAGAAAGTGAAGATTTTAATATGTCACTTGTTTAAGGGGAAATTGGGAACCCTAAAACTTTCAAGTTTCATGATTGAAAAAGTGAATATTCAAAAGCAATCAATTCAGGGATGATGGTAATTTTTTATCTTCATTGAAAGGTGGTGTTTTCTGATGTTCGTGCGAACTGATATGCCAAAGTTTTCGGTTATGGTTTGGAACTCTTTGTCATATGCCTGATACTTTCTTGAGTTGTGAAGACTTGGTCAGATTCCAGTCTGCAACGAGATATACGTTTACCGGAGTAATATATTGGGATGGATTTCATGCTGAGGGGAAATTTCCATAATTGAAGATGCTGACCGTGTCTGTTTTCATAAAGATCAGAATGTATTACAATTTGGTGAAGATTGAAGATTTCTGTAAAAATGCAGTGATGTTCAAGAATGTCTGTAAAAGTTTTTGGATACAACTTATGAAGTGAACCGTTATCATATTCCTGATGTGGAAGTGCTTGAAGCGAGGGGGAACTGTATTGGTTGTGGCCATTGTACAGGATTGATGAACTATTTCCTGCATACCTGATGTTTCAGTTAAGGGGAGTTTGCTAAAAATAGAGGCGTCTGCAGCAAGCTGACTGAAGATTGCTAGAAGATCAAAGTCTGGATTCGACAGTAACGTCCAAGGGGGAATTTGTTGATACCTGAATCTTGTGTGGCCGTTACTGTTCGAATTGTCAAATAGACTGATTTATCAGAGACATGAACTGGGGTCCGAACCTCAACCGAACTCCAGGTTCGGAGTCGTCCGAACCTTAGACGAACTCCAAGTTCGGAGGGAGTTCGGACATAGTTCAGAGGTTCCAGGTTCGGACAGAATGAAGAAGTATAAATAGTTTCGTCTTTGTATTTCTTTGTAAGTTTTTGTCCAAAGTCTGTCCAGTTCAATGTGTTGAGAGGGGAGGTTTTGTCCAACCTCCCGTGGAGCATAATCGTTTGTATACTCCTTCGGTTTATGTAATCATTTAACACGATATATGACAAAACTTCCGTCTTGATATTATCTACCATAGAATCGATCCGTATATGCATTTTCAAGTGGTGTCAGAGGGAGAAATTTGGAAAATATAAAAAAAATAATGAAAAAAATTGAGAAATTGATCCGACAAAACTGAGAAATGATAGTGAAAAAAAATTAGAGCAAACTAATGATAATCACATCGATTTCACCACGTGAATCAAAAAGTCGCAGGTGGAGTATGTAGCCCTTTTGACCCTTTAGGAGGAAAGCGACATCAGCATATACGTTTATCTGCCATGGATAGATTAACTCTAAAAGTTGTAGGTACTTGCATAATTTGTGGATGTGCATGACTAATCTGATATTTGCAAGTAAGATATAAACATAAAGCTTGCCTGATAATCTTTGGTTGTTTGCTTCTTGATGAATGCTATGTGATGATTCTGACAAAAATAGAATAAAGAGATATCCTGATGAATGCATGTTTTTATTTTGAAAGATTTAAACTTGTTTGATTTTCTTTATTTTGTCAAACGATCGGACTTTCTTTGTGTATCGAAAGGTCGACCTGATCGTTGTTCGTTTGACATTCTGCTTTATTTTCTTTGGTGTTTTCGTATAGTTCATCGTATTTTCTCTGCGTATACAGAAGTATCGACCTGATCGTTGTTGAATTATACAACTTCAACTTGTTTTGCTTTCTTATTTTCTCAAATACTTGGGCTTTCTCTTCGTGTCCACAAGACCGACCTGATTGCTAGGTATTTGAGGTTCTGCTTTTTTTTTGCATGACTCATCAAGGATGATTAAAATTTGCTTCTATATGATAAACATGATGATATGTCAGTATTTCTGATAGAGTGGATGCCGAGTTATCAGTGCATGATAATATTACCTTAAGCATATCTGAAAACGATAAAAAATGATTGGTGCATGATGAAATACATAAATGTTGTATTTGCGATTATCTTAGCTTGCATGTTGATTAAGACCGAAATTGAAATGTGCTAGATGCGTTATGTCTGATATGATCTTGCGTCGTGATCTTTCTCGCAAAATACCAAAAATAGAATTTGTTTCCGCATTGCATTTTCATTTCATATCAGAAAAGTACAAAAAGATTTTTGGTGTGTTTTAACATAAGTTTGAAAAATCAAAAAGATTTTAGGTTTGTTTTGCTATAAACTTTCTAAAAGCCAAAAAGATTTTACTTCTTATTTGTTTTCGATTGATCGACACAAGATACGAAAAACATTTTCGAAACCAATATCTTGGATTCTCAAAGAGAAGTTTTGCGTCAAGATTATTTATGTTGGCCAGGTACTCAAAGGAAAGAGTTCATCACAACTTCAAGTCTTCTGAAGCTGTTGATAAGGATGAAAGAAACTGTGCATCGTCAAATATTCAAGATCAAGCTACCATCAAGTTGAGGGGGAGTATGTTCATAGAACATGTTTTAACTGGCGAACAGATGCTGCACATGACGAGGGGGAGTTTGTTGATACATAATATGTGCGTCATGTCAAGTATCTGAACGAGACGATGTAAAGATCAAGATACAAGTTCAAGCTGATTGCCGAACCAAGTCCGAACCTGGAGTTCAGACAGGGTTCGACCCATACGTGTATATATAGGAACTTTGTCATGTATTCTGTAATAGAGAGAGGGAGACTAGATCTTAACTATGTGTTTTTTAGAGTGTTTCTCTAGAGAGCTTCATTGAGATTCGACCCTTCACCCTTCACCCTGCTTACAAACAACCCTTCACCCTGATCTTCTTTAACATCTAATCTTCTTTTAAGTCCCTTTGAGTTTAATGAAAATAACACTTCTTCCAAAGAGAGTGTATCTCTCCCACACAACATTGTGTAAACGAAGTGTTCAAAGGAAGTGGGTAGTGAGGTCAAAAATTGTATTGCTTGATCCTCATCACTCAATTTGTTATCAATGTTTTCAAGATCCATGATGATCTTCTTTAACTCATCCTTCTCTATGGACTTACCCGGAGCCATATGAAATGTCAATAACCTTCTCTTCAAATACAGCCGGTTAGCAAGACTCTTTGCCATGTACAGGGATTCGACCTTCAACCAGATCGAAAAGGCAGTCTACTCTTTTGAAACCTCCCTCAATAGACGGTCCCCCTAGGCTTAGAACAATGGAACTGTGATCCTTTGTAAGCATTCTCTTCTAAGCGCACCGGTTTATTAGTTTCACCCAGAAGAGTATTTATGATCCCTTGATGAACAAGAAGTGCTCTCATCTTCATCCTCCACAGGATGAAATCGTTCTTCTCGTCAAAATTCTCTAACTCAAACTTGGTGGACACCATGGATGTCGATTAATCACTAACACATCGATCATTTTCTTTAATCAGCCAACGATGGCTCTGATACCAGTTGTTGAAATCAAACAACAAGAAGAGGAAATTGATATCGAATTGAATCTCAAATGCTTTCGTATTATTAAAGGAAAAGTGACTGTGGCTACAATTAAATCAATTACAAACTGAAATAAAAATCCCTAATATACCAGCTTAGCTACTAACTAACATCTAACGGCCATATGAACACTAATCCCCGCTTAACAAAATATTAAGCCATTTTGACAATATTAGTCCCTGATCAACCCGATATTAACACAATCACCTCTAAAGTTTATTTGACCTCCGTTGACCATCCAGGATCACATTTTAATAATTAATTTAACAATATATTAGTTTGTTTTGTTTCAATTTTTATTCATAACGATACTTGTATATGAATAAATTTTCAAGTTTTAGTTACAGCGAATTATTTATTAATTAATTATTAATTATTTGATTGTTTTGTTTAGATATATTTTTTATATCAACTCATATATCCATCTAATTTACTCTACAATCTAAAGGACTAGGAATAAAACCCCTTACATACACCAAGATACTAGTTGGGCTAAATCCTTTTTATATTTAGAGGTATTATATCTTGTGTAATAATCCCAGACCCTACTAACAGTATATTTTATGCTTTTGGTCGGACTCTACTAGGTATGTGTTGTTGTTGTATTTGATGTAATAAATAGAAGAGTTAATTACGGTTTGCATCACTATGGGTTGCCAACCTTTGTCACCTAAGTCCAAAGGTTGAAAAATTTACGGCTGACACTCGGTGGTTTTGTATTTTTGTGCGATTTGAGTCCTTTGGTAACGGGTTTTAATTTTTATTTTAACTCAAAGCTATTTCAGCCACTTAACACATGAGGCAGTAATTATGTTATTACTAAAAACAATATGTCAACTTTACATTTGTAAAGGTTTGTTTTGTAAATTATATTATTCATAAAAAAAGGGAGTAAACATACTGAGCAGGTATCTCTCTCCGCCCAACCACATCATTGGCGATTCGGCACTCTCGTCGCCGCTGCCATAGTGTAGAACCATTGCAACCACCTTCTCCAGGAGGACCCGGGAAGAGAAACAACACGAACTCCGGTGCTTGAACTCTACCAAACTGAAAGCTCCACCGTCGCAATTTCAGCCAGACAACCACCACCATGGACCGGCACCCAAAGCTCCAGCGTAGTCTTCTCATCAACCCCATAACCACTACCACCAACATCTCTCAAACCCATCACCTTCACCACTCACCACCGCCCTTTGCCATACACCACCATCTACCAGGCTACCACCACCATCGCCCACACTCACACCCTTGTCGGCGTTCCCCGTTTCAAAATCTCATTTACAGCAGCTCGGAAAAAGAGCGAGATAAACATATGAAAATCATTTTTGTATTTGTTTCTCAGTTGAAGATTTGTTTCAAAAAACCATGTTTCTTTTTAAAATTAAAAATTTCAAAACCCAGATATGATGTAATCCATCGGAGTTTGAAGATTGCATAGTGATGATGTAATCCACGACACCCTTAAATCGGTATCCAATCGCTACCACTACCACTGTTTGTAAAAATTGCAAGATACCCGATTGAGAAACTCGATCCATTTTGAACCTTCGCAATTTACCGATTTGTAAATTTTTGAAAACCGGAAGAATTTTCATGTGTTTACACCCCAATTAATGGATTTCGAATGATTTATAAACATTTTTCAAAACCAAATACTTAATTACAATCGATTGGAATCAAATTGGATGTCTTGAATTGAAAATAAAGCAATTTTGGGTTTTTTTTTTACGCAATTTCGGTACACGATTCGTCGTTTACCGAGAATCTCATATTTGGTCATCATATATCAAATGTAACATTTTTATGAGTCTAATAATCAATTATCATGTCATGAGTCATCACACACTTAATCGAGTCACGAATCGTTGGTGAATTGCTCAAAATCGATACGTACGTAAATTGGCCTGAAAATGTGTTATTGTTGCTCAATATTCAATGTTTGGTATGATAAATTCAATTTTATGTGCTTAAATGTGTCTTGTATGTTTGGGAATGAAAAATGATGAAAACGCGACTCGAAAAAGATAAAGAACGAAGAAGTTATAGCGAAAACGGTGAAACGGACCATAAAATGCAATTATTTAATTTAATCATCAAATGAAAATGTTTATATATCATATTGGTACTTGTTTCTAGTGGAAATGGCCAAATGAATCCAATGCTGATGAAAGAGGGACGAAAAACCCTAATTTACTTGGTCAAAACATTAACTTATAGCTCTGGTCAATGAAAGTCATAGCTGGTCAAACTGCAGCACTCACAGACCACGACACTTGAACCAGATGACCCTCACGGATTTCGAACCCCCAGAATCGGGAAAACCCTTTTAAAATCATTTCCATTCGCATTTGTCACCATTTTAACCACTTTTATCAAACCCTAATGACCATTGACGGCTGCTCTCGAACCACCACACCTAGATCATCATTTTAAGGATTCAAGGTCCGTTTTAGGTGATTTCAAGCATAGAAAGTGTCGGTTTTCATCGTTTTTAGTACGCTTTCTTCGTTTCTGGTACGCTTTCTTCGTTTCTTGACCTCGTATTTTCATGTTCATGCTTCTACTTGATAAAGATTCGATCTTTATGTGTTAGCAAGCATAGATCTTGGCAAATCATGTTAATGGAAGTTAGATCTAGTGATTTAGATGATTAAAGTTGTGTTTTTATTGATTTTAATGATGAAACCTTGTTGAATCTTGTTGGATTTTGATAGATTTTAGTCAAACTTGTTAAAAACTATATTTCTAAGCTTAGTTCATAATAAGGATGTGATATTCTTGATAGATCTTGAGTTCATTGGTGAAAAATGTCAAATTAATGGATTTTTCTATGAAAAATAAATGTATATATTGTGTATGTATGTCTAAATCCATAACAAAATGATGTATTGAAGATGAAAGATGATATATCTAGGTTTTCATGCATGACTTGTCATAAAAAAATTTGTGTGGAACGATTTGCAAGTTATGGTTCGAATCTCAAATTATGGTTTATGTTATAAATAATGATTTTTTTTTAAATAAATATATATTGAATGATTCATGCAAGATTATGTATACATGATATGATTATGACTAGATTAGTGCTAGGTAAATATTTAGCATCATATTTGTGGATTATGTGACTCCGTAGAAAATAAAGATATATCTAGGCGTCGGAAAATAAATAGTTAATAAATTATTCTTGTCGTCGCATGCTAGAGTTAGGGATGACTTTTTCCATGATTGCTATCGTACGTTATTACCATAATTACATCACCAACGAGTCGTCGAGTAGATTGTGTCGTGAGATTAAAATTATTTATTTATTTATTTAATTGAACAATTATTTATTTATTCGTTTATTCCTCCATCCGGTTTAGCTGTCGAGTTCGTCCGCGGGTTTATTCATCTTGAGTCATGGTGTCTTTCCCTCCTTTATATCTCTGCATCATATGAGTATTCATAGCCCATCTTTATTTAAACGATTTGGGGTGCAACATGTATCATATTCAAAACCTTTACTCGATATTTACTCTAAAATTACATGTGAATTCCATGTGATTATGTGTACTCTTGTATGTGAACTTGTGTGTTCATTTATGACTGCTTGTGACCAAGCTCGATATCATACTCGCGTGACATTATCTGTAAAAATCCGGGGTTACGGTGATAGATCTATTGGCTTGACTAGCCCACTTGGTTTGTCTCGCGTGTGGCACCTTGTGATTGGAAACCTTGATATCAGGGTTGGCTCATGCACCCCTATTTGCTCTATATCATTGTGGTTATCATACTCGATCACACTTAACACATTGGCTCGCATGTTTTTAATCTATGTAGTAAACTAAACATATGTTTACTCACCAACTATTCGTAGTTGACATTTATTCTATACATGTTGCAGGATATGCAGTCTGATGATGTTTTGCCATGATTAATGACACCATAGGATCGCATGCGGACATAGTTCTGACCTAAACTTAATGAAATTAATTGTTATTCTTGATGTATATCATTTGGATCATTGTATATTAATTGAATTATTTTGAAATGGGTTGATTAATAATATCGCAACATTGAATAGTGTTGTGTGCATCTGGTCAATCATCGTGTCCCGGTATCTTCCGTTGTCGGTTGGGGTGTGACAGATTGGTATCAGAGCCACGGCTATAGGGATCTAGGTTATTAGAACCTGTTTGACCTAGACTTATGCCTTAGGTTTCCTACATGAGTTCCTCATGCATAACATGCCTATATGAATTATATGTCCTATAATTGCTTCTTAATCATGCGTATTTAACTATTTCTCTTATCGATTTAGCACGCACTTATACACAAATTACTTGAGGCTTCCTAGCCTCTTTCCTTAGAAATGGTGCCTTACGTACCATTTAGGATGTTGATTTCTGATTTTATGATCTCGTCAGACACATGGTCTTAATGATTGACATGTAGTAACTGGAAGGGTGGAAGCACCAGTAATCGGGGTCTCTGACTAGAAAAGCGTTGCGTATAAAGTCGAATTGACGGACCCGGACGCTCACCTGTGACGCCCCGATGAGAGTGCCGAAATCTATTAGGCCAAAGCATGTCAAACACTAGGATCTTACTCTGATCAGTCACGGTTGTAGTTTCCCACTCGGGAAATGAGGGCCATTCCGTATGTTTTCAAAAATCATTTGATTTTGTGTTTTACGCGTTGTATGTACAACTTTTAATAACCTATGATAATTTGAGTTACATCATCTCACTATCACACACTTAACCTATTGTGCCCTAAATGGAATTTTGACCTAATTTCTCGTTTTATGTGTCGGTGATTTTATGATTCTCTCCTATGATTCTCAGTATTATATGATTTATCAAAATCAATTGTCTCATGATTTTAAATCGGTCACTCACCCTAATGTACCCATTGTCTCATGATTGTTTCTCTCTTTTCTTAGAATGGATTATCGCGTTCGTCGTCGTAACCGTCAAGTGGCTTAGGAAATCGTATGTTAAGTGACAGTTGTCCTCCCTGATTTAATCCAGCAAGCTCTCAAGTACAATGCCACCAATCCAACACAAGGAAACTCAGGTGTTGGGTCCTCCTCTACCAGAACCAGCAAGAAGAAGAGAAAGACTAAGTCCACTGCTAGGGCGATAAGCCCTGAGGCTGTGTTAATATCCCCCGCATCTCCTGTCGCTCAAGGTGTTCCCGTTGCGCCGTAATCTAAGAAGCCCTACTTGGGACTTCACCCTTTATGAAATCGGTGCAACCATCATCACCCTACCCACCTTCCATGTTGGGAGTGCACAA
>JBCNJP010000023.1:77284320-77299927 GCA_039602395.1 Deinandra increscens subsp. villosa | reverse complement strand
CTCGAACCTGTTCCGAACCTCGTCCGAACTTCTTCCAAACTTTAGCCAAACATAAATTGGCCGAACTCTTTCCGAACCTAACCTTCGGATGAACCAACCGAACCTTTACCGAACTTGTTCCGAACCTAAGTCGAACTATATCCGAACGTAGTCCGAACCTTGACCGAAACAGAAAAGAGCTGAACGTTGTCCGAGTGTAGAGTTCGGAGCGGTTATTTCTGAGTTGTCCGAACCTCAAACGAACTCAAGTACCCTTGACACCATTTTCGCGATTTTGAGAGAATTCTGAACTAGATTTTTGACAGAAACTCAAATAAAACCAATAGAAATGTTTTAGAAGAAGACATTCACAGAAAAGGATATTCGAGATGATCAAATGAATTAAAAAAATGAGTAACATTTCCGCTAAAACTCAAAGTTTGACTAAAAAAATCCAAATAACTGAGATTTCTGATCAGTAGATTGAACCAAATGCTCCGATACCACTTGAAAACGCGTGAGTGTATGATCGTCTACTCAATCGTATCGAAATCAATGTTAAACGAGGATGACACGAGATGTAAATTAAAAGGATTTGTATTAGACCACATAGAAACACCACAGAGTTCACATACAAGATATGACCTAGAAGCTTCCTAAACAATACACAAGACATTCTATTTATAGTGCTGAAATACGATGAACCGAACCTCAGGTTCGGACCAGCTTCGCCTGTGTCCGAACTTGGAGTTCGCCCAAGGTTCGGCCACTAACACACTTGCACATCTTGTCTTGCATTCGATACTTCACATGACGATCAGGAACTATGTATCAACACAAACAACACGGATAAATAGTTTATTTCATTCCATATGGTAACCAAACATAACAAGAGAATAGTAATGATACATTTCAATATCTCAAGTATGGGAGGCCCTAGGCATTGACAAGGTGGGCGACCGCTGGTGCCCAAAATTTAAATTTCTTTTTCATATATAACATAAATTTTCTACAAATTATACTTTTTCTATTTTAACGATAACAATTTACTTCCAAACTTTCAATTTAATATGTAAATTTTATATAATATTTTTAAAACTCGTGTGTTACACAGCTAACATTTTAAAATAACTATAAGTACAATCATAATCTACGAAATGTATTTTTATATCTATATAAAAGTTTCTCGGTAATTATAGGTGGGTTAGAGGTTTTACTGCAGTTGGCATTTAGGCGGTGAGTTTCTTTTGGGATAGATGTGCAACACAGAGGGTCTTGGTTACTCATATGGATTGCAGTCGTAACGTGTCGTGGGTAACATTGTTTGCCATGATGAGACCCCGGGTAACTGAATGTTTGTAGTTAAAAAAAATAAATCTAGTCACCGAAAATAAGGATTTTATTTATTATATTAAAATGAAATACTTGGTAAATTTGAATTTAAACTCAACTAAAGTTAAAAAAAAAATAACTAAATTAAATATTAAAAATATTCTATATTACATGCAAAATATTGAATTAAAATATTATTATGAATAAAGTATTATAAGCATTATATTAAAGTATTAAAGTATATGTTATAAAATATATTATTTTAATAAAATATATTATATACGTAATAAAAATATTATCTTAAATAAAATATGAAGAGGTGTAATATGCCTCGAAGCCTAAAATACCACCTCGCATCAATAAGCCCACTTCGAGAACAAGACCCTTAGTCCGGCCCAAAGGCCCAAACCTCCCTTGAAGATCAACAGCGGCCCATGTCCGCACTTTCCCTCAATATGGGAATGCAGTGAATGCCACGTGGAAGAGATACATGCCAAAGGATCGTGGCCCAAGTAACAAGAGTCCGGTGGGCCCCTTAGGCCGTTAGGGTTGTTAGGATCTTTGTACTATAAATAGGCAAGTACAATTCCCAAGAAGGGGACACTTTGTACAACATTCCATAATCAGAATATAACTATTCTTCATTGGCGCCCACTGTTTACGCTCATCCAATCACCACACTTTCATCTACCTGATGACGTCAATAGTTCATCAGGACGATGGGAATTTCACCGACCCAAAAGAAGATAAACAAAACATTGAATCTCCTCCTGGGTACACCCTGAACATTACACGAACACCAGTTCATCAACACACTGGGCCTGAAGCTTCGTTGCCTGCTGCGGTCGCTCTAAGGCCACAGTCAGTACGGATAGCCCCGCTATCCGCAAATCAGGCTACAGTGCGAACTGGTCGCTCCGTAGCGGCTGGTCGGCAACCTTTATTTTCATATCCATTCTCTGGTTCCGCGGAACCAGTGTCCTCACAAGCCCCGGTTGCCACCAATGCTCAACCAACGTTGTCGTTACCAACAGTAAGCTGGGGGACCGGGACACACCCCGTGTATCAGTCCACCATTCCCTCGTCATTTGGAACAAGTTTCATGCCACCAGCATTCCCTTATCCTGGATTCCCATGCATGCTCCCGTTCCAACATCCTCAACTGACGATATGCGGAAATGAATGGTGGATGGACCAGCAGCGCAACGCGCGAGAATACGAGCAGTTCATGCGAAATATGCGAATGGCTGAACTACGTTCTCAAATAGGTCCTACACTGGCACTTGTCCACCCTGGAGGCGAATCCCAGCCTACCTCCAGTACTCCGGTGTCACATACAATACCACTTAACTCCGCGGGGGACAATCTCCAGAGTCTCACAGCCCCATATCGACCAGCCATACTGGTCGAGCAATCGAAGTTTATCCCGGCAATAGCCTCTGCAAGCTTCCCGCTGAAGTTAAAAATGCCGTCTATCGTTTCTAAATATGATGGCACGACAGACCCGGATGATCATATAAAGGTTTTTACAAGTGCGGGGGGGGGGGGGGGGATGGAGCTTTGGTCTATTCCCGTTTGGTGTCACATGTTTGTACAGACCTTGGTTGGCCCCGCACGCTTATGGTATGAAAGTTTACCCACGGGACAGATCACCAGCTTTGAGGACTTACAATCCAAGTTTCTGATGCACTTCAGTCAGCAACGCAGACATGTGAAAGACCGCAATGAAATACTACACATTAGGCGAAGAGATCACGAGTCCGTTGAAGATTTCATTACGAGGTACATTTTAGAGAGCTTACAAATAGTCGGGGCGGGAGAAGACCTGTGGGTGGCAGGTTTCATAAATGGCGTGCGATGTGAAGACCTGATCCGCAGGATACACGGCACGGAAGGACCACCTCAAACTATGTTCGCACTCATGATGGCCGCAAAGGCATTTGTGCGGGCAGAAAAGTCTGTTCGCATACACAGAGATTTTGATAAGAAAGAAGGCAAGCAAGACCGGGATCCACAACCTCTGACGGGAAGTAAGAGGCACAAGGGAAATCGTTGGCAGAGGGATAGGCCAGAACCAGCAACGGTACCGGCTCTTCCCGCGGCAAAAGCAGCTGACAGTCAAGTTCCACCAGTGCGGAGCGACGCTCCGCAGTACAAGGAACGATCTCCGCGCCCAGGGGCGAAGCTTGACCAAAAATTCTGCACGGGCCAAAAGTTAAGGGTAAAAAAAAATTAGGTTATCGCTAGGTTTTAACAATTGGGTTGTATGTTTGGATCGGGTATTCGGGGTCGGATATTTGGTTCGGATTGGGTCACATAACAAAAAACAAAAATTTCTAATTGTTTTGGTTTATTAAAATAATTTTTGTTTCGTATAAAAAAACTAAACGACGCGAGAGAACGGAATATTACCTGGAAACATGATTACAACTCAGCCCGACGACCTTTAAGATTTTTGAATTCATCGATTATACAATCCTAATCAAACATTTCGGCAATTTCTCTTTCTACGTTAATCACCAGACTATTTGCGAGATACTCATCTGACCTCTTATTGCGTAGACGATTCTTTATTCTTTTCATTGCTGTAAATCTCCGCTCTGTTATTGCAGTAGAAATGGAAGTGTCAATTCATACAAAAAAGTTAATCAATAAGACTTTATTCCCCTAACTTTGCTCCACCCATAATATTCTAAATCAGATGACAAATTCTAGCTTATCTATTCTTGATACACCAAATCTATACTCTAGCATATAAATATATATAATTCATGGTTCATATTTCAATCGAAGACTATAAGAACATGTTATGAACTCACAGTGATCAAAGTTAAATTATGCCACTTTAGACGCACAATGACATGACACCAAAGAAGAAAACCCAAACTTTATTACCACAAACAAGCCACCCCCCAATGAACAGCTAAGAAGGGACGAAGCTGACGAACAGAACCCAATCGTTACAACAAAACAACAACGACAACAAACAACAGACTCAAGTGAAACTGAATGAAACAAAACAGAAAAAAAAACCCTACCACAATCAGCTAGGAAAACAAAAACCCACTCATAAAGTTAGACTCAAAGCATCCCCATCTTGCCTATCCTTCCTTTATCAAAATCAATTCACACTTGGCCCCACTTAAAACACATTCTTCCTGAGATTTCATGATACAAGTAATTTACCTCAAATCACACCGGATTTCAAATTCATGAAATTGAAGCTCAGAATGGACAACAATGGATGCAAAATCAACACTAAAGGATGCAAAATTAAACGCCTAATTCAATTAATTGAAAATTAATCATCGGATTACCTTGGAGCAGTGGCGGTGGCATGGCACCGTGGCAGTCGCCGGGTTGAGGCGGTGAGGGGTGGCGGTGCAGCAGCAAGGTCAGAGGAGAGGACGACTGGTCTGGGCGGTGCGGCAGCAGGGGTGAGCCGGTGAGATTGTAATTTGTGAAGGCGTGAAGGGAGCCAGCGAGGGGAGCGACTGAGAGCGAGGGAGCGGATGATTTCTAGGTTAAAAATAAATCACGTTAAAAAAGAAAACAGAAAAAAGGAAAATGTGCAAAAGAAACGCAGCCCTGAGACTTGAACTTAGATTTCTGGATTTAATAAACCCAGTGTAAACCAGTTGAGCTATAGAGATTTTGTTACTAATTTCAACTCCTTATGAATATATAGACCGGGCCAGACTAAGCATATAAAAAAAATCGAACCGGATGAGTATAAATTCCTACTTCTGAGCGAAAAAACGGGACGGGCCGGGGCCCGGTCTGGCCCCCATTAAAATTCGCCCCTGTCCGCGCTCCCTCTGGGTTAACAGGCTCACCAAAACCCATAGCGAAGTCCTTGCCTCCGAGAAACTAGACTTGGATCCACCACCTCCATTGCGATCGCGCCGGCGCAAGGATCCAGGGAAGTTCTGTGATTACCACAAAGATGTGGGGCATCACACAGATGATTGTTGGCAGCCGCAACAACAGATTGATAAGGCCCTGCAGACAGGCAAGCTGTCCTATTTACTCCGTGATCTTCAAGCCATTAAACAACCAGCCCTCACACCCAAGAAGCCGGTCAAAGTGGTTAACATGATACAACCTCGATCACACGGATGGAAGCGAAGGGGGTCTCCACTAGAACTTTGGATATGCAGACCGGTTGTTTTTCCCCCATTAAGGGGGTACGCGCGGGAGGCTCCGGTTGTAATTCAGGCGATGGTTGGGGTATACGACATACGGCGCATCCTAGTGGATAGTGGGGCAGGCACCGACGTCATGTATGAAGGGTGTTTTCGACAGTTAGATCCCGAGGATCAAGCCCAGTTGGAGCCAACAGAAATCATCCTGGTGGGTTTCTTAGGAGAAGCCGCACGACCGCTTGGGCAACTGTGGATGCCTGTAACGTTATCTCAGGGTGAACGTATCCGCACTGTGTTAATACGATCCGTAGTAGTCTCGGCCAAATCATGTCACAACTTAATCCTCGGACGCCCAGGCCTAGCTTCATTTGGAGCAGCCGTATCTACAGCCCATGGAGCGGTAGCTTTCCCAACGCCAAGAGGACCTGCTTTGGTCTACACAAAGGACGAATGTTATAGCATGACACACAGGGAAAACCCCTCCTCATCACTTCTAGCCTCAACACCGAAGATCCCGGATAACACCGCAGAGAGATGGGTGCTTGACCCGCGTCACCCAGATCAACCACTCACTCTTGGACCGGCGTTATCGGATAGAGTACGGGAAACCTTAAAGGAACTCCTATATAAACACCCCGATGTGTTCGCTTGGGCCCCCTCTGACATAACAGGGGTCCCAAGGGAGTTAGCCGAACATTCCTTGAACGTGAAAGAATCCGCACATCCGCACACACAGTCGCGCAGGCACACGGGAGAAGAAAAAAGGCAGGCTATCAAGGAGCAAGTTCAGGCTTTAGTCACAGCTAAAATACTGCGACCAGAACGGTACCTAGTTTGGTTGGCAAATCCTGTCCTGGTAAAAAAGGGAAATGGCACATGGCGAATGTGCGTCGATTATACACACCTCAATAAGGCATGCCCAAAGGATTCATACCCCCTCTCAGACATCGATGTCAAAATCGACACTCTTGCTCCTTACAAATTCAAGTGTTTCCTAGATGCATATAAAGGTTACCATCAAGTGCAAATGGCTGTGGAGGACGACGCAAAGACCGCTTTCTACACGCGCGAAGGAATTTTTTGTTACACCAAAATGCCTTTTGGTCTAAAGAACGCAGGCGCTACCTATCAGCATTTGATGGACAAGATATTTGCGGATCAAATAGGGAGGAATGTAGAGGTATATGTCGATGACCTTGTCATAAAAAGTCGCGCAGAAGCAGTAATGCTCGCAGATATTCAAAAGACAATATTGAACCTCAAAGCTGCCAACATCAAGTTGAATCCAGCGAAATGCTCGTTCAGAATGGAAGAAGGACGTTTCTTGGGAGTTGTGATATCCAAGGATGGTTTCCGTGCAAACCCGGAAAAGGTGTGTGCGGTAATGCAGATGCAGTCCCCAAAGAACTTAAAGCAGATGCAGATCCTCTATGGCCGGTTGGTGGCAATTAACAGGTTCTTGGCAAAACACGCCGAGCGAGCGCTTCCTTTCATCCAAACTCTAAAGAATTGTCCCACCAAAGACAAGTTCGAATGGACGGACGAAGCAGAAAACGCTTTTCAGGAGATGAAACAACACTTGGCACGGTTGCCCATGCTTACGGCACCGGAGCGGGGAGAGAAGCTAAATCTTTGTTTAGCCGCGGCAGAACAGGCCGTTAGTTTCGTATTGCTCGTCGAGAGGGCCGGGGTGCAGACTCCCCTGCACTATGTTAGCAGGGTGCTTACTCCCGTTGAAAGTCGGTACAGCGCACTCGAAAAACTGGTCTTGGCATTGGTACACACAACCCGTCATTTAACACGCTTTTTTCATGACCACGAGGTAGAGGTACTAAGCACTTTCCCCCTCCAACAATTACTCCGTAGACCGGAATTGCCGGGGTGACTGGTAAAATGGGCCATCGAGCTCAGCGCATATGACATCATTTTCAAACCAAGGGTTTCGGTCAAGGGTCAAGTCATAGCCGACTTTATAGCTGAAGTCCCCAAAGGTAAATAACAAGAAGTGCGGACCGGCTTGGCAACAAAGGGGGTCACGCCGGTTGGCAAGGAACAATGGGTTCTTTACACGAACGGAGCATCCAATGATGGCGGAAGTGGCGCGGGTTTAATCCTCACAGACCCATCGGGAATCGAAGTCACCTACACCATGCGACTGGATTTCACCAGTACAAACAATGAAGCGGAATACGAGGCCCTTTGGCTGGGTTGCGTTTAGCTCATGACATGGGAGCCAGAAGAATACGCATACATGTCGATTCGCTCTTAGTAATCAACCAAATAAACAACACCTATGAAGCTAAAGGTAACAACATGAGTCAGTACCTGGTATTGGCCAACCGGTTACTCGCTCAGTTCGATCACTTCACAATCGAACATATTCCCTGAAGTCACCACAAGAAGGCAGACGCACTAAGCCGTCTCGCATCAGTACAATTCAGTCATCTGGCCAAGGATGTGCAGATAGAAACTTTAGCCGCACCTTCTGTATGTGAGGCCGAGGTCCAAGACATTAGCGAATCCGGGTACACCTGGATGTCCCCAATTTATAACTATCTGAGCAAAGGGGAATTACCAGAAGAATCAGGGGAAGCGCGGAAGGTCCAACTGCAAGCTCTTCAGTACACAATTGAGAATGGCCACTTATACCGGCGGACATTCGCGGGACCACTCCTACGATGCATCACTCTCAGAGAAGCCGCATATCTCGTAGAAGAAGTGCACGAAGGAACTTGTGGCATACATGCAGGACCTAACCTGATTGTGTCAAAACTAAAAAGCATCGGTGTCTACTGGCCAGGGATGTACCCAATGGCCGCAGAGGTCATTAAGAGATGCATGAGCTGCCAACAGCATGCACCAAAGGCACTGAGACCAAAGAATGAGTTGGTACCAGTTACCGCCGCATGGCCTTTTCAGAAATGGGGTGTTGACATTGTAGGACCATTCCCGGAATCTCCAGGATGGATCAAATTTCTGATTGTCGCGGTGGACTATTTCACCAAGTGGGTGGAAGCTAAGCCAGTGGCATCCATCACCGTCGTACAAGTAAAGAGGTTCCTATGAGAGAACATAGTGTGCCGTTTTGGTTTGCTGCTCTACCTTATCACAGACAATGGAACCCAGTTTGCGGATAAAACAATAC
Source organism: Deinandra increscens subsp. villosa (assembly GCA_039602395.1). Taxonomy (NCBI): domain Eukaryota; kingdom Viridiplantae; phylum Streptophyta; class Magnoliopsida; order Asterales; family Asteraceae; genus Deinandra; species Deinandra increscens. The sequence continues at coordinate 77,291,326 of JBCNJP010000023.1, read as the reverse complement.
AGGGATGGTGCGAGGACTTGGGGATTAAGCAAGTGTTCGCATCCGTAGCTCACCCACAAGGCAATGGCCAAGTTGAAAGGATTAACCGCAGCATTGTGGACGGAATCAAGAAACGTGTGACCAAAGGTGCGGTGTCCTGGGTGGAAGCACTTCCGCATGTTCTATGGGCTCACCGCACGATGCCAAAAACAAGCAATGAGGAAACACCATTCGCCCTGACTTACGGGCACGAAGCGGTAGTGCCCGCAGAAATAACCCTCCCCACCGATAGAATCCGCACTTCTCCTAATCCCAACAATGATGATCTGTTGCTAGAGAATTTGGATATGTTGGAAGAAAGAAGGAGTTTAGCAGCTATTAAGGAAGCCCGATACAAGTAAAAACTCTCAAAGTACTACAATAAAAGGGTCAATCCCTGCACCTTCAATCCGGGAGATTATGTGCTCCGGGACTATGAAGCAAGTCATGCCGGGCCCACCGGAAAGCTCGCACCCGCGTGGGAAGGTCCGTACATCATCAAAGAAGTCTTAGGAAAAGGGGCTTATACCTTGCAAAGGCTGGACGGCACAAACATACCAAGAACTTGGAATGCCGCACAACTAAGACGCTGTTACCTTTAAAAATAGGGAAGCTAGAGGCACGGGGTTTGGCCCATGCGTAAGTTTTATAAAAACTTGTGTTAAAATTGTGATGAATAAAATGCTCATTACTTTGCATAATCTCTTTTCTGCAAAAATCATAAAGACCACCAAAACACTCAATAGATTTTACATTATTAAAGTAATCATTGAGAAGTGGCATTTTAAGACAAGTTGGCTAAGTAACACAAACTGTTAGGTGACGACCTGACCACTGCGATGGATGTTGCCTTACTTCTAAGCCCAAAACAACTTGCACAATTACGGTATAGATTCCGCACAAACAAAAAAAAACAGCACAATCATAAGACAGACAAAAGGAGTTTTGATATTATAAAGTTTCATTACAAAGACAAAATAACAAGGTTACAATATCGAAAGACAACAAAATGACATCATCTTTAGGGGCAGGCACCACCCGCGGAAGTACTCTGATCAAGGGACGGGTCTCCGGGGGGGGGGGGGGTTAGTAGGTTGCTCGGTCTCCGCATGACCCCCGGTTGCAGTCTTCTCCGCTTTAAAGCACAATAAATACTCTTTTAACCCTACAAAGTCATCAGGGTTGGATATAGAAGCCAACACATCAAGCATCGGGAACCTCATCACCTCAAAGGCATCCTGCGCGTCCCTCAGCCGCGCAGGCGCAGTAATATCAATCCCAGGGAATTGGTCCACAGGAATTCCCTGCACAGCAGCCGCATGACCCAGAGCAATGCCTTCATTTTTCCCAGAGATGTCAGCCAGTGCGTTCAGAGCAAAGACATTATCCATGAAGTCATCACTGGACCTAACAGCTTCTACGGCTAAAGGCAGCCCCTCTATTGCGAGCCAAGTGTACTAGCCTTTCCATAAATCAGCCCCGGATTCTGCAAGATTGACCCAGCCCTCAAGATGGTGCTTCTCTCGCTCAAGATTAGCGGCACGAGTTTGAGCTTCAACAAGCTCATCCGCGCGCCGCTTGGCCGCATCAGTTTGGGCCACAACCTCTTCACGAGCCTTCGCCAATTCCTCCCGCAAGGCCTCCAGCTCTTTTTATTTCTCTTGTTCCGATCGGGCCAGTTTGGCCTTCAGGTTGGCCACAGCCTGGGATTCCAGTCTTAAAGACTCATTGACGCGGCGGCATCCCTCCTCCCACTTCTGCACGGACTCCGCATGAAGGTCAACCTGCTCCTTATGCAGTCGGCCAAGGTGAGCACATTCCGCTCTAAGCTCCTTGACCTCGGCCTTGGCATCCCTTTCAGCAGCTAGATGATCTTCTAACTCAGTCCATTGTCGGGCAACTTCTACAGAGACGCTCACCATGCCGGCCAAGTGAACAGCCATCTCATCACTCAACACCACTCGTCCCGCCCGCATGCGCTCTTCCCTTTCAGCAGGAGGGAGCCAATTTGCCAAAAAATTCTGGCAGACTGCCGGATCGTGGAGTTTGGTCCCCCTGCATATGGACCAGTCCGGGACATACCGGGCAGACTGGCTAAATGACCCCCGGACTTCAGACGAAGGCCGAGCAAGATTTTTTACCTCTAAAACTGCGTCATCCGCAACCTCTTTTCCCTTAGCAGGACTGTGCTGAATCAGTAGGGGAGAAGCAGGCTTCAAGTTATCCCCTTCATCTTCCTTCGCACCCTCTGACACATGAGGGGAATGCGGGGATGCGGGACGGGCGGGTGAAGTATGTGGCAAGGGAGTAATCGGTTGACTCTCAGGGGGAGCCATGACATTTTCTGGAGCAGAAGCCGGGCTATCCGCATCAACAGTAGGACTCCCGCGACCTTTTCCCCGGCCACCACCTACAGGCACTGCATCAAAAATAAAAATCATACACTGACAAATAACAACACAAAATGAATAAAAGCAAGACAGATTGAATAACGGTATACCTGAAATGCGCCCTCCTGAACCTCCAGCAACAACACGTTTCTTAACAGCTTCATACCGCTCAGCGGCACTTTTTCTTTTCCCCTCACGCGGTGAAGTCAACAGCGTGTCCTCCGGGCGGGATCCGCCATCACCGCCACCTCCACCAATATTGACCGGTGCCAAAGGAGTAGCGACTTGAGCTGACGTGCCCACTACCGGCACGAGAAAACGAAGGGGGGGGGGGGGGGGAGGTGTAACACCAGGGGGCCTAGTCGCCCCCGAGAATGTAGAACCGGTGGAGGCTGTAGTCACAAAGCCAGTTGCCACCGCCACAGAAGAGGCGGCGCTCGCAGAAGAGTAGGCTACCGCCATAACAGATGGCGCCGCACTCAACGAAGAGTCGGTAGTCGCCACAGAAGCAGGTGCAGCACTCGAAGACGAGCCGGTCGCCGCCATAAGAGCAGGTGCAGCACTCGAGGTTGACCCGGCAGGTACACTAGAGGCATGCCGTTTCTGGTGAACTAAAGCTGCAGAGTCCCCTGAGTCAGAATCACTCAAAATAATCGAAGTGCCAGTATCGGAAGAAGGGGGAAAAAAGTAATCCCACCTGAGGGCACCGAACTAGCAACAGGGGCGCTGGTAGAGGCACCGGTTGGCGGAGGAGGAAGATAAAAATTCTCCTGACGACGGAGAAGATAGCTAGGACTGCCGGGTTTAATAATCATGCGCACGGCCTTGAGACCTCAGGGGGGTGGGAGACAGAACCACATTATACGGGCCAACCTCTGCAAAAACAAGAAAACAAAGGAAATTAGCAATATTCACATGGAACATTGACAAGTCAAGAAAGTAACCAAAAGACTTACTTTGCCCCTCCATAACGAAAACTGGGATCCGCTGAGGGTCATCCCAGTTGCGGCTCATACCAACACTTAGCAAAGCATGTTCACTAAGAATCTGGTATGCAACCGGAGTCTTAGTCAGCCGGTTGATATCCGGATCGTCGGTCGGAACCAGCACTGCAGGGGTGGCATCAACCAGGGGGGTCCGCACCGACCGCATCGTCAAATCCGAAGGAATAATCCAGGAGGAAAGATAGAAGAAACGACCTTTCCATCCTCGCATGCTCTTGGAGGGCTCGGTAGCATGGACGCCCCCACCACGGCGTTGGTTGAAGGAATACCAGGAGTCTTGAATCACCATGCGGAAGAAGGTATTGAACATGGCCACGGAAGGCTCTATACCTAAGGCACGGCTGCAAAACTCAAAAAATACCACCCTCTGCATCCCATTCGCATGGATCTGCGATAAGTGAAGTCCATAAAACCTCAGGAGCCGCACCAGGAATGTCTTCACCAGAACCCTGAAGTTACAGTGAGTAAACCACTATGCATAAACGGTAATCATGCCCGAGGGAGGATTGGCAGCAGTCTGACCCGGAGACGGATGAATAGGATTCCATTGCAGGAGCCTGTGATCCGCTACCAGGTTCGCGTAGGCATTTACGGATAAAGAACAGGGAATCCTACTCCAATCGGTTTCGTCTGAAGAAGAAGATATGGTTACACAAGAAGGGGAAAACCGAAGAGAATTTGGGCTTGAAGAAAAATGAGAGATCGCAGATGGAAGTCGGTAAAGAATCACTAAGAAATCAAGGGGGTATTTATAAAAGAAATGGGGAACCCAAACGGCGGAAAGACGGCTCTGCAGAGAACGTGCGTCACCCTTGGTCAGCCGAAGCATCTTGTCCGGAAAATACGCGGCCCACTATCAAGCCACGATGCTGCAAACGTCTAGTCTACTCTCCACTTCCCCGTAAAGAGCGCGTGGAATAGACTAGGGGGACATGAAGAGGTGTAATATGCCTCAAAGCCCAAAATACCACCTCGCATCAATAAGCCCACTTCGAGAACAAGACCCTTAGTCCGGCCCAAAGGCCCAACCCTCCCTTGAAGATCAACAGCGGCCCATGTCCGCACTTTCCCTCAATATGGGAATGCGGATGAATGCCACGTGGAAGAGATATAGGCCAAAGGATCGTGGCCCAAGTAACAAGAGTCATGTGGGCCCCTTAGGCCGTTAGGGTTGTTAGGATCTTTGTACTATAAATAGGTAAGTACAATTCCCAAGAAGGGGACACTTTGTACAACATTCCATAATCAGAATATAACTATTCTTCAAAATATGAACCTTAATATTAGAATTTTAGTATTTGGATAAGTACTAACTTTAATATAGAAAATTTTATTTGAATAATTACTTATTGGATAATTACTTAAAAAATGTTTAAACTAAATAAACCCTAATATGTAAATTTAGTATTTGGATAATTATTTATTAAAATTTTGACTTAATCCAAAATTTTGTGGTGATGACAAATGTCTTTTTTTACTAATTAAAGTATGACAAAACTTTTTGTTTATTATATTGTATAGATATTTATTACAATAAAATTAATTATTTCATAATTAATTCCATTCACGTTATAATTTAAAACGTCCATCATATTTAATTTTGTTTATTATTTTTAATCGTGAAATGTTAACTAAAATTAACATTCTTGTTCGTTACCTAAAGTGTAACCCTTTTGCATCGGACCTTGATAGTTAAGTTAATATTATCCGACGATCGGACATCCTAATCCAACAGTCGCATCATGTCCTAGTGTCAGCATCTTCGTTGCAGCCTTCGTTCTCAAGTTCGACAATGGCGATTTCCAGCTCAAAATTTTGGCCCTCTCCTTCTTCCCAATCATACCGGCGGCTATGAATAAGGATAGTGGCTCTGATACCACTATTTCTGTTGGGAATGTTTTGCTAGGCAAAAATTCCTAAGTCAGAAGTTCCGAAGGAAGTTCCTCCGGAACTCCTTCTGCACTAAGGAGTTCCTTCGGAACTTACTCTTGGTTACTCTAGAACTTTGACTTTATCTCTCTGCACAAGTTCCAAGGCATAAAGCTGTCAGGAAGCAGTTCTACTTTACACCATGCTGTACACTGTTCACAGAAAGGTCTACTCAAGCTTTTACAGAAACATGCTTGTACTACAACAACTCTGGAGTAGATATCATTTGTTTATTTGGCCTAGGAGCTAAAAGGAAATAAAAGAATATCTTTTATTTCCTCCTTGCACTATATATATTAGTTGTATTTCCTTTGTTTCTCGTGGATCGACTCTCTCTCATGTTCATCAGCTGTAACCTTGTAAACATTGTGAAGCAATAATATAGTAGTGCTTGGAATTGATATCTTGTGATTATCTACTTTGCTTCTTGTTTACTAGTTACTGTTTCGATCAAACCATTTCAAACATTAACGCAAACAAGTCTGATTCCGCCTTTCTTGTTTGATACCTTTAAGTAACTTGTTTGGTTAGTTGATCCTAACCACGATCCTACAAGTGGTATCAGAGCTTTGGCTCTTGTGTTTAAAAAGTTTTTAAAATTCTGTTTTTTAAAACTTTTCTTACTGAAGGTGTTTCTGTTTGCTTTGGATAAGGCTGTTTTGATTCTTGATCTCTGAAAATGAGTTAACTAAGGAATGGCAGCACTAACAAACCTCCAACCTTCACTCCTGATGACTTTGATACTTGGAAACTTAGAATGGAGATTTTCTGTAAAAACACTTGTGACACCTTGTTAATTCCGGTAAATCTGGGGAAATTTTTCCAATTAATAAACTGGACTTGGTAAGCCCGGTTAGGCCCGTTAGGCCCATTAAGAGAATTGTGGCCCGTCAAAGGCCCAATCCATATACTCGAGGGCCGGATAATTCGCTATAAGTATTTTAAATAATTCGTTATGAAATACAAGGTGTTGCGAATCGAGAAACGATGAAATCGGTAAACAGACGGTTACGCGATATTAACCGAAAAGGACGTATTTAATCATTTTAGATGGCTTAATCGACTCTGCGAAGTTATACATATTTTTCTAAGTATTTACAGAAAATTACAGTCATGGAAATATATCCGGTTCGCGAAACGGAGATAAACGAGATTCGTATGAGTTACGCGCTTTATACCGCCCGTTCGATTGGATATTCACCAGATTATAGTTTAATATGACGTTTTAAGCATTTCGGGACTATTCACGAGACTTTTATAATATTCCAGTCATCTCGGGATATATTGTGAATTAAGTATGTGATGTTCAGTATTTAACGTGATCGGATATCGCGGTATTATATCTGTTTATTTGAAAGTGTACTACACTCTTGTACTAAATAGTTAATCTAAATATATAATCTATATCCATGTCCATTTACCCATTTTGAGAATCCTGCAAAAACATATGTAGAGAGAGAATTGAGAGAAAAGATAAAAACAAAGAAAGAGAGAGAGCCGTAAGGCTCCTCCCCCTCCTCTTCTCCCCGTTTATCTTCCGGCCACGGCGGCGACCGGCCGGCCACGGTGGTCTGGCAGCGGCGGCGCTACCCTCTCCCTCTCTTTGATTCGAACAGCAGCAGTGGCACGCTGCCTCGCTTCCGGTGGCGGCGGTGGCGGTGGTTT
>JBCNJP010000023.1:77261523-77283820 GCA_039602395.1 Deinandra increscens subsp. villosa | reverse complement strand
GGGGGCTCATTACGATTTCTAGAGAGCCACAAGGTGTTTACGATCGTAATCTTGAGGGAACCGAGTTTACGATTTGTTGTTTTGTACTCGACAAGTTTTCTTGTGTGCAAAGATCAAGTCTTTATTGTTTATATCATCGTTTTCTTGTGTTCTCTTCATCTTGTCTCTTGAATCAATCACATTTGAGGATTCCGCACTCATTTGTGATATAAATATCGTGATTAGTTGTTATTTTCGGACCTACAATAAGTAACCCTAGATCTAACATCAAGATACATGCATTCATAGATCTAGTCATATCATCACATAAAAATCCATACTTAATCACCATAGCATAGATCTAAACCTAAATAGCATGCATGACATATATCTAGTCATGTTATAACATAAAAATCCAATCTTGATATAGATTTATCAATAATCAACATGCATGGCGAAGACCTAACCCTAAATTTAACATAAAGATGCAAGCTTGGTCATGAATAACATAGATCTAGCAATAACCAACATGTATGACATAGATCAAACCCTATTCTAGCATAAAGTTGTAATCTTGATCATGAATAACATAGATCTAGCAATAAACAACATGCATGGCACATATGTAACCCTAATCTAGCATAAAGTTGCAATCTTGATCATGAATCACATAGATCTAGGCATAATCATCATCCAACATGTAGATCTCATCCCAAAACATAATAAAGTTGCAATCTTTGAACAATTATCACATGGCTCTATCATCACACATCATGCATGTCACAATCCTAACCTAAAACTATCATAAAGTTCAGATCTTGACAAGAAGAAACATAGATTGGAGAAGATAACAACATAGCTTTGGGAAAACATACCGAGAAGGGGAAAACCGACACTATTCTAGCCTTGAAAGCCTCAACTTGAGCTCTAATACTTCAAAAATGGTGGACTTGGAAGGATACAACCGTTTTGGGCTGTAGGAGGAGAGTGGGGTGGAAATGAGGAGCATGGGGGCTTAATGTGGTTCATATAGTGGAAATCTAGGGTTTTGCTGGAAAACATGTGGTAAGCGTATCGCCTAGAGCATGGGCATGCTCCAAGCGATACGCTTGGAGCTCCCCCCTGAATCATGGGGTGCCCGATTCCTCGTTTCGCGTGCTCGTTTTACCGCTTTTGATGTTTTCGAGCCCCGTTTTGACCCAAGTGACCCAAATCATTATCCCATCATGCTAAGCACACTTAATCCACTCAAAATGAATATAAATACGTCACACAACTCATAACGATGAACAAACTAGGTCAAATAACATATTTTTCGTCCGTTTTGACATACGTATCAATTTTGGGCAATTCACCAATATTTCACGACTCGATCAAGTGTGTGATGACTCGTGACATTACAAATGATTATTAGATTCATATTTATGCCTAATTTGACTTACGATACATAAATACGAGATTCCCGATAAACGACAGATCGGGTACTGAAATCGCGTAAAACCCGCATATTTGCTTTATTTTCAATTTAAGGACTCCAATTTGAATCTAATTATTTTTAATTAGATTATTTCATTTTGAAAAACCATTATAAATCATTTAATAACATTATTTGGGTTATAAACACCCGAAAATTCTCCCGGTGCTTAACAATTCGCAAATCGTTAATACACGGGGTTTTAAAATGGGTCAGGTTTATAATTGGAAAAAATGCAGATGTTACAACACTGGTCAAAGCAATCTAATCAATATCTTAACATATCCATATGTTATCAGTATGATTCAGTCTGAGCTTAAGATGGACAAATTATACCAGCAATCAATATGGCTTATGTGCTGAAGTAGTTGAAATTGAAGTGTAGTTCAGGACGTTATGTTCAATATTATCCCAAATCGTGTTCTTTCTCGCAAAATATTAAAATTAGTATTTGATGTTGTATTGCATTTAGTTTTTCATTTCAGAAAAATCCAAAAAGATTTTTGGTGTGTTTTAGTATAAACTTAGAAAAATAAAAAAGAATTTAGGTGCGTTTTAATATAAAGTTTCAAAAAGCCAAAAAGATTTTGTTTCTTATTTGTTTTCAACCGATCGACATGTGGTACAAAATGTTTTCAAAATCAAAGTATCTTGGTTCACCGAAGGAGAAGTTTAGTCCAAAATTAATTTAACAACGGTAAAACGAAAATGGAAAACCGCACTTTTGTCTTCTAAAGTTGCAGAATGTGTGTCAAGACTCATGCATGAAGAAAGATGAAGTATGTTAAAAGTTACTGAAGTTATGTAGTTTCTACAACTATTCTTCAGCTTCTGAAGTTTAAAACAAAACATTTGGAAGAAGATACATCACATGACAAGGAGGAGTCTATTAGAGCAGAATTCAGTGTGTCATGTGATGTATCTAGAATAAGTTGTAGAAAGTGGGTGGCTTTAGGTTTTAGTCACAACGATCTGACACACAAACCATGGGTTCGTGAGTTACGAACCAACGGTTCGTGACATGCTCTGGTACTTTGGACATGCTTTACTATAAATAGTCAAAGTTGAGTGTTGTAAAAATCATGAATTTTTAATTAATAAAAGATTTTGAGTTATCATTTAAATTGTGTTATTTATTTATATAATCAAATTAACTTCTCTGAAAAAAACTTAGTGAATAAATGTTATTAAATTACAAGTTTTACATTTATTATACACTTATAGAAACTTAATTATTTTATTTAATGTGTTAACAAATTAAAGGGGTAATTTTTATTAAATTTTATGTTACTTTGAATTGTTTACTTTTGAGGTATTATAAAAAACATATTTGTTATTAAAGGAGTTGCTTTAAAAAGAAATATATGGTTTAACAAATTTTAGATGTAGCTTTTCTAATTTTTTAGTAACTTTATATTTTTCATAAAGTTTTGATATCTTTAAAGAAACAAATTTGATAAACAAAAGGTTTAAATAAATGGTTAAATTTTAATAAATTCTTTTATATCTATAAAAACTCATAAAAGCTTCATTCTTTCATCATTATTTAGCCATAACCATCCCAAACCATGATTTAATTATCACAATAATCTCAAAACCGACTTTTAAACGCGCTTTAATTGTCATTTAACCAGTAATTAATTTAGACATTAAACCCGAATTAACTAGCTTTCATCATGTTTTGGCACTATAAATAGTTCCTCCATTCTCCCTAACTATTTGTACACTTAATCCCATAAAAAACACTTAAAAAATTCGCTCTGCTTTCGTGCTTGCACACCGACGTTGTTGAAGCCCCGGCGGCCTCCCGTTCCTCCGCTTTTCATCATCGTTTAGGTTAGTTCCTCACACCATTTCGTTTGGTTTTCATCACTGAGTAAAAGCCCCATGATTATTGTAGCATTCATACACGATAAGACAATCAATTTCATGGATTTAGAACTAGGGCTTTGGTACACAAACTTAGGGAAGAAGATGACTGCTTATAACATGTTAAAATAATTTCGCTCGGATATGGAACCTATAAACACGATTTGGCTTTGTGGTCTTCAACATGTTTGGTGTGTGGGAGGTCGCGAGTTTGACTCGGCCTCACCACGTTTTCTTGTTTTCTTTTATCATTCCATCATATTTGTATAATTAACTAATTTCCAACGCCATTAATTTTCTAAAAAAAAGTATAAACAAAATTTATAAAATGTTCTAAACTCCTATAAATTGTATAAATCACCATCTTTCAAGTCTCACAAATTTATTAAAATCTATACAAACATTTTGGAACAAATAAATACTTACGAATTATAAATATTTTTATAATAAACTTATTCAGTTAATTACTTATTAATTTAAGTAATTGTTTAGTAATCTATTCTAATATAACTTTAGTTTTTTTTTTCTAATTTGATTTAATTCTATATATGAGTGTGAATTACTTAATGTATTCCTATGCTTCTTTTTACTAATAAGAAACACATTCAAACTTATGAAGTTACTAAATATGAATGATAAATTAAAAAGAATAAATGTCTCCTTGCCCTAATTTCAACTGATTTGGTAAGTTTCGGTCCTCTTCTTCGTTTTGTTTCAATTCACTATTCTTTATCTTCATTCAACTTATGTTTTGGTCTTATTGTTATGTTGCTGCGGGCCACCCTTGTTATTTGTCTTAACAAGACTAAATTATAGTATGTGAATTTTAATACATAGACTCTAGTTAACTAAATTGATTTTATTACAAAAGTTTAATATATAGAATATGACCAGCCCGCGCATTACAGCGGGCAAGACATAGACAGGTAAGACGTTTACAATAATGAGAATGTACTATTAAATTATGTCTTAATTTTATATGTTTTGTTATTTAAAGTATAAATGTATATGTTGGTGTTATCTATCTAATATGTCATCTTTTTCCTAAGATTACAGCTCCCCAACTCAAGTATAATCTACAACATAGTTGTTAGAGAAGATAAAATTGAAACAGAAAGAAAATAATACATGACATCGTTACCACTTCATTAAAGTAAAACAGAAAGGAAATAATACATGACATCCTAAGTTCCTAACCACTACTTCGTTTCTAACCTACTACTAATCAAGAAACATAAAACAAATACTTGATGACACATTTCAATTCATTTTGTTGGAATCCATAAGATTTTTTATATCAGATAGCCCTTAGTGGACATCAGGACATGTTCATATGGCTTACATCAGAATCGAGCATCAAGTATCACATATGGTTGGGGCATGTATACATGCTTCTCTTCACGGCACACATCCTTGGGTTCACTATCTACCGGGGTTTCACTAATGAAATGGATTTGGTATGTACCTAGCTACTACTTTCAGTTCATTCATTCAAAGCAATATGTTTCCGAGAGTTCTCCCCATTACCTAATGGCGTGACAGGTGCAGGAGTATGTTGGAGTCGTTCTGGGTTCACAGAATCACAGCAATCGAGGACGTGAGCGGTGGCTTTTTTGACACAGGTCCTCAAATGCATTTAAATGTAACAGGCAACACATATTCGCAAAATAGACCTACAAAAGTTAAAAAGGGAATATATAACAAAAGATCAGTTAAAGTTTAAGGATATACCTGTTGATAATGCAGAAACTCAAGTACAATTCCACTCCAGTGCTAGTCTCAATTCCATATTCAATAAATATCTTTGCCAAAAGAGGTAAAATTTCAAATTGTAGCTATAATCACTTTGAACTCCTATATCACTCGAATCAAATATTTGGATCATCATAGCAACTCATGTTAGAAACCAAAGAAACTAAACCATTCCACTTTCAAGAAAAGCAAAAATTACCACAAAACAATCAGAAGGAAACACCCACATTTTCAAGTTTTTATAATAGTTTTTGCTAAGAAAATTTCTTATTTATGCTCTTGTTATATAGTCCCTAACAAAGTAACAAAGAAGACAGTAAGTATTTAGATATATAAACTACCACATATCACACCACTTCATTAAATTAGATTCACTATCAAGAACAATATACCCCCTCCCAGTTTACAACTACGACCATTCTGATTCTCTTGCATTCATAAAAAGTTAAAATTTTAATTTCAGCCAAACACAAAAAACATGGATCATCGCAAAGAACCTTTCAAGCTTAAATCAACATCATTAAAAAGACTATAATTGACGTACAAATACCTAAAAGTCTTCACTGTAACTTTATTTATACACATTATTAAATATACATAAATTTACATATTTTTCAAGAAATTGATTTTGGGTTCCTGTTAGAAGACATATCATCCTCACATTTTGCCATTACCAAAAGGTTAAATATTTAACGATGAGATGACATGAATAAACATACATAGAGAATACCTCAAGCTGGAATTATTGTCATAATTCTAAAACACAGCAAGTTGGTTTAAATATTAAATATACCTTAACATATATGCATGAGCCCAAACATCAATTTTATCAACTCTTTTGAGGGTATCATGAACATCCAAATCAAATATACCTTGGATATGTGATTTTGTAGCTATGAAGCTCTTCCTTAATTCTTAGGCTTCCTCCATTGTTCATCAGCAAGCATATCCATCCTTGGCAGTCTAGGAGTAAGGCGTAAAATCCCCCTAAAACTCTGCAATCAAGTGGGTATAAAGAACAAAAAAAATTAATTCAGATCTTAAAGTGGGTATCATCGATTTGTGTGGAGACAATCAAGTAGGCGTAAAAAACATAACAATTTATTACAAATAACACTAAATTACTCAAATCTTCAACCGGGATAGATTTAATTTAAAATTAAGATATGTTACACATTTATTTGATAGGCACCAAATCCAACCAAATAGAATTAGGGAAAGGAAGCAGAGGAAGAAAGAAAATGAGAGAAAAGTTCACCCATTTTTCATTCGGTCAACATCTAAGCAAATCTCAGTATATAAAATGTATCCCTAATATAAAAAATGCTAAATAAAAGTATAAAACCATTGATAATGAAGAAATAACTATTAATAATCTCACGATAAATCAGAAGAAAGATCAATTTAACACAAATAAAAAACAAAGAAATTCAATAAACATCAAAATTATACCTCTGTCGTCGGAAACCCTTGATCGACACCTCCTGCTACAATACATAAATATTCATCATTCAAAGCAATCATCATCCCTTTCAAGCGACTGGTCGCCGGTGCCCGGCTTGCCCGTCAAGAGGAAAACCCTAAAACCACAACCTTGGGGGAGAGAGAAAGGAAACGGTGTGCTCTTGATTGGGATGAGAGATGATATAGATGAGATGTTTGCGTGTGTAGAGAGAAAAAGGGTCATGCAAGCATTCAATAGCAACTTACTGTAGAAGAAGACGGCGATGTAAGCAAGGTTAGATGTGCACGCCTTCTCTTTTTCTAGGGAAAGGACATTATTGAGAGAAGAGGTAAGATTTGGGTACAGGTGGGTACTGAAACGTCTTTCATTTTTTTCTTATTTTTCCAATATAATTTGTCCTTGCTTGACTTTTTCCCACTATTTCCGCAAGGACTGAAAATACTATAAAGAAGAAAAAAATTTGTAAAGTAATGCCAAGTGTCAAGAGGTTACTGGACTAAAAGTTATGAATAGTTATTTTTGAGTGTTAGCTAGAATTTGTGTTTTGTTTAATATATAAATGTTTAACTATTAATTAAATTTTTAGCCTTTTTATCATTTATTCACTTAATATTTAGTGAGTAACTTATTCATTTAGTTACTTAAATTATTTGCTTACTTATTTATTTAGTATCATCTAGTTATTCAAATCATTAATTTATTTATTTCTTTACGTTTTATTTATTTGTTATTTATTGAATTAACGAGTCAAATATTTATATATGTATTTAATTATTCTTCTTTTAAAGCCTCATGATGAACTACTTATTAGCTATAATTTGATTTCTAATTCATTTAGTCAATTTATTATGCATTGATTTAATTGACTAATTACGTAGTCAAATTATTTATTTAAGTTAATCATTTATTGTTAAACCGTATGAGATAAACACAATCAACTTTATGCAATAAGTCATCTTCCCCAAATCATCAAAACCATCGAAACCTAGGCATCTAGAAACCCCTTTTAGTCGTTCTCATAGCTTTAGGTTAATCAAATTTCATCATTCGTTTAGGAATTTCCCGAACTTGAATCTTCCTCATCACGTCAAGCTAGTAATCAAGTGTTTAAGGTGAGTTCATAGCCCCCTTTTTCTTTATGTTTCCAAATAATTTTGAGGTGGAAAACACGCGTAAACTTTATTCATCATTATTATTCTATTTCAAGCAACCGTATACTTCATCATACTTTTTATTATGGTTCATGGTGAAACTTTATTCATTCAATAAATCTATTATCACTATGCAAAGTCAAGCACTGTTAAATAGATATACTTATATTTATACGTGTTATAACGTATAAACGAATACTTTGTCATGCTATTCATTAGATGTTATTGTGTAACTGGTATGTTCTTTGGCCCCAACGTTGAGATTCCTTTGAGAGGAATTGAACACGCGGATAAACTTGTATGCTATCTGGTCCCAACGCTGAGATTCCTTTGAGAGGAATTGAACACGCGGACAAACATTCATAATATTTATTTGTCTCATGTTATTTGATCATTTCATGCTAATTATTGGTTTATTTATTTAACATGCATGACTTTGCAAACCCTATCAAACGTTTTTTTTCCTATATTAGTTTTACTATTTAAACCTATGACTCACCAACTATGCATATAGTTGACCCCTTTTTGCGTGTTTTTTAGGAAATGGACATCTAGTATAAGTGTTGATTATAACTAGAAGCTTGTGGACCTAGATAGGATTTATGTTATAATTTAAGTATCGTGCCTTGTAATATACATTTAAGTTTTGAGTTATTAATAAAATTTGGTATTCCTTTTAGATCCTTGTGCTTCTATACTCTTTTCGTGACACCTCGATGTTTCCGCCATCGGTTAGGGTATTACAAGTGTTTAGACAAAAACGAAGCATTCTGAGTCATTGTTAACTGTGTGTTTTCTGTGGTGTTCTCTCTCAGAGTCTTTATAATATGATCTTATTGAATTCAATAAAACATAGCTTTATTTACCTTCTTGTCTCCTACATTTGATCAATTCAATTAGTAAGGTCCAATCTGGTGTTTACATACACTAATATATATACACTAATACACATAGACATACACATACACATACATATACATATACATATACATATACATATACATATACATATACATATACATATACATATACATATACATATACATATACATATACATATACATATACATATACATATACATATACAAACATACAAACATATACACTAATATACATCCACATACACATATAACCCCTTAACAATAAGGGAGACTTGCATATTACCCCCTATTTTAGATTGTAATTGTATATTTACCCAAGCCATAAAATCAATTGCATATTTACCCATTTTTAATGATTTTTTATTTAATGACAATTATACCCCTGGAAACAAAACAAATTCCATAAAAATTAAAACACAACAAATTTGGTGGAGGGTCCTGTTATCACATCTGTTAGTGGTGGTATCTCGGTTGGGTAAAAACCCTAGATCGAGGACGGTGGTGCTTTCTTGTTCTCCAACGACCATCGATAGCCGCACCAGTTGTGGTCTCCATCACCCTTCTATGTTCTTCTGGTTGGTCTGAAATGTTCCTTACGAAGAAGATGAATCGGTTTTAGGTTTACAACATCATCCAATGGTCATGACTCCGGTGACTCGTCTGTATCAATTATCATTTGTTTCGTTCTTTGTTGGTTATCAGTTATCACCCTCCAAGCTTTAACCACCCGATCTGTTGTGCATGTTGAATTACCGACCGGATCTGGGTTATTGAGGTGTTTTCAGGTTGTTCCCGCCTGTTTTGGTGGTGCTTCCGTGACTGTCAGCGGTGGTAGATACCGTATTCCAGTGAATCAACCGCTACAACATATTTAGACCACCCACATCAATAACTACCCACATACCACCTTTTTGGTCCAGTCAGCATGCCACATCATGTACTTCCCACATACCACAAAAACCCATTTTTTTCCACATCAAGTACTTCCCACATACCACCTTTTACTTTCCACATCACCATTTTATTTAATCTTTATTTATTTATAACGGCTATATTTTTATTAAAAAAAATAATTTAATATTAAATTATTATTAAATGTTAACGGCTAATTTATTTAAAATTTAAAATTTTATTAAATGTTAACGACTATTTTATTTAAAATTTAAAATTTTTTATATTTAATAAAAAAAATTTAAACATGGAAATCCTACATTACTTTAATTAAAACAAACCAAATTTAAACAACACAACAAATCCTAAGGTTTAACTTATTGAAAACATGAAACCCTAAGCCTCATCATCTTCTTCTTCCTCCTCAGACTCATCTTCGATGTCCAGTTCCACCTTTAGCCGGGCACAAGTTTGGTTATGAGCTGCCAGTTTTTTTATTACTCAAGTGAGAGGTATCCATGTTAACCAGCTTGTAGTACTTGAGCTTCATCTTGTTTTTCTCGATAGCTAACAACTGATTCAAGTATTCCTGCCTGCTTTCGACTGCTGAAGTAAGGTTTGAATAAAAACGGTTCCGACTTTCCTCAGTACTTGAGGAACCAGCAGTACCTTTATTTTTCTTTTCCTTTTCAGCTGCTTTAGACGCTTTTCTACCGGGTGGGCGTGTAGGAACATTATTCCGAGGAGGCTGCTGCTCCTCTGGAATACCCCCAACATTATCATCATCAAGATGGAAATTGAACTCGTTCTCACCAAAGTTTGTAGACGAATGAGAACTAGTGTATCCACCTGTGTTGGATTTGTTTCTTTTGGGGCCTTGGTTGGCCGCACAAGCTTCAGCACTGTTGTACTTCAACTTGTCTTTGACTTTATTCCAAATATGTTCATATTTGAAATCTGTATCTTGATCAGCATTAAAGCGCTGCCTTGCTTCAAGCAACCACATGTCATCAGACCACCCACTTGAGTTAGAACTCTTCACACTCAAGTATAATTCATTGAATCTGGCCACCTTTGATTTGACCATGTGCCAATGAGCTTTCAAGTTGTTTTGATCCCTAGGCACTTTGGGGTTTGAACTAGAATAGTGTTCCTGCACTCTGAACCAAAAATCATGAGTATTTTGGTTGGTGGCAATAACACTGTTCTCCGAACACTCATATATGGCCTCTGCCATCAGGACTTCATCTGAATGTGGCCATTTAGTACGAGAAGCCTTAGTGGTAGTAGTTTTGCCTTTGCCTCTCCCCCTAACCCTTCCCTGTGAGGGGCCATCCTCGGACTGTTGTGGTTGTGATTGAGTTGCTTGTGGGGGTTGTTGAGTTTGGGATTGTTGTTGTTGCTGTTGATGTTGCATCCCCGCCATTTGTTGTTGTTGGAACATCCACATTTGTTGCATGTGAAAGTATGTTTGTGGATCCATTTGTTGTGGTTGATGCTGTGGGTTCATGAGTGGAGGTGGTGGATACATTTGTGAAGGTGGTGGATACATTTGTGAAGGTAGTTGATTGGTTAAGAAGCTGGGTCATGCTTGCACCATCATAGTCTGGAAACATAGACGTGAATGATGGTCGGTTTGAGTTTCTGTTTGGGGTTGAGTTTGAGTTTGAGTTGTTGTGATCCATTTGGAAGCTTGAGTTTGCAGAAATTTGAGAGAGAAATGAGAGGTTTGATGTGTGAATGAAATGAATAAATGAAGTGGTATTTATAGATTTTTTGAAAAAACTAGCCGTTATAATAAGACAAAAAAAAGCTTGCCGTTTTTTTTTTAAAAATTATTAAATTTAATGTTTTATTTAATTATGAATTTTAGAAATTTTTTCAGATTTTTTTTAAATTTATTTATATTTTATTTGAATTATTAAATGTTAAAATAAAACAAAAATCTTTGAATATTTATAAAATATGAGCCGTTAAAGAGAAAAAGAAAAAGGAAAAAGAAATTAGCTGGGTCCCACTCTCCTTGTATGTATGCGTACGTGAGGACGTACGTACGCAGTCCACGTACGTACGCCACAACGCGTACGTACGGCGTACGTACGTACGTACTCCTCAAAAACCTCCGATGTGGGCGGCCTTAAGGGGTTGTTTGATTTGGGCTTACTGGGTCAATTCAGCTCTTACTGCTAACCCGGTCAGCAGTAAACCCGTTTGATATCTTCATAAGCCCAACCGACCGAGTAAGTGTATTCTGACCGAGTCCCACTTTCACGCAAAACTGACCGAGTCTATTCTGAAATGAAAGTTACGTAAAAGTGAAGTTTAAGAATTTACAAGTTTGCCATCGACATTTAATTACATTGTATGGTCCATATCAACCGGTTTTTGAAGCAGTAAACGGCCACTCAATTCAAGTTGGTGTAAATTTATTTTGACGGGGTTTTAGTCGTTGAATTTTTCTGCATCTCGTCGTATAATTTTATACGAAAATAAAATATTCAAGATGAATTATTTATGGATTTTGAAGAAATCACTATGATTATTCCTAATGTGCAAGGTAGAGGAAGTGAGGGCATAGAATGGGGTTCAAAAGGCATTGAATATATGATTACTTTGCGTAACCAGATTGCTAATCAACTATTTTCAAGTGCTTCAAGTTAAATTTGTATGAGTTATGCTTAATTTGGATTTTATATGACATTTTGAATTTTAAGTTATTATGTGTGTTTTACAGTTGGTTATTTTTAATCATCACTGGACACAAGATCAAACATAAAGTTTGTTATTTTTTTTATCGTTTCTATTAATGAAGATAAAATTATGGTTTTTAACTTTAAAAAACGTATTTTCATTTAATTAAAAAGAACATTTTTTTATTATAAAAGAACGTGTTTCATTTCTTTTTTAATATGTTCAACAAAAATTATTGTATTGATTTTTTGTTTCAAATTTTATTTTATTTTATTTTATTTTATTTTATTTTATTTTTTATAAAATGTTTTTAATAAATAAAAAACAAATAGCTATATATATTACTCAGTCAGCTCTTACCCAGTCAGCTACTATCAAACACCCAAGTTTCAACCGGAGTTTCTTACTCACTCAGCTCTTACTCATTCAGCTCTTACTCAATCAACTCTTACCCAGTTAGCAACTATCAAACAACCCCTTAGTGTTGTTTAATACTGCAAAAAAAAACAATCCTACTTGGTTGTTTTGTATGGATTTGATGTGTGTTAATCTTAAAGATGATTATATGAATAGATGATGAAGGAGATTTGTGTGTGTCTCATCCTAAACATAATTTTGAAATACTATTTTTTTCAAGTTATGTTCATTTTAAATTTTAAAAACTGATAATATTAATTCTACTATATTACAATTTCAAACATATTAATATTTTATTTGATTACAATATTTTAATATTTCTTTTATATTATTTTATTCAAACTATTATTTTAATAATATATATATATATATTATAAATAATCTAATGTTTTATACAAAATGTTGCGATTAACCGCGCTTCGCGGCGGGCAATGTTATGGGTCAGTTTCATTGCAGCACTACTTATGAACCCGTTTTAGTGCCGCAATACACCCTAATCGTATGCACCTATACATATAGCTAATTTTTTTTTTGCTTTAGTGAGCCTAACGAAGCTGCACATGTATATTTGCAAACCTTGTATGTGTGAATAATCAGCAGCGGACAAAACAAATTAAAAGTAGCACTAATAGTGGAGCCATTTTATAAAACTTATCCAAGCAAGCTACACATGCCCTCTCTACACAGGTCAGTTTTTTGAGCGAAAAAGTGAGTTCACTTTTCATACGCATTACAAAAGAGGTGCTTTTAGACCCAGCAAATGTTCATACTAATGCCCATTAAGACTTGCTACGACGACAAAAGGTTAGACCCAGCAAAGGTTCATACTATGCATTGCAATCCTATGGAAGTTAATGTTTTTAAAACTACCTTTGTCTTTAAACAACGGCTTCATTGGTCCGGGTCGTGCAACAGCGTCAACTGCAGCCTTACCCTTGGTAACTGTGGCGCTAACCGGGTCCTCTTTTTGTTTTTGTTTCTTTTTTTTTGCAGGTGTCTTTTCTGCTGCAGGTGCAATTTTCCCGCCAATTGTTTCGGGAGTACCATGTGCCTTCTCTTGGACGGGCGCTACAATGGGTTGTGGTGTTGTTTCAGCATGCACAACCACTGCCTTCTCCTCTGCCCGCTGTGAACTGCTTGAGGACTGCCCTAGCGCTCTTTTACCATTGGAGTCCTTGCTGACGTTGTTCAGCTGGTAGATCTTTCCTTCGTTCTTTAGCGCCTTTATCGGGTCAGGTATAGTAACTCTGCCGTGGTTTCCTTGGAGCCTAACAATGTCGTTGCATGACACTCCTATGATCTGTGCCATGGCCTGGTCAAAGATAGTAACGGAAACCGTCCCTGTACCGTATGAGGTATCACATTTTACACAGTACCTGCAGCAAGCATTCATATTTTGTAAAGGCAATGTATGAAGACCATGTTCCACAACAACACCCTCAAGTGTGTACTGTATATATGCTATTTCCAATGAGTTTCTGCAATTTTTTAAGCGTAAAATGCTTGCTGGTGTAGCTTTAACAGAAACAGTTACATGCTGTGACTGAGCATAATTTTAATGAATGTAGTTTTTGTAAAGTTTTTTGAACAAATGAGTTGGCATTCGTAGTAAAAGCCCACATACTTGTAGTTTGGTTCTTGCTCTCGGTGATTGGTGTAGACGTAGGCGTTTTCTTGAGGATCCATAGTGACATTGCAGATCGGGCATGTCCCATAGCGCCATGATTGGCCCGGTGTGAATGCAGTTATTGCCGCGTCACATGTGTATGCCACGCCCAAGTGTACATATACCATCAAAATTTATATATTTCTACCGTAGAACTCTTTATATATATATATATATATATATATATATATATATAGGTTTAGGGTAAAATACATCCAACAAAAACGCTACATCCAATGCGGATTGATCTGGGGCGTCCATCAAGATCATCCAACAGCCAGGATCTATGGTGTTTTCCGCCTATGGTGTTTTTTTTCCCCCGAAAATGCCATAGGCGGAAAACACCATAGATCCTGGCTGTTGGATGATCTTGATGGACGCCCCAGATCAATCCGTAATGGATGTAGCGTTTTTGCTAGATGTAGGATCACTCGACTCTCTCTCTCTCTCTCTCTCTCTCTCTATATATATATATATATATATATATATATATATATATATATATATATACCTCTCCCACCAAAGTGTACATATACCATCATAACCCTGTGATAGAAAATCTGTAAACCATGCGAACCCCATCCTAATATGTTTTATTATAAGTGTATGTTTTTTCCAAAAATAACTGTATGTTTTCCAAAGGATGGATGACCTTCATCAGTACTACGAAAACCTATAGGTGGGGTTTACCATACATAAATTTTAAACCATGTCAACCATCTCCCAGATCTTTTATTATAGATATTTTTCTTTTAAAAATATATACCTCCTTCACCAAGGTGTACATATACCATCATAAATTTTATCTTTTAACCCTACCATACAGAATCTGTAAACCATGTGAATTCCATCCTAAATCTTTTAGTATATCTGTATATTTTTTGGTAAAATATACAACCTTCATCAGGCTTATCTTGTAGAACAGAACTTCTAACAGAACTGCTAAACTAACACAACACTGTCTACCAACATACAACCAAAGAAACACATAACAAACTCACCTTCGTAAACATCAGCAGTTGAAAGCACAACAACACCTACAACCACAAAATAAATGAAAGTATTAGATGCTTGTACCAAATGGTGGGCATATACAAATAACTAAACTAAGAGCAAACCAAGAACCCAAATAAGACATAAGAACAGAGAGCATTTTAGCAAACTGTTGGTGTGCAAGAACTGAGATACGCATTTACACGAAGATACACAACACCAAATTGCACCATCTCTGTTCGAAAAACGACCAGCAACTATGAAATGATAAATTGTACAACA
Organism: Deinandra increscens subsp. villosa; assembly: GCA_039602395.1. Lineage (NCBI taxonomy): Eukaryota > Viridiplantae > Streptophyta > Magnoliopsida > Asterales > Asteraceae > Deinandra > Deinandra increscens. The sequence goes on along the minus strand of JBCNJP010000023.1, from coordinate 77,268,309 downwards.
GAAGAGGGCAAAAATTTTGAAGAACAACATGGCTCCTTTAAGAAAGAAACTGAAAATTTAGGAACCAAAAAGAACAGGTAAGCAGATATGAGCATTTCTTACCGGATTTGAAGAGAGACGAAGACCATATGACAGAGCTATAGAAGAATGTATATAACATAAAGCAAACCCGGTTGAAGCACGTCCCGCACAGTGCTCCGTACGCAAAATAGCGAAAGAGGAGAGGCGAGCACAGTGTTACTTCCGGCCTTTTCTTTGACCGCGAAAACTCACGCAACAGAAACCAACCACCCGTGCTGTGGAGCGCACACGTGGCTATGAAAGGACTGAGCCGGTGAGGAAAAAAATATCACGCATGGGGAAGTTGTACATCACGCTTTACTAATAGAATATTATGGTTTATTCGAATTAGCAGTTGTATTTTGTTAAGGTTTTAGAATGTATTTAAATAATCAAATGATTTTTATATCTTTAATTAATCAAACAAATTTAAATATTTTTTATTATTTTTATTAAATGATATTATGATCAGTCCAATGGTTTTGCGTGCTCGCATTATCTCAGCGGTAACATCTATTAACCAACAATTTAGTGTGTTTGTGTTATCTCAGCGGTAACATCCATTGATTACCAACAACTTATATTATGCTTGCATATTAGAAATGCAATATTCACGTTGTCAGAGCGGTAATCTCCATTGCAATAGCTTTGTGTGTTCGCTGTTGTAAATATTAAGCAGTACCAGCACTAAAACGATGTCTAACAAACTTGGAAAACCTAACACGAGTACAATCAGCATAAAAAAATTAACGTTTTTTTAGCGTTTTTCCAGTACACTAGCACAGCAGCATAAAAATGCAAATATACCAGCATACTAGCACAGAAAACACAAACACCTCTAGCACAGAAATATACACGCACCAGCACACCAGCACAAAACAAAAAAAATGGTGATCTTTTTAGTTTTTTATAAGTTTTTAAAGTTGTGCTTGTATAAATATGTGCTACTTCTGTGCTGTTGTAAATATTAAGTAGTATCAGCACTAAAACGATGTCTAACAAACTTGGAAAAACGCTAAAAAACGTCAAAAAATTTATTTTTATGCTGTTGTGCTGGTGTACTGGAAAAAACGCTAAAAACGTCAATTTTTTTTCTTCTCCAAATCGAGCAAACATAGTATTGAATTAAAGATAAACACGCGACTAGAATTATGGTGATTTTTTTTTAAAAAATAACGTCGTATGAAAAAGTTATGGCCGTTTGAAAAATTGGGGGAAACTTGAAAAAAAGTTAACAAGAGTTCTCTCCCTATTTTGCCCTTCTATCTTTAATTTACGTTTTATCTCTCTTTTCCCAATCTCTTTTAATCTCATCCATCCAACTAAATGATCTAATGGTCCAAGATTGTCTCTACCGATCTTAGGCAAAATGGTGGTATATATATATATATATATATATATATATATATATATATATATATATACCTCACCCTATATATATATATATATATAGAGAGAGAGAGAGAGAGAGAGAATGGATATAATGAAAACCTTCTTGAGTTGTGAAAACCTTAAAAACTCTATATGGGCCATTGATCTTGGCAATGGATGGATGAGATCAATCCACTTCTTTATTTATTTATTTTCCATTTATTTAAATTGAATAAAAGAGCAAAAGGGCAAGATAGTAATCTTACCTACCATTTCATCTCTCCACATTTTTCAACTTCCAATATAATGATTGAATTTCTCTCTTCAACTTTTTCAACTCCCAAGATATCAAACATGACACAAATATCTTTCTCTCTCAAATTTTTTCAACTTGCAAGACACTAATTATTACTATATCTCCAACTTTTTTAAATTCAAACTTTTTAGTTTCCAAGATACGAATTGTACATATGTAAAACAAAGTATTAGTGCTATTGAACATTATGCTCAGAGCATTATACATATGTAAATTATCTAAACATATTTACAAAAAAAATTAACAAATATATTTTATTATCGTGTAAATACAATTACAACAACATTACAAAAAATAATTAAAAAAAATTTAACAGCCTAACAAAAATATATAAAAGCTAACAAAAGTATATAAAAGCTAATTGTTTTTTTAGTTTTTTATAATCATTTTCATCTTTGACACAAAATCTCGTAACCTATGACGAAAACAAGTTCATCAGTTCATATACGTAAACATCACAGCATGTTACATATGTAAATTCAAGTAATTTACATATGTAAATTGAAAAGAAAAATCAATTCATATACGTAAACATCACAACATGTTACATATGTAAATTCAAGTAATTTACTTACATAAATCCAAGTAATTTACATAGGTAGATTTTCATCTAAGTTTACGTATGTAGCACAAGTCATTTACATATGTTAATTTAATAATAAATGAAGATTTAACATATGTAAAAAAAAGTATTAGTGCTATTAAACATTATGCTCACAACATTATACATATGTAATTTATCTAGAGAGGTATACCAAAAAATAACAAATATATTTTATTAACATAAAAGTAACCATTGCAACAACATTTAAAAAATAATAAAAATATAACAACATAACAAATATATATGACAAACTAACAAAAATATATAAAAACTAATTGTTCTTTAGTTCTTAATGATCATCTTCATATTTGACACAAAATTTCGTAACCTACGAAGAAAACAAGTTTATCAGTTCATATACGTAAACATCATAGTATATTACATATGTAAATTCAAGTAATTTACATACGTAATTCAAGTAATTTACATATGTAAATTCAAGAAAAAAGTTAACCCGTTTATATACGTAAACATCACAAATGTACATATGTAAATTCAGTACATATGTAAATCCAAGTAAATTACATGTGTAAAGCAAGTTACATATCTACTTTTAAATATATAATGAGATGTAACATTATACAAACGTAAATTTACATATGTAACGCAAGTTTACATATGTAAATTTAAATATATAATGAGACATAACATGTTACAAACTAGACTTAACACTAACCAATAAAGAAAGAACTGATAAGATGCACACATATAATGGAGACACATATACCAAAAAATAACAAATATGATTTTATGAACTTATAAGTAAGCATTGCAATAACATTTAAAAAATAACAAAAAAATATAACAACCTAACAAAAATATGTAAAAGCTAACTGTTCTTGAATTGTTGATAATCATCTTCATCTTTAACAAAATATCTCGTAACCTACGAAGAAAACAAGCTCATGAGTTCATATACGTAAACATCACAACATGTTACATATGTAAATTTAAGTAATTTACATATGTAAATTCAATTAATTTACATATGTAAATTCAAGTAATGTAATTCAAGTAATTTACATATGTAAATCCAATAAAAAAAGCTAATCAGTTCATATACATAAACATCACAAACATGTAACATATGTAAATTCAAGTAATTTACATATGTACATCCAAGTAATTTACATACGTAGATTTTCATCTAATTTACGTATGTAGCACAAGTAATTTACATATGTAAATTTAATAATATATGGAGATTTAACATATGTAAAAAAATATTAGTGCTATTAAACATTATGCTCACAGCATTATACATATGTAAATTATCTAGACAGATATACTAAAAAAATAATAAATATATTTTATTAACTTATAAGTAACCATACAATAACATTTAAAAAATAATAAAAAAATATGACAACATAACAAAAATATATAAAATCTAACAAAAATATATAAAAACTAATTGTTCTTGAGTTCTTGATAAGCATCTTCATCTTTGACACAAAATCTCGTGACCTAGGAAGAAAACAAATTCATCATTTCATATACGTTGGGAGATATGAAACATGAGGGTAATAAATCTTGGATTCGTTGGGAGATATGAAACAAGAAAATGCTTCAGTTTGTTCAAACAGGACAACATTACTAGATGAAGAACCCTCATTGTTGACATTGTCTTCAATATTAGGATCTCCATCCGAAGCTTCTGAATAAAACATATGTAAGTACATATAAAACTGTTAGGGGGGGGGGGGGAGGACATTCAGAAAAAGGAAAAATCTCCTAACATACCTTCATAAGATTGTCCATTATTGATATTAAAATCATTGGATGATTCCATACAATGCAAATGGTCTTCCAAATTATGAGGAAACTGATGTTGACGAGATGACATTAAATTCGGAGGTTGCATTTTTTGAATTTTTAAGGTTTCTTGAAGTGCATTAATGGAGTTAATGGGTGTTCTTGATATGAAGAAGAAGAAGAATTAAAGGATAAGGGTAAATGAAAAGTGAAGAAAGAAAAAGATGGAGGGGTTATCTAGGAAGAAAAGATGATGAGATGGGACATTGAGAACACAAAAGTCATAATTGATGGAAGAAAGATGAAAATACAATCTTACCCTTTTGCTAAAGACAAATTAGAGTAAGGTGGATAAGCTAACAACCCTTGGATGAGTTTTCAAAGATTTCACAACTCAAGTGGGTTTTCACTCTATACTTTCCATATATATATATATATATATATATATATATATATATATAGGATAGAGAATAGATATTAACTCCTCTTTAATGTTATAACCAACTCACTAAATCTCAACCATTGATATAATATAAAATAATCAGATTTGAATGAAAGGTTGAGATGAAGTGGGGGTAATTAGGTAAAATACACTATTTTGTCTCTTTCTTAAAACCCTCAAACCAGATATCACATTTCCATCTTCAAAAAAATTCCCTACAGCCTCCGTTCAAAAAATCTTCACCATAGATCCCGTCAATCTCGTCAAGAAGGTATGGCAATGAAGAAACCGACACGCCAACGATGAAACTTGAAGACGACTCCATCATCTCCGGCGAAAGTACTTCTCCGTTCGATCCTCCGCTGCCTTCTGCCGCTGCGTCCGGTAACCGCCGTTCAACCATTTGAGATGTAGTCGAACACCTTGCGCTACCACCGAACATCGTGCCTACGATGTAGTCGAACACCTTGCGCTACCTCCGACAATCATGTTTTTTTATTTTTTACAAATTATGTAGTGGAATCTTGTATTTTTCGTTTTCGATGATGATGGTCCAATGATGTAGGTAATTATTTAGCTTTGTTTTTTCAAATCCTCATTAAACTGGAATGAATTTGTTTGTATTTTTAGCATACAAAAAATGTATAAACGATGTTACAAAATATATGTATAAAACTCACTGAATTTGTCTGTATTTTTACTTGACTATTTGATTATTATTTGTGAAATCTTGATAGCCCCGGTGTTACTGATCATCACACCACTGTTAATTGTTATGGAATCGGTGTTTATATGTATATTGATTTATTTGCAGGTTGTGTAAAATGTCTGATTTGCTATAGCATCAGTGTTTATATGTATATTGATGCATTTACAGGTTGTAATATATGCATATATAGTTGTACTTAAGTATAAACATCAATGTTATTGTTATGAGTGTATGTTAATTGTTATGGCATCGGCGTTTATATATATTGATGCATTTGCAGGTTGTAATATATGCATATATAGTTGTACTTAAGTATAAACATCAATGTTATTGTTATGAGTGTATATATATAATTTTCTTCATTGTTAATAGTTATGACAGGGATGTTAATAATTTTAACACTAGTGCTACACACTACGTATGAGAAAAACGGTAATAAAAAATGTCGAGACTATACTTGAATTAAACATAAAAATGCGACGAGTTTAATGTTGAAATTTTTATAAAAATCCGATAAAGTATAAAAAAGTTATAGGCTTTTTAAAATGAAGGGGGTGTTTTATGTGGTTGTGTAAAATGTCTTATTTGCCCTTTTGAATAAAAAAAAAAGAAATGGACACATGGCATTATCTAGTGAAATCTGACTTTTCACAACCATTAGATGGTAGTTAATTAGTTATTCCATCAAGCATTGGTTATTATATATTCCCAACCCTATATATATATATATATATATATATATATATATATATATATATATATATATAGTATATGGGAAGGATCCTGCGAAAACACCATTTTTTTGTGAGAACTGCGTAAACAAATCTTAAAACCTACATAATTTTTTCATACGTTAATATTTTTTTTTAAAAATTTGCACCAAAAGTCTTAAAATTATATTATCTTTAATCCTATAAAAGTTTTAAAAAACTTAACGCTTTTTTTATTTTTTTAAATATTTTTTTTGTGTGGTGCACATGTGCATCACAAAAAAAACTCATACTTTTAGTATGAGTTAATATTTTTTTTATCTTAGTCGCACCATATGTCATATATTTTCATCATTTTTTTTGCGTTTTTATTGAATGATGCACATGTGCATCATACCAAAAAAAACGCTCATACATGTGATATACATTAATAGTTTAAAAAGAAATTGCACCCTAAATCTTATAGTTGTGTTATCTTTAGATTTAAAGAAAAAAATAGCATTTTATAACTTTTTTAAATTATATGATGCACATGTGCATCACACGGGAAAAAAAACGTTCAGTTTTTTTTTTTAATATTTTGCTCCAGATTTAAAGATAACGTAATTCTAAGACTTTTGGCGCAAATTTTATGAAAAATCGTTAACATATGAAAAAGTTACGTGAGTTTTAATATGTGTTTTCGCAGTTTTCACAAAAAGATGTGTTTTCGCAGGATCCTAACCCATATATATATATATATATATATATATATATATATATATATATATATATTGTCACACCCCCAAATTAACCACTAACGGAGTTTATACCGTTAAG
>JBCNJP010000023.1:77241140-77261023 GCA_039602395.1 Deinandra increscens subsp. villosa | reverse complement strand
TCCCGTGCTCATGTTCGGTTTTTCAAATATTCATCGAAATATATCAACAACGCATCTAGTTTGAATCGTTTTTCAATTTCGGTCGCAATCATATCTTCAATTTTGCGATTCGACTATTTGTAAAGGAGTTATGATAGATTGAAGTTTTGTTTGATTAAATTTCATAAATACGTACCGAGTAATTTGAAGTATCATTTTAAATCTTCTATTAGTAGAATTATTCATTTCAAACCCTAGATAATTGAATATTTTTATTACAAACCCTACGAAAAGTTGAAGCAAATTTTATGGTTACGTTCAAAAATATTTGGTGGTCAATATTTGGTGGTTCATCGGTCCGTGTTTCCTAAAGGGGTTTACGGGATTATAACTTGTTGTGAGAAAAAGGAGATTCAAGTGTTTGTCTTAAGTATTTTGGGAAAAAAAAGTTGGTGAATTTGAGTTGAACAAGATGAATGGGATGCAAGTGATCGCAGAAGTACCAAAGTTGATGCAACTCGAGGATTATCATAACCGGAGAAAGAGATTTGACGATTACGTAGGTGCAACAGATGTTGATTTGTGGATTCCAATTGAGTTTTTTTTTTTTTTTTGTTTAAATTCAGATTTTCACTAACGACAAATTAGTCGTGATTGCCGGAGTAACTGAAAACTCCGGTTACTTTCAATTTTCCGGTGAGAATCCGGCAATCCAAACCCCAATCTTCAAACCAAGATATCTCACTCGTTTTTGAACCAAAATCGAATCCGAAAGTTGCTGTGAACTCGTGACATCGAGAACAATTAATAGAGCACCATTGTTGATAGATTTTGTTGAGCTTAGCACACTGAACAACCACCTCCGACGAACTTACGGTTTTAACAAATCGAAATCAATCAAATCTTAACCAAAACTTTAAAGGATTGTTGCATTAGCTTCTTATGATCAAACCGAGTCTATTGATACCAGATTTACACGAAATGGTTGTGTATTCCAAAATTTACCATTGAAGCACCATGAAGAACAAACTTACGTTCTTCGTTTTTTCGAATCCAAATAAATCTTAACCAAATTCGATCCTGTAAATTGCATTAGATTCAAAATTCCTTACTGAAACTTTCTGCACTTATTAGAAACATCAACACTCTATAACTTGTTCCAAATTTTCGGTCAAATATCGAACAGTTTGACCTCCAAAAGTCAAACCTGGTGAAATTGATCAAATTAAGCACGAAATCAATCGGAAAAAGGTGTAGAATCACGCCTGGATTAGCTCTGATACCACTTGAAAGTGACTGATCGTGGATCGGTTTGGTCGAATTGATTGAATACAATCGTAAACACGTGAGAAATCAACACACAAACGTAAATAAAACTCAATCTCGTATTTATCATAGAATCAGAGTTACACAGAGTTACATAGAGAAAACTCACAGACAAAGTTCGCTCACTCTCTCAAAACTACTGAATTACAATAACACAAACACTTATATATAAACTACGGATGTCCGAACTCCTCTGCCTGTCCGAACCTCAGGTTCGGCCAAGGCTCGGCCAAGGTTCGGCCGGAGTTCGGCCACCAGATCAAAATACCAAAACTTCGTGTCTTCGTCAGATCCAGCTCATTGCCATTTCGTGTATCAACAGCCATTGACAAACTGAAGAACCTCTCTTTTCTCTAACCAGCATGGCCCCGTGCCGTGACATGGCACGACCCCGTGCCGACCTCCGGACTTCCGTATAAAAGGAGCTCAAACTTCTCATTCCAAATTTCTTAGCGCCTAGGTCACTTCTCCTTCATCTAGTTCTATATCACGTTTTTCTTTCGAGACATTTGTTTTCCTGTTCTTGTGTCTGCTTGTCAAGATTGTAAGAACTTTAACTTTTGTAGTTAATTAAATGTATTTGTCTATGAATCTTTCAGTATCTCTTAAGCAAATCTTTAAGCCATGATTGGCCATATTCTTAAACTCATTCAGAGATGAACATATCTTTGGTGGTTTGGCAATCTGTTTTTGTAATCTTTCCTTAAGGTGGAACTAACGACTTTATAAAAGTTCTTTTAGTTGAATGTTTATTATTAATTTCCTTGAAGAAGCGTGCTTTATGTATCACAGACCATGTGAGGAGTCAAAATCTCATCAACCAGACTTGTGACACCTGGTTGGGGGACGATGCATGATCCTTCGGGTGACTCGCGTCCCATGCTACATGATATGTTCGGGGTCCTTATGTCTATGTAAGAAAATTCGGCTTACCATGCATATGCGGGCTGAAAGTATTTGGTTGGGAAGAAAGTTGATAATATTTTGTCACTTCACGAAAGCCGAAAGGTACGTGTTTGTGAACTTAAGGTTGGTAATATTTTGTCAGTTCACTGAAGCCGAAAGGTACGTGTTTGTGAACTTGGCTCTGGTATGACAAACATGCATGCGCGAGAGCGATGCATGGATGAGACTTGCCTTAGTCCCTTTAGAATATAATTTTTATAATAAAATAATCTGGCACGCAGAGTTGTTTCCCTGCTGGTTCATGAGGGCGTGTTGAGTGTAACGGTGGCCCGACCAAAGAGCGCTACAACTAAGTGGCGTTAGCACCACTATATCTGTTTACTATCAGCATAGTTCCCCGGGGTTCGTACCTTACATAGAAAATCGCCTGGGAGAGTAGTGATACTAGATTTGAAGCTGAGAGGCGGTCTAGTTGTCTGACAGTAAATAATCTTACTGGAAGAATATAATCTATGGGAAACCAACACCACCATTAATAAGTCCCCCAAATGATAATATCTTTGATCGAGTAGACCAAGACACACCTTTTTATTAAGTAATAATATTATTAAAGTATATATATATATATATATATATATATATATATATATATATATATATATAGGGGTGGGTTCCAGAGAAAACCATTCAATTATAGAAAACCAAGGAAACCAGTCCTTAACCATTGATCTAAATTTTAATGGTTAAGATTAATTGTGTTTTTTATTAAGGAAAATAAAATATTTAATTGATTACATTATTATCTAAAAGGGTAAAATAGGTAGTTTGTAGTTTTTTTTTTTTAAAAAACCGAATTAAGAACTAAAATACAATTGAAACTAAACATTATACTTACTCCTTATCAATGGCACCATTAACAAGGTAGTGCCATATAAGTCTCTCACTTTTTGTAAGAACCTTCGCCTTTACAGGCCTATCAATCCATGGAGAACATAATAACTTTGAAGGTTGAATATGTCGTTTTCCACGTTCTTTTACCACAGTTTTTGTTTTTTCCTTTTCCACGCCTACTTTCATGTTTTTTCCTTCTCCACATCTACAACACTTTTTGCAAATCCATCGTTTACACCTTCACTATTAAAAAATTGACTAACTCCAAGGTCATATGCGGGATGACTACTTAAAGGGCTGCCATCAACATTGGATTTACTTTTTAAATTAATGCCTATCTTCGGTTCAGATGTCAATATTTTTGCTTTCTTATTACTACGTTCACTTTCAATTTCACCTGTCACCCGGATAACCTCCTGGGTCCAAGCTCCCAGTGTGGATGTGATATTTGGTGATACATTAGTGTCCTTATCCACCACATTAACATATTCATCTTCCTCACATGATTGCGAAGCTTGTTCATCACACTCATTTACGCCCACAACATTAAGGTTGACAGAAACCCTATAAGTAGCTTCATACTCCTCGACTAATTCCTTGACCTTTTCACAATCCGGGTAACTAACAACCGCCTCATGTAACGCTTTCTCTATATTGCTCTTGTCGTTCTTAATCCTACACATTAACTTTTCTATCTCTGAAAGTTGTTCCTGTATTTCATTTAAAAAAAACACTATTTAGATGAAATCATATTAAAATAAATATCTATAAACTATCAGCATATCTATCTAACTCGAATTACCTTTTTGTCTGGTATTCCAAAAGAATCAAAATCATAGCAATTATCAGTAACTTTTTCGCAACTTTTCGAATCATTTTCCTTCACATCTACATATTGTTTCCTTACACCACCCTTTCCAAATCCACCACCTTTCAGCTCTTCAATTTCTCTTTCCTTTAGCATTTCGGTAGACCAAAATTTAATTGGTGACATAGTTCTTGGGTCGTTGAAACCCGGACAAGCCACACAATCAACATATAACATCTACAAATAAAAAAAACAATTAACAAATTCGAATATATGACTGGATATAGGCATCGTTTACATATATTACATAACTGTAATGAAGATTAGTAAGGATGCTAATCAGTAACTAATCTTGAATATATGTAGCTTTAAATGTAATTAGTAAGGATGCTAATCAGTAAGTGTATTCAAGATTACTTAACTGTAAGTAATCAGTAAGATTAGTAAGTAATCTTGAATATATGTAGCTTTAAATGTAATTATTGAAGCCTATGAACTACTGATTACATTAGTGTAATCAAACATATATAATGTTGGCGTACCGTTATAATTGTTAATGGTCCCATAAAGTAATCGTTTGGATTAGCGTTGTTCCATTTAAGCTTGCATTTTTTTATGCACTTCACGATGTAACTGCACCAGTCATACTCTTTTACATCCAAACCATCGTCTAAAGCCTCTAGCTTCCCACACTTGCATTTCCCATTCTTCCAACATTTAACCATTGTTGTTAAAAACAACACTAGAAAGTCCAACTTGAACATGTAATCGTCCTCATAATCATCCTTCACAATGTTCAATCGGACATCTTTCGAGGTAAAGCCCCTTCTCCCATACCTTTCTCTCCACACCTTATACTTTTGGGAAATGTCTTTTGGTTTTGACAAACTACTAATATCGATCCCACCTTCAGGTATACCGGTTAATACACTAACAGCACCATTATCAATATTTATTTCACCAGATTCGGTTTTAATAACCATCCGATTAGGATCTAACTGTTTCACAACATAACATCCTAATTTGTATGGAATAGAGTCCACCTTCATACAAAGCAGTTTTCCAAAACCCATTCTTCTCACGTAATCTTTCCTAGAATCACTGAGTTTTGCCATGGCTAAGCACAATTGTTTTGGCAATGAACGTGTTTGAAAACCAGTCCATTTTGTGTCTTCCTTCAAATCACATGTTACATACTCTGTGCCTGTTTAAGAACACATACATGTAATTAATGGCTTTCGTATATGTTATCAATAGCTATCATACAAATAATGAGAATTTATTTTGTACCATTAATACGTATTTTTATATACCTTCACCATTAGTAGAATAAAATTTCTTCCTCTTATTCTTCCCCTGTGGTCCATGTGCTTCGCCGGATACGTGAGTTCTTTTTTTCTCAATTGTTCGTTCACGTGCTACCCGAGGTACATCCATTCTTTTTTTCCCATTAGGTGTTCTCATTACCTTCTCACCTACAACACCAACATAATAAATGAGTTTTTTCTTTTCCAGTTTTATCAAGACTGTAATTAATAAAACACATGCTTGTTCCATTAAAATTGTTGTTCTATTACCTTTATTATGCTGCACAGTCCTACTTGGCATAAAATCATCATCGTCATCGACCTCAAAATTTGTAATAATATATTTTTCTGGAAAAAAAAATATTACGTATTCTCGTCAACCTGGCTAACAATCAACTTACATTATTAAATACAAGTATTATGTATATGTAATGTTAGTAGTTGGTTACGTATATGTAATTAAGGTATTATGTATTATTTATTAACAAATTTGATAACAAGTGAAGCAAAATAAACCTCGTGCAAACGACATTTCGCAAAAAAAATTGAATTGAAATGTAGGAGTACATATATGTAACCAGTTAATGGAAATTAAAAGTATGTATTAAATGTGAAAAAATCATCAAAAAATATAGATGAAAATACCTTGGCCGGTAGTTTATGGGTAATGTGCCACATACAAAGCCTGTGTTTTGCCTTGTCTAGTACGGCCTCAATAGCTTGTTTCATGGCTATATCCTGATCCGTTAAAACCAACTTGGGTTGTTTGTTATGTGCTTTTAGAAAAGCATTCAAAAGCCACTTGTATGATTCAGTTGTCTCGTTGTACAGCAAACCGGAACCAAAATTTACACACAACTGATGATGATCAACGCCGGTGAAAGGAACAAATATCATGTTATACCTACAAAAGATAAAATCTATGTTAACTATTTAAAATTGTAAAAAAAAATGCTAAAATTATACACATACCTGTTTGTTTGGTACGTTGCATCAAAAGCAATAACATCCCCAAACACACTGTAGTTTCTCTTAGCAACATTGTCGACCCAAAACAAACATCTCACCTCCCTGCCATGGGTTAATACTTCAAATGTATAATTCTCCAGATACAATGTCCTTTCTTTCATCTTATCAACAAACATTTGAGCATCCCTATTGCTAATATACTTGGTGATATCCCGGCTAACATTCTTGTAGTCAACTTTTGTGCCATTAACCATGTGATGTCCCCCCTTTAGTGAAACCTGCAGACGATGTGCTTTTGATGGGCCAACATTTGCCATATGACAGTTGGCGACATATTCTAGATCATGAAAGTCCAACTTCTTCTTTCTCTGTGTCAGGTCCATGTTTTCATGACTAACTAACCCATGGTTATGATGTTCTATAAACTCGGTTATTTCATACTCGCCCGTCTCTTTAATAACTCTAGTTCTAATACCAGCTGGACAATTGGTAACTTTAATGTTCGTGCGACGAGATGAACCCTCCAACGAGTCAACTGTTATGGATTTAGGTTTCCCGTACTTTGTACACCACATGTATCTATTTGTTGTTGCACCTGTTGATTTATTCTTCTTATGTTGACCCAACCGAGCAGTAAAACCAGCCTTCTCGGTGTAAGCTTCATACATCACAACAACATTATCCCATTTACCGAATTTGGCATTCATAACTGGTTTACAATCTAGTGGAACATTTGGTATCCAATATCTTGTACCGTTGGGTGAATCAAAAATATTACTAGATACGGATTCTTGCAAATTAAACAAAAAAAGAAAATTGTAAGCAAAATAGTAGATGTTGATCAGAAAATACTTTGAAAAGTAAATAAACACACATGATATTCCAACTATGTGGTTGATAATATAAGTGTAACAAAAAAATTGAAACATAAAAATAAGTACGAAAACCAAAATAATACCTTCATGTTCAGTTTCTGCTCCTGTTATGTATAAATTTTTATCCTCGTATGTATTTTGAGGTGCAATACCATCAACGTTTGTGTCCGAATGAGCTTCACATTGTTTTCTTGATTGACAATCGTTTATAGAGGAACTCGTGTTGAAATCGGCCGGCCCCTAGGCCGGCCCTAGGGGTAAAGCTCCTTGGGGGGGCAGTCAGCAGGGATGGTGGGTTCATTGAGGGGTTGGCGTCCAAGAGGGCTTCTAACGCTGCCGCTCTAATGCACCTCCTTCCCAAGATTCGGGACCCGCAATGCGAACTCCTCCTGCTTCGCTCTTGCATGGGTGTTGCCAAGCTCTTTTTCGGCCTGCGGACCTGTCCCCCCGCCCACATGCAAGGGGCGGCCTCCTGCTTTGATCAGACCCTGCGCGAGACAGTTGAAAACATTGTGGTCTGTGGCGGGGCTTATTTTGGGGACTTTCAGTGGCGGCTCGCTTCCCTACCTATCCGGCACGGAGGGCTCGGGGTTTCTTCGGCTATGGAGGCCTCGTCTTATGCGTTTGTAGCGTCCAGGGCCCAATCCTGGGGGCTGCAGGACCACATCTTGCGGGAGAGCGGGGTCTGTGGAATGGACTCGGATTATACTTTCGCTCTGGCGGCCCTGCGTGACATCATACCGGGTTTTGATCTTCGCGGTTTCTCTGACAAGGACACCGCCCCCCCAAAACCCCAAAATGTTTTGGCGAATGCCCTTTCCAGCAAAATCGTGTTGGATATGGAAACCCGGTTTAATATGAATGCTAGGCAAAAAGCGGTGTGGAGCTGTCTTCGTCAACCACATGCCCAAGATTTCCTCCATGCTCTCCCCATTGACGGGCTCGGGCAGCGCATGTCGTCGGTCGAATACCGATCTATCCTCAAGTACCGGCTTATGATACCCCTCTTTCCCGCGGACGAGAAGTGCCCTGTCTGCCGCAAGGCGTGTCTGGACTCGTTTGGGGAGCACGCGGTTCACTGTAAAGATCTCCCGGGGTTCAAATACCGTCATGACTGGGTTCGGGATGTGCTGTTTGACATTTTTAGAAAGGCTGGGATTTCAGCCAAGAAGGAAGCCCCCGTCAACTTCTTAACTGACCCAAAAGAGGGGCGTTCGACCCTTAGACCGGCGGACATCCTGGTGTTTGGGTGGTCAAGGGGGAAGCACGCTTGCATCGATCTGACTGGGGTCTCTCCCCTTGTGGGCTTTGGCTCTGGAGTTTTTACGGCTGGGCAGGCTGCCGCTAAGGCGGCTGTAGGTAAGGTGGACAAACACGAGAAGGCATGTCTCGAGAATCAGCATGTGTTTGTTCCCTTTGCTTTTGACACTTTCGGGCACCTCGCGTCAGAGGCTGCGGACACGCTCGGGCGGATCCAGAAGGTTATGAATGGACATGTAGTGACTCCTAGAGCTAAGAAACTTGCCTTTATCCGCTTAGGTTTTGCTATTCAAAAAGGGCTTGCGGCGCAGTTTGTTGCCCGCTTGCCCCGTATGTTGGACTGAGTTGTAACCTTTATTTGAGTTGGTTTTTGTTACTTAAAAAAAAAAAAAAAAAAAAAAATTATGATATTTACGCCATCCTATTATACAGTGAAATTAATAATGAATCAAATTGCGATTAAAAGAAAATAATATAACCATTTAATTAGTGTCCAAGTCTATGTATGTTAACTCTGATATTTTAGACCACCCACATCAACCGTACGTCACCCACGTACGTACGGCCACGTACGTACGTAGCCGATGTGGCGTACGTACGTTGGCTCGTACGTATGTATATACATACAGCCACGTACCAGCATTTTGTGGGCCCCCCGAAATTCTTCTTCCTTTTTCTTTTTTTTAACGGCTATTTTTATAAAAGCTCATTTTTTTATGTTTTATTTTAAACATTTATTAATTTAAATAAAATATAAATAAATTTCATAAAAATCTGAAAAAAAATCCTAAAATTCATAATTAATTAAAACATTAATTTTAATATTTTTTTAAAAAATAACGGCTATTTTTTTATTTGTCTTATTATAACGGCTAGTTTTTTAATATAAATTATTAATAACGGCTAGTTTTTTTGTCTTCTTCCTAACGGCTAGTTTTTCATCACTACTATAAATACACTCAGTACTCTCATTTCATTTCACACATCTCTCTCAAAACCCTCTCAATATCAAATCTCTCTCAAACCCAAAACTCTAAAAAATGAATCCTGGTTTCCCTGGTATCCCTGGTCTCAACATTCCCGACACCCTTCCCGAGCACATCAAACTAGCACTAGACATGAGTGATCTTACACAACTGGCGGAAGAGTACGAAGCGATGGAAGCTTCAATTGCTGCTAGCGAAGCTGGTCCATCCCAACCAAGGAAGAAGCGAAGAGAAATAAACAGAGAACGTGAAAAAGGTGATGTGGGTTTGTTCAATGACTACTTTGCTGAGACTCATGTGTATCATGAAGGCCTCTTTAGAAGGCGATACAGAATGACCCGTCGCCTTTATAACCGCATTGCTACCGATATTACTACAGAAGGTATGTCTGTTAACTGGCGATACTTTACACAACGTCGTGATGCTGCTGGCAGACTAGGCCTTTCAACAAACCAAAAAACCAGATGTGCCCTTCGCCAGCTAGCATATGGTGCTTCAGCTGATCAATGCGATGAATACATACGCATTGGTGAGAGTACTGCCATCAAATGTCTACACAACTTTTGTAGATCTATTGTGGAGATCTATAGGGACAAGTACCTAAGAAGGCCAACCCAAGAATGGTATTGGATGTAAGATGAAATCTCAAGAGATTGAGGAGTATAATCCACGATACTCATTAGAGGAATGGTATTGGATGTAACTCGCTTCAGAACTATCTTCATGGATCCAAGTCATAAGTAGTTTTGAAAATGGTATGATTGTCACATCCTCAGACCAGAGAAGCATATTGAGACTAACATTAGTAGAGGGTCGCTCTTTGATCTTATCTAATGTTGGACCTTAACAGGGCAGTAATAAGGGTACTTGATTGGGAACCATATGAAGCTAAGTGGGAGTTGTATGGTGTCAAAGGAATTATGTACTTTTCAAATGAGAAGATGAACATCTTGGCGCCTTTGTATATAAAATAAAAGTTTGAGTTCAACCAAAGTAATTGTTAGTGCATGTCTCTCCCCCAAAAGTTAAACAAGGTAAAGATGGGGTCGTAAACTCACCTCGGGTGCAAAATAGTAAACCAAACAGTCAAAGCCTGACAAAAGATGGTGAATCTGCTATACTTCACCTAAGACACATAACCGTATGAGTGTTTAACCGTGTTGATCGACCGTCCGACGAACACAGACAATAGACAAGTTAACTCGACAACATAGTGGTGATTGATTAGGGTTTTTTTTAATATATATCCCAACATGTATATCACATATAACATGTTACATAGCGACAAATATTCATGCGTCACGATTTACTACATATTATCCCGCGCGTACGATGTAAGATCGACGGGGCGATCTTACAAAGTCTTGTCATTCCCACCAAGATATGAGACTTAGGACGTGTACACGTGTATAACACATAAATAAACTTGACCTAAGGCACATAAGCTCATAATCAAGTAATCAAGAGTCCATACGCATGCATTACATGAATAAACAATTATTCTGGAAAATATATATATATCGCGTATAAGCTAAGTTCACGTCAAAACCACACTGTTATCACATGTTAAGCCAAAAGGATTCACTTTTAGCATATTTCAAGTCATACCAAGTGTTCGTTATCGCATGCATGTACGTTACATTGACCTACTATAATACACTCTTAAATCACATATTTATTTTAATATATTATTTTTCATGAAATCAATCATCAAGATTACAACTTTATAATCCGTCATGCATCCATTAACACAAATCATGCAACTTTATCATAGATCTATCATCAATCAACCACCTTTATTCTAGATCTATCATGCATGATTATCAAAGTTCGAATTTTATTGAAGATCTTACATAAAGTTGATAACTTTATCGCATATGAACACTAGATATAGCATTATCATCCATGACATGAATCATAGGTAAAAATCATATCTTTATTCGCATGCAAGCTTCTAAACCCTAGATCTATGCATGGATCATCATAATCATCATAAAAACATATATTTTCTTCAAAGATTCGAACCTTATCATCACAAACCCTAGATCTATACATGCAAGCTTCATATCATCATCAAAGCATCCTAGATCTAACATAAAAGTCAAAGCTTTAAGCTTTTTGAACAAGAATTGAACAAGAAACCACATAACACGATCTGTGATGAAACTAGGATGAAATAAGCTTGGATCTTCAAATGGGATCAACAAAAATGAAGGATCTTGATGTAAGAACACTAGGACAGTAGCTAAGGGCATTATGGGTCGTTTTAGGGGGTTAGAATGGGTAAATGGAGGCTAATAACGAACTTATAGGCTGGAATTTAGGGTTTGTTGGAAACTGTGTTCCTGGCGTATCGTTAGGAACTATGGTTTCTCTGTGGCGATACGCCACGGGCACTAGTCGGCCCTCCCCTTTTAACTTTTGTTGACTTCTCATATTTTTTGGTGTTTTGGTCACTCTTTTTAATGATTTGACATTTCCTTTATTTACTATCGTTTTTATCATATCATATCCAATAAAATCAATTATCAACATGTCATATATTAATTTACGATCACATATACATAACAGATCCGCATCGTAAGTTGGAACACGTAACAATTTTCAGTTAATCACCAATGTTTCGAGACTCAACCTTGTGTGTGATGTTTATGATGTGTTTCAAGGCTACTAGACACATCTAACACCTTAAATGACATGCTACACCTATATATGTGTTCCCGATTTGCCGGTTTTATCAGGCTTTCTTAGTTTTTGCTGTGGAATTCACCCGACGGGTCAGATTGTTACACGTGACACTGAGAGCATAATAGCGTGGAGGATGACGATGTTTTACGTGGCCACCCTTCGTGATCATGACTTCTGACCACTACCAGTAGCCTTGGGCAATTGGTGCTAGTATCCTAGTAGAGTCCTAAACAGGTAATATTACAGATTAACGAGTCTAACTTGATATAAATCTAAAGATCTTGCTAAACAAATTAATCCAAACATGACTCATATGTTGACATCTTTAATTTTTTTCCTTTTACATAATACTAGTCTAAAAGCACAAATTTACACCCAAATAAAAACCATAAATGTTATATAAAAAAATTGCTCTTAAACTATAGATTTCGCATCCAATTTTCACTTTCAAATTTCTAAAATTTAACCTATTAACAAAATGCAACCATGATGTATAGTAAAACAAGAATCGCCACGTGATAGGTTTTGGTGGTGCCACGTGGAACCATTTAATATGTTTCTTTTCCTATTCAAATGCAAAGCAATATGGGTTTTTAAGTTGTTACGTATTCATTTTGTATTTTTTTAATTTGCGTTATGCCAATACAACTATTTAGTGTGTCCGTGTTTCCCCTACTCCCTACTGCAATATGTGTTAACAGGCACTAGTTTAATATGGTAGTGGTGAGGTAAAATTCCAGTAAATAAATAAATGATCTTTGGCTTAATTGGCTAAGGTGAGGTATCCAAAGACATTAAAAGTGGAAAGTCTTTGATTCAAGTCCCACCTGTGACAAAAAATAAATAAATAAGGGTTCAGGTTAAGCCAGGTGGTTTTCTCACCTATAGTGAGTTTTCTTCTAATAGGGATTGAAGATGATCGGACAAATAGATAATGCCGCATCAGAGTAACAGAAGTAGTAGGAAACTCAAATTGAATGCCGAAAAAGCAAAGAAATAAATGTACGAAATGTGGGGTGTGGCCAAATCCGTACACTCTATGTTAAAAGAAATGGTATGAAAACGGTTTTAACAACCACTAGATGTTGTCATGATTTGTGAATATGATATAATTAAGCAATTATAAAATATGTTTAGTAATTAAATTACAGTTTTAGTAATAATTTAATTATTATTGTTATTTAAGTGATAATTAAGTTTACAAAATTGAGAATGGTTGATTGGTTGTAAAATAGAAAGAGATCGGTGGATATTATGACTATAGTATTTCACAGCGTCCCAAAAGAAAACCGGTGTCAAAGTTTAGTTTGGGCCCGTGGGGCACCCCCCCCCCCCCCCACACACTTACTAGTGCTAAGTGCTAACTCTATTCTGTTACTTCGACAAATATTTATACACTGAGTCCGGCCACTCATATACTAAATCTGATTGTCTCTGATTTTTTATCCAACTCCGCCGATGTGACCACGGGTCCAACGAAGGGAGATAGTTGCAGCAGTTTTCCAAACTCTCTTTGTATATCTTGTTTTCCTAGTTCTTTTATATAAGCTTGATGGTCTTCAGAAATTAACATAATATTATTCTTTTTAAATTTTTTTGAACGGTAATTAACACATCACAAAATTCCATAAACTATTCATTTGTGGAATTTAAATCTTCAAGGATAAACAGAAGGTTTTATTTCATATAATTAGGGTTTGACTTTTGCACACTAACATTCACATGCGAAGTTTGACATTTGAATTTTAAATACATTTCGAAAATCAAGCTAATAAAATGGTCAATTATTATCTTATAATGTACAACAAGCATGCATACACGGCATGTTTTTCTTGGCCAAATAAAATCATTATTCACTAATTACAATTTCCTTAACTTATCAAAGATTACTTCTTGTAAGTACTAATCTAAAGAATTAGATTTAAGAAAGAAGACTTCTTTATTTATTAGTGTCTTTCAAATTTAAAAACTGCAAGAAGGATCTGAAGTTCAAAATCATTATGTATTATATTCAGATCATTGTGTCTTATGCTTTAAATCATTGTATAATATGCATTTATCATATTTTACGTTTTAACTTATTTGATGTTATTTTGTCATTAATTTTTATGTATCCAATACCTTTTTTATTATTTTATTATTGCGTTTATATACTAGAAGTACATAATGGTGTTATTTCACAATTATGTTGTCTAGAACTAATAATTTTAGAAAAACATAATAACCAACAAAAAGATACAATGACGAACAAAAAATACACAGAGTTGAAAAACATATTTTTAAAATTCTATAAATAATAACACGATACTCGTTTTAAAGATAAATAATGTTCGTTTTTATGGTGTATTTTTTTTAATAATACTGTGTATAAAAGTTATGAACATTTAAAAAAGATTAGAAAAATTAATTTGATAAAAGTAAACAAAAGTTGTCAGACTAAAATGTTCATCAATCATTTTTTTTCTTCACTAATTTAATCTCAACCATTATTAAAACTTAATAACAAATCAAATGGAGTCAAATCATTTTTGACCTTCTTAGATTAAAGATACTTCTTATAATTGCGTGCTTCTCCATCATCTAAATTGCTATCCCATACTTAGAAAGTATGATGATGTTTGTAGAAGTTACTATCTAGGTTCTCATCAACCGATTATGATTAAATGAATCAAGTCGCTCGTAAGCTACTTAAAATTGACCCATTAAATTCTTAAATTGGGTCGACCTTAAACGAACTCAAACTCGAGATAAATATTCTATATTAAAATATATAAAATATAAATTCATATAATAATAATTATATAAAAAATTATAATACAAATAACTAAATAATATATATTATATCTAGCTATAAATAAAATGGAGCGTCGATGACTATGACCAGTGACTTTGCCATGTGGCATAATATTTTATATTTTTATTTATTGTTTGTTTTTTTTTAGTAACTTTAGTTTTATGATGTTTTCTTTAGTTGTTTAATTTTGTGTACTTTACGTGATAGTTTTTATTATCGTTATTTTTTCTAAATCGTTTTTCTAGTTTTTCTATTCATTTTAAAACGTTTATAAAGCATTTTAATTAGCTTAGTTTTACACTGATGTCTTTATGTATCTACTTTTTTAGTGTTATATTTAAATATGTCTTTTATTTTAACCTCGTCGTGTAACATTTTTATATTTTAGTTATTTTTTAAGTTGTGTTTTAGCAATGCCACTATGTTGTGTATCCGTGTTATCCAACCGGCCAATTGCACACAATGCATGCATGTTACATCTAGTTATCCGATTAACAAATTAGAACTTAGATGAATAGTAAAATAGTGTTTTGTCCACTTGACAGCCTGTGATGATGCCACATCCGTCTAACCTTTTATTTATATCTTTTTTCCTATCTAAAAGCAATTCGTTTAATATAACATTTGATCATTCATTTAAACGTTTGTATACCTTTATTTGAACATAAATATGAGTATGTATAAACCCTTGTTTGTGTTTGTGCGGTCTATTTACAACGATACAAAAAATAGGTATGAGACCTCGATCAAATAACGTTTATGTTTTTCTTTCTACAAGACGGTTTTATCATACATTTATATGAAACTATAAACATATTCTTGAACACCACGTAGTGTTGAAAGAGGAAACTTGTTAAAAATATAATTTGGGATCAGTCAACATCATCTCCTAAATTGTTTCAATTTACAGCTCATTTTCACCAAGATGACAGCCTCAACTACAGCTCTACGTATTAATCTTGTTTCCTTGTTTAGTCATGTTTTTTCACTATAAGAAGTTAGTTTTTGGTTATGTAAAATTAATCAAACACTCAATACAAATTCTTATTCCATCTTCACTGTTCATATATCTGATTATCAATTGCTAATATGGTATCAGAGCAGTGATGAACGATCTTTGATCAAACAACACATTACTTGCTCATCACTTACCCAGAAACCAAAAAAAACCCAGCAACAGTCTAGCAACAAAACTGGCCAACATGTTCAAGAACAGCCTCAACAAACAAAACCCAAAACAAAATATGTCCGAAAGCCTCAATATTAGCCGCAAACTTACTAGTCAGAAGCATGCTCTATGCGCTCGCATGATGCGGGTTGCACGGGAACAACGCCGGTCAGACCAGAAAATAGAATCATCGTCCCGATTGGACAAAACGAAGCTCAAGTGTAGTCATTGCGGGATGTCAAAGCATACGAAGAAGCAATGTTTCAGAATCGTGGGGTATCCAGAGTGGTGGACCGATAATCACAAAAGACCGGGCAAAACAGCGGCCGCCGTGGGTGGCTTTGAAGCCTCCGGCAGCGGCAGTAGCAATAGAGAGAGCGGCGCCATCGGTTTTGGGGGGATGGCAGATGGAAGCGACGATATATCAGGTATAGGGTTTGGGAGTTACAACCCAAACCCTCCTACTTTCTTGTGTCACAATTCAAATCCTCTAAATGTTAAAAGGGGTACCTCTACTTCATTTGTTTCTGTTTTCAACCCAAAGTACTTTAGTCCTAAAATTTTAGAATTAATAAACAACCCTCAAATTTCAGAATTGACAGAAAATACACTTCAAGGTTTTTTTAAAGAAAAATAAAAAGGGAATAGGGACCACAACCGGAAGAGTTACTATTGGTAAGGCGAATATAGCAACAAATTGGGAAAACTTTAGTGATAAACCATGGATTTTTGATTGTGGGGCTACGGATACTATGACTTGTGAACGGGAGGATATACGGTTCATAACGAAACCACAACGAGCACACATTCGCACCGCCAACAGGGAAGTCGTTCAAGTAAGGGGAGGTGGAACTATTGAAATTTCACCAAACTTGAAATTATCAAATTGCCTCTATGTCCCATCCTTGTCACATAAACTACTATCAATAAGCCATGTGACAAAGGAACTAAATTGTACAGTTATAATGCACCCAACTTTTTGCATCTTACATGATATCAGGACGGGAACGATCATTGGACGTGGCACTGAACGTCAAGGACTGTACTATGTTGATGAGGTGACTCAACCGGGTACTGTGATGCTGACTTATGGGACTGGACACAGGGAAGCCTGGTTGTGGCATAGAAGGTTAGGACATCCATCTAGCAGTTATTTACACATTTTGTTTCCCAAACTATTTCCATCAAAAGAAGTGCTAGATTGTGAGACATGTGTTTTTGCTAAGAGCCATCGTCATACCTTTAAACCAAATAATACAAAAGTTGACTCTCCTTTTACATTAATTCACACCGATGTGTGGGGGCCGGCTGAGGTGTTGGGAGGGGCACAAAATTTCCGCTATTTCTTACTATTTATTGATGATTGCACACGTATGACGTGGATTTACTTCTTAAAACATAAATCAGAAGTATTTGAAAATTTTACCCTATTTTACACAATGATTGAGACCCAATTTCAAAAGAAAATCAAAACCCTTCGTTCTGATAACGGCGGTGAGCTTGTGAATACCAGTATGAAACGATTTCTAGATGAAAAAGGGATAATTCATCAAACCTCTTGCCCATATACCCCCGAGCAAAATGGTGTCGCTGAAAGGAAGAATCGTATCCTCCTCGAAATGACCCGTGCACTTCTCATAGAATCCAAAGTTCCTAAATCTTTTTGGCCAGAAGCTCTTGCCACAGCTACTTATCTCATTAATCGCCTTCCAACTAAAGCTCTTCAACTAAAAACTCCACTTCAAACCCTATCCGAGTACACCAAACTTCCTCCCACTCTTACACTTCAACCACGTATATTTGGATGTTCAGTCTTTGTTCACATACCTAAGATTGAACGCACCAAACTTGATCCATGTGCTGAAAAATGTGTTTTTGTGGGGTATGGGGTCAACCAAAAAGGGTATCGTTGTTATAGCCCAAAGAAACGTCACGTGTTCACCACCATGAACTGTGACTTTCTTGAAACTGAATTTTTCTATGACACCCAACACAACGGTCAGGGGGTGGAAGAAAACAAAGACACGCTGAGTTGGTTGAGTTGGATTCCATCATCAGTAGACATCAATCACAGTACTCCCATTGAGTCACCATCCACACAGTCAGAGGCAACTCCCATACGTGCTACAGAACATGATCTTCCCAACCTTATATCTGAAGTAAGTAACTCTCAAACTCATGAGAATGATTCCTCTAACCAACTTAACCATGAGGTTGTGCAAGATTCTTCAGTGCAGGAAGAACTAAACACAGTTGTTCAAAGTGAGCCGGTGAATGAGCAAGACGAGATAGTGCAAAACAAATATGTCCTTCCTCCTAGGGCTAATAGAGGCGTTCCTCCAAAGAGATTCTCTCCAGGAAAAGAGACTCATGGATCTAAATACCCAATAGCCAACATAGCTGCCGGAAACCTGTCAGGAGAAGCCAAGGCGTTCATGTCCTCACTGTACTCTGAAGAAATTCCAACTACAACAAAAAAAGCCCTAGAATCAAAGAACTGGGCTGAAGCAATGAACACAGAAATGGATGCATTGAAGAAAAGTGAGACTTGGGAGAAATGTATTCTTCCATCAGGGAAAAAACCAGTAGGATGTCGTTGGGTCTTCTCCATAAAACACCAACCGGATGGCACGATTGAAAGATACAAAGCTCGGTTAGTAGCCAAAGGGTACACACAGACGTATGGGATCGACTATTCTGAAACCTTTTCACCCGTTGCTAAGTTTGACACAATCAAGGTTCTCTTCTCAATAGCTGCGAATGAAGGATGGCCACTTCATCAACTTGATGTTAAAAACGCATTTCTTCATGGAGAACTTAAAGAGGAAGTTTATATGGAGGCACCACCAGGCTTCACTGAAAACTTCAAAACGGGCGAGGTGTGCAGGTTAAAAAAGGCCCTCTATGGCTTGAAACAATCTCCTCGGGCCTGGTTCGGCAGGTTCACCCAGGCTATGAAACGATACGGGTTTAAACAAAGTAACATAGATCATACTCTTTTTCTCAAACGGAAGGGGAAGCTTGTGACGTTGCCTGATCATCTATGTTGATGATATGATCATCACTGGGAATGATAGTGAAGAAATGTTCAAACTGAAGAAAAGCCTATTCACAGAGTTCGACATGAAGGACCTGGGAAGATTAAAATACTTTCTTGGAATTGAAGTGCTACGATCTAAACAAGGAATATTCATATGCCAGAAGAAGTACATTCTCGATTTACTAGCAGAGACTGGTATGATTGATTGTAAACCGATCGACACTCCAATGATGGTTAACCATAGACTTCACATGGAAGAAGGAGCAGAACTAGCAGACAAGGAAAGATACCAGCGTCTGGTGGGAAAACTAATATACCTCTCCCATACTCGTCCCGATATTGCTTATGCCGTAGGAGTTGTCAGCCAATTCATGCATAACCCCCAAGTATTGCATATGGAAGTAGTATGGAGAATTATTCGGTATCTAAAGGGAACTGTTGGTCACGAAGTTCTGTTTAAATCAAATGGGCATTTAAAGGTTCATGCATATACAGATGCTGACTGGGCAGGAGACATAGGAAATAGGCGATCGACTTCAGGCTACTTCACTCTCGTTGGGGAAAACCTGACTACATGGAGAAGTAAGAAACAGAAGGTAGTGGCTCTTTCAAGTGCAGAAGCCGAGTTTAGGGGGATATCACGAGCATTAGCTGAAGTTTTATGGTTAAAAAAACTCTTAACTGAAATTGGATTTCCTCCAAAAGAAGCTAACCACATCATGTGCGATAATGAAGCAGCTATTCAAATCTCAGAGAATCCTGTTCAACATGATAGAACAAAACACGTGGAGGTAGACAGACACTTCATCAAGGAAAAACTAGAAGCCGGAATTATTAAACTACCTTTCGTAAGATCCAAAGACCAACTTGCAGATATTTTGACAAA
>JBCNJP010000023.1:77208531-77240640 GCA_039602395.1 Deinandra increscens subsp. villosa | reverse complement strand
ATTGATTGCCTCATGGACAGTGAGCCTATGCTCAATAATTAGTACGTTTATAGAAATTCGTGAATATTGTATTATAAAGGTCCGCAGCCGATCAAATTCATGTGAATGAATTTGAAGCAAGATTGTTGTGATTCATAGTCGCTCATAAGATGAAATCTCAAGAGATTAAGGACTATAATCCACGATACTCATTAGAGGAATGGTATTGGACGTAACTCGCTTCAGAACTATCTTCATAGATCCAAGTCATAAGTAGTTTTGAAAATGGTATGATTGTCACATCCTCAGACCGGATAAGCATATTGAGACTAACATTAGTAGAGGGTCGCTCTTTGATCTTATATAATGTTGGACCTTAACAGGGTAGTAATAGGGTACTTGATTGGGAATCGATGTGAAGCTAAGTGGGAGTTGTAAGGTGTCAAAGGAATTCTGTACTTCTTAAATGAGAAGATGAACATTGGCGCCTTCGTATATAAAATAAAAGTTCGAGCTCAACCAAAGTAATCATTAGCGCATGTCTTCTCCCCCAAAAGTTAAACAAGGTAAATGTGGGGTGGTAAACTCACCTCGGGTGTGAAATAGTAAACCAAACAGTCAAAGCCTGACAAAAGATGGTGAATCTGCTAGACTTTACCTAAGACACATAACCGTATGAGTGTTTGACCGTGTTGATCGACCGCCCGACGAACGCAGACAAGTTGACTCGACAACACAGTGGTGACTGATTAGGGTTTTTTTTAATATATATCCCAACATGTATATCACATATATAACATGTTACATAGCGACAAATATTCATGCGTCACGATTTACTACAAATTATCATGCGCGTACGATGTAAGTTCGACGGGGCGATCTTACAAAGTCTTGTCATTCCCACCGATGTATGAGACTTAGGACTTGTACACGTGTAAAACACATAAATAAATTTGACCTAAGGCACATAAGCTCATAATCAAGTAATCAAGAGTCCATACGCATGCATTACATGAATAAACAATTATTCTGGAAAATATATATTTATCGCGTATAAGCTAAGTTCACGTCAAAACCACACTGTTATCACATGTTAAGCCACAAGGATTCACGTTTAGCATATTTCAAGTCATACCAAGTGTCCGTCATCGCAATAATACACTATAAAAGCACATATTTATTTTAATAAATTATTTTTCATGAAATCAATCATCAAGATTACAACTTTAATGAGTTTACTCCTAATAAGGATTGGAGATGATCAGACAAATTGATAATGCCCCGTCTGAGTGACAGAAGTAGTAGGAAACTCAAATTGAATGCCGAAAAAGCAAAGAAATAAATGCGCGAAATGTGGGGTGTGGCCAAATCCGTACACTCTATGTTAAAAGAAACGGTATGAAAACGGTTTTAACAGCCACTAGAGGTTGTCATGATTTGTGAAAATGATATAATTAAGCAATTATAAAATATGTTTAGTAATTAAATTAAAGTTTTAGTAATAATTTAATTATTATTGTTATTTAAGTGATAATTAGGTCTACACAATTGAGAATGGTTGATTGATTGTAAAAAGAAAGAGATCGGTGGATATTATTATGACTATAGTATTTCACAGCGTTCTAAGAGAAATCCGGTGGCGTATGACAAAAATTTATACACCGAGTCCAGCGACTCATATACTAAGTCTGACTGCCTCTGATTTTTTTCCCAAACTCCGCCGATGTGACCACAGGTCCAATGAAGGGAGATAGTTGCAGCAGTTTTCCAAACTCTCTTAATTTGTATATCTTGTTTTCCTAATTCTTTTATATAAGCTTGATGGTCTTCAGAAATTAACATAATATTATTCTTTTTAAATTTTTTGAACGGTAATTAACAACATCACAAAATTCCATAAACTATTCATTTGTGGATTTTAAACCTTCAAGGATAAACATAAGGTTTTATTCCATATAATTAGGGTTTGACTTTTGCATACTAACATTCACATGCGAAGTTTGACATTTGAATTTTAAATACATTTCGAAAACCAAGTTAAAAAAATGGTCAATTATTATCTTATAATGTACAACATGCATGCATACACAGCATGTTTTTCTTGGCCAAATAAAATCATTATTCACTAATTACAATTTCCTTAACTTATCAAAGATTACTTCTTGTATAAGTACTAATCTAAAGAATTAGATTTAAGAAAGAAGACTTCTTTATTTATTAGTGTCTTTCAGATTTAAAAGTGTAAGAAAGATTCTGAAGTTCAAATCATTATGTCTTATATTAAGATAATTATGTCTTATATTTTAAATTATTGTATAATATTCATTTATCATTATGTTTTACGTTTTAACTTATTTGATGTTATTTTGTCATTATATTTTTATGTATCCAATACCTTTTTTATTATTTTATTATTGCGTTTATATACTAGCTAAAAGTACATAATGATGTTATTTCACAATTATGTTGTCTAGAACTAATAATTTTAGAAAAACATAATAACCAACAAAAAGATACAATGACGAACAAAAATTACACAGAGTTGAAAAACATATTTTTAAAATTTTATAAATAACAACACGATACTCGTTTTAAAGATAAATAATGTTCGTTTTTATGGTGTATTTTTTTAATAATAGTGTGTATAAAAGTTATGAACATTTAAAAAATATTAAAAAAACTATTTTGATAAAAGTAAACAAAAGTTGTCAGACTAAAATGTTCATCCATCATTTTTTTTTCTTCACTAATTTAATCTCAACCATTATTAAAACTTAATAACAAATCAAATGGAGTCAAATCATTTTTTACCTTCTTAGATTAAAGATACTTCTTGTAATTGCTTCTCCATCATCAAAATTGGTATCCCATACTTAGAAAGTATGATGATGTTTGTAGAAGTTACTATCTAGGTTCTCATCCACCGATCATGATTAAATGAATCAAGTCGCTCGTAAGCTACTTAAAATTGACCCATTAAATTCTTAAATTAGGTCGACCTTAAACGAACTCGAACTCGAGATAAATATTCTATATTATAATATATAAAATATAAATTCATATAATAATAATTATATAAAAAATTATAGTACAAATAACTAAATAATATATTATATTTACCTATAAATAAAATGAACATAAATATGAGTATGTATAAACCCTTGTTTGTGTTTGCGCGGTCTATTAAGGATACAAAAAAGAGGTATGAGACCTCGATCAAATAACGTTTACGTTTTTTTTCTACAAGACGGTTTTATCATACATTTATATGAAACTATAAACATATTCTTGAACACCACGTAGTTCTTCTTCTATCCAATATCAATTCTTCATATAATTTTAAATGAATATTTTTATTTAAGTAGTACGGGTTAAACATGTCATAACTCTTTCTAGCAATAGGCAAATTCAAAAACAGAAGAAGACAAACACGTGTTATGTGGTTAAACAAACTCATCAAACTTTGTTCAACTTATGTGCCATGTGATCTTTTTAAACTATATTTATCAAGGCATTTGATCAATGATAATACATGTTTTGATAACGATTTCCAAAATCATATTAGAAATAAAACCATGACACATTTAGAAAATAGTAAATTATTATTTTGGCTACAGCGTTTTGAGTCAAAACAGTTAAGAAACGAAAAGTCAAAAGGATCATACATAACAGTAAAAGAAATATAATGTCAGGGTTCAATATGTTAGAAGATTTTTTTTAACTGAAAGTGTTAGAATTCAGAGGTCCCACACGAGTATAAAAAATGACCCCTAAAATGTGAACTTTATATTAGGGTATGAGGTACGGTCAAGGACTTTGGTTGTGTGAGTTATGCCATCACACACTAATTCATAGAGTAGGGTTACGGGTCAATGAGTTAGTATTATTTTATTATTATTTTTGAACATTTTTAACTAAAATTCAAACATAATATTTTAAATAAAAAAACAATTTCATCAAAACATAAAAAAAAGCATTACATAAAAAAAGATTAATAATAATAAAAAATACTACAACGACCACTCCTAAATATTCACAATCAAATTAGTCTTAAGTCGGTTATGGATCTCTCAGTTTCGTATTTCCATACGTTTAGCTCGCTTTTGATCCTTGTGAAGCGACTCATAGATCGTATCCAAGTCCGCCTCATTAAATTGACAAATCACAGGTCTCTCATCCTCGGGAATCATATTATGTAAAATTACACAAGCATACATCACATTCTTTATTTTATTTTGATTCCATTGTCGTGTCGGATTCGAAATGATATTCCACTTACTTTTCAAACGATTGAACACCTATTCATATCTTTTCTAGCGGCCTCATGAGCGGATGCGTAGGTTTTATGTCTCACACCCTCGGGATAAGTAAATGATTTGACTATTGTAAAATATTCAGGATAAATTTCATCCCTCAGATAATAACCCCACTTGTATGTAACTCCTCATAGTTCAAGTGAGGAGTCAGGCTCACGTCCCTCTATGATATTGTCCCAATCGATGATTGTTCCAAAACACTGATGGTGTGTTCGAATCCATGACACCAAAATATGCATGCCAAAACCACATGTCGTTTGAAGTAATGAAATCGAGCATAATGACCGAATGCTTGTAATCAGCACACATAAATTGACATGTCCACGCACTCGGGCTACCACTCCCAATGTGCGTGATCAATGCTACCAAGTATTCTATGAAAACCCCACCTATTTTTATGGAACTCGTACAACTGTTGAATGCCGCTTGCGATTGATTTTCTTAAAAATTTTCTCTTGTGCAACTTGTATATACATTTAGAAAAATTTTATTAATTAAAATTCAAATATAATATTTTAAATAGAAAAAAAATTGTATATACCTTTAGAAAACTTTTGCATGCAAGACCTTGTCGTCTAGTCAAATATTTTCAAATACTCGTCAAATGAATCCCCCGACGAACCATGCGACATAATACGAAAAGCGGCCTTGCACTTTTTCAAAGCGGTAAAACCATGTAACACCCCAAATTTCATAAATATGTGATAGATAGTAGTAAATACGTGTTTATATTATAAATACGTGAGCTTAATTGATAAATGTGGTAAGACTATGCTTTAGATAAATTGCATGTGTTAGAAATACGTGTATGATGGCATATATGGTGAAATATGCATAAACGGATGTGTTAAACGTTAACGAAAGTAAAGTATGAGATGAATATATATTTATATGAATAACATGATGATACATGAATCATTTGATGAATATATACGTGTAAATACGTGTCTTAATAGTTAACGAAAAAGTAAAAGGACTAAAAGTGCAATTATTGTAAAGATATAAACGTATACGGATATTGTACGTACTTATAATTATTATAAGTATCCCGAGGCTTAGAATATAGTAAAAATATATCCTAATATGATTCGTAACATGAAATGATAAGTATTGTAAAGTTTGAGGGGCTAAAACGTAAATTAGCTAATAATAAAGAAAATATATATAATTGTATATATATGTTATCGTACGAATCCCGAGCCTTAGAAACCTTATAAATTGTTATAAATATGTCCCATAAGGTTTTGGTACATAAAATGATGAAAGGTTAGAAGTTTAGGGGCTAGAAATGCACTAAACCAAAGTAGAAGGGCTAAATATGCCAAAAACCAAATTCTGGCCGGAACTTCACTGGCTCGCGTATCGCGAGCCACTACTCTAAGCCCTGCGCGACACGCGAGGGCCACGGCTGCAGCAGAAACATGACAGGTCCGTTTTTAGGCCACGTTCGACAACTTGGAGGCCAAGTTTGAGCTCCATACGCGTCCATTTCGAAGCTGAGTCACCATGGGACGTGTTAGTGACTTGAGACGCATCATTTAGCTATAAATAGGAGCTTCAATTCAACAGAAATCCTCGCCATTTCACTGAAATATAACCCGAAAACCCCATTTCGCACCAGAAACTTTGTCGGAGCCATACGGGCAATCAGAGAAGAATTAGAAGCCGAATTTCTGCAGTCACCCCTTATTTGGTATGCTTAACAATAACCTCTTTCAGTTTTTATTAATATTATGTCTAAGTATGGTTTCTAGAAATGATCTAAAATTAGGGTTCTTGAGCTTGTTTTGCTAAAATCGGGTGATCGGGTGGGAATTAGGGTCTGAATTTTTGTAGGTAATCCTAATTTAATGTGTTTTAAGAAAGCCCTAAGTTTATTTCATAATTGGAAAAGGTTTGGTAATAGTTTTGTTAACGGGTCAAAATTAGGGTTTTCATAACGTTGTTCTGCCCAAATTGACTAAACGATGTTGAAATAAGCTTCGATCTTTTGAAGGATATTATAAAATGTTATAATGGATAATACCCTAAGTTGGTTTTGAATAAAAATTAGTTTTGATAATAAAACGAGAAATTCATGAAATTAGGGTTTTTAAATAAGATTAATTAATATAAAATAATCCGGAGGGTATGGGGACTTGAATTTTGGTATGGTAACATGTTTATATATATAATAAGTATATATGAAGTTAAAATGGGTAAATGATAAAGTATTGAAAATACCAAGTTAATCGGATATTAGAAGTTCGTGCGGACCAGAAGGGTAGGCGACCTGTACACTGGGGTTTCTGGCATAGCGAGGGTGTCGCATAAATCCCAACTGGGAAATGGCAAACCTCCCTGGGTGATCCTGGAGTGAGCGTTTGCTTATAGGAATGCGCGTCTTCATATTATCAATTAAAAAGAGATATTTTGCCTATAAGGGCATTTAGGTCATTTTGACCTTAATAGAAGTAAACCTTAATAATTAGATATTATTAAGATAATGTAAGAGATAAATAAATATAGGATATGTTTGTAATGTTAAACCTTGCGTTAATACCATACGATACGCGAAATAGGTTAACCGAAGGATTCTGTCGGAGGTTCTGTCCCAGTTTAACGAGTAAAGAGATAAGGTGAGTTCTATGAGCCCACTTTTAAATGTTTTAAATGTGTTAATGTTTTTGGGCTGATATACATACAATGTTCAACTGTTTACTTAAAAAGTATTTGAGTTAAATGCTTTTATCTGAAAGTTTGATTATCTTAACTGATGAATTGATGAACTGTTTGAAATGATACGTGTTATGTTATAAAGATGCTTACAAATAGTATTACGTGCTAGTATTACATATGAAATGATGATGATAGAATAATGCATATGAAATGATTATTAGAGTTATGTGCTATATTTGCTTTGAAACTAGGTATCCAAATGATAAGGGTTTGTTAATAAACGTACAAGTGAGAATGTATGATTATATGAGAACAGGTGATGCATTTTCTATATTATTATGTGGTGGATACGCCGCTGGTACATCCTGTATACAAGCATGGTAGTATAATTACCCGATATATCGAAAGTGTGGAGGATACGCCGCTGGTACATCCTGTATACATACACCTAGGTAAATTGGGGGATGTTCAGTTGTTGCAGTATATGAGTACATTATCATGTTTATTAGCACACGTGAGTCACCTGGATATCTAACTAGGGGCGGGTAGTAGTACTGTGGTGGTTAAGGAGATGTTCGATAGAATGGAACGTCTAAAGAGTTAAGGTTACATGAACAGAGGTCGATACTGAGGTTGGGGGCTTCCAGATGAAGTCACTTGAGCGATATTCGAAACTAGAAGAACGGAATGTAGGACGGTTGTCGTTGCTGAGGTTGGGGGCTTCCAGATAAAGTCACCCGAGCAGTATTCGAGACCAGAAGATATAGAGGTGTATGGAAGTCAGGTCGTAGGAGTTAAAAGTTATTGAGGTAGATGTTTTCTATAGAAACGTGTATGATTATGATGTTATGTTATAACTTGTTATGTGTTATACTTGATAAATGTTGTAAAAAGGGATTTTGCAGGTACAAAGGTTTTAACCTCACAAACGGGGTAACGTTTATAAAATGTAGAACTCACCAGCGTAAGCTGACCTTTTCCCAAAACCATATGTATGTCAGGTTTAGGTGAGACGTCTGGGAGCAAAGGCGGAGCCCTCGTGATAAGAGAATGATCGGGCAAGCTAAAGAGGAAGCTGATGAACATGCTGGCTAGTTGTAGATAAATAAAGACGGATATAGTTAGTCACTATATAAATAGATTGTAAATTATCTCAATTACTTTACGTACTTGGCTTATATTATAAATAAAAGTTTTAAATTTTCCGCTGCTTATCTCTGTTGTGCCACGTGTTCATGAGTAAATCTGATGAGTGACCCCTCCTAGTGCCAAGTCTGGGAGTGGGCGTCACAAACCAATTACACTTTTATCGCGGTACCTACGTTGGAACCAGGACTGTGACATTCCGGCCCTTCGAGTGGGACCCGGACCTTAGAAACGGATAAAAACTGATAAAACCGGCAAACTGGGAGTCTCGTATATAGGCATAGTATGTCAATTAAGGTATTAGAAGGGTCTAGTAGCCTTGAAACACTTCACAAGCATCACACACAAGTTGGAGTCTCAAAACATCGGTGATAAATTGAAAACTGCTAAGTATTGTGAATTATATTGAAATTGATACGTGAAATTTAATTGCATGATTATAAATTGTTATATGGCAAGTTGATACTTGATTTTATTGGATATGGTATGATAAGAATGATGGTGAATTGAAAATGGGAGAAAACGTTGAAAACCGTGACAAAAAACATGAAAAACTGACAAAACGGGGTGCGGTCAACAAAAGTCAAAAGGGCTGCCAGAAAGGAGGATCTAGGCATTTCACCTAGAACTACCTGAGGCTCCAAGCGATACGCTTAGAACCCAGTTTCCAGCAAACCCTAATTTTCTCACTATTTAAGCACCACTAGCCACCATTTCTACATTCCAACACCTCCAGACATCCTTTCAGTCCCATTTACATCTCTCTTCATCTTCATACTCATTCATCATCAAGATTTAAGCTTTCTTGCAAGTTTCAAGTCCCGATTTCATCCTTTATCATCCTACATAATTTGGTATGTGATTTCTTATATGTTTTGTTGTGTTTAAGTTGTCAAGATCCAAGCTTTATGATGGATCCTGGTCTGATCTATATGGTTTGATGATATCAAGTGTAGATCTAGTGATTGCGATAGAAAAGATTGCATTTTTTTTTTATCAAAAACATGGCTTTCATGCATGATATGATGATATATACTAGATCTAGGGTTTTTCATGAGAAATCATGCATGCATGTGGTTAAAGATTGATGATTTGTGCCAGATCTATATTGTAATGACTTGATAATGATAGATCTAGGGTTGATGTGCGATAAAGTTGTTAACTTTGCGTGAGATCCATGATGAAAACATGATTTCAGTTGTCATGCATGAAAGATCTTGAATAAAGGCACATGATTGGTGTTAGATCTACTATGTGGGTGTGTAATCTTGGTTATTGGATGCATGATGATGTATAAAGTTGTGAACTTGGTGATCAATTGCATGTAGATTATTTTATAAAAATTATTTACATGAAAATATGATGAAAATGACATATTAGGGCAATATAGCTTTTATGCATGTGTCTAGGAATCTATGACATGGCTTGAGATATGCTAAATGATTTGCATGAGATGATGATGTTGTGTAAACATGGAATTAGCCTACATGTAATAAATATATATTTATCGGAAAATATATAAATTAGGAAAATGCATGATTATGAGCATGAGGTTACTTGGCTATGTGTTTGCATGTCATAAGTCAAATTGATTATGAGTTATATTGGTGTACAAGTCCTAAGTCTCCTACCTCGGTGGGAATGACAAGACTTTGTAAGATTGCCCCGTCGATCGTACATCGTATACGCGGGATAATGTCATAAGTAATTGTGACACGTTATGTTTATCATAGTACCATGTGTTGTATGTGTGATACGTGTTAGGTTAATTTTAGAAAACCTAAATTCAATCACCAATGTGTATTCGAGTCCACTTGTCTGTTGTCCGCGCGTTATCGGAACGGTCGGTCAACATAAGTCAACACTCACACTGTTACGTGTCATAGGTGAAGTCTAAGGAGATTCACTGCTCTCTTCAGTTGATTGTTTGGAAATACTAAATTTGCACCCTAAGGTGAGTTTACGGCCCCTACTCTTTTACTGTTTTTGAAACTCATGGGGAGAAGAGATGCGGTAACTTTTTTGAAAAGTGTACTGAATTATTATACCATCTGTGGACGGTAGTGATTTGTATATTGCCAATGAAGTCCTTTAGAACGTACCAGTTAATATCTTTGATAGCGAGGAAATATTTAGTAGATCTACGGGGCCTGACAAGCCCTACCCGAGCTAGTCGCTCTAGCTCATGCTTGCCCTTCAGGGGAATATAACGGGTATTATATTGTCCAATTGGAGTCATGGTGGAAATGCATAACGTAAAGGTAAAAGTGTTGGATTGTAAGTCAGCTCTGGGGAAATGATCACTGGGTGTCACAAACTTGTAGACTAGCTATCTACCGGTATAATAAATCAATTGTAATGTATGAACGGGTAGGTCTAAAGGGAGGCTACCTGCTTTTAATCAGGTTGAATTGTGAAATGTTTATTTGTAAAACCTGTGAACTCACCAACCTCGTGTTGACGTATTTTAGAATGTTTCTTCTCAGGTCCTTAGGAGCACGCTAAGGAGCACGTTTAGGGAATCATGGTTCATTCACAACTCTTCATGTTTGGTTAAACATTCAACTATTGGGCGCCGTGTGCGCATTAAACTTTTGAAACTCAATTATGTTTGTTTTAAGCTTCCGCACTAAAACTTTTTTGATAAACATTATGAACTTTAAACCGTGAACTTTTAAACGATTGTTTATGCATATAGTATGTTCGGTGTGTCTGGTGACTCAGATCCTGGTATGTCACGCCCCATTTGCGGTGATACTCCGCGGGTGGATTTTTTGGGGTGTCACAGATTGGTATTAGAGCCATCAGCCATAGAGAACTTAGGACTTGCATTAGGTCAAACTATGGCTAGAGTTGTTTAGACACTGTTGGTCCGGAATCAACAACCGTTCACGATATTATCTAATCTAGACGTGCGGAAACCGTTTAGATTAGTGATTCAAGAATAGAGATGAAGAGAACACAAGAATACGATGATAAAAACAATAAAAACTTGATCTTTGCACACAAGATGAACTTGTCGGATACAAAATCTTGTAATCGTAAACTAGCTCTCTCGGGTTTACGATCGTAATCACTTGGCTGCTCCCAAAATCGTAAACTAGCCACCCTTATGATGGTGAACTCATGGGGTGTATATAGCCACCCCATGAATTTACAATTGGGCCCTTAAACCCTAATGGTAAACCCAATCTTAAACCCCAAGCCCAATAGTAAACCCAAGTAAACTAGTCTACTAAACTAAATAAACACTCTAAGCCTAGCCCAAACTATTTAATATTACAAGCCTCATAATCTAGCCTCACCAATCTTCCCCTAGGCTTGTGATATTAAATGTCTTCAATTTTTGAAATTATTCTTCTTGACTGGCTGGCATAGATGTTGATGAAGATTCTTTCCGCATAAATCTTCAATGGGTTTCATGACGGGCACTTGGGACTTCCTCTTGATCAACATCAGCTTGAACTTCTTGAAATGAACAAGCAATGAAATGGAGGACTCTCATTGACTTGCTTTTCTTGAAAGAACTGGTTCTTGCTGAATCCTCGGTAACTGTCTTGAATCTCCAAAAATTAGAGGGTAAAAAATGAACTTGAAACCCCTAACTTTGGAGAACTTGATTGTTGATCTTGGATCTTCATGATCTCTTACTGCTCTCTGCCATCATTTTCTTCATCAAAGATCGACTTGAAATCTTCAGCTTCCCCTAAACATGTGAACATCTTCTTTGAAGTTCTTTTGAAGCTTTTAAAAACTTGTAAAGACACCAACAACTTCCCCTGAACAGTTGCTTTTCAGATGGAAGTCTTGTCCGGCTGGTTCTTTAACTTGAGCAGTTGCAACACCTTTCTATCATCAACCTGTCTGACACACATTTGAAAAAATATACTCCACCAGACATTTGATGACTGGTCTTTGGGTAAGAGGATAATTAACATTGTAAAAACCTAATTATCATCTGTTCAGTTGATGATAATATGTATTTTAACCAAAAGCCCGAAGTTAATTATCATCTGTTCAGTTGATAATAATTAACTTCCCCTGAACCCAAGACCTCTAAAGACTTCCCCTTAGCTGATAACTTCCCCTCAGCTAAGGACTTCCCATGATATAATACATATTATCTTCGAGTTCCCTTCAGATACTATGTATTATGGAAGTCTTTTCATTAGATAATAAGTATCATCCTCGAGTTCCCTTCGGTAATACTTATTATCCCCTCTCCTTCCCCTAAAAATTTGTCAAGATCTGCAGGGGGGCATACTGTCATGCATCAAAACCCATGAAAACACATTTTGACTTGTCAAATTAACCTGGCCAAGACGTAAACACAACCAAAAAGAACTTAAAGACTCACACACGAAAGATAAAAATAAACAAATACTTACCAATATCAAACATGAGAAAGTTTACAAGGGATCAAACCGTATGAATCTGACTGAGGAACCCTTTTTAGCTTCAGTTACTCGACTAGTCCAGGTGATTGCCGGTATGTTTGTCCGCTTTAAACTCAGACCCGTTCAAACCCAACCAAATGTATCATGCTTAAAAGATTACTAATTACCAGCATGTTTAATCGTCCCCACACCCAATTGTACATAGCAAAACCTACCCAACCTCAGAGTTTATTGAGGATTCACAAACCCCCAACTTGAGGAACCATGCAACACCGTTATGACTACCACTTATTTCATTAATCATCAGTTGGTGATCAGGTCGGCCGCATAAGCACGCAAAGAAGACCAAACTTAATGATTATTTTATTTTCTTTTCTTTTTCTTTTCTTTTTCATTTTTTTTCATTTATTTTTCTTTTCTTTTCATTATGTGGTGTAGTCATGACAGCAGAAACATGGCGTGTGAGAGAGTGAATACTAGGTATAATTACCACTCTCAACCCGTTTTTGCCGGGACTCAGTCTTTTAAACCATGCAAACTGAGATGAGAAACTAAACATATTTATATTTTAAGTTCATTGCACTTACATTGGTGGTCATAAGATTAGGTCGAGCCTACCGAGCATATCACCGTGGAGCTTGCTTTTCACTTCCGCTTTACACGTGTCAGTCATCTCCAATCCGGCCATATTTCACTTCTCATAGCTTTCTTAGAAACAAAACACAAACAATTAAAAATTGAAAAGCACACTATTTTTTTGAGGGGTCAACTTTTTCTACATCTTTACATTTCTTCCCCTTGCTTTTTGATTTTTAATGTCACAACTTTTGTAAACATCATTTTTTTTAAATTTTTTTTATATAAATTTTTTATATGTTTTTAATAATAACACACACACACACAACAGAATAAATAAAGACACACACATCAGGCCAAGCTAACCTTCAAAGTGTTGATTTGAACATTTTTAGAAAAATGGGTTTTATAGCATGCATACCTCATTGTTTTTTTTTTAAATTGAACAACCAAGCACCAACTGAAAGTTTTAAGGAATTTGGTTTGACACAAACACCCTTTACCGCTTCATCAAACAAAAACCAAGTTAAGAACACTACATTTCATGCTGAATTTGACATTTTACCTCTCAAGGAAACATATCCTCCATAAAAAATTGCTTGTCATGACATGAAGATACGTCTCCTAAACTGTGCCTGGAACAATCACT
Source organism: Deinandra increscens subsp. villosa (assembly GCA_039602395.1). Taxonomy (NCBI): domain Eukaryota; kingdom Viridiplantae; phylum Streptophyta; class Magnoliopsida; order Asterales; family Asteraceae; genus Deinandra; species Deinandra increscens. The sequence continues at coordinate 77,226,919 of JBCNJP010000023.1, read as the reverse complement.
TATCAACAAACAAATTAATAATAAAAATGTTAGTGATAATCCTCCTTGACTGTTCCTGCACATAGTGAGAGATTAGTTAGCCATTGGTACCCAGGCCATTGTTTTTCTGGGTACACCTGAGGAATCAATAAAAGATACTTCTTGTAAGAACATCCCCTTTGAGAAATCGGGAAGTTGGGATGGAGCTGCCTTGATTTTTGGTTTCCAAGTTCCAGGTGATTTAACATTTGTTTCAGTCAGTTTTGGAGTTGTGACTTTAGGTATTTCAACCTTCTTTGTTTTAGATTCATTTTTCAAAACAGTTTTTGTTTTAGTCACCTTTGGAGTTGTGACTTTACGTATTTCAACCTTCTTCATTTTAGAATCATTTTTCAACACAGTTTTAGTTACTTTGGGAGGGGTAACTATGGGTTTTTCAGACTTTGGTTGTTTTGAAAACGGTTTCTTCACCTGTTTTTGGAAATTTTGGTAACTTGGAAAGCTGTTGTTTTGATTTAAAGATTTTCTTTCAGCTTTGGCAGCGCCCCAATGTTGATCAGAGGGTTTAACCTTAGGAGTAACAGTCTTCATTGCCTTAGGTTTCTGCACCATCATCGGCTTAGACTTTACAGACTCCTGAGATGAAACCCTTTGAGTGTTCGGATAATAGGGTTCATAGGGGCGATAAAGACAGTTTCTAGCAATATGACCAGCATTGCCACAATTAAAGCAAGTCTGCTTCTTTAGATAGAAGTCAGACGTGTACCCATTCGTCTTTGGTGGCTGATATGGAGCTGGTTTGCCTTGTGTCTGCTTCTTTGCTTTCTCTACAGCTTTAGATTTGACTTTCTGCTGGTTCCTCGAAGCCTGTGTTGAACTTGTCTTTACTGTCTTTGTGCTTCCTTGATTCTGTGACGTTGAAGCATCATTCTTGCAATTACAACGGCAACTGCATGATCCAACTGAAGAAATGGGAGACACAGCTACTCCCTTGAGTTTTTCATTCTTCACTCCAGCTGTTGGTTTCATATTCGGATGCTTGATGGTGATCTTTGGCCTCTCAACTTTAGATTCACTTATCACTCCATCAGTTATTCCCTTGAACTTGGAGGAGAAGGATGGTAAGTCATATCCAACATCTGGTTCTTGGTCAAACATTGATCCAGATGTCATAAAGATCTTCCCCTCAGGCCGTGTCGTCAAGATCACCTTTTCCCTTTTGACTTCGTCAATTACTTTGAAGTATGGGGTTTCAATTTTAGGATATGGTTTCAACTCTATCCCAGCATCATCTGACTCAGAGTTATGACACCTGTCATATTTCTGGCACTCAGCATCATTGTCTGATATATCCTCCACTCTCCCTTCACCATAAGTCATGTTTGCCTCATTATCAATTTCTTCTTGAGTCAACGGTGTAGTTCCAACCAAGACACTATCAATAGGAGGAGCAGCTTCTTTATAATCAGACTTGGTTCGTTCAACTTGATCCTCACTAAGAAGCATTCCTATAATGTCTCTGGGAACTGGTGGAGGAATAATGCTGTTTGCAGACAGAGAAGATAGGAATTCAATAATCGCTATTCGAAGGCCAATTAAAGATCTGGATAGCCTTTGTCAAGGGTCAGAGAAGATAGGAATTCAATAATCGCTTGCAGGATTTGATGTGAGCGTTATGAGATATTGGTTATGGTGATTGACTAACCAATTCAACCGTAGCGTGTGTAGGTCTTATAAATCGGGTTACTAGTCACGTTTGAACCGGTTCGTCATCGTGTTCATTTACGATATTCTAATCTATTCTAGGACGAGGGAAGATCACGCCAAGCATCTTCATATCATTCTAGAATTATTGAGAAAAGAGCACTTGTATGCCAAATCATCGAAGTGCGATTTCTGGATACGTGGAAATGCAATTCCTGGGTCATATCGGAAATGAATTGAGAATTCAAGTCGGTCCATCAAAGGTTGAGGCAATTAAGGATCCCCTGTACCAAAATATGCTTCCACGGTCTGGCGGGCTAGTACAAGAAATTCATCAAAGGCTTTTGAAATCGCGCAACCTTGACGTGCTTTGATACACAAGAGTGTGTAAATGGGATATGAAGCATGATCCAATGTTTCAACTATTGAAACAGAAGTATAGCAGTGCACCTATTCTTTCATTACCTGGGAGAACCGTAGACTTCCTTATAGATGGTGTGCATCTATACAAGGTCAAGGTCGTGTATTTTTCATAGGCCTCTCGACAGCTCCGGGATAGTGAAAAGATGATTTAACTCATTGTGGGGAATCTGGGACTGTGATCTTTGGGTCAAAGATCTAGGGACGTTACTTGTACGGTACCAGAGACTTACACTGGTCACAAGCGTCTCTAGTGTATCTTCGATTGGGAATAATGGAGCATGAAGCCATGGAGCCAAATCGAATCATTTAATGATTTTGAACGTACCATCGGGTACAGTTCGGGTAAGGCTAGTGTGGTAGCTGATGCCCAAAGCAGAAAACAGAAACGAAGCCGGGGCATGTAGATGCATTTCAACCAATAATCCACCTTGAGTTATTAGATCAAATTTGAAGTACCTAGTTTGAGGCGCGAAAAGATGAGGACTTGGAGGTAGAGTCCTTGCGTGAACCGAATAAGCGATTCGAAGTCAGGACGAATGGGATTCAACATGTTGCATGTGGATCTAAGGATACGGTTTGGCGTGTGTGCAGCTTACCATCCTCAGACCAATGATAAAAAAGGAAGGACCATTCAGAGTTCGGAAGTTATGATAGGACTTGAGTGATTAATCTTGTAAGTATAGGAAAAATCTTGCCTACGGTCGGCAGAGTTTTCCTATAGCGGCAACTATTACTCTAGCGTTGAATCAACGTCATTTGAGGTTTTGTTTGGCTATAAGTATAGATCACCAACCTACTAGGGTAGGGGTGGGTGATCGTCGGCTTACCGAGTCTGGGATTGTTCGGGTGTGAAATCACATGGCAATCACTCGTGTTAGGCAGAAAAGTTACACTTATAATCATAGGAAACCGTTGGAGTTCAGGATAAAGGTAGAATCCTTTTAAAAGCCTCGCGTTGGAAAAGGGTTAATTGTTTCAAGAAATGAGGAAAGCTAAACCCTAGGTGTAATGGATTGTTCGAGATTGTCGAACGCATTATCTGCAGATCGAACCTTCCTGAAAAGCTGAGCAACGTGTATGATGTATCCCATGTATCTAAACCGAATGAAAGTCTATGGGACGAGCCGTTCATAGTTCCACTCTAGGAGTTGGAAGCTGACAAGCGACTGTGTTTCATTGAGGAACTCGTAAAAATAACGGGTCGTAAGGTCAAATAGATCAAGTAGGATAAGATTCTGATATTTAGGGTTCCGTGGAACTTGAAGATTGGACCAGAGTTTACCTAGGATCGTGATGATCAAATGGTGCGTAAAATTTTAAACTCGTTCAGGCAAGCTGTGACGACAAACGAAGGCAACTCTTAAATTTTGAGACGAAATTTCTTAGAAGGAAGGGATGATGTGAGAACTTGAAGTAAAAAATTTGCTTTAGAGTAAAGCATAAACTATGAATTTTGACTCTTTGCAATGAAGTTGCAATTTTGACTTGTGAATTTTGAATATTAAGCAATGTGGTTGCAGTCTAGAATTATGAAACCCTAAACTTTTGGCAACGGAGTTGCGATCTTGACTTGTAAATGTATAACTCTTAGAAATAGGGTTGCAATCTTATTTTTCAGGATGAAAATTCTGTAACGAGAGAAGGATGTGACATTGCGGCCCTTCGGGTGGAACCCGAAACTTAGAAAAGGATAAAAACTGATAAAACCAACAAACTAGGAGTCGTGTATATAGGCGTAGTATGTCAATTAAGGTATTAGAAGAGTCTAGTAGCCTTAAAACACTTCACAAACATCACACACAAGTTGGAGTCTCGAAACATTAGTGATAAACTGAAAACTGCTAAGTATTGTGAATTATGTGCAAACTGATACATGAATTTAATTGCTTGATTATAAAATGTTATATGGCAAGTTGATACTTGATTTTATTGGATTTTATGTGATAAAAATGATGGTGAATTTAAAATGGGAGAAAACGTTGAAAACCATGACAAAAAATACGAAAAACTGACAAAACGGGCTGCGGTTAACAAAAGTCAAAAGGGATGCCAGAAAGGAGGCTCTAGGCGTATAACCTAGAACTACCTGAGGCTCAAGCAATATGCTTGGAACCCAGTTTCCAACAAACCCTAATTTTATCACTATTAAAGCACCACTAGCCACCATTTCTTCATTCCAAAACCTCCAGATATCATTTCAGTCCCATTTATGTCTCTCATAATCTTCATACGCATTCATCATCAAGATTTAAGCTTTCCTGCAAGTTTCAAGCCCCGATTTCATTCTTTATCATCCTACATCATTTGGTATGTGATTTCTTATGTTTTGCATGTGTTTAAGTTCTCAAGATCCAAGCTTTATGATGGATCTAGGTCTGATCTATGTTGGGTTGATGATATCAAGTGTAGATCTAGGGATTGCGATAGAAAAGATTGCCTTTTTTTGACCAAAAACATGGCTTTCATGCATGATATGATGATATATGCTAGATCTAGGGTTTTTTCATGAGAAATCATGCATGCATGTGTTAAAGATTGATGATTTGTGCTAGATGTTCTGATAAATATTTACCATCCGAAAAGAGGAAAAAACGGAGTCTTTGTCTAAAGAAATGTGTTGAGAAAAGGCATCTATGTTGTAATGACTTCATAATGATAGATCTAGGGTTGATGTGCGATAAATTTAACTTTGCGTGAGATCCATGATGAAAACATGATTACGGTTGTCATGCATGAAAGATCTTGAATAAAGGCACATGATTGGTGTAATTAGATCTACTATGTGGGTGTGTAATCTAGGTTATTGGATGCATGATGATGTATAAAGTTGTGAACTTGGTGATCAATTGTGTGACAATCCGTCTTTTCAGGCCTTTTTCTGATTTAACCTAACTAAATTGTTATAAATATTGTGTGAACATTTATTGAGTTGTGTTGACCTAAGTAACTAGGGTTAGTGTAACCATCACTATACGAACATGCACTTAAACTCTAGACGTTCGATATTCTATGATTTTATGTAAATCATACGTTATGATTTGATGTGACGTATAAGTATATATATGTACATTATATTCTATGATATTATGTGACAATGCGTCACGTAATTATACGTAACATTTCTATTACTTTATGTGAGAATATATACACGTATCGTTATGATTTTATGTTCATTATTTTATATTAACTCAAAGGATATATTTATGAATTATTACTCGTGATTTTATGTGAACGAAACAAGGTTTATATTTTTATAAACGTCTCATGTTAAATATGTTATGGAAAACACACGTTTTAGTCATCGTTTATGTTTCTCCGTTAACCTCGTCGGCCTCGTTAACTTTTTTGGAGGGACCTATCTTGCAATTTTAGAAACCTATTTCTATTTAATTAAACATGGAGGGATGAATGTTTTCATTGACTATACTTGATTTCCTATTATGTAAATTGGAGGGACCAATTTTGCCATTTCTCAATAACGATTTAATACCCAGAATGTTTAAACCGACGGCGACGGTCATTTGGCCGATAACCACTACATTAAATCTCGATTCATTGCAGCCATCGGTTACATCCCGATGATCCAATTCAGTATGTGAGACATTTCATTGTGATCGACTTTCACCACCCTCAAACTCCCCCTCTTAATCATTTGAGCACCCTCCCTCGCGAGTAGCAACCTCTTCTTGAACTCCATTGAACCACCATAAGACAACCGCTGACCCATATCTCCGATTTGTTATTCTGTACATACGTTTCCATTGCTCCTGTCATCGGACCTGCAACACAGGAATCACACCACCACTTCGCCAAGAACACAACAACAACGTTTGGAAGAACCGCAGCTCCATTGCCGGTAACGGGTTCGAGTGTTCGATCGTGTTCACCATTGAGTTGTGTTTCGATTCATCTCACATTCAAGGTACTTCTAAACTCTCATGTACTCGATTGTTAGCGATCGTATCATGCGGTGCAAGTTGCATCGATGTTTCTTTTACTGGTTCGATAATGGAGGCGGGGAGAATAGGGTTTTGGTGGGGAAGAAGTTAATCGTCCCTCAGTTGTTATGTATATCATTTTCGGGTCAAAAACTCAAAGGTTCGGATACCGTAGTGGCTTATACGTTGGATTATAACCTGAGGGCGCAGGTTCGAAACCCTGCCACCCCAGATCCTTTTTGTTTTATTTTCTGTTTACTGGTTTCCCTTGCCACTGTTGTCAAAACCAGTCATTTCAAGCATTTTAACAAATTGAGTCGCTGGCGCAGTGGAAGGTGCGATGCCTCTTATATATGTTTTGGAATTACAAATCCCACATTTTTACCGGCTTTTTATCGAGTTTTGATGAGATTTTGATACTTAATTGTTCATATATTGAATTTCAGGAAATCTGGTGATGGTGGATAATTTATGATGATTTATGGCGAAAACGGGATGTGAATCGGAGCCCGGGAGCAAAAGATAGAAGTTTTTGAAATTCTGCTACAGTAGCCGAGTCGCGGACAGCCACTCTCTTACATTAATTTTTAGCAGTCCGCGAGTTTTTGCTTGGAAAAGAAGAAAAGTGCAAGTCGCGGACAGCCACTCCTTTGCTTAAAATTCTAGCAGTCCACGAGTTTTGTTCCCAGAAAACAGTAAAGTGCCTGTCGCTTGCTGCCAGTCCCAGAAGTAAAATTTTGGCAGTCCGCGACTACTGGGCAGTCGGCTAAAAATTCCAAAACGTGTATTTAAGCATTTTTTGAGCCTAGGGTTTAGGGAGTTCGACCAGAGAGCACGTTTTTGAGAGACCATCGAGATTAGAGGTCATTTTGGAGAAATCAAGGGGCGGATTGAAGATTTTGAAGCTTAGATTGAAGATTTGAAGGCTTCGGTTGGAGATTTCTTCATCTAAATCGGTTTCTTCTTCCTAGTTGTTGATTGTTTGTTCATGTCTTGCTTAGATTTGACTGATTTGATGATTAGAGATATGATTTGTGGCTGATTTCTCATTTATCACTTAGTCTAGATGAAATTAAACCCATTTTGACTTTTTGGTTTGAATTTTCAACATGATTATGAGATTTTTGCTCATGATTTTAGTTTTGATTGTTTGGGATGATTATGTGTGCTTAATTAGCTGCTGTTGATGATGTATTATGTGGACCAATTGATAGGGATTGTGGAATTGCAACCACTATTAGTTAGTTTATTGTTGATCCTTAGACTTAAATGGGTTTTGGGTTAATGCATGATCCGGAGACCTCCTACGTGATGATATATCCTTGGTTAGTGGCTGATTTTTGTGTGCATCCTTGTTGAATGAACTTGACCGAGTTATTCCATTTGCTAGTTATTGGCTAGACATTGTTTGATAGGTTAGAATACTTGTGACCGCGAGATTTGAGCTATTTATTCGTGTTTAGTGATTTCTAGGTCCTAGATGATCGGAATTAGAGTCATTGCATGTGTTAGGATTCATTTAGAGAGACCTCTCTTAGTGTTTCCCGATTTATGCGAGTTTTGCTTGTTTTTACCGACTGTTAAACTGTTGTGCAAATTCACATATTAAGCTATTTGTGCTTCATATAGAATTTTCTGATCATTCGGGATGTGTCTATAGTCCTCCTTGGTTGGATTATTCTCATTTGGTGATAGTTTCATGTTGATAGGTCTTACCGGGGGTCTTATTTGGGTTTAGTGGATTCTAGGCTAGGTGATATCTCTCTCATTCTGTTTCTCTGTCGTTTACGTTGTTTGCATTGTTTACTGCTCATTTTATTGCTTGCTTAGTTTAAATTAATCAATCATTTCAATTGCATCAGTTGAATATTAGTTATGATACATTATCGGGAGTCTGATTACGCGTCCGTGGATTGATACTCGGTACTTATTGATACTATATTGCATACGACGGGTACGCTTGACCTAGTGTGTGGTTTGGTCAGTCAGTATTTACCATTTTTAACTTGACCGTTTTTCTTGTTCAAATCCGACACATCAAGTTTTTGGCGTCGTTGCCGGGGACGCGTCAGCTTTCGAGACCTATCAGAGCTAGTAGTTTAGCTATTTACTTGTTTTCTGTTACTTGTGTTATTTGCATGTTTCTAGTATGTTTGTTTATTTCTGTGTTTGCTTTCGTGTTAGTTAGTTTATTAGTTTGATTTAGTTTCTTTCTGATCTGATTCTGTTTTCTGTTCCATCTGTTCATCGGTTTATGCACACTCGTCGGAGGAGGAGTCACTTTTCACCGTTATCCGAGCCTGAGAGGGTTTTTCATAGACTTCGACGTTTGGAAGCATTACCAGTTCCAGTTCCGATGGCACTTCCGCCAAGACGCACGCTCGCCGATTATGCGCGTCCCGACGTCGATGGGACGCAACCTAGCGTTATTCGACCCGTCGTTGAAGCCAACAACTTCGAGATCCATCCACAAACCATCACGATGATTACTAACACCGTTCAGTTTGATGGAATGCCCAATGACGATCCGATGGCTCATATCGCGAACTTTCTTGAGATTTGTGATACTTTCAAGATAAATGGTGTTTCATCCGAGGCAGTTAAATTGCGACTTTTCCCATTTTCTCTTCGCGGTGCAGCGAAGACGTGGCTGCAGTCCTTACCTCCTGGTTCGATCACTTCATGGGCTACTTTGACGCAGAAATTCATCTCAAAATACTTTCCACCATCAAAGGCAGCCATGTATCGCAACAAAATTTACTCGTTCACACAGGAGGATTCAGAGAGTTTGTATGAGGCATGGGAGAGGTTCAAAGAGTTGTTGAGAAAATGCCCCTCGTATGGCATTGAGCTCCACCAGCGGATCCAGATATTCTATAGTGGTCTTTATCCACTCACGCGTCAGACAGTGGATAGTTTAGCTGGAGGTACTCTGAGCAGCAAAACGCCAAAGGAGGCTCAAGAGTTGTTGGAGGAGTTAGCCCTGAATGGCTATCAGTGGTCTGCTACGCGCAGCAGACAGCCCCCACCACGTGGAGTTCATCAGATTGATCCCGTTACGGCATTGGCTGCGCAGGTCGAGGCGTTGTCCAAGAAGATGGATCAGTATCACGTTCAGCAGGTCCAGGGGAGCTCGCAGCAGGTGAAGCAATGCGAGTTATGTGCGGGACCTCACGATATTATCATGTGCCCGATTGGAGGTAGCACCGAGCTACCGGAGCAGGTCGATTTCATGGCTGGACAAGCCCGCCCACCATCCCAGCAATACTGATGTGTTGCAAACACATCCGATTTTCCTAAGTCTTTTGTTATGTATTTGAGTCCATTTGAGTCAGTTTCCATTTGTTTTAAGTGCTTTTATTAAAGTTTGAGTCTTTTGGTCCTTTTTATATTTTCTTATAAGTTTTGTAGGTTCTTGATAAAATCCCGAAGCCAAGTTGAAAGTTAAGAAGAGAAGAAGAAGAAATGCTGAAGAAGTAGTTCCAGGCGTATCGCCTGGAACTTGATCACTGGCAAGCGATACGCGCGTGAAAAGGAAAGTCAACGGGGGTTAAGTCGGTTTGACCGACTAAACTGTCGCGTAGCAAGGCCCAGGCGTATCGCCTGGAAGGAATAAATTAGCAAGCGATACGCTTGCAGCCTCAAAACCCGCAAAAGAAGGTTTCTCGATATAAATTCGATATTAGGGTTTCTATTCGTCATACTACGACTTCCAGACGAACTCAGAGGCGATTTTGGGCGAATTCAAGAGCAGAGAAAGCCAGGGAAGAAGGAGGAAGCATCGGTGGATCGATTTCTCACGCAAATCATCAACGGTTTACCGGGTTTTATTCTCAATTCTTGTTGGTTCTTTTACTTAGCCATGTTTTCTGTCAAAGTTCATACCTTTATTATTATTCTAGACATTGACATGTTGCTAGGCTAAATTGTTTGTGTTGCCTAGACTCAATTGGATGATTATTTAGTATTTACGACTTCATTCGGTTTTTGATTGATTGATTGATGATTGCACTTTTATTCAATTCCATATATTGCCATGGTTGATGTATATGTGTGTTATGATCAGTTTATTAATTGATTGTTGATGCTTGATTTACCCGCGAATGTCTTTCGGTTTAGGTAGATTAACTCAAGTAGTTAACTTTAAGGTTGATTGCTAAAGTGTAGTTAGGGTTTCCTTGACTATTGCATTAATATTTAATTGATATTTTGGTTATAATGTGCTGCTAAACTAAAGACTTAAAAGGTACAGGTTTAACGGGTAGTTGGGTTGGTTAAAGTTCTAGGGTTGCATTGTCTCAAAAGGAAGTGTCCTAGGGTTTTGTCTAGCTTGCTAGTTCGTGTCATTCAGGGTAATCAGTGGTAGCTCCGGTTAGTCTAGGTGTGCCTTAGGTATATCCGAGGGTGGCTAGGGTAATTGAAGTGGGAAGGACTTAAAAGGTGAACCCTTGTTCGAGCGTTAGAAGTGTAACTAGGAAGGACTTAAAAGGTGAACTAGCCACCATCAGATCAATCAATTCCGAGTGAGGTTGTAGATATTAAGTAGGATTCCAGGGTCTAGGTGATACTTGTCTCTCTCCTGGTTTTTCCAAGGTTGTCCTGTTTTCAGTTGTCAGTCGGTAGTTAAGTAAGTTAGTTAATCCAATTCTCAAATCAAATCCAAAACCAAATCACTCAGTATTTCCAATTTCTAGGTCTAGGTTAATTCTTGTCTAGAATAGTGTCCTTAGGTTCGATATTCCGGTCTTGCCTTAGCTATTCTACTATCCGATAGGTACACTTGCCTTAGGGTTCGGTCTAGTTTAGGTATTTTCGGTAAAATTAGGTGTGTCTAGGTCTAGTTTGGGTCTAGGTTTTTATAGTAGTTTTTAGAGTCGTTCCGAACACATCAAGTTTTTGGCGCCGTTGCCGGGGACACTTGGCAATTGGCAAGATTAACTTAGGTCGTCATTAGGAAATTTTGAGTCTTTTTGGTCTTTCCGTGTCTAGAGTCTTAGGACTTTCTAATTTCGAGTCTAGATTTTTAGGTTTAAATTTTTCTTAGTTTTCTTCGAGTCATTCCATCGTTTTATGCCACACACTCGTTCACGGGGTCCACCTGAGCTGTCACCACTTTCTGATCCCGACGCGGATATCCGTGAACGATTTCGCCTTCTACGCACCGAGCTAGAGGCATTCATCATTTCCACCGCTCAATCCAAACCATCCTCTTCATCCACACACACCACACGCGACACCAAACCCATTCCATTTCCCGATCTTTCATCCATGGCGGCACGTCGCACCGTCCACGAGCAGGCTAGCGCCGGAGTCACCGAGGCCCGGTTTGCTATTGCACAGCCTGCTATTGCCAACACCGCGAATTGGCAAGTTCCGTCCCACGTCATCAACGCTTTGACGCATTCCATCCAGTTCCATGGACGTGAGGACGAAGATGCACCGACGCATATCTCCCGCTTCATTCGTATCTGCAACACGTTCGGACTCACCGGAGTCGCGAATGAAATCATATACCTGCGTCTGTTCCCTTTCTCCCTTACGTCTCGAGCCGCCGAGTGGCTTGAGACGCTTCCGCCGAATTCGATCGCCACCTGGGACGATCTCACCGCAAAATTCCTGAAGAAGTACCATCCTCCAGCTAAGGCTGCGCGTACTCGGGAGGAAATCCATTCCTTCAAAATGGACCCCGATGAGCCTTATTCGGTTGCATATGAACGATTCAACACTCTTCTGAGTAGATGTCCGCAACACGGGTTGACGGAATGGGCTATCATCGAGAAGTTCTACAACGGACTTCCTTATTCTGTTCAGAAAGAGTTCAATATTTCAGCTGGAGGACATATGATGGAGAAGCTCACAGTGGATGAATGCAAATCACTTTTCGAGAGCTTCGCCCTTGCTGAACAGCAGGCACCCGGAGGTCGGAGAGCCACCTTGGCCCCGACTAGATCACTCACACCTTCTACATCTACCCGGGGTGTCCATCACATTGGCTCAGAGACCATACCACCTAGGGAGTTAGAAAACATTTATAAGACCTTAGAGGAAATCAAACTCCATATCAAAGCCAAATGTGAGCTGTGCAGAGGCGCTCACGACACCCGAGACTGCCCGCTTGCTCCCGCTGAGCAAGTGGATTATATTGGAAACCGAAACCAGTTCGGTAATTCGTTCCAGTCTGGGTGGAGGAGTGGCCAAAATTCAGGATGGCGAGAGGGAGGAAATCCACCTGGCTTTCAGCCTAGGTATAATCAGAATGGTGGAGGAACTGAGGGGCCGACGATGAAGGAGATTACGGAGTTGGTGATGAATCAAACGCAGATCCTGCAGCAGATGAACGCGAGAGACGAGGCCACACAAAAGAAGCTGGCGGAGCATGATACGTTACTGAGAAATCAACAGGCTTCGTTCTTAGATTTGCAGCGGTCGGTGGGAGATATTGCAAAGCAGCTGAAGGAGCTGAACAACCGAGGGGGTCAATTTTCCGGTAGCACCTATAAAAACCCCAATGCTTCGGTTAATGCTGTTACCACACGGAGTGGTCGAGTTCTGGAGAGTCCATCGCCGGCGGTAGTTGATGAAGAGCCGGTTAATGAGGAGATCGAGTTGGAGAAGCCTGACGGGAGGGTGCACGAGAGCGTAACGCCAGCAAGTACCGCACCGAACGTCGAGGCTGAGGGAGTGAGAGAGAAGCCGCTAAAGTGGGAGGCTGTTAAAGAGAAGAAGAGAGTGAGATTTGCGCCTCGACCAATCACAGCCGATGATCTGAAGCAAGTTCCTTATCCTGAGAGGTTGGTTCAACAGAAGAATGCACGTGAATATAATCAGTTTTTAGAGCTTCTTAAGCAGCTTAGGGTCACTTTACCTTTTACTAATGTTATTAAACAAATGCCTAAGTATGCTAAATTTCTGAAAGACATATTAATTAATAAGAAGAAGCTTGAAAGTTTTTCTGATGTCACTCTTGATGCTAATTGCTCTGCTGTAGTTCAAAATAAATTGCCTGAAAAATTGACTGATCCTGGTACATTTACAATTCCGTGCTCTTTTGGTGATTCATCTGTTACTTGTGCTTTAGCTGATTTAGGTGCTAGTATCAATGTGATGCCTTATTCTGTCTTCATGCATCTAGGCTTAGGAGAGTTAGAGCCGACTAGGATGACCATTTCGTTAGCAGATAGGTCGGTTGTTAGACCCAAAGGAATAGTGGAAAATGTTCTTGTTCAAATTGACAAATTTTTGTTCCCTATAGACTTTGTGGTAGTTGACTGTGCATACGATGCTAGTTGCCCTCTGATTCTAGGTAGGCCTTTTCTTAGGACTGCCCGTGCTTTAGTAGATGTTTTTGAGGGTACCATAACTTTGAGGGTTGAGAATGAGAGTGTGATGTTTAAGGTGGGTAGAAAAGAGGATAAGGGCCCCGAATCTGTGTGCTTGATGGGTACTTTTATGTCCTTTATAGATTTGGTGGTTGTAGGTAATAGGTTAGAGGATGAGGAGAGTGTAGAGGATGAGTGTGGGGAGGACACCGGGGGGTTAGTTGAGGTAATTGATCTGACTGATATTTTTGACCCGTTAGTAAAACCCGGTGCGGAAGAGAGTATAGATTTGGTTGTCGAGTTAGCTAATGAGGTGTTGAGTGACCCATTAGGAGAACCCGTGGAGTTGGTGAGTGTGGAGAGTGAAATGGTGGTTGCTGAGGTAGTTAGAAGAGCCACACTTGGAGATTTAGGTATTTTGGATGATAGGATTGTGCTTAGTTCAAGTGTGGGGAGGTTAGATGTGATTGTTGCTACCCATGACCCGGGAATGAGTTTTCTTGGTAAATGTCAATTTCTTCCGGGTAGGTATAAGCATTGGAAGGTTAAGAGGTTGTTGAGAGCAGAAAAGTTTAGTGCTTTATGGGGTAGGAAGTTGTTAGATGGTTGGTTGGTTAGAAACCAGTTGAAATCCGGTGTTTTTGTGGTCAAGGATGTTAAATCCAAGCCTCCTGATGGTTCGGGAGGTTGTGTGATGTTTTGAGTTGATAGATGCAGTATCTGGAGTTGTATATTTTTGTATTTGTGGTTTTAAATTTCTGCAAGTTTTCGTTTTTCGTGCATTTGCGTCTTTTGGTTTTGTGTTTTTAGTGGTTGCAGGTTATTCTGGAGATTCAGAGGATGGAAAAGGTGAAAGTGCAGGATTTGCTGAAAAAAATTCGTCTAAGGGACCTGGAGGCCGGCTTTGGAGAAAGAGATAGAAAATTTTTGGAGGCCAAAATTTCCAAAAACTCTCTGGAAATATCGTTCCAGGCGTATCGCCTGGAGGTAGGCTGGTTATAGGCGATACGCCTGGAGAGTTCAGGCGGGGCCGGATGGTTGCAGCCCTAGGCGTATCGCCTGGGAAATGCACGGTTGTAGGCGATACGCCTGGAGGAGGTAAGTCAGAAAAATTTTAAATTTTTATTATTTATGTGTACCGAGTTTATGGTGGTTTGTTTACGGCTGAGGTGCTGAGTCTCTGGAGTTTCAGGTGAACACGTTTCAACTTGTTTTATTTTATTTTATTTTATTCTGCTTTATTTTTGTTCCATTCCACATTGAGGGCAATGTGTGATTCAAGTGTGGGGATGAGATACTTTCGTATTGAGTCAGTCTTTTATTTTTGATGTGTTTAATTGAGTCATAAAAAGTGAGAAAAATTTGAAAAAAAAAAAAATTGAAAAAATTGTTCAAAAATGTCTGAGATTCTGGCTGCAGTTAATGGGAAATGATAGTAAAACTGGGAATTGATTTTCTTATTATGCTTAAATGTTAGAATAATGAATAATTTGGGCATTGTGATAAGTATGGTGAGAATGGAAAGCATTACTAAACTATGATGTGTCGGTAGGCCCAGCTGACCTAGGAGTAGCTTAAATAGCCTGTGTGTTTATTGTTGTATAAATATGCTAATCAGTCTGCTAGTGGGTTCCCATTTTAGGAGTGATAGGAATACTGAATCTGATGATTAGGAAGGAAGAGACCCCTTTAGGCTAGATACTCCTATGTCCTTAGAATATCAAATGAGCATGTAGTTAATAATTTGGCTAATGCATTTAGAGTGAAGGGGCAGAATACTCATGTACAAACTAAGGATAGTATCCTGTGGTAAGTACCTCTGATGATGTTCCGGATCTCGCGGGCAAAATACTCACGTATGATTTCGGGGGTAAGACCTTGTGAAAGAATACCTCTGGTGATGTCCGTTGGTAATTTTTGGTAAAAGTGACCAATTATAAAAAAAAAAAATAAAAAAATAAAAAAAAAGAGAAAATTGAGAAAAGAAAAAAAATTGATAACTTAGTGAATAAATGCTCAAAGGAAATTAAATAAATAGTTATTCTTTGGACATCCTAGTATCTGGTTTAAGGGGGTGGAGAAAAAAATATAAATTTAAATCAATTATACCCTTTGCTTTGACTGAATATGATTCGGTAATAGGTTGAACTTGACCTTTCTTTAGTGGGATCCATAGGCAGCTGAACTTATATCTGGTAATTTCATAAACACATGGGGGCGAAAGAAAAGGTTGGTGGTTGGGTTTAATCGGATAGAAATATTGGCAATCATAGTTAGTGTGTTAATACATTATGGAATGTGGAATTGATTGGTGGGCTGTGAATTTAAAGGTTAAATGTTTAGAAGTCAATTTCCTGGTTGTGATTCCATTGCTGTATTTTTCGAGGACGAAAAAAGAGTCAGTGTGGGGATGTTTGATGTGTTGCAAACACATCCGATTTTCCTAGTCTTTTGTTATGTATTTGAGTCCATTTGAGTCAGTTTCCATTTGTTTTAAGTGCTTTTATTAAAGTTTGAGTCTTTTGGTCCTTTTTATATTTTCTTATAAGTTTTGTAGGTTCTTGATAAAATCCCGAAGCCAAGTTGAAAGTTAAGAAGAGAAGAAGAAGAAATGCTGAAGAAGTAGTTCCAGGCGTATCGCCTGGAACTTGATCACTGGCAAGCGATACGCGCGTGAAAAGGAAAGTCAACGGGGGTTAAGTCGGTTTGACCGACTAAACTGTCGCGTAGCAAGGCCCAGGCGTATCGCCTGGAAGGAATAAATTAGCAAGCGATACGCTTGCAGCCTCAAAACCCGCAAAAGAAGGTTTCTCGATATAAATTCGATATTAGGGTTTCTATTCGTCATACTACGACTTCCAGACGAACTCAGAGGCGATTTTGGGCGAATTCAAGAGCAGAGAAAGCCAGGGAAGAAGGAGGAAGCATCGGTGGATCGATTTCTCACGCAAATCATCAACGGTTTACCGGGTTTTATTCTCAATTCTTGTTGGTTCTTTTACTTAGCCATGTTTTCTGTCAAAGTTCATACCTTTATTATTATTCTAGACATTGACATGTTGCTAGGCTAAATTGTTTGTGTTGCCTAGACTCAATTGGATGATTATTTAGTATTTACGACTTCATTCGGTTTTTGATTGATTGATTGATGATTGCACTTTTATTCAATTCCATATATTGCCATGGTTGATGTATATGTGTGTTATGATCAGTTTATTAATTGATTGTTGATGCTTGATTTACCCGCGAATGTCTTTCGGTTTAGGTAGATTAACTCAAGTAGTTAACTTTAAGGTTGATTGCTAAAGTGTAGTTAGGGTTTCCTTGACTATTGCATTAATATTTAATTGATATTTTGGTTATAATGTGCTGCTAAACTAAAGACTTAAAAGGTACAGGTTTAACGGGTAGTTGGGTTGGTTAAAGTTCTAGGATTGCATTGTCTCAAAAGGAAGTGTCCTAGGGTTTTGTCTAGCTTGCTAGTTCGTGTCATTCAGGGTAATCAGTGGTAGCTCCGGTTAGTCTAGGTGTGCCTTAGGTATATCCGAGGGTGGCTAGGGTAATTGAAGTGGGAAGGACTTAAAAGGTGAACCCTTGTTCGAGCGTTAGAAGTGTAACTAGGAAGGACTTAAAAGGTGAACTAGCCACCATCAGATCAATCAATTCCGAGTGAGGTTGTAGATATTAAGTAGGATTCCAGGGTCTAGGTGATACTTGTCTCTCTCCTGGTTTTTCCAAGGTTGTCCTGTTTTCAGTTGTCAGTCGGTAGTTAAGTAAGTTAGTTAATCCAATTCTCAAATCAAATCCAAAACCAAATCACTCAGTATTTCCAATTTCTAGGTCTAGGTTAATTCTTGTCTAGAATAGTGTCCTTAGGTTCGATATTCCGGTCTTGCCTTAGCTATTCTACTATCCGATAGGTACACTTGCCTTAGGGTTCGGTCTAGTTTAGGTATTTTCGGTAAAATTAGGTGTGTCTAGGTCTAGTTTGGGTCTAGGTTTTTATAGTAGTTTTTAGAGTCGTTCCGAACACATCAAATACAATTACAATCAGGCTTGGAGACCAAACCAGAATTCGGGGTGGAGGCAGGAGCCGAGCAGTTCTAACCCACCAGGGTTTCAGCCGCGATCGCCACAGAGACAGCAGGGTTACTACAATCCTGCAGGCACCAGGACGGTCCCGATTCAGACCGAGGATACTGGAATGAAGAGAATGACCGATATGATGTCTCAGTTCATACAGCAGAGTGAGAAGAATTCTTCACAACATGATTTGCGTGTTTCAAAGAATGAGCAGGATATCTTGTCTGTTGGTAAAGAAATGGGAAACATGGGCACTCATATGCAGAATCTTGAGAGACAGATGGGCCAGCTTGCCAAATCTATGTCAGAGCGCCAACAGGGAGGTTTTCCAGGAAATACCGAGACAAATCCTCGCCAAACAGCTAAGGCGATTACCACTCGGAGTGGCAAGACCACTCAGGATCCAGCACCGCCAGCCACTGCTGAGCCGGTTACTGAGGAGAGAGATGTTGAGGTTGAGACTGATGTTCCTGGGCAGGTGCAACCGAGGCTATGCCCAGCAAGTACAACACGTCCAAAGGAACCAGTCCGAGAGTACACACCTCCAGTTCCATATCCTGGGAGATTGAGGAGAGAGAACGTTGAGGAGAATTACAGTAAATTTTTGGCCTTGTTCAAACAGTTGCATATCAATCTGCCATTTGTGGAGGCATTGGCTCAGATGCCTAAATATGCCAAGTTTCTGAAAGATCTACTGACAAACAAGAGGAAACTTGAGGAGCTTTCTACTGTTACATGTTACATTGAATGAGGAGTATTCAGCTGTTCTCCAGAACAAGCTTCCGCAGAAGATGAAGGATCCGGGGAGCTTTACGATTCCATGCTTGATTGGTAGTTTATCTGTCAGCAATGCTCTTGCTGATCTAGGTGCTAGTATAAACTTAATGCCATATTCAGTTTTTGCGAGACTAGACCTAGGTGAGTCGACACCCACGCGCATGA
>JBCNJP010000023.1:77187031-77208031 GCA_039602395.1 Deinandra increscens subsp. villosa | reverse complement strand
TCGCAGGGGTCGAACCCGCGACCTCTCACTCTCAACACAGAGGTTCAACCACTCGGCCAGCGAGGTTGTTTGTGTCAGTACTCGGATCGAAATGCTTTTGTGCATAGGTAGCGACCAGAACCGGGTTTTAGGAAAGAAACAGAAAAAGAAATAGAGGAGCCGGGTGTTGAACCCGCGACCTCCGCGTTATAACACGCGCAACTTAACCACCGGACTGCCTGACCCATTTGTGATTTAACCCGACGCTTATGATATATAACCTTGAACCAACTCGGGTCATCTTCTCCATACAAAGATTCCGGTGATCGGAACCCTAGCTCCGGTCGCCGGAAAAACGTAAAACACAGAAAAACACAAGAAAAAGGTGCGATTAACATGAAAGTATCGTTACCTTTAGTCGGTGATGATTGATGACGTGATCTCGAAGCCGAAAACGAACCCGAACAAATCCCGAACTCTCGAACTCCTCTGCTTCTGTGATGCTCCTAGGCTGCTGTTGCGATCACGATCCCAGAGGGGGACAGGTGAGGGCCGATGATGGTGTTACAGTGACGGAAACAGTGGTGGTTCTTGGTGATTTTTGCGTCGCCGGGAAAAACAGAGAACAAGAGAGACAGGGAGAGGGCGACTGAGAAACAAAAGGGTGTGAGTATGTGTGTGTCGATACAATGATATAATTTTCATTCAATTCCATTGATGGCCAAAAATAACCGACCGAGTGATTTGAATCGGTCGAAACCGATGTCCAGGTTGAATGGCCGTAATTGTCATTTAAAATTGAGTTTCGCTAAATGGCACTTCTAGTCCCTCATAAATTTACAAGAATGCAATAATGTTTAGGGTAATGGCAGAAGTAATCCCCAAGAGTTTTTATAAAGGAAGGAGGTTTTAAGAATGGCAGGAAAGGCCCTCCAAGTTGTAACAATGGTTAACAATGCTAACTGACACAACGGAGCTAACTTTAGACGACGACAAAACGAATATTGCTCGCTACGGGGTTAACACTTGACGTTTATAAAGTGGTAAATTTTAAATAACCACATAAAATGAATAATAATAACTTCCAACTTATTTATTTTTGTTTCACATAAAATCATAGATTAACCCTAATAAAATCATATAATAATACGTTTAATCTTACGACACGACGTCACATAAAATCATAATATATCGTGTGATCTTATATATAACTATATCACATGAAATCATAAATGGTGAAACCATAGAATATCAATCGCTTAATCTTCTGTGCATGCTCGTATAGTGATGATCACACAAAACCCTAATTGCTAAAGTCAACACAGTCAACACATAAATGTTCACACAACATTTAATACAGTTTACGTTAAGTTAATGGTGGAAAGTGACTTGAAAAGTCGGATTGTCACAATCTTCTTCTGATATTTGTGATTGTAAATCACTTTCTGACATATCAACTTTGTTATTTATAATCTTAATTCATATACCATGCACTTGGTATATCTCGTGATGTATGTAGATGAGATAATTCATCTTTTTATTTCGCTTTTAGTAATTATACTGAAAACTTCAGTAATGAAGCTTCACACTAGCTCCTGATTAATTACTGATCTCCAGCTCCTACTTATTTTGAGATTTGGATCCCATATTAAGTGATTTACCGACAATCCTTTCATAAAACTTCATTTAGACTTTTATGTACTCTTAACGATCTCATCCTTGAAATCTTTCAACGCTCTGATCTTGCTTAGGTGTTCAATATAAACATATCGGTCTGGTATATCTTACCTAACTAGATAATAGAGGATTTAATAGAGCTTACTCCATTTTAGTTCTCTTATTTTAATTAAGAACTTATCCTTACTTAAATCTATCTTTGATATACCCTGGTTATTGATCTTCTCTAAGATTACCCTTTAGACTTTCAATGATTCCTATACGTTGATATTTCATATCAACATTATTCCATTAGTTATGCACTTATGGATCTGTTTTGGAATTCATTTTACAGACCGGGATTATGTGATGATTAAATATAAATCCATCACCATTGTCTGTTTGTCTTGGTCTAAGCATCTGATTCATCATGGAAAACTCTTTCTTATGATGACATCTTTATTGTTCAGATCTGTCGCTCAGCTCCCACTTGCCTTAACATCGTTTATTGCAATTCTTACTCTAAGAACTGTTTATTTACACTTCACCAAGTACATTAATTTGGTTGGAAAAATCTGGAATTTTTTATAGACAGGTTGTCTAAGTTCAAGACCTGGTTTGTCTATTTAATTCATGTTTCATATCCAGTACCTCTTAAAGATCTTCTATCTTTAATACTATGATTATTGTCTAATGAGGCAACTGCAATTTTAAATTGCTAGATTTATCTTAACAACTCTTGTTAGTTAGTGATGTATTTTAGGCTTTTAAGATTCATTATAATCTTTGGAGTGGTGAACATAATTCTAGATTTACTTTCCGCACATTCCTATCATTAGCTAGACTTTCATTTGAATGCAAGTCTAAATTTCTTCTTTACTAAAACATCCTTTTAGTTTCAAGAAGATTGATCTAATAATTCTGTTTAGGATTTCCAATTAAGGTACTAGCTATCTAATTGAATCGTTCCTTAGTTTACTGATCGTATTTTCTACTTCATTTCCAAGAATCCACTGTTCACATAGTTTCTGGATTTGATTTTCAATCTATTCCATTATTGGTTAGTCATATGAACCATGTTTGCATACTTTGGTTAATTCTTTTAGAAAATAATTTCCACAAAATTCCTATTGTACTAACATCAGTTTATACTGATTAACTTTAATACCTTGAATCTCATTCATGCATAAAACACAATTTATTCGTTATTAAGAGGATATCCATCTCATAGATTTGCCTTTGTATGAAATAAATACTAATTGTAGAAATAAAAAAATTCCAAACATAAAGTAAATATCTATAAAAAACGATGTTTCAAAACAAATCATAATTGTTTAGAAATGAAGAAATAAACTCTTTGATATCTTCAGCTTCAGTCGACTTCAAAGTCACATCAGTTACTCATCGTCGCTGAATTCCACATCCTGCAAATCAAAATGTGAACACACATTTTATTAGTGTCATTACACTTAATGATTTCAAGATAGAGAAATGCTAAAACGAATAGTACCTCATAAACAATTTATGAGGAGTCTGATGTGATCAGTTTAGGAACTTTTCCCGAGCATATCCAGTGGTACGGCTTGCCGTAAACACAGCAAGCATCATCATCAAAGACTCGGACTTTCTGTGTGCCTTGATTAGAGTTTTCGGGTAGAGGCTTTCCAACTGGCCTGAGTTTCATTCCTCAGCTATGAGCATTTCTCTTAGAGTTGGAATCGATCCATCAAACCTACTTTTGATATATTGGTGTGTGTGTGGTGTATATAAAAACATAGCAATTTTAGTGACACCTTTATACATAAGCTTTTCAATTTATAAAACCTGATTAACTACAACTACCATTTCACCACATAACACGGGCAAGTGCACCCATCGTGGAGCAATATAGTAGTGGTATGTTTATCGAGGGTCGTTCAAGGACACAACGAAAAGGAGGACTTTTGATAATACATATTTTGTTAACAACTATCAGATTTTAATATATATATAGGGAGATGATCATTTGAGAACCAAATGGTTCTGAGAACTTTTGAGAACCATTCTGAGTCACTAGTTATACATATGGAAATACCCCCCCCCCCCCCGTCCCCCATGAATTTGAGTGGTCCCTCCCTGAAAATTAGTGGTCCAGAATGATTCTCAAAAGTTCTCAAAACCAATTGATTCTCATTTGAACCTAACCCTATATATAATATATATATATATATATATATATATATATATATATATATATATATATAGGGAAATGATCATTTGAGAACCAATTGGGTTTGAGAACAAAAAAGATTCATTTTAAGCCACTAGTTTATATATATGGAACCCCCCCCCCCCCCATTAATTATAGTGGTCCCCACCTGAAATTAGTGGTTGAGATTTAGTTTTCAAAAGTTCTCAAAAGAAAAGGTTCTCATTCGAACCTAACCCTATATATATATACATATATATATATATATACATATATATATATTTATGAGGGGCTGAAGTTGTATATAAAGATAAAAGAAAATTCGTTTTAGTTTAATAATCATTTTACAAGATAGTATCACTTGAGAAAATCGAATAATGGTAAAATAATAAATTGATGATTTACATACTTGCCTTAAGACGTTACTCGTCAGATGAGGAGGATTGCTTTTCAGCCTGGAATCCTGTCTCGCGTTCTTCTCCTCTCCCCGTAAGGATCTCGAGAGGACCTGGGAGTAACAAACAAAGTAAGCGTAAATGTCAAATAGTTGTAGAGCCCGATGGGTCGTCGATGTTGGGATATACCCATGAATGGCCTTTAAGAAGGACAAAGGCTCAATAAAGGATATATCCGAAGCTTAAAGGAGAAGCGCCAGGGGCGGAAGGACCCGCGTGAGAACAAAAGGAATTAAAATATTCCTTTAAGGTACATCGCCGACGAGATGGGACTGGCGCTGGCCTCGGGAATAGGCGAGCGGCGATGTGACGGCTTCAAAGGACAAAGGGAGCCAGGGACGGGCTTCATAGACCACGGAAGGGCCTCCGTACAAACAGTGTCCAATGTCGTTAGGAGAAGCTGCACGTCAGGAGCATTAAATGCTCCCTGCAACATTAAATGCGAGAAGGAAAGCTTCGAGTATAAAAGGAAAGGCAAGCCAGAAGTAAGTTAAGTCCTCTGAACTCTCGAAATCTCTCTCTACTGTTCCGGCTTATTTCCGACAAGCAAACTCTTACTCTCACGCCGGAGCTTGGTCACGAAGACCCCCTTCGGGGCCCTTCGTGTCAAGGCTAACGGTGTTTCTTGTTTTGTAGGATACTTCAACACCTTGCAAGACACTTTGAAGTCGCTAACCAGGAAGAATACCACCCCCCCGGGATTCTGGGACGCAACAGTCGACACCGTTACACTCGAATACGTTGTCATGAACCAGCTAGGGAACAACCCACGCATTAGAATATTTTATTATGAAAAGCATCTTTAAAAGGGACTAAGGTCCGTTTTCTCCATGCCCCGCTTTCTCGCAAACATGAGCGGTCGTAACCAAAGCCAAGTTCACTATCCCATATCTCACCGACTTCCGTGAAATGACAAAATATTACTAACCTCAATCCCAACCAATACCTTCAGGTCGTAGTTAGCGTGAAAGCCTTGTTTGTTTACAAAGATATAAAACTCACAAACGTATTACTTTGCACTTTGCATGGGGTGCAAGTCACCTTTAGGATCATGCATCGTCCCCCAGTCAGGTGTCACAAGTCTGACTGATGAGTTTTTGACTCCTGAAATGGTCTATAATACGCAAGGCAGGTTTGTTCAAAAAGGCTAATAATACACTTTCAAATTAAAAGAGTTTTCACAAAGTCATCCGTACTTACCTTAAGGTAATTACATAAACTCGTTTTACTATTTTACCAAAAGCTTGTTTTTCTCAAGTGAGTGTAAGAATTTAACCAAACATAAGTGTGGTTTTAAGGATTTGTTTAAAAGAAGATGAGTAGCTCATAGAAAAACTTCAAACAACTTCTTATTAAGTGAAAGTTCTTACAAACATACAAAGATTAAAAGACTAGAAAACCGAAAATAAGAAGAAGAGAAAAACTACATTATTAAAGATAAAACGGGAGTAGATCCAAGCCAAGCCAAGCTGGCCAAGACGGATCTAGACCAACTTCACTTGTCAAAACTGGGCTCTCCTCAATATGAGGATTTGTGTCACACCCCCAAAAATCCCACGCGCGATAACGCGCCGCAGGGAGCGTGACAAACCAGGATCGCCGTCCATTAGTTACACCAAACGACCAGTAATTAATAAAAAAGGTTGTATATTTTATTAAAATATAAATACAGAGTTTTACAAATGCGGAAGCGTAAATGCAATGAAAGTATTAATGTAAAAACACCATCACCCAAGGTGACGTGGCTTGTTCAAAGACAATAAAAGGGTTTTCAAATACTCATGCATGCGTACTCGTGATACTCGAACATCCGCAACCTGAGAAATAACATGCTAAAAAGTGTCAACACAAAGGTTGGTGAGTTCACAGGTTTAATCAGTTCATCAGTTGAATGTAAATCGACTGTTCAACAACAGTCCCAGTTCAGTGTAAATCATCTGTTCATCGACAGTTCAAGTTCAGTTTAAAATTGATTGTTCAACAACAATCAAGTTGAGTTTAAGATTGACTATTCAACAATAGTCAAGTTGAGTTTAAGATTGACTGTTCAACAACAGTTAAGTTGTAAGAGCATAATCACTAATATATATCAAATAGCTAGCTAGGCTATATACATGAAACTTCGCACGTTGATGGTCACCGAAGCTAACAGTTGTTTAAAGTTTATGCAGTTTGCCTTGTTGTGTTTAGGACGAATATAACACCCGTTTGATATCCAATCGTGCCAGAGCGACTGACCCGGGTGGGGTTTGTCAGACCCAGTAGTACTACAATATATTTCCCGCTATCGTCATTAATACTAACGGTACCATAAGAAGGACTTTGTTGTATCAGTGTGCTTCAAGTACTTCAATTGATATATAAAAGTATAATTATCTCAGTTGTATAGTTCATGCATGTTAATCTCCCCCGACAGGATTTAAAACAGTAAAATGGGGCCGTGAAACTCACCTTAGGTTGCACAGCAAAATTCCAGATAAACACTTAAATCAAGTAGCAAGAACGGGTCTTGCGCAAGAAATCAATCACCTAACGAGCATTCAAGTATAAGTGTGTGTTCAAACGAGCGACTAAGTCTAATGTAAACAACGAAAACGAATAATCGTGAGGTCCAAAACAAGTCGGTGATGGCACGGGTGCCAGATTCGAGCGATTATCGAAATAACGCGAGAAAATACAATATATATCAATATTATATATTTTCTAAGTTCAAGGATTTCAAAAATAAGTATATATAATATATTTATATTTAAACCAAGTGTGTAAATGACATTAATAACGGGTTTGTGAAAATAAGAAACGTATATTAAAAGTTCACGTAAAGTATCATTTGTTTTCAATAAACTAAAAATACATTTATCTTAGTCTACGCAAAATATATATATATATATATATATATATATATATATATATATATATATATATATATATATATATATATTTTAACATTTTTGATAAAAGTCCTAATTTTTAGATCACTAAATATATATACATATATATCAAAACTATATGCTAAGTCAAACGACAAATCAAAACATGTTTATAACTAAAAATATGGTTTAAGAGAAGTAGGTCAAAATACAGTTTACGGGTTTTATTATCTTCTAATAAGCATTTTACACCTATTTTTATATCACCACAAGTCCAAAAACACCAATACTAAAAATCAGAAAAGACAGAGGTCGCCCGGATTCGAACCCGCAACCTCCAGGTTACGTTGCAACACCCAAACCATTCGGACAAACCTTCTGATGGGAGTTAAGATGGACCAGAAAATTCATAAACAACATTAGCGACCCGGATCCGGTCGAAATACTAAAACAGAAAAAGATAAAGCAGAGGCCACGGTTCGAACTCGCGTCCCTTGCGGACCAGCGTAGCGACCAAACCACTGCACCAACAAGGCGGTTTGGTTATTTTCCCAACGTAATGGTTATAACCCGACCCCCCGTCGGGTCATCTTCTCCCCTATAACCCTAGAGTCGCCGGAGTTCCACTCCGGTCACCGGAAAACCGTGACAATACAAACAGAAGCAGGAAACGATGCGAATGACACCAAAGATTGCATACCTCGAAACAGGGATGAGTTGCGATGAGTTTTTGAAGCCGAAACGAAACCCGAACCTTCAACGCGAACACCGAGCACCGTCACGAAACTCGAATCTGATTGCTCCTGGTTTCTCAGTGACGAATTTCGATCACAAAGGGTGTTGAATGGTGGTGATTTGGTGGAGATTTTGGCCGGAATTCTGAGTTCGTAGGAAAACTTTAAAAAAAGAAACGAGATATGAGAGTTGAGAGAGACGAGGGATATGATTGAAAGTGAAATGATATTGGTCTTGAATTGAGAAGTTAAGGTTATTGAAACCGACGAGGTGGTGATGATCGGTCGAAACCGATCATCGGCTCATTGAAATCACGTAACCGACGTCCCTTAAGCCACTTTCACGTTTTGGCACATTTGGTCCCTCACGAAGTTACCAAGGTGTCACACGGTTTATGGTAATTGCAGAAATGGTCCCTCAAGGTTTACAAATGGTAATGACATCTAACGGAGTTAACTGGAAATGTTATTAACGACGAATATATAAGGAGCGTCGAAATATATAAATCGTGTAGCGTTTATAAGAATTATAAAAATCGTTTTACTCACATAAAAAAAAATCATAGGATATAGTTCCACAATATTTATTTTAATTGAAATCTATATGTTCAAAGTCACGTAAAGGTTTGACTAAAAGTTTATAAATATATACTTTAGGTTTACATAAAATCATAGATATAAATCTATGATTTAATAATTTAAAACTCACATAGAATGATAACACAACATGTGAATATATATGAGTATATCACATAAAATCATAAAGTGCAATCACAGAATATCAAACGTTTGAACTTAGTGCATGCTCGTATAGTGATGATCACACAAAACCCTAATTTGCCAAAGTCAACACAATCAACACATAAATGTTCACACAACATTTAATACGGTTTAAGTTCAGTTAAATTCAGGAAAGAACCTGAAAAGACGGATTGTCACAGTATCCCCTTGTTGAAGAATTTTCGTCCTCGAAAATTGTGTAATGCGGTTAAAGTTAAAGAGCTAGACACAAGGAAAAAGATAAAAAAAAATTCTCAGTCGTCACATCATCCCCTTGTTGAAAGAATTTCGTCCCGAAATTTAAATCGGTGAAAATGGCTATAAGAGTCGAATTGAAAGTAACGTATCGGAAGAATTCAGGTTTCCTACTTCAAATGGAGTGATTAATGTTTTAGTCAGGAATGTGAACCAGATGTTGAGAAGATGTTCAACGTTTAGAGAATTTCAAAAGAAATTTAAATCAAAAGTATAGGAAATGATTTTCTTATCAGGCGTTCTCTTAAGAGAAGAGTTGTACAAATGTAATATAGGAATCGTGTCGTGTGACCAGGCCGAACAGAGTGACACTATAACATACGTATCTAAAATCAGAATTTCCATACAAAGAAGAATCATGATACGTCCGAGTAGCTTCCAGCTATTGTACTCAAGGCTGGGAGTGAGGTTCCCATGTCGTATCTCAATTTCAGTTAAGGAATTCGCATTCACCAATAACCCAGGTAAATCAAATAGAAGGAAATTTGAGTATGAGAAGATTGTGTGTGCATCAGGTCAATCAGAGTGTGTTTAATAGACCCATCGTGTAACGAGAATGTAAACGTCTAGATTTTACCTAGGAGTTAGCAACTAGCAAAGAATTACACAAGACTGATCAAGTTATCATGAGGACCCATTGGTTCATTTAGTACTTTATGAGGTTATGACCAATTAAGTTGACATGATTCATAATAACATTCTAATTCACATTTTATGCAATAACGTTTCAAATAGCATACGAGTTTCTACAAAGATTTCTTTTAAAGGTTAATGCGGTCAATAAAGTACTAGCATGCAATCTATCATAAAGGTTTTACCGTACAACGCATACAATTGTCCCAACACCTTATATACTAGCATACAACCTTAACATGACATACATATCTCTAGCATATAAGTTCATAAACTAACCATCACAACCCATACGGCGCAAAGTTGACGGGGCAACTTCACACAGTCTTGTCATTCCCACCGAGATATGAGACTTAGGACATTGTTTAAGCTCACCGGCATCCCCAGTATCCTTGATGTCCTTGCGCTTCATGCGTCTTGATTCCTTTCTTGTCAAAGCATCAATTCAAATGGTTTTCAAAAGTAAGATAAAGCACAAAGGTGTTATAAAAGGGTGTCCATGAAACAAAACATCAGAATGTTCAAAAGCATCTTTGGCTTGGGTTGCCTGTATATATGCATTTTGCTAGGGTTTAGTGCAAGTTTAATGCGGGTCAAAAGCTCAAATCGGGTGTTCCATAGAAAAAGGATCAGGCCTATCACCTTAGTGAATGCCAGAGAGTTCATAAAAACAAGGCATTCGTCGCAAAAGCAGTGTCCCTAAAATGAAAGTCGATCTACTTCTTAACACATGCTTCTAGAAATTGAAGTTGGTCATTCGATCAGGTGGTTTGTCATTCCTAAGGGAAAATCTCTGGTTTTCAAAACGTTGATGTTCACCTGAGTCAGAACTCGCGTCTAAATCATGGCAGGAAATTCGCTTAAGAACAGTTTTCTTCTAGACTCGGACAATTGAAAGCATAGAGTTAGATTATTTCGGGAGTGTCTCTTTTGGTAGGAATACGTAATGGGTATTTGTAATCTCAGAGAAAGTAGCATTAAACGGTTTTGTCGAGGATCTAGTCCTGTTAGATGGATTTTCACATGACGAGGCTCTTGTGTATGACTCTAAAGTCAGTCCTTGATCCGGTACTGGTCTCACATTCAACGTGCCACCAATGTTTATATATAGGGTGTACCGCAGCTAACCCACCACACTACCAGCACCTTGAAGGCGTACCAGCTACCCACCATTACTAGATATTAGTCAAACCACATTGGATATTTTTAGTGGAAATAGAGGACGTCAAGTTTCTCCCATACGCTTAAATGTAAAGGGGTGAGAGATTAAAAACCTCAATACGTCATGCAAACAAAAGGTGTAAGAGTTTTCATTCATAATACGAGAAAAATGCGTAAGGTTTGTTATTCTAGTGAAGGTCGTCGAGAGGTTGGCGCGTGCAGGACGAATATCATAAAGCTTCAGATTTCAAGAAGATCAAGATGTAAGTAGGCCACAAGGTTTAAGTTCAAGCTGGGTTCATCAATGAAAGTTTCCTGAATGGATGTTGAGGATCCGTATACCAGAAATTTGCCGGTAGTTGTTATGATAGGAGCATTAATAATGTACAAAATGTACGGATAACTTGGTGTATTTAATGTGTGAGAAGGGTAAGTATAGTTTGATCGCACAGTTAGCTATCGATAACAAGAAGTTCACGCTCGATGGGTGCAAATAGAGTTCCCATATAAAGCTTGGTATTGTTACCGCGATTGAAGCACAAGGTCGTCTTGTCATCAATGGTAACTAGTACGAAAACTAACCAAAAGTGTAACACCTTTCGGTTCAAAGCTTAGAAGCTTATCCACGACATAAAGGATTACAAAGCACGAGAATCAAAATAGCTGATTGCTAAATCATAGAAGATTGAATTATGCAAACAAAAATCGATAGTTCAGGCTCAGGAGATCAATCGGATTAGTCCTTACGTTAAAACTGGGAGTCATTAGTTTGAAAGTCAGGAAGGATTCTCACTAACATTATCCTCATTAGATATAAATATGTTTGCGGTGCGGTAGGCAGTTTGTACAACCGTGTCGATGTTGCTGGCAACAAGTATTGGTTTGCACAAGAAAATCAAGAAATATGAATATTCATAGGGACAATTCACAAGAGTTTTTAGCCAACAAATATGCTCCAATGCTCACGGTATATGCTTGAACTAGTTCGTTTATCAAATGTTGCCTAGGAATTCGTCCGGTGAATGTATATACAAGTTGTCTCACAATCATAAAGTTTCGAGGATTGATATGGTAGGTAAAGTCACAAAGGTAGAATTATGGTTCAAAATGAGTTCAAACCAGTTGAATATTTCATCGAGAGTGTTCGTAGTTACGAAAGACTAGTTATTGAAATACACGAGTGTGACGGTGTCCTACCAGGACCAACTTTTCATAATATGCTTCAAAAGGGTTCACGTATGGATTAGAATTGAATCCAATAGTAAAGGGGCAAAGTCAGGTACGATAGCGTTTTCAAAGATAGATGACTTAGATCATTCGGTTGAGTTCAACATCCAATACCATGAGAAAAGAAAAAAAATTACAAGAATTTGGTCCCAATACGACCATTGGCATGCCTAGTAGGATTCTCCAAGATTTCCATATACTGCAAATTACATTTACGTGTGCACCCGTAATTGTGATTTACTTTATATGATCACCCTAGTTCCTCTTACTTCAGCTACCAAGTATGGTGTGGTCACTAAGCCATGGTTATCTTGACCAGAATTTGTTAATGAGACATGTTTTTTAGAATAGAATGCTCACTCGGATTGGAGTGACCCACCCGAAATGAGTCAGCCAGAAGTTTAGCTCAATAGGATTTGAGTAAGGCTTATCACAATGAACCTAGCTTAGCTTGAAGTTAGAAAATAATTATCACACATACTGGCGTGAACGCAATTCGATACACGGAGAGGGAATTTCAGTCGACTCGCATAAGGATTCGTTGGGGTTATAAGAGTTGTACTCAAGTTGTACTATTTCAACACACAACGCGATAAAATCGAGAAAGGGAAAGATCTTGAGAGATCACAGCAAATGTGAAGACGATTAGGATAACGAAAGTTAATATAAGTGCCCCATAGGTAGGTACTTGATTTCATACCCCGCTAACTCTAGTGAAGCTAAATAATCGCGCCACTAGCACATCGAGATGACATTTCCCGAACGGATGAGTTTAGAGATATACGTAAGGCATGTATAACAAGAACCTCCTAAGCTAAGATAGAGGTTTAAGGACAAGAAGATGTATTACACCACCTTCCCTATGCAGCATACATCCATAGTAGGGGCACTACGCCCAGTTGTTCAATCTGGAATAATCCCGAGTAGTAATCAGCTCGTCAATAGTATAAACGTGATCCTTCGGTCTGAGTCGACGTCTCGTTGTACATGAATGTTAACCAAGAGGTACGCAACTTAGAGAAGTTAAGAAAAATGACTCAAGACCAATCGGCTCCTCGCCGTGAGTATAAGGGGATTGGATGATGTAAACAACAAATCGTATACCAGGTGCGCGTAGGAGTGAGTATCACGATGCATGAGAGTGATGTTTAAGTGCAACTAATGCAAAACAGTTACAGTCTAAGACGAATCTTAGTTCGTTGTAACCAATGGCTCTGATACCAATCTGTCACACCCCTAAAAATCCCACACGCGATAACGTGCCGCAGGGAGCGTGACAAACCAGGATCGCCGTCCATTAGTTACACCAAACGACCAGTAATTAATAAAAAAGGTTGTATATTTCATTAAAATATAAATACAGAGTTTTACAAATACGGAAGCGTAAATGCAATGAAAGTATTAATGTAAAAACACCATCACCCAAGGTGACGTGGCTTGTTCAAAGACAATAAAAGGGTTTTCAAATACTCATGCATGCGTACTCGTGATACTCGAACATCCGCAACCTGAGAAATAACATGCTAAAAAGTGTCAACACAAAGGTTGGTGAGTTCACAGGTTTAATCAGTTCATCAGTTGAATGTAAATCGACTGTTCAACAACAGTCCCAGTTCAGTGTAAATCATCTGTTCATCGACAGTTCAAGTTCAGTTTAAAATTGATTGTTCAACAACAATCAAGTTGAGTTTAAGATTGACTATTCAACAATAGTCAAGTTGAGTTTAAGATTGACTGTTCAACAACAGTTAAGTTGTAAGAGCATAATCACTAATATATATCAAATAGCTAGCTAGGCTATATACATGAAACTTCGCACGTTGATGGTAACCGAAGCTAACAGTTTTTACAGTTTATGCAGTTTGCCTTGTTGTGTTTAGGACGAATATAACACCCATTCGATATCCAATCGTGCCAGAGCGACTGACCTGGGTGGGGTTTGTCAGACCCAGTAGTACTACAATATATTTCCCGCTATCGTCATTAATACTAACGGTACCATAAGAAGGACTTTGTTGTATCAGTGTGCTTCAAGTACTTCAAGTGATATATAAATGTCTAATTATCTCAGTTGTATAGTTCATGCATGTTAATCTCCCCCAACAGGATTTAAAACAGTAAAATGGGGCCGTGAAACTCACCTTAGGTTGCACAGCAAAATTCCAGATAAACACTTAAATCAAATAGCAAGAACGGGTCTTGCGCAAGCAATCAATCACCTAACGAGCATTCAAGTATAAGTGTGTGTTCAAACGAGCGACTAAGTCTAATGTAAACAACGAAAACGAATAATCGTGAGGTCCAAAACAAGTCGGTGATGGCACGGGTGCCAGATTCGAGCGATTATCGAAATAACGCGAGAAAATACAATATATATCAATATTATATATTTTCTAAGTTCAAGGATTTCAAAAATAAATATATATAATATATTTATATTTAAACCAAGTGTGTAAATGACGTTAATAACGGGTTTGTGAAAATAAGAAACGTATATTAAAAGTTCACGTAAAGTATCATTTGTTTTCAATAAACTAAAAATACATTTATCTTAGTCTACGCAATATATATATATATATATATATATATATATATATATATATATTTATATATATTTTAACATTTTTGATAAAAGTCCTAATTTTTAGATCACTAAATATATATACATATATATCAAAACTATATGCTAAGTCAAACGACAAATCAAAACATGTTTATAACTAAAAATATGGTTTAAGAGAAGTAGGTCAAAATACAGTTTACGGGTTTTATTATCTTCTAATAAGCATTTTACACCTATTTTTTATATCACCACAAGTCCAAAAACACCAATACTAAAAATCAGAAAAGACAGAGGTCGCCCGGATTCGAACCCGCGACCTCCGGGTTACGCTGCAACACCCAAACCATTCGGACAAACCTTCTGATGGGAGTTAAGATGGACCAGAAAATTCATAAACAGCATTAGCGACCCGGATCCGGTCGAAATACTAAAACTGAAAAAGATAAAGCAGAGGCCACGGTTCGAACTCGCGTCCCTTGCGACCAGCGTAGCGACCAAACCACTGCACCAACAAGGCGGTTTGGTTATTTTCCCAACGTAATGGTTATAACCCGACCCCCCGTCGGGTCATCTTCTCCCCTATAACCCTAGAGTCGCCGGAGTTCCACTCCGGTCACCGGAAAACCGTGACAATAAAAACAGAAGCAGGAAACGATGCGAATGACACCAAAGATTGCATACCTCGAAACAGGGATGAGTTGCGATGAGTTTTTGAAGCCGAAACGAAACCCGAACCTTCAACGCGAACACCGAACACCGTCACGAAACTCGAATCTGATTGCTCCTGGTTTCTCAGTGACGAATTTCGATCACAAAGGGTGTTGAATGGTGGTGATTTGGTGGAGATTTTGGCCGAAATTCTGAGTTCGTAGGAAAACTTTAAAAAAAGAAACGAGATATGAGAGTTGAGAGAGACGAGGGATATGATTGAAAGTGAAATGATATTGGTCTTGAATGGAGAAGTTAAGGTTATTGAAACCGACGAGGTGGTGATGATCGGTCAAAACCGATCATCGGCTCATTGAAATCACGTAACCGACGTCCCTTAAGCCAATTTGACGTTTTGGCACATTTGGTCCCTCACGAAGTTACCAAGGTGTCACACAGTTTATGGTAATTGCAGAAATGGTCCCTCAAGGTTTACAAATGGTAATGACATCTAACGGAGTTAACTGGAAATGTTATTAACGACGAATATATAAGGAGCTTCGAAATATATAAATCGTGTAGTGTTTATAATAATTATAAAAAATCGTTTTACTCCCATAAAAAAAAATCATAGGATATAGTTCCACAATATTTATTTTAATTGAAATCTATATGTTCAAAGTCACGTAAAGGTTTGACTAAAAGTTTATAAATATATACTTTAGGTTTACATAAAATCATAGATATAAATCTATGATTTAATAATTTAAAACTCACATAGAATGATAACACAACATGTGAATATATATGAATATATCACATAAAATCATAAAGTGCAACCACAGAATATCAAACGTTTGAACTTAGTGCATGCTCGTATAGTGATGATCACACAAAGCCCTAATTTGCCAAAGTCAACACAATCAACACATAAATGTTCACACAACATTTAATACGGTTTAAGTTCAGTTAAATTCAGGAAAGAACCTGAAAAGACGGATTGTCACAATTTGGCTGGCTTTTATATGCATAATATGGAATCGGTCACGGACCGTGCCTGGCAGGTGATCTTCAAGGAATCGACTTGGGCAGAGGCACGAGCCAAAGCGATCACTGTGCCGAAAAATGGGATCGGATCTAACTAGAATTCCTCTGAATCTGATCGGCTGTAGAGACTAAATGGCTTGAAATCAACACCTGCACACGTACCAACGCATCAGGACCAAAATAGAGCTGGATATTGGGCTCTGTTACGAACGTGAGAATAAGTAATTGGAGTGGCCGGAGAAGAAGGGAAAGTACTAATGTGAGTGAGTGTTGAGAGCATGAATGATACCTGAGCATCTTAAGTATATATACTTAGGGTTGCTCGGAGAGTATGGTTTACTCGTGGGCACGTGAATGCGCGTGGGGGGAGCTGGAAGCCTCTTGATTTAGTTATCAATCAAGGGCCTAGATTCATGAGGATTTTTGGACCTCTTTAGATGATGACACATATGACTAACAGAATGCGTGTGATATTGAAGGTTTGATTATTCTGTGGGCCCCATAGTATATGCAAGGGACCACCGGGTCGTTGGTACTTCGTAGGTCCTGTAGACAAAAGATGGAGGATCCGAAAGATGAAATTTGGACCCATTCTCTTCAGTGTTGTCTATTTTAGTTTATTTGGTCGTATTGGTTTAGCCAGATTTTTTTTATAATAAAAGGAATGAGACTAAACATTATTACAAGTTAAAGGTGTATATTACCTTGTACAGTGATTATCTCATTTATGTCATTAAACTCACTGGTTCAATTGGGGTGAAACCCCCTGACGACCATAATGTTCAAAAATGGCATATCTTATTTGGCAGGGTCCATGGCTAGCGTCGTTTTGGTAGATCCAAGGGCAACTCTCTAGTAGCAGGGATCGAGCTACCTAGTCGACATGATAAGATTTGATATTACCTTGTTAAAAATCATTGGAAGTTGCTTTCTATATACAAGACTAGTGAAAATTTGGCAAGTAAATGGTAATTGGTATAACTTAGATTGGTATCAGCTATGCATCAATAATGATTGTGCATCCATGACAATTATGCATGTTAAATCAAAGAACAGAACCCGATCAGGATGAACTGAGATCAACAGAAATCACCGCTTCTTCGGTACATCTGTTCGCCGGTGTGAGGATGAATGGGTCGGATTGAGCCTGCACAAGTAAGTGAGTAACAGCTCGTTAGGACCAACACAGAGCCGGAGATTGGGCTCTATTTTTGCCCTCCAATGTGAGAGTCAGTGATTGGAGTGGGGAAGAAGAAAATACCGAGTAAAAGATGTGTGAGTGTGTGTGAGTCTGAGTAATAACTGAGCAGCCCCAAGTATACACACACACACACTTAGGGTTGCATGTGAGGCGTTTGCATCATTCGCACGTGGATGTGAGTGGTCCTTGCTAGAAGCGGTTATTAGGGAACAAATGAGATCACTCATCCTATACCAAGGGTTTAGATTTGTGCCATGTGGCGTAACAAACTTTGCATCATGAAGGTTCCTATTGTTACGTGAGGCCCAGAAAATGGAGGGCATGGTGCGGTTCGTGCACCTGAGATTTGATGGGCCTGGATGGTCCCGAATATGATTGGTGTTCGGTCACGAATTTAGGCCTATCCTCTTGAGTGGATGTGTGACAACTTAGTAAGTAGTGGTAACTATTGATCAACAACACTAAGTACTGAAAGAGTTACATTCGTGGTGATGCCTTTTAGTCCACTATGCAACTACAGGATCCCCGAGAAACGTATTCTTTCGTGAAGAGTTGCAATGTTTTAAAAGTCGTCGTGATAATTCAATTCTCTACCTATATAAGGATGATTTTTGCTCTAATTTTCGTTGCATGGTTTTCACAACAAATTATTATACTCGTTTTTGTTTTCTTTCAAATTATCCGACTAAAGAATTGGAATACTCCAAAAAAAATTTAATCTAAAAGTGATGCAAACACGATTTAAAAGACATGTTAATAGAATTCACGTCTATAAAATCAACATGATTTGTCGTCTTCACTGGAATTTCCTGAAGGCAACGGTTAAACGTAAGTTATATATCAAGCCACATTTGATTTAGCTTTTAAAAGTTTAATGGTAAATGATTAAAATTTTTAAAATACTAAATCCAAATGTAAATGATTGAATCGTTGATTTCTATTAACAATACAAGACATACATATACAGGATACAAAGAGAGTATATGGAAAGTAAATATCTTAAAACTAATAAGAGATATACATAATACATTCCATTCTAAGACACCCCCTCAGTCTGAGCGGTAGATGGACGAACGTAAAGACTGGTCTTGAAATGCAAAAACAAATGTCGAGGTAGCCCTTTAGTGAAAGTATCAGCGTATTGGTAATCAGCTGAAACATGAAGCACACGAATGGAGCCAAGACGTACCTTCTCACGAATCATCCGAGAGAGTACCATAGATCCATTCAAGCACGAGAGAGTCAAGCTTGAGTCATTCAGTGTATTCGGCACTATCCTTCACAGGAGGCGGAGTGCCCTCGACGTGTTGAATAACGTCATGTGCTTGCACATTAAGCAAAAACAGGTTCGCAAACTGCGAGTAGGAGACTTTGGTTCCATCCAACACACGGACCTTGTGTTGTATGTTTGAGACCGTATACGCAGTGTGTATCGTCGCCGGCTATTTACCGGTGTTGGTATCTTTGCCGCCATCGGCCATCGAGACAACCGGAAAAGGAAGGAAAAACGGCGGCTAGGAAAGTCGCAACCGAGGCTGCGTGAAGGGAGGGAGGGAGGCGAATTAGGGTTAGGCTCGTGATACCATGTAAAGGATTGAATCATTGATTTCTATTAACAATACAAGGCATACATATACAGGATACAAAGAGAGTATATGAAAAGTAAATATCCTACAACTAATAAGAGATATACATAATACATTCCATTCTAAGACTAAAAACTTGTAATAAACGAAGATAAATTAACATAAAGAAATACCATCCCAAGTTCCGACTCTGAGGTTTACTACACTGAGTAGTGTGTTTTTTTCAAAACTAATACATTTAAATGATGTTACGTAGTTTAAGTTCTCGTTAAACTCATGAGTCTAGTGATTGTCTTAAAAATATAACATAAAGATATAGAAATAAAAAATATTAAATTTATTTTAAAGAATATAAAAAAAATGTATATATATTCTTTTCATTAATTAAACAAATTAACTGCACATGTATTGAAAAAGGAAAAAGTGTCACCGAGAACACATTTGCCGCCAAATCAGAGAGATAAAAGAGAAAGTGAATGAGTTTTGGATTTAGAGAGAGAAAGTAAAGTTTATTGATTGACAAGGTTAC
This sequence comes from Deinandra increscens subsp. villosa, assembly GCA_039602395.1. Lineage (NCBI taxonomy): Eukaryota > Viridiplantae > Streptophyta > Magnoliopsida > Asterales > Asteraceae > Deinandra > Deinandra increscens. The sequence continues at coordinate 77,188,519 of JBCNJP010000023.1, read as the reverse complement.
AAGCGATTAAAGTCAAAAGCTAAAAGTCCCTAATCTAGGTCCAAAGTTGGGTATTTATAGGCCACTAACTTCGCTTCTCTGATCTTTAGCTCCGATCTTGACGCAGATCCTCACCCTGCATATACCTGTAAAATCACTAATAATATCTTGAGGACTTAGATGTCCAATGGTCGGATATGAAGACACATCCGACGATCTCATTTATAAAAATATTAAATTTATTTTAAAGAATATAAAAAAATGTATATATATTCTTTTCATTAATTAAACAAAATAACTCCACATGTATATTTAATTTGATCACACCAAAACCTTTAAACCCAACACATATACCCAACCAAACCAAATCAACCGCCACGTGCATCTCACGTGATATTCCGCATCACCAAAAAACCAGAAAGCATTTATATCACCCCACATTCACCGGTGCACCCTTCTTAACTTCCGCCATATTACATTTCTACGTCACCCACCCCTCTCTTATTAATGGCTCTCTACAACCCTCCGCCGCCGCCGCTACTCACCACCGCCGGAGCCACCGACACCAATGGCGGTGCTGCATCCAGTAATATCATCGTAACGTCACAGCAACAATTGCAGGAGCAGCAGCATCACTCGCCGTCTTCCTCATCCACATCAACCTCATCGTCGATTATCATTGTGATAATCGTTATCGCCTCGGCTATCATCGTCTCCGCCTCCATCTACCTTCTCCTCCGCTTCCTCTCTCGCCGCTGCAACCGCTCCTCCGTCGGCTCGTTACGGAGCACATTTTCTCCGGCAGACGACGCCGTTTCGGATCGTAGAAATCAGAGCGAAGATCGGCATCATGTGATCTGTTTTGACGGAAATAAAATCGAATCGCTTCCGTTATTCACGTTTTCCTCGCTTACAGGTAATATCGCCGGAGTCGATTGCGCAGTTTGTTTGTCGAGATTCGAGGCGGTGGATCAGTTACGTCTGTTGCCGTTGTGTTGTCACGCGTTTCACGCGGAGTGTATTGACGCTTGGTTGAAGTCGAATCAAACGTGTCCGCTTTGCCGTTCGACGGTGAATCCGACGGAAGATGACGTGCTGAAGAAGATACTCTCGATTTCCGGTAGAACCGGTGGCGCGAAACGGCGGAAATAGAAATAACAGTTTTAGAATTGAGATTGGGAGCGTTAGCCGTGGACGGACGCCGTCGGATTCAGGTCGGAGGTCGTACGCCATTGGCTCGTACGAGTACGTTCTCGACGACGGATATGAGGTTCCGGTTGAATCAACGCACCGCAGAGACATTTCCGACTGCACATCCGTCGATAAGGACTCCACTACGCCGGCGCCGCCGGGAGAAAACCTAATGGCGCAGATAGGCGATGGCGGTGGAAGTGGAAGACTCAACTGGTTGCGAGATTACGTCGATCGAGTATCCGTTTCAATCTCGTCGCGATCTCAGTCATTTCGAGGCTCCGGCAGGTTTTTCACCGGAAGCAGTCGCCGGAGCGA
>JBCNJP010000023.1:77168815-77186531 GCA_039602395.1 Deinandra increscens subsp. villosa | reverse complement strand
GTTAAAAATGTGATAGATGGATATTGTAAACATGCTTACCAATAAACTACAATCTTTACCAATAAACTACGATCTAAATCGCTTATAAATTATATACACGTCTTTTTAAGTCCCTCTATTTTGCCATAAATTTTTCACCTACTTTACACTGTTATTAAAGTTTAAAACTTGACCGCTATAAAAGAAACTTTATCTTCTTATCACTGAGCTACAACGCAAGCGGCAGCTCTCATAACAATTTAAATATATGAATTTCAAAAATCCATCAATATCAAACAAAAACTATTTTTCCACATCAAATTACTAATATACAATTTTTATGTTTCTAATATATACAAGTCTTATGTTACTATATATCTTTTTAAATTTTTTTCTTTTGTAAACACAAAAATTGTTTATTGCATTTCTTTTTTATCTTTTAACTGAAGTACTTAACACTAAGATAGTTTTGTTTTTTGTTTTTTCTTTTTTTACTTCTTTATCTTAAAGCGATATTTCTTTTTCTTTTTATTCAAAGCCCGACAAATTTTTAACTGTTTGTCATAACTTTTACGTTCTAGACATCTTTAACTTTTAGTTTCTAATTCTAGCGTCTTTATGTAACCTTTTGTATTTTTGTTTTCTTTATGTAGCGTTATAATAATGCAACTGTTTTGTGTGACCACGTGGCCTCTACGGCTTTTTTTTCAAGCGTAACTAATTATCAGATAAGTTGGTGGTGTAATAGATATAGTCGTGTAACATAACTTTGAAGTGGTAGGCTCAATACTTAAAGGTTTGTCTTCTAGTTTTAACTTCGTTACTTAGGTTTTTGTATTTCCGTTTTCTTTACGTAGCGTCATGGCAATGTAATTGGTTTGTGTACCCACATTATCTTCACGGCAAACGTGTGAGTAGTAAAATCTACTTACTCCCTATATACATTACACAACTTTGGTAAGTGAAATTACCATTTTGCTCCCCCTTTAGTCAAGTGCTATACTGAATTTACTGTTTTGCCCTCCTCTTTTTTTTTCAGCTTACGATATAGTGTTTTCCCACCAAAATAAGATTTTTTTTCTTTGCTTGTTCCCCTAAATTTCCTAGATTTTTTTTTCATACGAACATGACGAGTTTAACAAATAAGTTTTGTGGTATGACGGGTGCAGTCGTGTAACATAACTTTTGGTTAGAGGCTCAAAACTTTAAACATTCGGTTTCTAATATTAACATTATAACATAGTTTTTTTTGTATTTGTGAGTGAATCGTTTAAGCTTGATAAAGGAGTTGGTGTCCGTGTTACCCGCGACAATGCATGATCGCTAATCTTGTTTATAACATCTGTCAAATTAAGTTTGACAAAATTTCAATCCCACCATGTTCTTTATATTATTTTACATATTTAGATTTGTACTCTTTAAACCATGAGAAGTTTCGGATACCACCCACTTCAAACAATATTTATTTTATGATCTTAAAAACTAATCTAGAGCACTTTGTTGATGTTTTTATATATATAGTTGAGAAAGATAGCAGTTGAAATAACTCCACGAGATTGCATATATAAAAAAAACCAACATTTTCTAGGATAAATATGGATTATGACAAAAACAAAAAAAACAAAACATGTACGGGGAGCGAGGCAAATGAGACTTATGGTTTGTTATAACTAGATCCATTGTTACATCTATGTTCGTAGCTAACTTGAGATAAGGCTAGGTCTTATTATGATGATACTCTTTGTGTTTACATTATATTGTGGCAATTAAATGAGAATGGCATAAAAACTAATCTTAATTATAGGTTATCTTTATTGACTTTAAGAAGTTAGAACATAATAATTTAGATCTAACATCCAAAAGGCCGTAAATAATTAATCAAGTTGTGGAATAGACTAGATTGTGCGAAAGAAGTCTAACACAAATCTATGAATATCTAAGTATCTAGGTTCAATCGTACAAACTACTTTTATAAAAGTTTTGCTACCTATGTGAAAGAACACTTTGGTCGAAGATTGGTACGCGAACTGACAACAGAATTGCACGTTCCTTCTTGATAAAATCTCTGTTTTATTTGATCGAAAACTTATCAAAATATTTTAATATGATAGTTATCACAAGACTCGGAGATTATCCAAGTGCATGTTATTCGAATTACAAAACTTACATTTAACATATGCTTGTGCGGTTGGTACAATCCTCGAGTAATGGTAAACGTTCGAGACTTCAACCACCATCATCCATTACCAACTTGAGTATACGAGAGTTATAATCTACAAATTGAAGCACAAAAGAGCCATAATTGTTTCTAGAGATCGCATTTTACGTCAAATTTCAAATCGACTTCTCTGTACTTTTAATCAACAATTCAATCTATTCTTAGTATCATATAGTTTTTCTCGGGTGATTTTAATCAACCTTATAAGAAGTGACACCACTATATTCACATCCAATCACCATTGAGCTTAATTTATCTATCTTCTGGTTTGCTTTTGGTGCTCATTGCTATTTAAACTAGCAAATTATAAGGAGACATTTCGATTATGTTAGTTTGAAGTTACATCCCGTTATATTCCTTTTTCTTTTTGCAAGTAGATTTTGTCATTCTTCTTTCTACATCAAATCATTCTTTTCACATCAAGGAATTATTTAATAATCAAAGCCAAATGAACATTATTTATTTTCTGCTACTAATTACTATGGCTAATTTGACACATAAGATAGTAATGTAATTTATTAAACTTATAAGAAATGGAAGTAACTTAAGAAACAAAACATTATTAACTTTGTGAGCAATTTTTAATTTGCAAATTGTATTTAAAAAATACAAATTTAATTCTATTAGGACCAATGAAGTAAAGTGAATGTGAATTCATTATCAGCTTCTTGTGAGCATAAAATACTAGTGATACTTGGGTTCCTAGAAGAGTGGATCTTTTGTCTAGTTGGATGTCTTTATCCTCTTCCGATACGCTTGACATAAAATTAATTTGATTAATTAATTATGTTCAATTAATTGTTTTTTATACAATTGGATGAAGTGTTTTTTTATAAGATGTAGGTTTGTTGGATGGCTAACCGACCCAAACATGACTCGTATTTTTATTGAAATTATATAGATCATTTCTGTCAATAAACCTTAGAATTGAACTTTATAAAACACATAAATATGTAGCGACTCAGAAACTAGAACAAACATTAAGGTCTAAATAAATATTAATTGAGCAAGTGCAACGACTCACATTCTAGTAAGTTGCTAGAATCCTTGAAAACAAACACAGTTGCAGCTAGAAGTGAGAAAAAAACCGGTTACAAAAAAATAATCGGAACCGGTTGAAAGAGGAACCGATTACATCAAAATCCGGTTTCGTTAGAACCGGCCCACCGGCTAGGTATCGGTTAGGGGATTCAAGCCTGTGAACCGGTTAGGAAATTAAATAGATTAATAAATAACACAATTAAATGATAACTTAATATTTTGTTAATTTCATGGTTGTTACACAAAGCCTAGACTAATTTTTCCAACATGGTATACCGCGACTCGACAGGTGTGAGTACTCTGCTAGTATACTGCAGAGGGGTTTGAATTCCTTCCCGCTTTTTCAGCGAAACAGAACTAACCGCGTGCTCTGCGACTGCCAAATAAACCTTCAAAAGTTCCCCCTTCGTTGGTGTGGTTAACGTGGGCAGCCGAGCCAGATGGAGCTTCATGTTTTGGAATGTGCTTTTAGCTTCGTCAATCCAAACGAACTTATCTTTTGTTGGGTTGTACGTGAGTGTGTGGATGAAAGGTAGGGACCGTTCCACATGTTTTGCGAGGAATCTATTGATTTCCACTAGCCTTCCACTCAGAGTTCGAACTTCCTTTAAGCTCCTTATGGATGGCATCTGTAGAATGGCGCAGACTTTCTCTGGATTCACTCGGAAACTATTTCCCGCAATAATGACTCCTAAAAACTTCCCTTCTTCATACTGAAAGAACATTTCCCTAGATTTAGCTTAATATTAGCGCTTTCAAGTTTTGGAATGTTTCATATATGTCTGCTAGCATCATTGCCTCCGTGTGGCTTGCAATGACTAGGTCATCAACGTATATGGTGTGTGTTGCGGTGTATATAAAATAATTCGACATTAGTGACACCCTTTTTTGCGTTAAGCTTTTAAATTTATAAAACATGATTTACTTAAACGACTACTATTTCATCACATTCACGGGTAAATGCACCCATCATGGAGCAGTATAGTAGTGGTAAGTTGAATAGAGATCGTTCAAGGACACAAAAGAAAATGAGGGGGCTCTTGATACTTCATCGTTGTTGACATCTATACTGACCATTTTTCAAATAGAGTTAGTAATAAACATATATATATATATATATATATATATACATATATATATATATATATGTGACAGTTCAAATACAAAGGTTTTTTTGCTTGCGAAGCGTGCGAAGGGAGGAGAGCGTGACAAGTGTTTGTTGTATATTTATGCGGAGGGGAATTATTGTCTTTTTCACAAAACAACGTGTTTTTTTTATGTCTAAGGTTACCGGGGCGAATCATTTTTTTTTTGCGTGATTTAATTTATTTCGATTATTATTAAATATTCGTTACCTCAGGTTGCGTTATTTTTTAGCGTGATTATTATCAACGTTTATATGCGTCCTTTTTTATAATACACGTACATTATGTGTTTTTGCTTGATTTTATAGTATAACATTTTCTCATATCAATTAATTGTATCTTTTATTCTTCTTTCAGCATACGTTACTATTTGTTAATTACACTTTTTAGATATTAAGTGTAGCTTTTTTATGTTATATTGAGTGCGTTATTTAGTTTTTTTTTTGCGTTATTTTAGTTTATGCGTGATTTTATGTCAGTTCTATTTTTTGATGCGTGATTATAAACATAAAATTACATTAATAGTGTGCGTTATTTTTACATTTATTTATACATTTTTAGTGTGAGTTTTACATCATGCGTAATTTTTATAATTTATTGATGCGTTATTTATAAACATTTTTCTTAAATGTTAGTGTTTTTGTCTGATAAACTCTATTTTAAAAGAGAAATTATAAGCAAAAAGATTAACATTATAACACAAAACACCGAAAACATAAAATTACAACATTATTCTTATTCTACTGATAGGCTTCTAAAAAAGTCATCTTCAATTCCACATATGCTTTCATTTTCTTCAGGATGTTTGCAATCTCGTTGATTTGTTCCAGATCTGTTTTGTCCTTGTCTATCATGAACACTCTTACAAGGTCTCGAACGAAATTTTTTGGCAAAGCCATCAGTTTTTGATTTACCTTGTCTCTTTCTACCATCGTATCGGTTAGGCTCTCGAACGTTTGCTTCAAAACGTCCATCATTAAGACTTCTTTGTTTAACTTAAGCATAATTTTCCTGGTTAGTTTTTCCTTGAGTGCGTTGTTTTTGGCTTCTGGTGCGTTGGAAGAAGATGAAGACATTTTTTGCGGTGTGGGTTGTTTGATGTGAGAGGTGATTTAAAGTTTTTTGCGCAGATGCCGTCAGAGCGTGATTTTTCAGTGTAATCGAGTGTCTAGTTTTATAGTGTGTTTGATTAGTGTCCAGTGAGGTATTAAATGCGTTAATTGGTAACCGTGTGTAGTGGGGTACGCTTTTTTGGGAGATGAATGTGAATGGGGTGTAATTATTATTTGTTACTGCGCCTGTTAATTATCTTAAAAGTAAATATTGTTACACATTTTTCATTTTTAACTATGTGTATTTTTGCTTTTTGCGTGATTTTCTGTGTGAGTATATAATGCTTTATATTAAATATTCTTATATATTTATTTACTTTAATCATGTGTGATTTAAAATAATTTTTGCATAATTTATAGTATAGCATTTTGTCACATCAATTAATTGTATCTTCTATTCTTATTTCAGCATGCGTTATTTATAATAAATTCTTGCGTTATTATATGTTTTTTTACATTTTTTATTTTAACGGTGTGTATTCTTTCTTATTGTGTTTTTGTTTATTTTTTTATTTAGGCGACGTTTCGTTACCCCTTTAATTTTAGCCCTTATAGTATATATCGGCTCTTTTGGTGTGACTATGCATTTTATAAGCAGAAAACCCAGAAACCCTCCTTACTCAACTATCTTCTTCTAACTGAACATCTCCCAATTTTTCATAAAACAATGGCGTCTTCTTCTTCTTCTAATGCCTTGATCAACCTGATTGAAGAAAACCACCGTCTGGAGCAAAGGATGACCACATCATGCATAATAATTTTGGCATGATGACTGGTCTTACAACCAACAACATTCAGACGCATGCTCGGATGCTGCAGGAGGTTGTGGATCTTCCACCCTCCCCCATGCAACAAGCGGTTGTTGAGTTTATGACTCAGCAACTTGCCTTGAAGGAGCAGATCCATCATGGTCTGCGTGGCATTATTGACAGCGCCATAAAGAAGTCAAGGGACAAAGCTTCCTTCTTGAAAGAGATGAAGGAGCTCTAGGCGTTTTATCTATGTTTGTTTTTTTATCTTTTGGATTTCTCTTTTGGTTGTAATTTTTGTAAAGATCCCGCCCCCTCTATATTGTAAAGAAAAAAGTTATTATATCAATGAAGTGAAAATTTAAAAGTTTTGTTGTTTGTGTTTTTTGTTTTTTGTAATGCGTGATTTTAGAAACATCATGCGTAATTATATTCTCGTGTTGGTTTTTTTTTGTTACAGGAACTATGCCCTGATCAGTCTCTAGATTTGTAAAGTAGAAGCCCTTAAGAATAATCTGTTTTAGATAGTTGCGTGATATTTTGTTATGTGTGCGTGATTTGGGAACTGTGGGTTTTAGGTATCCTTGATACTTGTAAAGAAGAATCCCTTAGAGAAGTATTTTATAGATAGTTGCGTGATTTATGTTATGCGTGCGTGATTTTTGGAATTGTTTTTAGTTTTGCTTTGTTGTTTAAGTTAGCTGCGTGTTTTTTTTGTTGTGTGTGCGTGATTTTTGGAACTGTTTTTAGCTTTGTTTTGATGCTTTAGATAGTTTGCGTGTTTTTTTTTGTGCTTTGCGTGATTTTGCTACTATTTTTTTTAAATATTGATGCGTTTTTCTTCTGTCTGTGCGTGATTTGGTAACCTCTTTAGAGAGTTAGGTGACATTTTTTGTGGTTGCGTTTTTTTGTTTTCATTTTTTGCGTGATATAGTGGAATATTTTCATAATAATTGTGTGATAGGTTATTTTTATGCGTTATTCCCTTTTTTGAAAAATACATATATACCTTTTTTGAGAAAAATACGCGTATCCTTTTATTATTATGAGGTGTGTTTATTCCTGTCCGTCAGATCTATCAAACGCGCGGTCGAGATGCCTTCGCACGGAAATCGTCCTTTGTACGATAACTTTCCCATATATATATATATATATATATATATATATATATATATATATATATATATATATATAAAGAGAAAGGTTAGAATGAAAACCATCCCGAGTTGTGAAAACCACGAAAACTTTTTAAAATCGGGGTAAAAAATTGTTTTTTTTTTCCAAATTTTTTTATGGTGGTTCTTTGAGTTACAGACTACCCTCGAGTGGAAAAAAATAAAAAAACCGCCTAGTAGTTTTTTTTTAAAAAAAAATTACAAAAACGTCATGTTACATATGTTACATTTTGCATTTTTACGTAACATAAAAATGTAACGAAAATTTTTTAAAATCGGGGTAAAAATTTATTTTTTTTCTTCAAATTTTTTTACAGTGGTTCTCTAGGTTATAGACTACCCTCGAGTGGAAAAAAATAAAAAAAGCGCCGAGTAGTTTTTTTTTAAAAAATATAGAAAGACGTCATGTTACATATGTTACATTTTTATGTTACATAAATATGCAAAATGTAACATACGTAACATGACGTTTTTGTATATTTTTTTAAAAAAAAACTACTCGGCGGTTTTTTTATTTTTTTCCACTCGAGGGTAGTCTGTAGCATAGAGAACCACCATAAAAAAATTAAAAGAAAAAAAACAATTTTTAACCCCGATTTTAAAAAGTTTTCGTAGTTTTCACAACTCGGGGTGGTTTTCAAAGTAACCATACCCTATATATATATATATATATATATATATATATATATATATATATATATATATATATATATATATAGGGAGAGGATCATTTGAGAACTAATTGGGTTTGAGAACTAAAAAGAACTAATCTTAGCCACTAGTTTATATATATGGAAAACCCCCCATGAATTTGAATGCTCCCCCCTTGAAAATTAGTGGACCAAATTGGTTCTCAAAAGTTCTCAAAAGAAAAAGTTCTCATTTGAACCTAACCCTATATATATATATATATATATATATATATATATATATATATATACCTTTTTTTGTGAGAACTGTGTAAAGAAATAATAAAACCTACATAATTTTTTCATACGTTAATATATTTTTTTTAAAATTTGCACCAAAAGTCTTAAAATTATGTTATCTTTAATCCTATAAAAAATTTAAAAAATTTAACGCTTTATTTATTTTTTTATTTATTTTTTTGTGTGGTGGACATGTGCATCACAAAAAAACTCATACTTTTAGTATGAGTTAATACTTTTTTTCTTAGTCGCACCATATGTCATATATTCAGTGGTGGACCTACATAGAACGGAGGGATGTCAAGCGAACCCCATCGGTTTTGTACTAGTAGTGGAACGTTATTAAACGAAAATCCTAATGACCCCCATAAATAAATACAAATGACCCCCATTTTATTCACAACATACAATACAATTTAGTGGTAGGCGCGCACGCTTTCATTCAAGCTGTCCCAGGTTCGATTCCGGCTTCTAGCTTTTTTTAACAAAAATGTTTTTTTTAATTTTAAAACTCGGAAACGGCATAAAAAGGGGTAAAGTAAACTCTAGTCGTTGTTCTGCTCTCTCGACTCTCTCTTCTCCCTGTAAACAATATCGCAGTTCCTCAGCCTCTCGACTCTCACTCTCTCAGCCTCTCGACGGACGACGGCACTCCCGCAGGCAGCAGCCTCTACGCGGCAAACACAACCGCTCCTCTCAGTCTCACTCACATCTCGCTCGCTCATCTCAATCTCTCAGTCGACGCAGCCACGCCGGCGACCGAAAACCGGAGACCACGACCTCTCCGCCTCTGAGTCTCGACAGTCGACTCAGTCAGACAATCACTCATGATGTAGGTTTTATTTTTTCATAATCTTTTATGGAAACTAAAAATTACATCTAGGTCTTATCTTTATCTGTGTTCGTGGATTTGCGAGATTTCAGGAAATATTTTGATGTGAATTTTGTTATTTAGTTTGTGTAATTTACTGATTAGGATTTTGCAGATGAGACGATGAGTTTTTTTTTTTGAACAGCCATTAAATTAAAAGCCCAACCACAGCAAGACGTTATGGCCGGCAAAACCACCGAGAACGTTACATGGGGGACTTATTCCAACAGTCCCAATTGATATTACAAGACTGACATCGATGCTTAAACCACAAAAAACTCCAAGACTTAATTTCTAAGAAAACTCTATGAATCGAGGGCAATTTGTTGTTGAAGATCACTCAATTCCTTTCCAACCAAATGCACCAACAACCTGTTAGGATAATCATTTTGAGCACCTTTGACAATCCTTTCGCATATGAGTTGTTCCGATGGATAGTCGCCAAATCATTGATCGAAAAGAACCACATATCCGAGATGTTACACCAACGAGCGACCAAGTGCCAAACCACCCCTGCGAAGGAGCAGCCGGAAAAAAGGTGGTCCGTCGATTCCCTCCCCTCGCCACACAGCACACAGTCCTCCGAGGCCACGTGAATGTTTCTTCGAACCAAACCATCTTTCGTTGGAAGTCTGCCGAGGACTGCACGCCAAAAAAGGATATTCACCTTTGCCGTACCATCTTGGACCACTCGAAACTCCCCTCCCTGTTGTCATTCGATCCTGAACGAAGCTTCCTTCTAAGGGATTTGACCGAGAAAACACCATTAGCTTCCAGCAGCCAAGTCCACGTACCATTGCTATTTCTAAGGATGTCCTGCACATTTAAACCACATTTCTCAAGATCACAAAAAGATTTATTAATGGATTTCCATAAGCCTGCAGCTCCTGGTTGAAGGGGAATCAAGCTCGCATTCGTCTGTCTTGAATGGATCGACATAACAACTTTCCTCCATAGCCGGTCTTCTTCTTTTAAGAACCTCCAAACCCATTTAGACAACAGGGCAGAATTTATATTACAAAGAGCATCCAAACCTAACCCCCCCTTCCTTCTTGGGCCTCATAATTTGGGTTCGAGAAACCCAATGGACCTTATAATTCTCCTCGTCCCCTCCCCACAAAAACCTCAACCGGATCTTTTCCAACTTCTCAATGATCTTCTTAGGAGCCCGGTACAACGAAAAGTAGTACGTTGTAAGTGAATCCAACACCGACTTCACAAGCACCACCGACCTCCCATAGAAAGTCTCTTTGCTTTCCATGAAGAGAGCCTATTGGTGAAATTTCCACCACCCTAGACCAATTTTTCGCTAAATTCATGTTTGCCCCAACCTTGAGGCCCAAATACTCAAACGGAGGATCCGCCACCTTACACCCAAGCATCCGAGCCTTATTCTCCACCTCATGATTCCGGACATTAATTCCGGTCACACTACATTTATCCAAATTAACTCTAAGCCCGGAGATAAGAAAGAATCCCCATAAAAGACGTCTAAGGTTGACGAAGTTATCTCCCGTCCAATCACCAAGAATCATAACGTCGTCCGCAAATAAAAGGTGAGAAACCTTCGGGCCATCATTTGGAAGGCTAATACCTTTAAAAATCCCCACACTACCCGCCTTTGACATAACCCAATGAAAAGCCTCCATAACAATGATAAAAAGAAAGGGGGATAATGGGTCTCCTTGTCGAACCCCTTTAAAGCAATCAAATTCATCCGTCAGAGACCCATTAACAAGAACGGACATACGGGAGGCGTTCAACACCCCTTTAACCCACTTTCTCCAAAGATCCGGGAAGTTCATTTTTTTCGAGCACTTCCAGCATGCAGAATGGAACGCAACACTATCGTTAACTCACATTTGCATAACACCTAACTTAACTTAATTCTAAAAACAAGCCTCACTCTCTCTAGAAACCTTCTGCCCGTGCCTTCGCCGGATATGGCGGCTGAATCGGAGGTCTTCTCTTCGTTGATAGCACACCTGTGATCCTGGTGTTCGCTTCTAAACGGGCTAGAGATCTCGTTGGAGGGTTTTTTTAGGGCTTTGCCCGTCCTCTCTGACGATTGCATCCTCCGTTTGTAGGTTTGAAATAAGGGATACGAGCTGTTCTATCTGGTTTAGGGAAGCTGTCCGTTGGTGTTTTCTTGTGTGGTCTCTCTTTGGGTGCTCTGTTATATGGCGAGATTCTGGTGGGGCTCAAAATCGATGAAAGGTGATGGGGAATGGCAGACTGTTAGTCGGAGAAGTATTCAAGACAAGCTTATATTCTCTTTCTTTATCACGGGGTTTTCTGAGTCCTGTTCGGTGGCAGACTTATGGAAGGCGGAAAAGCACCTGGGTAGAATGGAGGATGCTTACATTTCGAGGAAAAAAAGATTCAAAGAGGATTGTTTTGGTTTCATTCGGTTTAAAGGGGTGAAGGATGTTCCGCTGATGGAGAGAAGACTCAATGAGATCGAAGTTGGGGGTAGGAGAATTAAAGCTAACTTTTCGAAGGTTCCCCGACGTGGTAAGGCAATGGTTATGAGGGGAGGTATCGATGATATACCGGCCCCAAAAATTCGATCAACGATTGTTGGGAATAAAAACTAGGTTGAGGCTGGGATGTCTTTCCGGGACGTTGTGATGGGGCCTAAAGGTGGCAGGGAGGAAGTTGCTTCTATCATGACGGTTCAGCCCATTACGCCTAAGTGGAAGACTGCCTAAGTGGAAGACTGTTCAGATACCGGATGAATGTGGTGACTATCCCTCTTCGTTCTTCCATCGGGCGTTACTGGGAGAAGCTAAGGATGGGGCTAACTTATGTAGTGTTAAGCTTCTCAAGTACGAAGGGGGAGAAACGGATTTTGGCGTTCTTTATGTTGGCGGTATACATGTCCTTTTTGTGTTCAACCACCCGGAGGACGCAGAGAAATTCAAGGTTGATAAGAGCGCTTGGTGGAGGAAATTTCTTGTGTCTTTGGATCCATGGGAAGGGCAAGCTTTTCCCAGACGGAGGGTGGTTGGTCTCAAAATTTTGTGTGTTCCCCTTCATCTGCGTGATGACGCCACGTACGATACCATTGTTGAAGTTTTCGGGAAAATTATGTGGCCGTCCTAATCTTCATGGTTAACCGAAGATGGATCGGGTGGGATTGTGCATGTATTATCCGATTGCTGGAAGATAAGTCAATGATTATTGAATGGAAAGGTGCTTCGTTCACTATAACGGTCAAAGAGGAAAAGGCCATGTGGTCTCTCAAATTTGAAGACGAAGAGCAATTTTCTTCACAGTTTGAACCTTCGGTGAATTTGACGGAGGACTCCGATGACATCACCGACGATTGGGAGGACAGTGGACAGGGTGACGAGTGGGAAGACGAGGAGACGCCTTTCTTGGACGGCTTGGGGGGCGGGGCTTTCCTTGGAACTCAACAATTGGATAATGATGATGTTGCTTGCTCTTCGCATGCTGTAGGGATTGGGGAATCGAGGAAAGAGATGTTGACGGCGGAGGTGTCAGAAGAGTATGTTGTGGGTCAGGATGAGAGAACGGTGGACCCACTTCCCACCGAAATGCCGGCTGTGGAATCTGAAGCGGATTTGGGCCGGCCCAATAGTGTTGGGCTTTTCCTTTCGGCGGATAATAAACAGAATGGCCCGATTGAAGGGGCTAGTGTGACCCATGATCGGGTAGGAAAAGATAAGGGTTTCATTCCTCCATCTAACAACGGCATTGGGCATGGTACTAAAAATCAGGCTAAAGGAAAAAAAAAGGGACGATAATTCATGGAGGAGGAGGGAAAAGAATTCTTTGGGGGGCGATTGCTAAAGGGAAAGGGGGTGGATCAAGATCGACGTCTCAGGCTCAAGGGGGGAGAGATTTGGAGGAAGAGATTTCCAGCACCATTAGAATAGGTGCATGTGTGGGAATGGAATTCAGTGGTCTAGAGGAGCAGGTTGCAGGTGTAATCTACGAGACAGGGAATAAAGTGGTGTTACAATGAATCTGCTTAGCTTAAACAGTCGGGGGCTTGGGCGATCGAAGATTGAGTGGATCTCCCGACTCATATGTGATTTCCGTTTTGATTTCTTGTGCTTACAGGAAAGTAAAGTGGAGTCGTCGGCGAGGATTCCGGCTCTTGGTTTGTGGGGCAATCAGGCTTGTATGTGGGAGTGGGTTCCTTCAAACGGGCAATCGGGGGGTTTAATTTCTGTATGGAACCCGTCGAAGTTCTCCATCAGTGGGACTGTGAAGCATTCTAATTTCTTGCTCACCTTCGGGGTTCTTTTTGGGTTGCAGGTTGATATTAATATAGTGAATGTGTATGCGCCACAATCTCCTTCTGCTAAAAGGCGTTTGTGGGAGGATCTTTTGAATGTGTTAAGCAGCAGATCGGGTCTTTGGATGGTTGTTGGGGACTTCAACGAGGTTCGTTTTCCGAAAGATAGATTATATTCTTCCTTCAACGCTAGTGCGGCGGATTGTTTCAACAACTTCATTATCGGGCTAGGCTGTTTGAATATAGCATGGGGGGGTCTAATTTTACATTCTCCTACGGTATGGGAAAAATTTCAGCAAAATAGACCGTGTTTTGGTCTGTAGTGAGTTTATTAATCGGTGGCCGAATGCTTCCTTAACGGCTCTCCCTCGTTTGCGTTCTGACCACAATCCGTTGTTGCTTAAAGTTGTGGATGAGGATTTTGGGCCGCTTCCCTTTCGTGTCTTCAGCTCTTGGTTTAATCATCCGGAGTTCAGGGAGGTGGTTAGTGAGGCGGCTGCTATCGAAGTTCCGAGGGGAAGGGCTGATAAAAAACTCCACAGCAAGCTCAAAAACATTAAGATTGCCATTAAAAACTGGGCTTATGAGGTGCGAAAAAGGGAGGGTGATGAAAAAAAGAAACTGATAGAGTCCTGTTGCAAATGGGAGAAGGTTTCCGAGGTTCGAATGCTATCGGACGATGAATTTAAAGGATTGGATGGAGGCGAAGGCTAGCCTTGACAGATTGGAGCATTCCATCCAGCAGGATCTTGCGTAGAAGGCCAGAGCTCGATGGGCGAGTAAAGGGGATGAAAACTCGGCTTTCTTCCATGGTCTTTTGAAAGCCCATGTCGCTTGCAATCGCATCAATGGTATCCTGCACAATAGGAACTGGTTGGGGAACCCTTCGGAAATTAAACAACTTGCTGCTAGGTTCTTTAAGGAAAAATTCAATCCCTCTAATCACAGGAGACCTAGATTTAACTGTCTGGGTATAAATCGGTTATCCGACGAAGAGGCGGCGGGTCTTATTACTCTGTTTTCCAGAGAGGAAATCAAGAGGGCAGCGTGGGAATGTGGTGAGGACAAGGCCCCAGGCCCGGATGGTTTCAATTTTGGGTTCATAAAACGGTTATGGGATATTCTGGAGGAGGACTTCGTGGCTGTTCTTAATATGTTTCAGTTGGAAGGAGGCTTTTCTAAAGGATGCACGTCCTCCTTTTTATGTTTAATTCCTAAGAAGTTGGACCCCCCCCCCCCAAGTGTTCTCGGATTTTAGACCTATTTGTCTTATGGGATGTATTAGTAAATTGGTGTCAAAAGTGCTTGCGAACAGATTGAAGGTGGTTCTTGATGGAATAATATCCGAAAGCCAAATGGCTTTTGTGGCAAATAGGAATATCGTGGATGGCCCGTTAATCATAAATGAGATCCTTGCTTGGTTGAGAAAATGTAAGAAGCAAGCTATGTTTTTTAAAATAGATTTTAATAAAGCTTATAACTCGGTGGAGTGGGACTTTATTGATTCTATTCTTGAGCAAATTGTTGTCAAATTCATGGTTTTTTTTTTAGTGTTTGGTTCATGTAATTTAGTGATCAGTGTTTGGTATGTATAATGTATTTCGCCCAATTTTATATGCTAAATTGACCTAATTAGTGATTAGAAGCATATTTTTAACTTCATTTTGTTGTTTAGGGAGGGCATTTGATTAATATTTGGCAATTTGGAACTTTGGGTGTAAATCTTGACTCTTGAGGATTTTCAAATTGTTCCAAGCCTCCAACCAAATTCATGGGTTAGTATATCTATTCTTTTGTATATTTGATTATAGATATGAAATTGATACAAGATAGTGGATACATGAATGAAATTTATAATTTAGTTGATACATGTACGTTTTATGATATCGTACAATGTTATTTTACCCGACCCGAAAAATATATGGTCCATATTGATATAAAAAAAATCTCTGAAAAAAAACGACCCCCAAGAAATAAAATCTTGGATCCGCCACGGCATATATTTCCATCATTTTTTTACGTTTTTATTGAATGATGCACATGTGCATCACACCAAAAAAAACCTCATACATGTGATATACATTAATAGGTTTAAAAAGAAATTGCACCTTAAATCTTATAGTTGTGTTATCTTTAGATTTTAAAAAAAAACATTTTATAACTTTTTTTAAGTATATGATGCACATGTGCATCACATCTGAAAAAAAAAGTTAAGTTTTTTTTTAATATTTTGCTCCAGAATTAAAAATAACGTAATTCTAAGACTTTTGACGCAAATTTTATGAAGAAGTCGTTAACGTATGAAAAAGTTACGTGATTTTTAATATGTGTTTTCGCAGTTTACACAAAAAATGTGTTTTCGCATGATCATAACCATATATATAGGGTTAGGTTCAAATGAAAACTATTTGTTTTAAGAACTTTTAAGAACCAAATCTCAACCACTAATTTCAGGTGCGGACTACTATAACTCATGGGGGTTTTTCCATATATATAAACTAATTGCTCAGAATATTTCTCAAAAGTTCTCAAAACCAATTGGTTCTCAAATGATCTTCTCCATATATATATATATATATATATAGGGGAAGGATCCTGCGAAAACACCCTTTTTTTGTGAGAACTGCGTAAACAAACCTTAAAACCTACATAATTTTTTCATACGTTAATATTTTTTTAAAAAAATTTGCACCAAAAGTCTTAAAATTATATTATCTTTAATCCTATAGTATTTTTAAAAAAGCTGAACGCTTTTTTTTATTTTTTTAAATATTTTTGTGTGTGGTGCACATGTGCATCGCAAAAAAAAATCATACTTTTAGTATAAGTTAATTTTTTTTTCTTAGTCGCACCATATGTCATATATTTTCATCATTTTTTTGCGTTTTTATTGAATGATGCACATGTGCATCATACCAAAAAAAACGCTCATACATGTGATATACATTAATAGTTTAAAAAGAAATTGCACCCTAAATCTTATAGTTGTGTTATCTTTAGATTTAAAGAAAAAAATAGCATTTTATAACTTTTTTTAATTATATGATGCACATGTGCATCACAGGGGAAAAAAAACGTTCAGTTTTTTTTTAATATTTTGCTCTAGATTTAAAGATAACGTCATTCTAAGACTTTCGGCGTAAATTTTATGAAAAATCGTTAACGTATGAAAAAGTTACGTGAGTTTTAATATGTGTTTTCGCAGTTTTCACAAAAAGTTGTGTTTTCGCAGGATCCTAACCCTATATATATATATATATATATATATATATATATATATATATATATATATATATATATATATATACACTTTAATAATATTATTACTTAATAAAAAGGTGTGTCTTGGTCTACTCGGTCAAAGATAATATCATTTGGGGGACTTATCAATGGTGGTGTTGGTTTCCCCGTATATTATATTCTTCCCGTAAGATTATTTACTGTCAGACAACTAGACCGCCTCTCAGCTTCAAATCTAGTATCATTACTCTCCCAGGCGATCATCCATGTAAGGTACGAACCCCAGGGAACTATGCTGATAGTAAACAAATATAGTGGTGCTAACGCCACTTAGTTGTAGCGCTCTTTTGGTCGGGCCATCGTTACACTCGACACGTCCTCATGAACCAGCAGGGGAACATCCCTGCGTGCCAGATTATTTTATTATAAAAATTATATTCTAAAGGGACTAAGGCCAGTCTCATCCATGCATCGCTCTCGTGCATGCATGTCTGTCGTACCAGAGCCAAGTTCACAAACACGTACCTTTCGGCTTCAGTGAAGTGATAAAATATTACCAACCTTAAGTTCACAAACACGTACCTTTCGGCTTCCGTGAAGTGATAAAATATTACCAACCTTTTTCCCAACCAGATACTTTCAGCCCGCATACGCGTGGTATGCCGAATTTGCTTACATAGACATAAGGACCCCGAACATATCATGTAGCATGGGCGCGAGGCACCCGAAGGATCATGCATCGTCCCCCAACCAGGTGTCACAAGTCTAGTTGATGAGATTTGACTCCTCACATGGTCCGTGATACGTAAAGCACACTTGTTTAAAGAAATTAATAATAAACATTCAACTAAAAGAATTTTTTTAAACTCGTTAGTTCCACCTTAAGGCAAGATTACAAAAACAGTTTGCCAAACCACCAAAGATATGTTCATCCCCGAATGAGTTTAAGAATTAGGCTAATCATGGCCTAAAGATTTGCTTAAGAGATAA
>JBCNJP010000023.1:77102140-77168315 GCA_039602395.1 Deinandra increscens subsp. villosa | reverse complement strand
TCCTCGTGTCAACACTCAAACTTGCATTTTTCTTGCTAACTTCATCAAACACGCTACCTCACTTACAAAGTTTGATCAACTAATTGCTTAGGCAGTTTTTGACCAAAACATTGACCATTTGGGATTACTATTGCTTTCTTTATGTACGTTTGTAATGTTGGAATATTTCAACACCGCACTATGAACATATATAGACAAAGTGGACATGGATGAGGCTAAACATATCGCAAAATATATTCTATTATATTATGCTGCCTCATAAATGAGAGTCGCGACTGAGACTTCGCGATTGACACCCGTTGTCAGTTTGGTTACATGAGTTTGCTCCTGAGGCTCATTTGACGGTCTCAACTAAAATCGTCTAATCGAATTCTCAATTTTCTTATTAAATAAATCTTACCAATTTATATAAGAAAATAATTTACACCGAAAATACTAATATAAAATTACTTTGCTTATTTCAGAAGGCTAATGAAAACACAGTTCCTCTAAGTTCTATGGTATCTCTCGACCCATTCACTGAGATGAACTTCTTATCATGGCAAACCCTCCTGAGGAACATCTTGAGGCTTTTTGGAAAGCTGTATGTTCTTGACCGACCCATCCCGAGCTTGCCGTCTTACTTGCTAAACGACCACTCGCGGATGGAAATCCAGAAGCACAGTGATGACTCTCGGGAAGTCAATGAGCTGATGTTATCTAGCATGACTCCGGATTTTTTGGTATAACTTCACCGACATGGGAGCGTATGAGATCATGAGGAAACTCAAAGATTATTTAAGTTGAGTCAGATGGGTGAACGATGTAGAGCACTTCAACATTTTGTGAATTGCGCTATGTCGCCTAATTCCTCTGCTTATGATCATGTCATGATGATGAAGGGGTATCGCGGCCGACTGATCGACCTCGGCTACTCCATTCCTGAGGGGATGGCTTTAGATGTAGTCCTCGGATCTTTACCCGAGCATTATCGCATGCATGCGATAAATTGCTCGGCTCAGACTTTAGATGAGGTTCTGACATTGTTTCCAAATGTCAAGATCAGGACCACACGTGTTGTGCTCAGAGTTGCTGATACAGGTATAACCAAGTCTAAGAACAAGGTTAAAGAGACCAAGGGCAAGAAACCATTGGCGTCTCCTCCTCAGGTACGTCAATGCTTTGAATGTAATCAAATGGGCCACTGGAAACGCAACTACCCCATCTACCTGGCTAAGATCAAGATGCCTAGAAAATCCGGCAAGGGTTCCTCATCAGGTATGTCAATAAATGTTATTGAACTTTTTACTGTTTCCTCCAATACATGGGTATTTGATACTGGATGTGGTTATCACATTGTTAATGTTTTGCAGGAACCTGAGAAGTGGAAGAAGATAGAGCAAGGCGGCATGAAGCTCATCATTAGTGATGGGAAAAGAGTCTCGGTCTTGGCTATCGCATATATTCTCTTACATATCCTACTGCCCTTGTAGTTACTTTAGCTAACTGTTTATATGCTCCTGGATTGTCCAGAAACATTATATTTGTCTCTTCCCTATTTGAACAAGGTTTTAAGTACAAGTTTAATGGAAATTCCATTCTTACCTACATTAACGATATCTTTTATTTCGGGGCTAAACCTCAACATGGTATATATGAGATAATTTTTCAAAAACACGATCAACTCTATCATGTTTCTAAACGAAACAAAGTTGATAACGAGTCTTCGTTATGGCATCATCGACTAGGTCACATAAGCAAGGCTCGCATCAAAAAGCTACAAACTGTAGGGATTCTTGAATCCACTGATGCAGATTCCTTCGACGAATGCGAATCATGTTTATCTGGAATAAAACTGACCAAGTCACCCTTCACCCATGTTGGTGAACGGGCTGAAGGTTTGTTAGGATTAATACAAACTGATGTGTGTGGACCCTTTCGGACCAAAGCGATAAATCGTGAACGCTACTTTGTATCTTTCATAGATGACTATAGCAGATATGCTTACGTCTATCTGATGAAGCATAAGCACGAAACTTTTGACAAGTTCAAAGAGTTTCAAAACAAAGTAGAGAATCAACTGAGTCGAACTATTAAAATACATTGATCGGATAGAGGTGGTGAGTATCTTAGCAATGAGTTCCTCGATCATCTCAAGGCTTGTGGGATTATCTCATAACCAACTCCTCCCGGTACACCCCAACTAAATGGCGTGAATGAAAGGAGGAATCAAACATTGTTGAACATGGTTCGATCGATGATGTGTAGGACTACCTTGTCCCACTCCTTATGTGGTTATGCTCTCTTAACCGTCACTCGCCTAATAAATATGGCACTGACCAAGAAAGTGGATAAGACCCCATATGAGATATTGCATAATTTTTCTCCTAAAATTTCTTACCTTAGGGTATGGGGATGCGAAGCTTATGTCAATAGGGGAATCAGACAACAAGCATGATCCTTGAGGTGAAAAGGTGATTTTCATCGGATACTATTGTAATACCGACTATTACTATTACCATTCTGATGAAAACTATGTTTCTATCAAAAGGAAAGGTAAGTTCCTTGAGAAGGAATTTCTCAACAGAGAAACGAATAGTGATCCAATGGATCTCAAAGAAGTTCGAGAAACACAAAACCCTAAGACGGTCGCTGTGTCTGGCCAACAAATGGTTGTCGCATAATCAGACCAAAATACAAGCGTTCATAGGAACGAAAGGACACGCAGGGAACCTGATAGATACCTCGGTCATCTAAAAGCTTCTGATGTCCTGTTAGTAGCAGATTCTGATGATGAACCTACTAATTACAAAGCTATTGTATCATATCCTAAATCTGACAAATGGCTTGAAGCCATGAATGCCGGGATGTAATCCATGCGTGATAATCAAGTATGGGACTTGATTGAGCTACCACCCGGTTCGCGGGCAGTAGGGAGCAAGTGGGTCTTTAAAAGAAAAACTGACATGCATGGAAATGTCCAAACCTACAAGGCACGGCTTGTAGCGAAAGGTTTCACTCAAACCTAAGGGATTGACTACGAAGAAACCTTCTCGCCCGTGGCCATGATCAAATCGATCAGGATATTTCTTGCCATAGCCGCATAGTATGACTATGTGATATGGCAAATGGATGTCAAAACCGCATTCCTGAACGGACAACTCACTGAGGATGTCTATATGGTTCAGCCCGATGGTTATGTCGATCCAAAATATCCAAATAGGGTTTGCAAGCTGAATAAGTCCATTTATGGACTTAAACAAGCATCTCGAAGGTGGAATCTTCGCTTCGACCAGAAAGTCAAGGAGTTTGGCTTTGCTCAAAATGAAAATGAGCCTTGTGTTTACCAAGAGGCAAGTGGGAGCGCTATATCATTCCTCATCTTGTATGTGGATGATATACTGATCATAGGAAACAACATACCCATGCTTAACGAGGTTAAGAAATGGCTTTCATCTTGTTTCGCTATGCAGGATCTTGGGGAAGCCGCTTTTATTCTGAGAATTAAGATTCACAGAGATCGATCGAAGCGGATTCTGGGTGTCAGTCAAAGTACATATATTGACAAGATTATAGCACGGTTCAACATGAGCAACTCCAATAAAGGAGGCGTCCCTATGACAAAGGGTGCTGTCTTGAACAAATCTCAATCTCCTCAAACGGAGAAAGAGATCAACCAAATGGCTTCAATCCCATTTTCTTCTGCTATAGGCTCAATTATGTATGCGATGCTCTGCACTCGACCGGATGTCTCGTTTGCGTTGAGCTTGACAAGTCGGTACCAACATAGTCCTGGTCTAGCTCATTGGACTGCTGTGAAGAACATCCTGAAATACCTTAGAAACACTAGTGAGATGTTTTTGGTATATGGAGGAGCTGATGAACTCACTGTAAAGTGTTACACCGATGCTAGTTTTCAAACTGACCGAGATGACTCTCGCTCACAGTCTGGATATGTATTCACCCTCAATGGAGGTGTTGTTTTGTGGTGCAGTTCTAAACATCCAGTAGTGGCCGATTCCACTACTGAATCTGAATACATAGCCGCCTCAGAAGCTGCCAATGAAGCAGTATGGATGAAGAACATCATCACCGATCTTGATGTGGTTCCAAGCGTCAAGCAACCAATCGAGATGATGTGCGATAACACAGGCGCTATTGCTTAAGCCAAATAGCTCAGGTCTCAGAAGAAGGCCAAGCACATTCTGAGGAAATTTCACTACATCAGAGAAGTAGTTGAAAGAAATGAAATAAAGATATGCAAAGTAGAGATAGATAACATTCACCCTTATGCAAGCGGCCACATTTCTTGCACCTTGGGGTTCCACTACTTTTACCTTCTGACTTCTTGGGGGACTCGGCTGTCTTCTGCTTCTTAGATGAAGTTGAACTTCCTTTGGCTGTTCGTTTTTCCCATCTTTTAACTTGTTTCTTCAACTCATGCTCCCGGTCACGAGCGGCATTGATTACCTCTTCAAGGGTCTTGCATCGGGCGGCCGTTATGAACTCCCGATAATCCTTGTGCAACATATTATTGAATTGGTGGATCTTTAACCTTTCATTCTTGAGTATGCATCGCATCACTTTAATAGATCCAGAAAATAGCCCACAACTTCATCAATTGGTTGCCCCTCCTTTTGATGGAAGGTAGCCAACTCATCCTGCAACTTATCTATCTTCGACTGAGGACTATGATGCTCCAAAAAGGGAACTTTGAATTCCTCCCACGTCATGGCCCCAACTTCCTTACCCTTTTCAGCCTTAATCATATCCCACCAATCCTTTGCCCGCGACCTTAGTAGCCCAGTTGCATACACTACTTGGTCCGCCGGGTCACAATGACTTCTCTCAAAAACAGCCTCAATATCCAGTATCCACCTATGACAGATGATTGGCTTTGTCTGCCCCATATAAATAGGGGGCTTGCAAGCCATAAAATCCTTGTAGGAACACCTTCCCTTATCTTTGGTAGTTCCTTCTTCACCCTTGAGACTGTTCTTCAACTGATCATCTATCTTCCTATCAGTTACTTCTAGCAGTGTACTCTCCAGGCAGGCCGCCGGAAATCGCTGATGTTCGATTCTGATCAGTCTCAGTCGCCGGAGTTTGAAGGAGCTTCACGAAGAATAGTTCTTGCTTAATTTCAAATCAGCACCAAACCACGTCAATATGGATCTTATTTGATTCAGTTTTTTATTTCGAGCACAATCTTGCAACCAATTTTTTGTGTTTCCTTTGGTCATTGAGGATTTGTGATCATTCAAAAAATTAATAGAGTGTATATATATTTTGTGATTTATTTTCTCTCTCCTATCCGACTAAAGTTTGCAACTTGATAAGTAATTTTGGCTAATCAATTTTCTAATGATCATTAAATCAAAGTCAAGGTTATTTTAACAAAAAAAAATTCAAAGAATTATTTAACGAAAGCCAAGGTCAACAATGGTCATTTTTGTGTTTTTCTCATAACTAAATAAGGTGACAAATCCTAGTTGCAATATATACAATATACATAATTACACGTTGGTCGTCCCTGATATATTAATGTCGTTAATATATATGACCTTTGTTGCTGAGGCCAAACATAAATATACACACATGTGTGTGTATTTTCATGTATGTATACTGTATACAATATACATACAGCTGAGTTGATTTGATTCCTGGTTATGCTTAGTTCATGCATTACAAAAATGAGAAAAATTATATGATAATTTGTGGAGTTGTAAGATCGTGCATGCATCATGTTGCTTCAGATCATATAATCAATTATACAACTCACTTAGTTATGATACATGACGATTAATGATTGTGTATTTGAATTGAATGTATGATGGGTACGTGCTAGTTTAGAATTTGAACATATAATAAACTCTATGGGCGGTTAATTATTCGAGTCATCGACTTTACAAAACTTATCATCATCTAAGCACAAAGCTAACCACTGCCTAATTTTATATCTATTAGATTGTATGAGATAAATTCACGTAAGAAGTTTATGTAAAATAAGAAGGATAAGAAGGAGGGCAAATCTGGAAACATGCATATTTTTCACTTTCCCCCAATTATTAAACGTTTATAACTTTTACATACGATATTATTTTTTTATAAAAAATTTCACCATAAAAACAAGCGTTTTTTTATCTTTAAAACCCATACAATATTGCTATATATATAAAAAAAAATTGTAAATGAGCTGAACATATAACACAACGACCTGAACATATGACACAATAACACAACGACTTGAACATAATGTTCAGGTCATTGTGTCATTGTGTCATATGTTCAGGTCATTGTATCATTGTGTTATATGTTCAGGTCAATTGTGTCATATGTTTAGGTCGTTGTGTCATATGTTCACGTCATTGACATAACTTTTTTATTTTATTTTTTATATAGCAATATGGTATGGGTTTTAAAGATAAAAAAACGCTTGTTTTTATGGTGTAATTTTTATAAAAAAATAATATCGTATGAAAAAGTTATGAAGGTTTTAATAATTGGAGGGAAAGAGAAAAATGGGCAATTTGACCAAATTGCCCCTCCATGTACATGTACCTGACCATTTATTTTTTAGTTTTAATGAAAAGATTAAATCTGGGCCATTGATTATCAGATCTAACGGATAAGAAGGCTTCTTATCCTTCTTATTTTCACCTAACTTCTCATTATAACCTCACTCTAGATTGTATTTCACTATTTTGCTCCATCAGATCTTTATCACTAATAATTATAGATTGAATGTGTTTTTATTTGACTATTTTTTTTCTGGTTGTATTTGGAAATTCGGATTTGCGATTCACTATGTGAATCCATATCCGAAATTTCTGATTATAAAAATTAACTATCTAAAATTTCGTATTATATTCGATTTTGAACACCTCTACCTAGCTCGGTTTTGGAAGTGATTTGGTGTGTTGGAATGCCCTCATAACGTACTACACAAACCCAGAAAATACCAGCTATATTAACCTCAGTTACATATAGTTATTTTCGTCCAAAGTTGGTAAAAAACTTATTTCTATAACTTAGTAAAAAACACATTTTTTTACTAATTTCTCCCAAACTTTCAACATAACAACACGAGCTACAAGCGTGAATGACTGGTGAAGTAGTTAGGTAGTGTGGTTTCTAACACAAATGTGGTTTCTAACACAAATGTGGTTAGTGTGATACTGTATTGCGGCATATTATTTTTTTCATAAACCGAAACATTAGATTAAACAAAGCGTGAAGTTGCCCGGCATCACGAATTCGTTTTAGTATTAAAGGGGGAAAATATAGCTTTTAATAAAGTTGATCTTGGTATAGTGGTTACATGCATGTTGTTTTAACCCAAAGACGTGTGATTGATTTATAAAGCTTGAGTCTTGGTGTAATGGTTTGATGCTCTATGTGTAACTAGAGGTACGTGTTGGTTTGAATCTGGGTTCTAGGGAGATTTTTTAATTTTTTTATACTACAGCTTGACAAATTTTACTTTTTTTAATGCTAAACTTATTTCAGATTTAACATTTAGATGTTGCGTTATAAATTTTATTTACGATCGAACCATGTTTATATTAATTTATTTACTTTTTCATATATCTACGATCCTAGAAGTATCACCGCCGCAATCCGTGACGGGATAAAATCACACTTGAAGTTCGAGTGATAACTCATTTTAAACTTATGATGTTTAATTATTAAATAATAATAAGAAAGATTTGATCAATGATAAAAAAGAAAAATAAGAAAGATGTTTAATTAATAAATTATGAATAGTAAAAGGATGATGGTGCAGGTAGAATCAAGTGACAAATAAGTAAAGAATGTGTTATTTGGGATATTGATAAAAAGACAAAGGTAAACAACCTCACTAAAATGTCAAAAGCCCAAAAATAGAGAATCAAATTGACCAAATGTTTCACTTTTCACCTTTGACTTTTGTTGACCCAGCAAACAAACAACTATTTTATTCACCAAAGAATACATATGCAATTTATGGATAATGCTTGTAAATCAAGCAATAAACTTTAACACACGCTCTTTAATTTACTTTGTTGGATCATTCATGTTTTATTCCTTCTTTTACCCAATATTAAATTGTATCTTTTTATTAGTTATTTGATTGATATTATAATCTAATCTTTTATAAAGGTGACTATTTATTAAAAACTAATATACAAAAAAGATTATCTATATAAAGGAAATATAAAAATTACCTTTAAATTAAAATTATTATATTAACAAGGAAAAATTGGAATTAAATCATCCAAACCTTTAAGGGTTGGCCGGCAATAATCTCACTTTTAATAATCTTTCTCAGTGGTCCCAACTTTCATTATATTTACTAATAATGGTCCCGTCGTTAAAAAACTTAACACTGTTAAGTTCTTGATGATGTGTCGTCTGATGTAGATATCATGTGGTTATTAATATTAACTTCATCGTTAATTATGGTTTGTCACGTGACGTGTCATGATTATTATAACAAAAATAAAATACAACTTGTTAAGTCATAAAGTTGGATATAATTTTAGTTTGGTAAATAAACATAAATATAATACTAGTTGGTGATTAAAAATGATTATAATATTAGTTTGGTTATTAAACTGGAATATAGTATTCTATATATTTTATAATATTTACTTTTTCCTTTTCTTTTTTTCTTAAAATTATTTTTGTTTATTTTTGCTTTTTATCCCAGCACAACGAGCTTAGCAAAGGAGTTGGTTATGTGTAAAATTTTAAATGGTTTTAGTCGTTACATATTTTTTTGGGAGAAATTAGAGAAAAATGTCCATGATTTATAAATTGTTTTGGTCGTTGCATTTTTTTTTAAATTTCGTCTTCTTCACGTAGCATTATAGCAACACAACGGTTTTGTGTGCTCGCGTTATCCCGCAGGAATGCGCGGGTTGCAAAATCTTGTTATTTTTAGAAATTGTTATGTGAGTAACTAGCTCCATTCATGGTTACCACATGGCAAATTATAATTAATTCTTCTTATAAAATTATTCTTTAACTTTTTAATATGGCTTGCCATGTATGTTTCTTCAGTTTTAGTTTTACTTTCATATCGTTGACT
Source organism: Deinandra increscens subsp. villosa (assembly GCA_039602395.1). Lineage (NCBI taxonomy): Eukaryota > Viridiplantae > Streptophyta > Magnoliopsida > Asterales > Asteraceae > Deinandra > Deinandra increscens. The sequence continues at coordinate 77,159,263 of JBCNJP010000023.1, read as the reverse complement.
CCGTTTAATTTTATATGTCACTAGACCACCATTAATATAGTTTTACTTTCATATCACTCCTTTTAATTTTTATATGTCACTAGACCACCATTAATATAGCTCTTAAATTTTAAATTCATTCACAAGAGATCATCAATTGCCTCCTTTTTCATCTATTTAATTGTATAGAATCGCACGATCAACCTTAGGCTCCATCCTTTTTCACGTAGCTTGCCTGCAAGAAATCACACAATCAACCCGAGATACATTTTCTTTTGTTCTTTGTCTTTCTTATATTCTTATTTTTCTTATTATAAGATGTGTGTTAACCTTATTAAACAGGTCGTGTGTTTTGTGTTTTCGTGTAACTGAACATGTTATATTTAATCGTGTTAAACAAATCATGTCGTTTAACATGTTTATTAACCATGAGTACAGTAGTGTAACATAGTTTTTTGTTTGAAGCGTTTTTTTCGTTATACGTTTTTTTTTTACGTACCGTTATAGAATGCGACGGTTTTGTATACCAATGTTATCCCGTGGATCTTAATAAAGATCGTTTGCGTTGTTTAAGTGAGTCGGGTATAACTGAGAACAATAAAAAAAATTAAATTGGGACAAAAAAATTAGCAAAAATGATCGGTAGAAGGAGACTAAAACTCCTAATTCTTTCATGTGACTATCAAAAAAAGAGAAGACAATTGTCTATTATCGGTATTAAACACAACGGTGTTTGGGAGGAGAACCGGACACGATCAAAAATATATTTTTTGAATTCCATTCGGCTCGTTTTAAAAAATTTGATGGTTTCAAGTTTGTGGGAGATCCGTCGAAAGTGCCGTAATTAGATAATTTTTCGTTTATTATTTTTGGAAGCTTTACCTTCTATTGGAGAGGTACGTAATGCTATTTGGGATCATGGAAGAAGTAAAGCACCAGAACCGGACGGGTTTTTCTTCGCTTTCATTAAAAATCATTAGTCGATTTTTCAAGAGGATATCATGGCTTTTGTTGGGGGATATTTTGTGCATAAAAAAATTCCTAGGGGTTGCAATACATCCTTTATTACTTTGATTCCTAAAGTTGACAATCCTTGTTTGATCACAGATTATCATCCTATTAGCTAGCTTGATTAACGTGCAATATAAGATTATTGCAAAAATCCTTGCTAATCCTCTCGCTAAGGTTGTGGGGAATGTGGTTAATCCAATGCAATCAGCGTTTATCACCAGTAGACAAATTTTGGATGGGCCACTTATGTTAAATGAGGTGGTTAGAATGTATAAAGAAAAGAACAAAAAGTTAATGATCTTCAAGGTGGATTTCGTGTAAGCATACGATTCGTTGGGTTGGTCTTTTCTTTTTGATATCATGTGTTTGATTGGATATGGCCAGAATTGGATTGTAATGATACGGGTTTGTCTTCAACTGGCTACATCGTCGGTTCTAATTAATGGTAGTCCGACAAAAGAATTCGATATTGAAAGAGGGCTTTGGCAAGGTGATTCGTTATCCACCTTTCTCTTTATTGTAGTGATGGAAGGTCTAAATATTAAATTAATGAATTGGGGGATTAAAAGTGGGAGAATTTTACAAATATGATGCGTTTGAACTAATTTTTCTTGTTTCTGGGCTTCAAGTTAACAATGGGAAATCAAATTTGTAAGGTACTGGGCTGTTGGATAGCGAGGTGAGGATTGTGGCTCGTTCAAAGAGGTGTAGTTTGAGTGTTTTTCCTTTTCGGTAGTTGGGGGTTTCGGTGGGTGATAGGATGGAATTGGGTAAGGCTTAGGATCCTATTGTCAACAAGTTTAAATCAAAGTTGAAATGATGGAAGATGGCTCTTTTGTTTATTGTAGGCAGGATGACTTTGTTATCGTTGGTTCTAAGTTTGGTTCCTGCCTATTATCTTTCTATTTTCAATCCGGAAAAAGATTTGCATGATTCTTGGAGGCATTAGAGCCACATTGAGAGGGGGGGGGGGGGGGTAGCGAAATTTCAAGAAAATTCATTGGGTTAAAAATGATCTTATTTTGGCCAATAAAGTCAAAGGTGGTTTGGGCAATAGTAGCTTGATGGCGTTAAATCAAATGCTTATCTTGAAATGGGGATGGCGTTTTTCAAATTATAAAGGCCTTCTTTGGGTGAAAGTATTGACTCTATTTATCCTGATGATGCTTTCAACAAATTAGTGGTGGGTAATGGCCACGAGGTTTGGAATAGAATTGTTAAGAAGATTCATAATTTGCATGATCAAAAGGTGATCCCATTTAATGTTATTAAGAAGGTTGTGGGAAGAGGCGTTAATACTCTCTTTTTGAAAAGACTGTTGGAATGATGATGAACTGTTTTCCTAAGGCTTTTTGTTCTTCAAAACTTCAAAAAATTCCGGGTGTCGGATCGGAAAGATGAGATGGGATGGAAATGAGATTGGAGACGTAATATTAGAGGTGGGGTTGAGGAGATGCAACTTCAATCTCTCTTGATGATTCTTAATTCGAAGTCTTGGGGGAATGAGCTTGATTCTTGTATTTCGGATTTTAATGGTCAAGATGAGTTTGTTATGAAAGGGGTTAGAAGGCGACTGAAAGAAAGATTTTACCAAGTGTAAAGTGGAGGAGCGAATGGAATGCAAGTGTTCCGGAAAAAAGTGAATATTTTCATATAGCATGTTATTTTGGACCCTCTTCCTACAAGGAGTAACTTCCGTGGGAAGGGTTTAGTTATCCCAATCATATTGTGTCCTTTTTTGCGATCTGGATGTTAAGTGAAATAATCATTTATTTGGTTTGTGCACCGTGGCGAGGAAGGTTTGACATTCTATTCGCAATTGGCTTGCATTTGTAGGGCCGAATGTTCTTTACCCTAGCAATTTATATGGTTGGATGGATGAGTGCATGATTTTGAGGAGAAGGAAAATTATTGTTGAAGGTATTATGTTTTGTGCTTGGTTGGTTATTTGGAAGGAACGAAACGAGATTATTCACAAGAAGGATGATTTGAAGAAACGGTTTATGTTTGATTCGATTCTTCACTTCTTGTATCATTGGATCAAGTTTAGGGATAATAAATTTTGTTTATCTTGTGTTAACCGGTTACAAACCCCTTTACTATTTTTGCAATTGTTCTTTTTGGGTGGTTGGTTAGATTTTTCTAACCGCCATGTTTTTTTAAAAATTCTCGTTGCCGTTTAAAAAAAAAATAAATGAATCATTCTATACTCGCAATACCCAAAGCCATTTTTGTTTTTCTCCACACATCCCAAAAATATTGAACGAACCGAGTCTAAGGTATTTTTCTAACTTTCATCAACAATATATAAACGAGAGAATAATAAGTATCTACTGACGAAATACACATAGATGTCCCTCCGATATAAATCATGTTATTTTAACAACAACTTTATTTAAACGTTAGGTTATTCGTAATGGGGCGTTTTTGGGCTCCATAACGCCCCATAACGCCCCATATAACGCCCCATAACGCCCCATATAACGCCCCGCCCCACTACGCTGAGGCGTTATGGTGCCCAAATTCGTCCCGGGCGTTAGGGATAAAACGCCGAAGAAGGGTTTAAAAGTAATGATTGTGGGGCGTTATAGGGGCTTTATCCACTACACCATAAAGCCCCATAAAGCCCCATAAAGCCCCTTGTCCAGTCATCGTCCACATGACGGATAACGCCCCATTTGGGGCTTTATCCACTACACTTAGCCTTAGTTTAGCAATGATCTAAACCAGCCAAAAGAGATGAAAGAGAACATATACAAATTGAATTGACATCACTGTCCGATCTAAAGAACCTAACTTTCCTTTATTTTTATCTATTTGATGATATAATTAGTAGACATTAGGGGAGGGAGGAGGTATGGTAGATTGGTAAGCCATGTGGCTTCCTCGTTTTCTGAGAAAACTAAATTCGATGGCTAATAGATCTTTTCCTCTCACTACATCTATATTTTGGTTTTTGAAGTCATTTGGAGCCACACCACATGGTTTGGTGGTGGTGTGACTTCAAATCCAAACCGATTTCTATTTTTTTTTGTTTTTTTTTAATTTAAACAACTTAATAAAATAACAACTTTTAATAAAAACAAAACATTTAATACTTGGAATTAAACTATACAATACTTGGAATAAAAAAAAAAACCTAAAAAAAAACTTAAAACAATACTAGATTTTTTAAAATATAAAATCTTAAAATGGGCAATCCCATCCATATTCTTCCGCTATTTCTCTTTTTTTCTTTTTGTTCACGTGCTAGTTTGTTCTCGATCACTTTACGCTGAGCCGCCATTGTAATTTTCACCTCATCGTACATTGCTTGCTACTTTCTAAACATTTCATCCCGAATCTTTGACTTCATCTCCCTTTCTTTCATCCAATTGCTTTGAAAATCCGACATCATCTCCAACGCCCTTTTCGAAGCTGAACTCTTTGCGGTGGACGAAGACTCACCCGACTTGTTTTTCCCTTTAAGTTTTGGGTATGTAGGGGTTGAGTTCTCATTTAAATCGGGCAATTGAGTCGACCTAACTTCATTTGACGTTGTGTAGTGCCCAGACTCGGACGTCTTGGTCCTTTTAGCCGGTTCCAGTATTTCACCGGCTACGACCGGAACCGAAGCCCACTGTCTTTCACCTCGTGCCAACACGGAAAATGAGAAAACCCATTTTTCTCGTATATTTGTTTATACAAGTTTTGGGTTTTCAACAAAATATCGACATCCGCTTTTCCGTTTGCCCAAGTGTTACTCTATTACAAAAAAAAAAAAAAATTACGTTGGAGGTTTCACCGGCATTTCGTACCTTTGGTTTAAATTTTTTAAAGGAGCGGGTGATTTTTTGGTGAGAGCGGGTTTTTTCTTGGATGATTTATCCATGGTGAAAGATTGTGGAGAAGAAAGAAAAATGTGAGATCAAAAGATTGTAGAGAAGAAATAAATATGTGTGTTCAAAATATGTTAAATATGGTGGTATATATAATGTGTTAAAAAAGTAAAAAAAAAAATATAGAAACTAGCCTTTGTAACGGACTAACGGCTAGTGCAATGGTCACAACTCACCGGCTTGGCCGGGTTTCTGGAAACCGACGAGAATCGCGAAGGAGGGAGCCGGCCTAGGAACCGGGTGAGAGGGTATGGTGAGCCGGTTGAGCCATGCGGTTCCATTTAGAACCGGCTCCCGGTTTCTCAACCATACCGGGTCCCCTTATAGGCCCTTTGAACACCACCTTGTTGTGAGCACACCATAAACCCAACAAGTGGTAAAGATGACGGCTTGTACCAATTTACACTTCGTACTAAACACCGATCACAATCGAAGTGTAAGTTGATATGGAGATGATGGTTGGGGTCTTGAGATCCTTGAGGTTTGAAATTCAAAACCCGCTTCAAACAGATTTATCAAGTGGTGAGTTTACTCCTTAATGCTATTTTTAAATGAATTAAGTCTGAAATGTCAAATCAATACGAACGGTTATAATCTCGTTTTAAAAAAACTTATTTGAGTAGAGGAGGTAGTTTCGAATACCGTTAAAAAAATTTAAAGGTGTTGGTGAAGCGTATTGCGTATGAGCATCAAGTTTCTTTCAAATTTCAATACTATTTGTTGGTTTGTGTTTTGAAACACTCTTTTTCGTCGTCCTCCAATAATGAGCGGTGGTGGTGAAGCGTGCTAGATTGGTACACCCACATCATGACACGTAACTTGTACCCTTCATCTTCCCTCGTCCCTCTTCTTCCCATTTACATGTGTTTTCATTCCGGAAATCAAATTAATTAATGGCTCAATTGTTGTCTCCGGTTGCGATTAAGTTCCAAAACGGGTTCAGCGATTTGTGGTCCAATCGCAATCGAAATGGATGCCGGACCAGCAGCAGCAGCAGCATAAGGTTGAATGATCGGAGAAGATTTACGAGAGTTAAAGTCGCCACTGATCCCTCACCAGTTTCCGCCGATGCTGATGCCGATGATTACTATGCTGTCTTAGGCCTGGTAGGTACTCTTACTTGCTTATAAAACCCTAATTATAAACTAAACCCTCTAAATCAAATCAAAGTGTATTTATTGCATATGTACCAATTTTGGGATGTAGAGAAACCCCTGAATACAACCAATACCCCCCAAAAGGGTTAATATTCCAACAACACCTAGGGTTTCTAGTCCTGTATTATTAAAGGAGGATCTGGATTTAGAATTCATCATCCACACTAGATATAGACATAGCCTTTGTGAACTTAAGCATAGAGCACACTTTGGGGGCTGATTTAGGATAGCCAGGTTTGACAGAATGGAGAGATGGTCCTGATCTAATTTCTAGATGAAGCCGGAGATCTTGGATGGTACCTATTTAAGCCACTTCATGCTGTTACTACCCAGGGCTTCTGTATCCATCTTCTGCAGGCATAGGTGGAGAAACTACTGGACTGATCACCTTTCCAGCTCCAATTATCCGCCCCCAACAGGAACGGATAGGCCCTTACCAGGTCACCGGGCTCTTTTTTCAACTCATCATAAAGCCTTTTTTTCTGTTGTTCCAGTTGAATGTGATTGTTCAATCCGAATCCACTCCAATCCGAGAAGTGATATTGGATTCTAATGCATATAAATCTAGGGATATACAATATAAAAGGCTAAGTTACTAAACCAAGTTTGTTTCCATAAGCTTGCTTCACTTGTTCTTCCAAAACAATCTTGGCTGCGTGTTTCTTTACAAATCATATGCTTCGAATCTGCGATGTTCTATATTGTGCTTTTTTCATATGAGACTTTTGTTTCTTATCGAACGAACTATATAAGGTATTTGGTAGTACTTGCTTTGCCTTGGACACTCGGCATCTATCGCTAAGATGGATCCCTATGTGTGTCTCCCTTGGAGACTCTCACCTTCAAAGTGGGCATATGATGAAGATCTGAAATGGATTTGCAGAAATTGAACTGTGAATTAAAATAGAAACATGAAGTAGACTTGATATTACTAGAATGATAATGATCCAAAGGATCTACAAGGATAGTTTATCACCATAGGTGACCCAGAGCTATGCTCTTCTCCAACAAGGAGCCAAATACTTAACCTAATTTCTTCCCTACCCCTAATGAACTATGAACCCTTATTTATAAAAATAGACTTACACTTAACCCCCTCATAGAATAGCCATATTACTATTAATAACTAAACATGATTCCTATCACTACTCTGCCCTTCAAAACAGTCTTGTCCTCAAGACTGAAGTTAGCGAACAGACTCCCAATTGAGGTGGATATCTTCATGAGTGTGTCTTCAGGAGGCCGACACTGCTCGTTCACCAGCCATGACTGCCTAGGAGCATGAAAAGAGACGGCAATGAACTCCACAACATGAGGTATGTAAGGGTCAGGTGGTTGCGGGTCACGACCCAAAACAAACAACTTAGGAGGGACGTGGGCTAATCGATCCTCGAAATCATCAAGTCCATTAACAATGTGCTTGAGAACCCTATGGATGGACTTGTGATTGGGCTACAATACCGAAATGGATAATGAAAATTCAGTGGTTGAGACGTGAACCGTAGCAACACTCGATGCAATTCCTTTAGCAGTTTCGACTAACGGCAAGGAAGGAGGCTGTACCGGGGCTGTTGGAACAATTTCTTCACCTTGCAAGCCTGCATCGGAAGAAACCTGGTCCACAACTGTTTGTTGCTCTACCTTGAGGCTCGCAAGACGTGCTTCAGATCTAGACACGATTGCTTCCAATTGAGCAATCAGAGATGAAGAGGTAGAACTTGCAGGTTGTGAACTCTGATCAGGACCAATTGAAGAGGGAGATTTGGAAACAGAACTCAAATCCTGTTGATGCATCCAATTAAGAACTAATTTACGGAAAGCTCTTTCTTCCTCCCGATCCTTTTCCCACGAGGATTTGAGTTCAGCCATATTGGATTGTAACTTCTGAATCTGGAAGGCCTGATTATCTAAGCGAGATGAAAAATTCATCATAACTGAATCGGAAGGGAATCTTAAATTGAAACTGATACGGGATAGGGAGTGAATCGAAAATCAATTACCCGAATCAGATTTGAGAAACGGACCAGAACGTGAAATCGAGATCGGAAGTGAATTTGAAATTAACAATCGGCAACGAGCCGGTGCACAGAAATCGTAAATGGAACAGAAATTGAAATCGAAATTAAATATGAAGGTTAATTTGAAATTGGATAAAATCCGAGTGGTGGATCCGACGGAACTGAAGCGTGAATGACAAATTGGACCAGAAAATGAAGGTAGCGGCAGTTGAAGTAAAACCACGATGGAGGATGAAGGTAGGAATCCGGTGGAGAAATCGGAAATTGAAATCGATGAATGATGTCGCTCAGAAATTGAAATCGATGAATTGTGAACTTTGCTTGGAATCGGAACGGAAATTCGGGAAAGCGTAAACCGGAACGGAAACGGAAATTAACACTAAAACAAACGCTCGGATGATCAGATGAAGACGTTCAATCGGAAATTGATTAATCGATGGAAAGAGGAAGCAGGTCAGAATGCTCGGAAATTAATTAACAGGAGGGATCGGAATTAGAAATTGAGAGTGAAATTCGATCGGATTCGGAAATTCCCGACCACTAGAGATCGGAGAGTACAGCGATGGAGAAACAAAACGATGAAGATCAGGAGCGATGATTACAGTAGCAGTACTATAAATCGGGTTGTAAATCGAGAGCAGAGGGAAGGCAGGTCGGACCAATGATGAAGATCTGAAATGGATTTGCAGAAATTGAACTGTGAATTAAAATAGAAACATGAAGTAGACTTGATATTACTAGAATGATAATGATCCAAAGGATCTACAAGGATAGTTTATCACCATAGGTGACCCAGAGCTATGCTCTTCTCCAACAAGGAGCCAAATACTTAACCTAATTTCTTCCCTACCCCTAATGAACTATGAACCCTTATTTATAAAAATAGACTTACACTTAACCCCCTCATAGAATAGCCATATTACTATTAATAACTAAACATGATTCCTATCAGCATAGATATTTTTCTCCGACACTTCGCTGTTATGATATCTTATACGTCATGAACTTTAAGGAAAAGTTTTAAGTATGTTTTGGTAACAAGGATGAGAGATGATTTGTTAGTTTATATCGTAGTATATTCTGATTTCTGAATCGGAATGCGAAAGAAAAACATCGGCTATACAACGCCTGTTTCACATTTCTGAAGGAAATTGTACTCGTTGAGGTGCTGACCATTGTTCATGGGTTCTAGGTTGGTATATTTGGATGGTGTGGGACACATTATGCACTATAAATACGTGCCCTTCAGGCTTACAAACCCTAAAACAATAAAAGTAATTTACCACTCTTATACCATGTAATCATAGATTAGTTATGACAGAAAATACTTGATTATAGTTCTGATATATGTATACAACATGTATAAACAGTAAAGGTTACTGATTGTATTTATGCTCTATGGACCTAAATCTAATGCACATTCTATATTCACCCGTAATAGAAATTGTATACTTCGGAAATTGTTATTAAACGACCATAAACAATCATAGTATTGATCATCTTTCAGTTTTTAGTATTTCTTAAATCACTATAAATTTGTTGATGAAAAGCAATGCATAAGATTTTAAAGTGTAGTAATGTATCAAGTTTGTTTCTCCTCTCTAATCAGCTACCAGATGCAACTCCAGAGCAAATCAAGAAAGCCTATTATAATTGCATGAAATCATGTCATCCTGACTTGAGTGGCGATGATCCAGAGACAACAAACTTTTGCATGTTCGTAAACGAGGTTTATGAGGTGGTGTTTTTTACTTTATTATTATTATTATTATTATCATTATTTATGCCTTGGTAGTGGCTTGTTTTATAAAGCAAATATTGCAGTGTAGGTACTCAGCGACCCAGCTCAACGGATGGTTTATGATGAAATTCACGGATACTCTTTGAGTGCAGTAAACCCTTTTGTTGATAATACCTATCCTAAGGATCATGTATTTGTTGATGAGTTTAGCTGTATAGGTATATTCTGGCATTGCGTTTTACTCACAACCTTAAATTTCGAATCAAAACTAAACTACCATGATGATGAAACTCTAGGGTGCAAAAATTGTGCAAATGTATGCTCAGATGTGTTTATGATAGAAGAGGATTTTGGTAGAGCGAGAGCGTGGAAGCAAGATGGAAGCCCTGACTTGGTTCAACAGGCCATCGAGAGTTGGTTAGTGAATGTTTCAAGCGTTTAGATAGGTAGTAGAATGTTAAGTAATTGATCCTGACTGGCTGTGTTTCAGCCCTGTTGATTGCATCCATTGGACTTCTGCTGCACAATTATCTTTGCTCGAGGATGAAATGCGGAGGGTTGAAAGAGTGAATGTAAGTATCAAGAAACTTGTTAAACTGTTATTAATATCATAATAACAATTGAATCCAATCGAATGGAGGGTTGAAAGAGTGACTGTAAGGGCATGTTTGGCTAACCATTTCAAAATGAATTATTGACTTATTGGTTTTTGAAAAAGCTAATAAGTCAAAAATAATGTTTGGCAAACTCAAAAGCACTTTTTAGCTTTTTGTAAAAGGTCAAAAAGCAATTTCTAAAAGCCAGAAAAAACCTGGCTTTGGGATGGTGCGATTACCATAATACCTTATTTACCTTTATTTTCACCTAAACTTATAGTCACATAACCCATTTTTAGTCATTTGACATATAAAATAAGCAACTTTACCATAAAAGCTAATCCAAACATTTTTTTAAAGACTCCTAAGTTATAAGTCATAAAGCACTTTTGACAAAGAGCACTTTTACACCCAAATAAGCACTCCCAAACATACCCTAAGTATCAAGAAACTTGTTGAAATGTTATTAGTATCATAATAACAATTGAATCGAATCGAATGGAGGGTTGAAAGAGTGAATGTAAGTATCAAGACACCTGTTAAAATGTTATTAGTATCTTAATAACAATTGAATTGAGTCTAATGGAGGGTTGAAAGAGTGGATGTAAGTATCAAGAAACATGTTAAAATGTTATTAGTATCATAATAACAATTGAATTGAATTGGATCAGGTTGGGTTGATGCTTGCAGGAATGGGTTCATCTGCAGATGTTTTCAGAATGGTAACAAAGTTCATTGTTGCTCATGTTTTTTAATATTTTATTTTATTTTATTTTAAAAATAGTGGTCTGTTTTGGCAGGCGAGCAGTCGATGGGAAAAGAGACAAAATAAGCTTTTGGTAAGAAAGGAAAAGTTTTATAGATAAATGATTTTCATAACATCAATGACTTGACTAATACATTATACATACATGTTATGTGTGAAGGAGCAAGCTCGAATAAGAATGATGAAATCTGATGAGAAAGCTTGGTGGAGCAAGCAGCAGACAAGTACAGTTTCAGGTATTTCTATTTTATTTTTATAGGTAATTAATTAATTGAGATGAAAAGCATATATATAATATAATACGGAGTTCGGTGGGGGTGCAGAGGAGCAAGCGAAAGAGAGAGCAACCAGAGCAGCTGCAGCTGCACGGAGATGGAGAGAGTACTCACGGCGAGGTCGTGCTGACAAACCTAAACTTCCTGGCAACTGAACTGAATCAATCTCTTCATCACACATTTATTAATATTATTATACTGTATATATTCTCTAAGCTACATTGTAACTATTAAATAACTGTATATATGTATATATATGAATTTATAATCTTCTTTCTGCCCTTTTAGGCACTGTTGTGTTGAAGTTAGGTGATATTTTGTTTCATTCATTGTCATTTCATCCGACTTTAGACCACTAAATAAAATGTTAAGAAACAATTGGCCAATCATTCTAACCTTTTTATGAGTCAAAACATCAAATTTATGGTATGATTAAGTAGACATGCTTTGATGCTTCTTACTATTGTAGTATTAAAAAATATATATATATATATATATATATATATATATATATATATATATATATATATATATATATATATATATATATATATATATATATAGGAAGGAGATCAATGGAAAACCCATTACTTTTTGGAAAACCTGGAAAACCCTATCCAACCAATCACAAAATTCCATGGATTTTTATTTTTATTTTATAATAAGGGTAAGATTGTAACTTACCATATTCTATTTTTAGTAAAGAATTTTTAATTTAATGATAATAACTAATATCCTATAATCATGGAATTTTTTTTTCCTGTACGTTGTTCCTTTTCCTCTAACCCTAATCCATAACAATCGAACTCCATAATCATCCATCTGCGACCTCCATTTTTTCATCAAGTTCAAACATAATCATCTTTCCCCCACATAGATTTCTTCATCAATCTCGATCAATCATCCGTATTATACTCCTATTTCGATCCATAATCAATTTCATACATTGAAATTTTGATCCCCATCATGTTTTCTTCTTCACATTAGCTGTTATGGAATCTTCGGATATTACCGGAATTCAGCATGAAGGTTTGAATATCAATTCCGTAATTGTTACAATGATGTAACAATTCATCATCATCAGGTCATAGTATATAAGAAAATTTATATGTTACACCGCTGTAACAACAACTACACATGTTATATGTTACACCGCTGTAACAACAATTCATCATCATCAGGTCATCAGGTCACAGTATACAAGAACAACAATTACAAGGGTGTAACAATTTGGTATACGTTGATTGTATGTCAGTGTTCTTACGTTACATTGTATGTAATCAGTAGACTATGTTACATACGTGTAACAAAGTTGTCGATTTTATTGAGTCATGGATGTAACAAAGTAGGTGTAATACATATAATATATTACACATGTGTAAAAGATATATTACACAATTGTAACAAAATTTGTATACATTGATTAGTTTACTATATTACATCTTTTGTTTCTTGTAAAGATGTTACATAGGGGTAACAAATTGGTACATGTTTCATGTTTCTCTTTTCAGTTTAGTATATTATATCTTTATTTTTTGGAAAGGTTACACGAAGTTATTTGTTACAACAATGTAACAATCGTTACGCTGGTAAAAGTAGGTTTCATGTTTCATGTTACATAGGTGTAACAAATTGGTACATGTTTCATGTTGTTTACCAGCGGTTTTTTTTCTTTTTTAAAAATAGGTTTGTTTTTTTTTCTCTAATTTTTTACCTGGAAATTTAAAACTAAATGAGAGAGAGAGAGATAAATATTTTAGGAAATAGGAGATATGAGAGAGAAAATTAATTTAAACATTTATTAATAAAATTTTGGTATGTCTTTAATGCCCTTCATTAAATGACACATTTTACAATCTTGCCCTCGTTTAATCTCAACCATCAATTTTTAAATCAATGGTTAAAAGATGGTTTTCCAAATTTTCCAAAAAGGTGGGGTTTTCCATGGATCCCTACCCTATATATATATATATATATATATATATATATATATATATAGGGAGAGGATCATTTGAGAACCAATTTGATTTGAGAACTAAAAAGAACTAATTTGAGCCACAAGTTTATTTACATGTATCCCCCCTCCCATGAATTATAGTGGTCCCCCCTGAAATGTGTGGTTGAGATTTAGTTCTCAAAAGTTCTCAAAACAAAAAGTTCTCATTTGAACCTAACCCTATATATATATATATATATATATATATATATAGGGTAAGGATCATGTGAAAACAACTTTTATTGCGAAAACACGAAAACAAATATTAAAACCTTTATAACTTTTTCATACGTTAATATTTTTTAAAAAATTTTGCACCAAAATCCTTAAAATTATGTTAACTTTATTTCTGGAAATTTTTTTAAAAAAAAATCAAAAATTTTTTAAAAATTATTATTGCACAAGTGCAATAATTTTTTATTATTATTATTGCACATATGCAATAATATTAAAACCTTTATAACTTTTTCATATGTTAAAATTTTTTATAAAAAATTGCACTATAAATCTTATAATTCTTTTATCTTTAATTCTGGAGAAAATTAAAAAAAATTCTACGTTTTTAAAAAAAATATTATTGCACATGTGCAATAAAAAATTATTATTGCACATGTGCAATAATATTAAAACCTCTATAATTTTTTCATACGTTAATATTTTTGATAAAAAATTATACCATAGATCTTATAATTCTGTTATCTTTAATTGTTGAAAAAATTTTAAAAAAATTAATGTTTTTTTGTTAATATTGCACATGTGTAATATAATTAATACGTATTATTGCACATGTGCAATAATAAAAAAAATCACGAAATTTTATATGTTTAATTTTTTTTCCCAGAATTAAAGATGACATAATTTTAAGACTTTTGGTGCAAATTTTTTAAAAAATTATTAACGTATGAGGAAGTTATAGAGGTTTTAATATTTGTTTTCGTGTTTTCGCAATAACATCTTGTTTTTATTTGATCCTTCCCCTGCATTTGTTTTCGTGTTTTCGCAATAACATCTTGTTTTTATTTGATCCTTCCCCTATATATATATATATATATATATATATATATATATATATATATATATATATAAAAGTTGAGCAATGCTCCAATTTTGACAAATATTGAATGTGAAATCATAAATACGGTTTTCATCAAAGCAAACGTTTGATACTACATGCTTAAGCATGGTGGTTTTATTAAAAGCAAAATACATGTTGATGCATCATCATCATGGTGGTGAATGGTTGATTAAATATCCCAATAAATTTGCTTACATCATTATCAAGCCATCCCAATTCTCTAACCCCTTATTGATCAATATACTCATAACTCACGTATGAGTTGATGGTGATTATTAAATTTGATAATAAAGAAAACCATTCGAATTCTATATTGTTAGTTAATTGTTGATAATGGTGTATGTTAAATGACAATCTTTAGAGTTCTTGCAACTCATGGAAATAAATTGATCTTATTTAATTTTTGTTTCTACAAGGTTCTAGTGAGGTATATAAATCCATCTAGAATTGGTTGTCAACCCCCTTCCTCCGCCACCTCACTCCTCGGACCTCCTACGTCGTGAAAGCTCATTTTTATTATGTGTTCATGCTTATGCTATTTATCTAAATGTTAATTTACCTATGGTTGTATCCGGTGGGAAGAAAATGTACCACCGGAGGCTCTCTCCTTATGCTTGCATCCGGTGGGGAAAAAAATGTACCACAGGAGGCTCACAAAATACCAAGTTCATTTACATATCATTCGAATATTACATTTGTTTGTTACATGTTTAACTCATGATCGTCTTCTTTTTGTTTCTTCTTAACAGTTTCTTTCGCTGCTCCTAGCTGGTCAGTATGGGTTTGACCATCGTGCACTTCAGGTTGTGACGGGTCGATTGGTACGTGTTCGTTTTTGTGAACGGGTCCACTTCATGGATCTTCACTGTTACGGTTACTTCTCTTCGAACCCTTCCCCGGTAACTAGAGTTGTCGCCTGTTTTTTTCCGGCTTGCAATGTAATGCATAGTGCTCGGGCATAACAATCAAGAGAAAGTAACAATGAAAAATTGTTCAAATAAAACGATATTATTCTGGGTACCCGGCTACACCTTTTTCTTTACGTATACAATCAATATGCAACTGAACACAAAAGAAACAAAAAATGCACGCGTATTGTTACCCGACCCATTTCCTGCAGTATATTTGATGATTATGTCATTTGAATTTAACCGTTATGTTATTATCGTATTGTTTCTAGAAGTGGGAAAAATATTAAACGGCTTAATATTAAAAGGTTTGGCCAACAAGTGAAAATGATACGCGGATCATGACTGCCCCGACCCGTTTACTGATTTCACGTTATGATCCGTTTAGAAATTGTATTATAACCCGGTCAGGTGGAAGCTATGACACGTAGATCCTTTCCCGACACGTATCGAACTGTAGGTCCAGAATATCTACTAAGTCACAGTATTGATATCACAAACGAGTGCGGAATCCTCGTAAGTGATTGATTCGATAAAAAGTAGATGAAAGATATTTGATAAACAATAAAGATCAAATCTTGAATGAAACACAAACACTTTCTTGAGCAAATTGAAACTGATCGTAAACACTTAGATTGAGAGAAATCGGAATCAAAAGCTCTCCTACAAGGAGGACCATTGGGGTTTATATAGGCACCCCAATGGGTTTACTATTGGGCCTCTTGAGTCATAAACCCAATAGTAAACTCAAGCCCAACCATAAACTAGCCTACATACAATAACCAAACTAGTCTACTAAACTAATGAAACCCTCTAAGCCCAGCCCAACATATTTAATATTACAAGCCTCATAATCTAGCCTCTACAATCTTCCCCTAGGCTTGTGATATTAAATGTCTTCGATCTTTGAAAATCTTCTTCTTGACTGGCTGGTAAAAACGTTGATGAAGATTCTTTCCGCAGAAATCTTCATTGGGTTTCATAACGGGCACTTGGGACTTCCTCTTGATCAGCATCAGCTTGAACTTCTTGAAATGAACAAGTTAATGAGAGGAGGATTCTCATTGACTTGCTTCTCTTGAAAGAATTGGTTCTTGCTGAATCTTTGGTAACTGTCTTGAATCTTAATAAATTAGAGGGTAAAAAGTTTGAACACCTCTAACTTTGAAGAATTTGATTGTTGAACTTGGATCTTCACGATCTCTGACTGCTCTCTGCATCATTTTCTTCATCAAAGATCGACTTGAAATCTTTAGCTTCCCCTAAACATGTGAACATCTTCTTTGAAGCCCTTTTGAAGCTTTTGAAAACTTGTAAAGACACCAACAACTTCCCCTGAACAGTTGCTTTTCCAGATGGAAGTCTTGTCCGGCTGGTTCTTTAACTTTGAGCAGCAGCAGCATCAGCAGCGTCTTTCTATCATCAACCTGCCTGACACACATTTGAAAAAATATACTCCATCAGACATTTGATGACTGGTATTTGGGATAGAAGGTAATTATCATCTGTTCAGTTGATTCAAATTAACATTATTTTAACCAAAAACCCTAATATAGATTACGGGTTTTCTATAAAACTTCCCATGAACCCAAGACCTCTAAAGACTTCACCTTAGCTGATAACTTCCCCTCAGCTAAGGACTTCCCCTAAGATAATACATATTATCTTCGAGTTCCCTTCAGATACTATGTATTATGGAAGTCTTTTCATTAGATAATAAGTATCATCCTCGAGTTCCCTTCGGATAATACTTATTATCCCCTCTCCTTCCCCTAAAAATTTGTCAAGATCTGACGGAGGAAGTCTTTTCCATTAGATAATAAGTATCATCCTCGAGTTCCCTTCGGATAATACTTATTATCCCATACTTCTTCCCCTAAAAATTTGTCAAGATCTGTCGGGGGCATATTGTCATGCATTAAAACCCATGAAAAACACATTTTGACTTCTCAAATCGACCTGGCCAAGACGAAAACACACAAAAAAAGAACTTAACGACTCACACACGAAAGACATAAACTAAACAAATACTTACCAAACCAAACATGAGAAAGTTTACAAGGGATCAAACCGTATGAATCTGACTGAGGAACCCTTTTCAGCTTCAGTTACTCAACTAGTCTAGGTGATTGTCCACACACCCAAGCGTACACAGCAAAACCTACCCAACCTCAGAGTTTATTGAGGATTCACAAACCCCCAGCTTGAGGAACCATGCAACACCGTTATGACTACCACTTATTTCATTAACCATCAGTTGGTGATCAGGTCGGCCGCTAAGCACGCAAAGAAGACCAACTGAGTGATTATTTATTCTCTTTTCTTTTTCATTTTTTTAATTTCTTTTTCTTTTCTTTTTATTATGTGGTGTAGTCATGACAGCAGAGGCATGGCGTGTGAGAGAGTGAATACTAGGTAATTACCACTCTCAACCCATTTTTGCCGGGACTCAGTCTTTTAAACCATGCAACCTGGGATGGGCAACTAAACATATATATCTTTTAAGTTCACAGCACTTTCATTGGAGGTCATAAGTTTAGGTCGAGCCTACCGAGCATATCACCGTGGAGCTTGCCTTTCACTTCCGCCTTACGCGTGTCGGCCATCTCCAACCCGGACATTCATTTTACTTCCCCTAAACTTCTCAAAAACAAGACACAAACAATTAAAAACTGAAAAGCACACTATTTTTGAGGGGTCAACTTTTTCTTCATCTTTAAGGTTTTTTTTTTTTTTTAATAAAAAATAAAACACACAAACACACTTAAAAGAACAAAACACAAAATTTTGAAGATATCTGGCCAAGCTAACTTTCAAAGTATTGATTTGAAAATTTTAGAAAATTGGGTTTCATGACATGCACACTTTATTGCATTTGAAGTCAAACACATAATCAATCAACAGCTTAATTGAAACTTTAATGAAATAGGTTTGACTCAAAAGACCCTTTGCTGCCTCATTATTCAAACAACCAAATTAAGAACAATACCTTTCATGATGAATTTGACCTTTTACCTCTCAAGGAAACATATCCTCCATAAAAATTGCTTGTCATGACATGAAGATACGTCTCCTAGACTGTGCCTGGAATAATCACTTATCAACAAACAAATTAATAATAAAATAAAAAAAATATTAGTGATAATCATCCTTGACTGTTCCTTCACACAGTGAGAGATTAGTTAGCCATTGGTACCGAGACCATTGTTTTTCTGGGTACACCTGAGGAATCAATAAAGGATACTTGTAAGAACATCCCCTTTGAGAAATCAGGAAGTTGGGATGGAGCTGTCTTGATTTTTGGTTTCCAAATTCCAGGTGATTTAATATTTGTTTTAGTCACTTTTGGAGTTGTGACTTTAGGTATTTCAACCTTCTTCATTTCAGATTCATTTTTCATAACAGTTTTTGTTTTAGTCACCTTTGGAGTTGTGACTTTAGGTATTTCAACCTTCTTCATTTTAGAATCATTTTTCAAAACAGTTTTAGTTACCTTAAGAGGGGTAACTATCGGTTTTTCAGACTTTGGTTGTTTTGAAAACGGTTTCTTCACCTGTTTTTGGAAATTTTTGTAACTTGGAAAGCTGTTGTTTTGATTTAAAGATTTTATTTCAGCTTTGGCAGCGCCCCAATGTTGATCAGAGGGTTTAACCTTAGGAGTAACATTCTTCCTTACCTTAGGTGTTTGCATCATCATCGGCTTAGACTTTACAGACTCCTAAGATGAAACCCTTTGACTTCTCGGATAATAGGGTTCATAGGGGCGATAAAGACAGTTTCTAGCAATATGACCAGCATTGCCACAATTAAAGCAAGTCTGCTTCTTTAGATAGAAGTCAGACGTGTACCCATTTGTCTTTGGTGGCTGATATGGAGCTGGTTTGCCTTGTGTCTGCTTCTTTGCTTTGTCGGCCACTCCAGATCTGACTTTCTGCTGGGTCATCGAAGCCTGTGTTGAACCTGTCTTTGTGCTTCCTTGATTCTTTGACGTTGAAGCACCATTCTTGCAATTACAACGGCAAATGCATGATCCAACTGAAGAAATGGGAGACACAACTACTCCCTTGACTTTTTCATTCTTCACTCCAGCCGTTGGTTTCATACTCGGATGCTTGATGGTGATCTTTGGCCTCTCAACTTCAGCTTTACTTATTACTCCATTAGTTATACCCTTGAACTTGAAGGAGAAGGATGGTAAGTCATATCCAACATCTGGTTCTTGGTCAAACATTGATCCAGATGTCATAAAGATCTTCCCCTCAGGCCGTGACGTCAAGATCACCTTTTCCCGTTTCACTTCATCAACAACCTTGAAGTATGGAGTCTCAATTTTAGGATACTGTTTCAGCTTTATCTCAGACACAGGAGCTTTGACCTCATTCTTAGTCACATCATTAACTCCACTTTTACTTGTACCAGCATCATCATGCTTGGAGCTATGACATCTGTTATACTCCTGGCACTCAGCATCATCTCTTGATACGTTCTCTATTCTCCCTTCACCTTATGTCATGTTTGCCTCGTTATCTATTTCCTCTTGAGTCAATGGTGTAGTTCCAATCAAGACACTATCAATAGGAGGAGCAACTTCTTTATAACCAGATTTGGTTCGTTCAACTTGATCCTCACTAAGAAGTATTCCTATAATGTCTCTGGGAACTGGTGGAGGAATGATGTTGTTCATTGCCAAAGATTTATCAGTTTTCTCTGACCCAAACCCAGATGTGTCTTTCCCAACTTGGCCGGTCACAACAGCACGTGACAATTCCTTCCCTGCATCGAGCATTCGCTGATTTCTTTCCTGATTGCAATCATACTTGACCTGCAGCTCATCATATTTTTGCTGTAGTTCAGTTAATTTTAGTGTCAGCTCAGATATCTCAATGCTAGCCCGATCATATAAAATATTCTTCTCCGTTGCTAGCTTTCGATATTTCTCAATGTCTAGTTTTTGAGCTTTTACCTTCTCCTCATTATTTTGCCATCTACCCCTGAATGAACTCCTTTCGCATTTTATCTCAAACAGTTCTATCTGATCATTTTTACAAATTTGCCTAAGTCCAGGAATTAAACGAGCACAAGTAGGATTGGGGCATATCTCAGTTTTGTCAACTTCATCTGCGAAAGCATCTTTGTCCTCAACTATATTCTTTTCTTCAACCACTGAACTCATTTTCTTTCTTTAGATATGCAGCCTTTGAAAATTTTGAAAACTCGGCAAAAACGGCAAAAACACTATTCAAAGAATAGTGTCAAAAACTTAAAACTGAAAAACGGAGGCCTTCGGAGTGGAATTTGGGGGTCCAAACGAGCTCCTTGTACGTTAGTCGGGGGTAATTCTGGGGCTTGTTGTCACGAACGTCGTGTTAAAATTTGAGCTTCTAACTCCAAACGAGTCAAAAGTTACGTCCGTTTCAGTGAAAGTGTGAAATAGGGACTTTTTGCCGCAAATCCTGTTCCCGATCGTAAACCCTGTTTACGATCGTAATCACCTGTGGATCGTAAACTCTTGATTCCGATAAAACCCAGTCGTAAACTCGATTCCGATAAAACCCAGTCGTAAACACGATTCCGATAGGTTAAAATCGTAAACGCCGATTACGATACGCGTTTCTGTTGATACATGGTCCTTGATCGTCATGTGAAGTATCGAATACAAGACGGATTCACACAAGGATGCTGAGGTCCGAACTCTGGCCGAACCTGGAGTTCGGACATGGCCGAACGTGTGGCCGAACTTGAGGTTCGGCCGGTCGTATATCAACCCTATAAATATGTGTTTCATGTATTGTATTCAGTAACGATAACAGTTTATGCTTCAGCGTCATATATTCTCTGTGTACTCTGTGGTCTCTGTGGTTAATACAAAGCTCATTTGTATTTAGTCTTTGTGTTTCATCTCGTATTTCTTTGATTTCGTTACGACTAAGTATAAGATCCATACGCTCACGCACTTTCAAGTGGTATCAGAGCATTAGGTTTGCTCTACTAGTCGGAAATCAGTATTTTTCGGAGTTTTGGGTTCAAATTCACGTTTTTACGAAAATATCAATTATTTTTGAGTTTGTTTGATTGTTTTGAGTGTGCTTTTCATTCAAAATTCATTCCTGAGTTGTTTCTATCATGTTTGCTTGAATTCCTGTCGAAAATTCCAGTCAAAAACGTTGAAAATCGAGAAAATGGCGTCGAGTGAATTCTGTCCTGTTTGAGGTTCGGACAAGTTCGGCATAACCGCTCCGAACTTGAAGTTCGGACGGAGTTCGGTCTCTATATTGATTCGGTGAGAGTTCGGTGAGGGATCGGTCAGTGTTCGGACTAAGTTCGGTGATAGTTCGGAGTTGTTTGATTTTTGTTCGTCCGAAGGTCAGGTTCGGAGAGAGTTCGGCGTTGTTAAGTTCGGACTAAGTTCGGAGGCAGCTCGGAGGACGTTCGGACGAGGTTCGGAGTGAACAGTAACCAGTTTTACGAAAATGTCCGATTTTCAAGTGTTTGCGGCTATTCAAAATTCAGTTCAGGCAACGATGCAAACTATGATTAACTATGATAATAAAATTGGAACAAGTCAGAAAGTTCCCAAATTACTTAAATTGGAAGATTATCATAGTTGGGTGACATGATTTGAAGCGTTTGTTTCCGCAAATGATATCGATATGTGGTTATCATATTCTGAACCATATACATATCCTATAGGTGAGAACGGGGAACCAATTCTTCAAAGGAAGCTTTCCAGTGAACAAAAGAAAGCATATCAAGCTGAGAAAAAGGCTTATGGCACTTTAACAATGGCATTGCCTACTGATTTAGTTCATCAATTTTCAAGCAATTATACCTCAAAGAGTTTGTGGGATGCTCTAGAAAAGAGATGTGAAGGAAATGACCAGTACAAGAAAAGTCGACAAAAAGTGTTGAAGAAGGAATTTGATAGTTTCAAGCATTATCAAAATGAATCGATTCCAAATCTAATTGCAAGATTTGCACATTTAATGAGTGAAATGAAGTTGGTGAATCTTACAAAAGATGAAGCAGATAAGAAAGAAAAGATCATGGAAGCTCTACCAGAGAAGTGGGAAAATTATGTGATGATGATTACTAATGATAAGGATTATCCAAGGTTGTCGTTTAATGATTTGATTCAAAGAATTCAAGCAAGGGATATGGAGTTAAAAGTAAACAAGTCACTTCCTGAGCAAATTCAGAATCCTGCGGTGTATTATGGCAACAATGATTCAACCTTGAATGCCGGGAAATCTAATATTTTTAGTTCTGCACCTCCTACAGCTTTTTGGCAGGTAAATCTGACACTCCAAGTTATTCATCTGCTGGTTGTAATGTGTCAATCCTAGTTCTTCGACTCAAAGTGCATTGTCTGTTCAAACTGTCGATAATTATAATGCGTTGATATCTGCATTAGTATCTTCATTCTTTGGTGTTATCACTGGTTCTGTGAGTAATGCTGAGTTAGCAAATGAAGATTACGATCAGATTGATTATGATCATTTGGAGGAAATGGATCTGAATTGGCAATATGCTATGTTGGTTCGTAGAACGAAGAAGTTTTTCAACTTAACTTGTAAGAAGAGACTAAATCAGGAAGGAAAGATTGGATTGGACAAATCTAAGGTGAAATGTTATAAGTGTTCCGTTTATGGTCACTTTGCTCGAGAATGTCCAAGTTCTGCAGAAAGTAAATTGAATTCTGGTCAGCATGCACATTTAGTTTTTCATCCTTCAGATAAAGCTGAAAAGGTCGATCAGAAAGCTGCTACTCTTGCTCATGATTGGACCAATACATTTATGCATCCAGATGGATTTGCCTGGAATGCAGATTCAGATATTAAAAAGAATCATACTCCAATCTCAATTGCTTTAACCGTTCAACATGCTGATGATGAAAGCTTTTTAACAGAATCTGATACTTCTTCAAGTATATCTTTGGTTAAAGAAGAATTACCTAAGTCTTCTGCGAATACAAAAGATGATGAATTTAAATGCTATAATTGTGAGAAGTTGCTCAAGAAAATTGCAAGTTTTGAACAAGATTGTCAATTATCAACTGAAGAAATTGTGGTTCTCAAGAAAGAGGTGGAAGATTTTCAAAAGAAATATTATGATTTGGTTCATATTCGTGAAGATGTGTTGAAGGAAAAGGCTCAATTGGCTGAAGAGTGTGAAAAAGCCAAAGCTGAAGCGTTAGACGCAACTTAAGATTTTGAGAATCTGTTTGAGAAGAGTTATCCGGTTCAGCAAAAATATGAAGAGGCTACTGCTCTTATAGCAAAAACTACTGTTACCTTTGAGAAGCTTCAAAACAAGATCTCTATGCTGCAAGATGAAAATGTTCTTTACAGAGACAAGAATGAAGTGTTAACAAAAGATGTTGAGATCTACAAGCAAAAGAGAGAAAATGTGCTTGAAGAATTATATGCTGAATGTGAGATCTGGAAGTTATAAACTTACGAATATGATGATCTCAGTGCAAAATTCATCAAGTCACAACAAGAGGTGTTTGAAGGTCAACAGAAGATTAATGATTTAAAATTGGAGATTTTGGAGTTGAAACGGAAAGTGAAGAACTGCAATTTGTCACCGACATTGCTTAACTTCTTATACAAGCAGGATCAGAGTTCAGAAAACTCTACGGAAGGAAATGTTCACTCGGTACCTCAACCAGTGGATTTAATTGAAGTTACTGCTGCTCAGATTGATCCAAAAGATGACTTGCATGACTATTCCAAATTTGCCACTCCACCCAAGAAGAACAAGTCTAAATCTAAGAAGAAGGAGACGTCATTGGGTGAAGCTCCAAAATTTGTTTCAACATCTATTTTGTTAGAAAATGAAAAGGTTTTTGATAAGGTTGCTTCACGTTCTTCATCTGCAACCGAAGAAGAAAAAGTTTTGATTGAAAAGAACAAGCTGAAGGATATTAAAGCCAAATTTACTAGTGAAGCTAAGTCAAGAATTGCTTCCGGTTCTTCGTCAAATTCTTCAAAGTCTCAAGGATCTAAACACAAAGGTTTAGGTTACAAAGTGTTGGAGGAACCAGTTCAAGAAAAGAAATCACTGAAGGCTGAGAAGGTTCATAAAGCAAAAGTTACAAAGAAATCACCATCTCAGAAAGAATTTTCTTATCACTACTAGAAAAAAGGCCTTTAATGACGCGCGAATTATGACACACACTATTTTATGACGTGCAAATGTGAGGGTCATAAAAAAACTGTCATAAATTATAAAATATAAAGAATAGATGACGTGTATTTTTGTCTGTCGTAAAATAACTGTCATAAAAAAAAACACGGATGACAGTTTTAAATTACGCGTCATCTTTTTCTGTCACTTTATATTTTACATTTGCCCGCCTCCACCAAAATTCTATCCCGCCCAAAATTGTTTCATCTCCACAAATCAGCGAATTATTTTTCATTTCTATCTTCACACTCAAGTCTCGCTCCACACACTTCCCACCGATATTAGCCCTAATCGTCTAATCGTCAAAATCTCTGCTCCGCCACTACCCTAATCGTCTTCTTCTCAAAATCTCTGTACGAATCAACATCAGAAATCGATTGATGAAATTTATATCGCAAGAGCAGGTATTCATTCTTTCTCCATCAGAAATTAGGGCACCGAAGAGGGTTCCTCCGCTCCCTCCTCCGTCTGGCTTTAAGCCCATTCCTTCTCCGCCGCTCGAATTGGTTCAGCCGCTATTATCTTCGGACCTGGTGATTCAACATCTAAATCGGTGGTTAATGTTGCGATTGGGATCTGGTAACACTCGTCTGGCTTCCAAAAGGCGTAATGAGATCGCTGCTGTTGAGATTGAGGGTGGCTTAAAGCATAAACGTGCTTCTACTGCTATTCCGAATCCGAGATCTTCTGGTATGATGTATTCTCTTAAAAACTAGTCCTAATTTAGAGATTAGTACCAGTAAGGGACCTGCTTTGATTTCTCTTAGGATGAAGATGATTATTGAAAGGACTTGCAAGAAATTGGTCAAGAAACTATCGATTCTTCATCTCATTGCCATAGGTTATTTTAATATTTTATCAAACTTTAACTTCTGAATTGTTCTTCTTTCTTGGTTAGAATAGCATTGCACAGCTTAGTTGAAGAAACTAGACTATATCATTTATATGTAAGGCTGGGAATAAGCATGTGTTGGAAATTTAGGGTTTCAATGTTAAGTGATGATTAATTTAGGGAACATGAAATTGATTAGGTGTTGTTCAACAATTGGAGCTGGGGTTTACATTCTTGTGGGCACAGTAGCTCGAGAGCATTCTGGTCCTGCTCTAGCCTTTTCTTTCCTAATAGCTGTAATAGCAGTTGTTCTCTCTGCCTTTTGTTATGCTGAGCTGGCAAGTCGTTGCCCTTTGGCTGGGAGCGTGTATCATTATTCTTACATATGTGTCGGCGAAGGGTATGTTCTTTACTCTAACTGTTCATAAATCTTAATTGTTACGGTATCAGTTATCACTTTAAGTTGGTACTCAGGAGCTTATTAGTTCCAAACTTCCAATGCTTAATCATATTGTTAAACTGTTGGATGCTGATATTATTATTACTTTTTGTAATTCTTTAGTCTTGCTTGGATAATTGGTTGGACTTTGATTTAGTAATATACGATTGGTGGATCTGCAGTCGCTCGTGGCGTTTCTCCTAATTTGGTGCATGCATTTTACATTAATACAAAACTCTTGAATATACGAAGGGCATTTTACATAGTTACATTTGCAATTTGCAAAATTGAAAACTCATAAAGTTACCAACTTGATAACTTTTTTAGTACTTACTTTGTGGGTTGGACCTTTTGTAGTCCTTTGATCGTGGATTAAATTACTTAACTGGTGAAGTCGATTCAAGAACTTCGTTCAAAAAAAGAAGGCATTGTAGCAGCTAGCATTGGTGGCCCCAGTGGATCTGGTAAAACAAGGTAATTGTGATGCACTGATACACCTAAATTTGCAAAGCACCTGATTTTTGTTCATTACTAAAATCCACTGATCAATGTAATTGGAAATTTGGAATGCACATAATTATGCACTTTGAATGATGATTGATGATTGATGTGTACAGTTTGACAGAGAAGGTAGCGTCAGTGATTGGTTGCAGTGTTATTTCAATGGAAAACTATGGCACTGGATCTGATGAAGGGAATGACTTGAATTCAATTGATTTTGATCTTCTAGTTCAGAATCTTCAGGTTTCTTGAAAAGATCATCTACAACTTCAGGTTGGTGGGGTTCATTTTAGTCTACTTTCTAAAGTTCAATATGATATCGGAGACTGCTCATTGGACAATTTAATTGATAGCATATTTCCGTTATTTAGGAAGCATATCGAGCCAGATCTTCATCATGCACAGGTAAGACATTTAAGGTTCCAACTTCATTCTATATCCTCTATTTTCCTGATAATTTTCTTTTTGCAGATTAGAATTAACAACAGTTTTGTTGCATCATTTAGAGATTAAAGTCAAAACTTAAATGTAAAACTGAGGTATGCTTTCTTCTCCATCATTTATTTTGTTGATTTTATTAGTTGATCTTGCTTTGTTACATAAAGTGAACCTGACTTGATTTTATAAATGTCGCCTTTTTCAAAGCATTGTAAGAGTGAAAATAGGTACTCAAAGCATTTTTCTGGTGGGTGCAGAAAAAAACACAATACATATCAGTGTGATGATCTTGAATATCGGTTAAAATATTCTGGATTATCAAGTAACATAACAATATTGAGATCCCTTCAGTTGTAGGTATGGAATGAGTCTTATAAATGTTTTACAAATTTGCTTGTTGTTAACTATATTAATGTATTTTCATTGTAGGAGAAGCTTATCCATCATTTGGAGATGAAATGCAGGCCAACTTATCTAACATGGAATGTAAGGTCCCCTACTCAATTATCCTTTTCTGCTCGTGAAATAGGAGATGGGACATTTTTAAAGGCGATCGAGGATTATGAACCTGTTAGCAAAAGGCTTCTTAAGTGAGTAACAGATATTCTGTTTTTTGTTAGAATTCAGAATTTTTCTAAATTTTTCCAACAGTAGGCTCCAATCTTGGATGCAGTTTGCTTAATACTTGAAAATCTGCGTGCGTTCCTAGTACACAACTATATAAATAGAAGTGACAACTTCAACCCATTTTCTATGGGCTGTATGTACCTACAAGTTCAAGTTATTAAATATGTTTTGTTATTATAGCATATTTCCACAATGAATTGAAACCAAACTCTTTATTATCCAGGTTATATCATGGTGATCCAGTACTAAATCTTTTGACACCTTGGGAAAGACCACCTCTGAAGAACATCTTTTGTATATATGAAGTAGATTCAAGAACAGAGGTACTAATAAATATGCTAAATCTCAACTCATATTCACTAAACCACAAAATACATATCACCAGATCCTTATATACTTTTTTTAAATTGGTTGGTTACTACTTTGCACCAAGTGGAAAGCCTTATCCTGACAACTGGATTATGACTAATGTTGTTTATGAGTTTGAAGGATCTTTATGTACCAGGTAACACTCTTTTACCATCATGTTTTTTTTTAAGTTGTAGGATTAACTGGTAAATTACAAGTGCAGGATGGAAAGAGACAGTGTCAAGGGAGCATGTGGAGTTCAATCAACAGGAGCAGCTGCATCAGTAGTGCAAATTGATGTCCAAGATTATCATCCAAAATCACCACCAGTACAATGTATAATGAATTGTTACTTAGAATATAGTTGTATATACTGACTTGTTTTGTTGTATATATGAAATGTATTTTTTTTGTAAGTGTAATTTATTTTCTATTATAAAGTTAATTGTCATTTAAGGTAGGAATTAGTGATTCTAAAAAAAATATTATTATTTTTTTATTTTAAAAAAAAACCATGACACGCATTTTTGCGTGTCATCTCCCTTTATGACAGGGGCTTTCTTGACACATACATTTATGACGCGCAATGCGCGTCATAAATGCGCGTCATAAGACGATGACGCGTTTTTGCGCGTCGTAAAAATTTATGACGGTGGATACAATGACAGGCTTTTGCGCGTCATCTAATGGCTTTTATGACGCGCATTGCGCGTCATTAAAGCCTTTTTTTGTAGTAGTGTATTATTCTGGAGGATCTTCATCTTCAAGGAGTCCATCTCCTAGGTATGATTCTTCTGATGGTTTCTTTGATAATTTTCATTCTGAACATTCATCTGATTCTCAAAAATCAAAATCATTTTCAAACAATTTTAGAGAAAGACTTTGTTATGTATGTCGTCAACCAAGACATCTAGCTACTGAGTGTCCGACGACTGCATATATCCACAAAACTGCAAAATATGTGGATAACAAAGGTCAAATTTTTGATGAACCATGGTCCCCAACGATTAAGTCAACTCGTAAATCGTCTTGGTCTAAATCAAGTACATCGGTTGAATCTAATTCGGGTTCTGATAAAAAATTACAACTTTTACAAATCTGGAAACCAAAAGTTGTTTCCAAGGCTAACAATGACTTTGTGGAAGACACCGGGCGACCCGACGCTGTTGATTCGGGTCGATCCCAACGCAACTAATGTTTTATTTGGTGTCTAGCAGGTGTTTCAGGAAGACCTTCGGTGATTGGAAAATTGCTAATTGTGAAATATCTGTTTTAATTAAGTTGGATTTCAAAATCAATTTTGTTTTTCAAAAGGCTAAACTGCTTGTGTTTGTGTTGGTTGATCAATTTTTCTTGTTTTTTCACTTCGTCTCATTCTGAGGGGGAGTTTTGTTTTTCAAATCGTAAAAATGAAAATCTATAAATAGAGTTGTCATTTTTAAGGGGAGAAATTTGAAAAAGACAAAAACATTGAAAAATGAGAAATTGTATCCGACATGATTGGGAAATGATGGTACATTGGCTGACAGTGTCTGACTCATGGATAAAGTAAATGAAAAGGCCATAAGACCATTTGATCGATGTGCAAGGTAGGCTCGGCAAATCAGAAAGTATACAAATGTGATATACACTAAATCTGATGCTTGACCTAGTGGACAACATCTTGATGCATATCTCATGATCTATCAAGAAAAAGATATGTGAAAAATAAAAATGAGAAGTCACTGTGTATACATGTGTTCATTTTGCAAAGATTTAAACTTGTTTGATTTTCTTTATTTTGTCAAACGATCGGACTTTCTCTGCGTGTCGAAAGACCGACCCGATCGTTGTTCGTTTGACGTTCTGCTTTATTTTCTTTGGTGTTTCGTATAACTCATCGGACTTTCTCTCCGTGTACGGGAGTACCGACCTGATTGTTGTTGAGTTATACAACTTCAACTTGTTTTATTTTCTTATTTTGTTAAATCCGAGGCTTTATCTGCGTATCAAAAGATCGACCTTAAGGTAGACGATTTAACGTTCTTATTTCTTTTTGCATGGAACACAGTTGACTATATCATGGTTACAATCATTGTGTGATTAAAATCATAAATGAGATCACAAAATGTGATAAGCAAAAGCATATCTGAGTATGTCTGATATTGTGGGGTACACTGGTCAATGCAAATTTAATCAATATCTTAACATATCCAGATGTTATGAGTATGATTGTGCCACAGTTTAAAATTGGACAAACTATATCTGTAATCGACATGGCTTATGTGCTTCAATAATTGAAATTGAAATGTAGTGCAGCATGTTATGACCAATATGATCCCAAGTTGTGATCTTTCTCACAAAAGACAAAAATAGTGTCTGATTCTGTAATGCCTTTACATTTCTAATCAGAAAATATCAAAAAGATTTTGGGTGCGTTTTGATATAAAGTTTCTAAAAGCCAAAAAGATTTTGTTTCTTATTTGTTTTCGATTGATCAACACGAATTACAAAATCACGTTTTCAAAATCAATATATCTTGGAGTCTCGAAGAGACATTTTGCACCAAGATTATTTATGTTGGCAGGTTTCTAAGTGGGAAGAGAACATCACAACTTCAAGTCTTCTGAAGTTTGTTGATAAAGAGATTACACACGATGCAATATCAAGTATTCAAGATTGAACTCATCGTCAACATCGAGGAAGATTTTGATTGAAGATACAAGATACAAGATTGAATGGAGAAGATGATACTGCACATGCCGAGGGGGAGTTTGTTGATACATGGTCCTTGATCGTCATGTGCAGTATCGAATACAAGACGGATTCACACAAGGATGCTGAGGTCCAAACTCTGGCCGAACCTGGAGTTCGGACATGGCCGAACGTGTGGCCGAACTTGAGGTTCGGCCGGTCGTATATCAGCCCTATAAATATGTGTTTCATGTATTGTATTTAGTAACGATAACAGTTTATGCTTCAGCGTCATATATTCTCTGTGTACTCTGTGGTCTCTGTGGTTAATACAAAGATCATTTGTATTTAGTCTTTCTGTTTCATCTCGTTTTTCTTTGATTTCGTTACGACTAAGTAGAAGATCCATACGCTCACGCACTTTCAGTTTCCGGTAGAGAAAAGTCGTAAACACCTGATTTCGATCAAGTACAATCGTAAACTCCAACTTTCGGGTCGTAAACTCGTAAAAATCGAAGCTTGAATGAAACACAAACACTTTCTTGAGAAAGAGATTTGATAAACAATAAAGATTTGAGAAAAAGTAGATGAAAGATCAATAAAGATCAAATCTTGAATGAAACACAAACACTTTCTTGAGCAAATTGAAACTGATCGTAAACACTTAGATTGAGAGAAATCGGAATCAAAAAGCTCTCCTACAAGGAGGACCATTGGGGTTTATATAGGCACCCCAATGGGTTTACTATTGGGCCTCTTGAGTCATAAACCCAATAGTAAACTCAAGCCCAACCATAAACTAGCCTACATACAATAACCAAACTAGTCTACTAAACTAATGAAACCCTCTAAGCCCAGCCCAACATATTTAATATTACAAGCCTCATAATCTAGCCTCTACACGAACAAAATATTTCATGCTTATGTCATTTAAATTTAAACACGATTGCAAGTTGATTAGCCTACATATTTGACATCCAACAATACATGTAACATATCATACTATTGCTATCCGTCTTATGAAATGATATTCTTAATTTGGTGTTTACCTACATTATCAAGTTGGTCATATTATAATTTAACTAGAAAACATCAGCTTATGTATTTGAATTGATGTTGTAAATGAAGTTATTTAAAAATATATACTTGGATAAACTACAATTGAATTTTTGAGAATTGTTTGAATCACCGTTTTAAACAGCCATGTTTAATGAATAACTCGGTTGTTGCACCGTTTTACCCATAACCCGGTCCGGTACCCTTCGACATAACCCGGTTTGACGGACTGTGCTTATGCACCAACTTTTTAATAACCCTACATTGTTAATCTCATCCAATGACACGTGTTTTCTGGATTTTGGCCGATCTACATGGTTTAATTGGATTATGTTTTGTGATGGAAGTATTGACGTTTGTAAAAACCCTAAACTGCTATACGTTCAAATCGATTCGCGTTTTCTGATTTCTAAAATTGGATTGTTTTGGGTTATTGGGGTTAAGTAGTTTGCCTCCATGGTTATTTGAAGGAACACGTTGGGATAATAAAACAAGAAAGGCTATACGATTATTAGAAACGTGGTTGCTGATTCGTATAATCAGACTCTGTGTAGTGTGGATGGTATGTTTACCTTTTCGATTTCAGCTTCTTCGAAGAGAGTCTGGTGGATCCTTTGTGTTTTCCTGATTACTAGGGTTTGCCTTGCCATCGATGTGTGTCTGCATTTCTGTGCAACATGTTTGGATCCGGATGAGCGTTACTGTGGGTTTAAATCTCACCGTTTGCTGTTTGTAAACCTTTACTAATTATTAAATAACATATTTATCCTACTAATTTGACCCCTCTGTCTTTTTGACCGAACCTTTTGTTACGCCACCTCTAGAGTAGTAATGTGGGGCTATTTACCTCTGAATAGGAATTTGTCATAAGTTTCTACCATTATTAATGTCAGATTTTCCTTACAAGATGCAGCTACTATTCAATTTGTATTTGTAGTGTCTAAATGGTTTCAATCCATTGGAGCTTACTTCACCTAACTTGGTTTTTTTGTGCTTAGTCTACTTAAGCTTATTTCATTGAAATACGTTTCGCTTTTTTGTATTACTCATTATTAATGGTATACCTAATATGAGTGGTTTGGAACACCCAGTCAATGGAAAACAGGGTCAAAGACTTCTTTGCTGCTTCACAAGCCGAGTTCATCACGAAGATTAAGGTGTTGATGCAGGTGATGCAGAGGAATCTGGAGGAGAATGAGAGAATCCTGACGACTCTACTTGCCCAGCCACCGTCACCGTTCCGGTATGCTGCTGGTTTCCTCCTCAGTGAGGAAATCCACATTGCTGAAACAAGGCTGGCCAGGTTGCATTTCCTGCTGACTGAGACGCAGGCAAGGCGGCGTGAGGTGGCAAGGCGTGGAGCGTGGATGTTCCAGGCAAACAGGTAGATGTTTGTTTGCCTGTTTTTTTGTAGATATGGTTGTTGGGGAAACATTGCTGATCATGTCAGCTTTTTTGGTTATGTAAACAAAATGTTTTGTCTGATGTTACTTTAACCTGGTCTTTATCGTGCTGGTGCTACTAACTATATGAATGAAATGTCCCCATGTTAATATCTTTCTGTTTATTGTTGCCGGGTCTACCTAATCTCATATTTCTATGTTCTTTTCATTCAAGTCGTCACCTTAGCGAAAGCACCAAGTAAGCAAACTACCTTAGTGAAATAGGAAAGCGGATGAAAAGAAAGCCATTTTTCGATGGTGATTCAAGGTGAAGTAAATCCCAATTTATGGGTTTTGAACTCAATGTATTAGCATGTATATTTTGATGAACTAAGATGTGTTAATAAGCATGACACTTATTTGGATAGTATGTATGTATTTCAAAAGATGGTCAACATGACACTTTCAAATACGTGTCGTACAAATAGGTTTGCAAACCTTCATACAAAATTTTTTAATAGTCGAACTTTTAGCATGTTAATACAACAGTTACTTTCCAAATCTAAGGTAGGAAATATAACTGAATATTTTTTAGTAGTCAAACTTTTAGCATATTTAATACAACAATTACTTTCCAAATCTAAGGTAGGAAATATAACTGAATAAAATCCGTTCATTACAGTTTTCACAAAAAAAATAATAATAAAATAGTGACTTTCAACCTATAACATGCTATTTGTTAACATAGACACTAAACATAAAAGAATATACAATAATGAATTTTAATGCTACAAACCATATATTATGGAAAAGAATAGGAACTATGCAGTTCTCAATGTATTAGCATGTATATTTTGATGAACTAAGATGTGTTAATAAGCATGACACTTATTTGGACAATATGTATATGTTTCAAAAGATGGTCAACATGACACTTTAAAATACGTGTCGTACAAATAGGTTTGCATACCTTCATACAAAATTTTTTAATATTCAAACTTTTAGCATATTTAATACAACAATTACTTTCCAAATCTAATAAAGGAAAAATAACTGAATATTTTTTAATAGTCAAACTTTTAACATATTTAATACAACAATTACTTTTCAAATCTAAGGTAGGAAGTATAAATGAATAAAATCCGTTCATTATAGTTTTCACAAAAAAAAATATGGAATAGTGACTTTCAACCTATAACATGCTATTTGTTAACATAGACACTAAACATAAAAGAATATACAATAATGAATCTTTATGCTACAAACCATATATTATGGTTTTTTAGTAAAAATACATGTGACTAACTTTATGATATGTTTGACATCTAAGAAATGTCTCTTACTAAATTAACAAATCAGTCTTCAAACTTTATGCCTACATGCTCATAAAACACTAATTATATGGTATAGGCCAGCCCATCTAGGGTTCTATTTTCTGAAACTTCAACCCGCCATACAAAATGGGCTTCAATCCAGTTGCTTACACAAAATAAGGACATCAAAAGACGGTTTGGAGGATACTGAACATACAACTCATTTAACACACCATTATTTAAACTCCGAACTCACTGTAGACGTAGATAATTAATAAGTATTCCAACAAAAAATTGTAACACAAACTATATAATATACCAGTTGTTTTTTAGGAATTATCTATCCATAGTCAATGCAATGATACCCACAAATTGTATGAGGCAGTCCAGCCCACTTACCTTTTTACTCTTCCACGCAGCCAACCCATTACCCATATACATATTGGGCTTTGGGCCTCTTGCTTAACAAGTAACAAAGACAGCCAACGGTTAGAAGGCAACTGAATCGACAAGCGCCCATTTAAATCCATATTCATGTCTCCTCTTTACAAAACCGCCAGAAATCCAGGTGTCCCCTCCATCTCGCTGGCGAAAGGTAACCTTCCGTTCTGACTTCTTTCATGCTCTGAAATTAGCGTTTACCCGATAACTAATAGTGTTCGCCTTCTTCATGCAGACAACCCTTGCAGTCGTACGGAGACCAATGAAGAGCGTTCATCTCCCCGGTAAAAGGTACCGAACCAAGATTCTGTATTTCGTTTTATCGCAGTTGTTTTGGCATACACAGAAGTTTACATATCAACAATCCCAATCTTACAAAACACATACATGAAAGTGTCGATTTTTGAAACATACGCCTTTATGTTTTATTTAATAAAACACGTACATTGAAACATCAAGGCCGCCAAATACTGATTATCACTTACATTGCATTGTTGATCTGTTGCATGTGTAGATTCTACTGATATGCCAATTTTGGATAAAAAAGTGTCGTATACATTTGAAACATTGATTGTGTACTATCTATAAAATTAGTGCTTCCAGATAACATCGTCTTATTTCGTAAAACATGATATGTATCCGATCACTT
Source organism: Deinandra increscens subsp. villosa (assembly GCA_039602395.1). NCBI lineage: Eukaryota > Viridiplantae > Streptophyta > Magnoliopsida > Asterales > Asteraceae > Deinandra > Deinandra increscens. The sequence continues at coordinate 77,123,975 of JBCNJP010000023.1, read as the reverse complement.
CCTTGATAAATAAAACTGCCCGAATGACACTCAATTCTAAAGCCACCAGAAAATTGTAAAACTTAAATGAACACAACCCCAATTAATCTACGTAGACATGTGTAATCGTGGACACTACATATGTTTTTGGGTCACATACTCATTCTGCTATATATATAAAGTTCTAATTTGTATACAATGGGATCTTATTTGTCTTTTAAGTTAGTGTCTATTAACAAATATTTGTGTCTTGCTGCATCTGCTTTCATTATTACGGGGGAAAACAATTGGGTGTTTGTTGGTTAAAAACAATTATAAAACCTACTTCATGAGTCACCTTTCTGTTAACAATTGCAAGAGCATGAGCATGAGCATGATAACAATAATAATAGGGTCTGGCTGAAAAAGGATTAGTGAATGTATGCATCAGGTGGTACTCAAAATTGATATTAGAAAAAAACCTAATTACAGTTTATAACAATTATCTACATTCACTTTAAGGAATCCTAATAGAAATAAACACACATTGATTACTCATGAATCACAGATTCTACCTACACGGTTACACATGTATCTATGCTTTCTAATGTTGTTTTATTATTTTATGCATGTTGTTTGTACTTAGGAAATGGAAGACTATGTGCGTAACTTCTTCATCGCCAGCCACAATGAGACAAATGTTGAACTGTCTGCCGTGATAATGGTGGTGGAAAGGTTGATGGCAGAAAACAGGCAAGCACTGTACGCTGTTCTTAGCCTTGATCCCTCTCCCTTCCGGTATGTTGCTGCCTCAATGGTAAATGATGCGATTGCTACCAAACAGGCACTACTACGGAGGCTACGGTCCATGCGCAGGGATGCCGAGTCAGCAGCACGTGATATCGACTACCGGATGGAGTCCAGTTTCACATCAAACATATAACCGTTAAGTGTGGTGTTATTTAGTTTATATGATGTTTGGTGAATGCGGGTTCGGCACCCCATCAAACTTTATGACTACTAATATCTAATGCATCTTTCTTACTTTATTATTGTTTGTTGTCTGATATGTTGTTTTGATCTTGCTTTGGCCAGTTACTTAAGAATGTGCAGTTACAATGTACCTTATTTTTAGAGGGAATTTAAAAAATACTACGTCCTTTTAATGATTGTAAAGTCAGAAAGAGATAGCACACCTAATGAAGAACAGTATTTACTGACACGTATAATTATTTTTAAACCTCCCATAAGTACCACATTGTGGTTTTATGGGTGACTATCCAACCAGACCTTTGCGCTGAATCAATAACGGGCCCCGACCAATTGTTAAAATAACATATTGCTAATCGATGAAATACTATATGTGTAACTATAGACCATAAATTTTCCAGGCACCGTGCAATTAAACCTACTTTAAACGCATCGTTAATACCAACCATGCGTAATACTCTACCAAAATAGCTAATATGTTGTCCTGTAACTTTTAATGGTAGTATTAAAAAATATTAGGGCCAGTTTAAATTAAGTACAATAATTTTGTCACATGCTCATAACCAAATGAAAATGTAATGAAGCAATCTATATTCTATTCCCTTATATGGACAACATATCTCTATATAGATTCTAAATGTAACAACATATCTCTATATTCTATTCCCTTATATGGACAACCAACTTAATTGTTTTAATCTATTTTTTAGGGTTTTCGGTCAAAAAGGAAAGCTCAAAATACATTCATGGTCCGATCGAGAGAAAATGTGTTTGGCACAAGCATTCCTCGAGGTCAAATACGCAACAAACGTAGGTGAAGAACCAGGATTCTGGGACAGACTAAACCATCATTATCATTTATTGTATGGTAGGGACAACCATCACAGGACACAAGAAGAGGTATCTAACAAATGGAATAACATCCGCTGGAAGGTGGAGCTGTTCAAGACTGTATACTACAAGATGGATGAAGACGATGATGATGCCACACGCATGGTCAATGCAGAAATTGAATTCTTGGTTGATTTCAACAGAGATTTTAACTTTAGAGAGGTTTGGGGAATTCTAAATGGCCACAACCTAGAAACACCGGGTTTTCCAGAATAGATCTTATGTGATTCACTATCTTATGTTTTCTGAGTTGGTTTGATTTGTGTTGGATTATTGTGGTGGAATGTAATTTCCATATTTTGGGTATAATACAACTTATCTTTTGGTTTTATTATCTAAACTGCCACAACTTAGCGTTTGCACCCTCACAAAATTCTTCAAATCCTTTTTAAGACATTTTACGTTACCATCCCAATTAAGAAATCGTATTACTTATAAACTCTTTTTAAAATTAAAATTATGATAATTTTAGGCCCATATAATATCAATGGTGTTCCTTTGAGGAGGGTGAATCAATCATACGTGATTGCCACATCGACAAAGGCTGACACTTCAGGGGTAAATGTTGAAAAGTTTGATGACAAGTACTTTGGAAAGAAGCCCGAGAAGAAGAAGAAAGGAGAGGGGGAATTTCTTGAAGCTGAGAAAGAGTTAACATACGTTTTTCTTTTCAACTATCTTATCTGGACCGTATACAAACACCACCCGACACACATATGATTTAACCGCTGTGTTAGTTTTGGTCGTGCATCGCCCGACCCTGCTCGGCTTTTGTTACATAGTAATATTGGAAATGACTTTCCAAAGTTTCCAAGTATAAACATATTCTTTAATAAAAAACACCAGGTTTTCCAGAATAGATTTTATGTGATTTACTATCTTATGTTTTCTGAGTTGGTTTGATTTGTTCTGGATTATTGTGGTGGAATGTAATTTCCATATTTTGGGTATAATACAACTTATCTTTTGGTTTTATTATCTAAACTGCCACAACTTAGCGTTTGCACCCTCACAGAATTCTTCAATCCCTTTTTAGACAATTTACATTACCATCCCAATTAAGAAATCGTATTACTTATAAGCTCTTTTTAAAATTAAAATTATGCTATTTTTAGGCCCATATAAGGTCAATGGTGTTCCTTTAAGGAGGGTGAATCAATCATACGTGATTGCCACATCGACAAAGGCTGACATTTTAGGGGTAAATGTTGAAAAGTTTGATGACAAGCACTTTGGAAAGAAGACCGAGAAGAAGAAGAAGAAAGGAGAGGGGGAATTTCTTGAAGCTGAGAAAGAGGTAATATACCTTTTTCTTTCCAACTATCCCATCTGTACCGTATACAAACATCGCCCGACACACATATGATTTAACTGTGGTGTTAGTTCTGGCCGTGCATCGCCCGGCCCTGCTCGGCTTTTGTTACATAGTAATATTGGAAATGACTTCCCACAGTTTCCAAGTATAAACATATTCTTTAATAAAAAACATCGGGTTTTACAGAATAGATTTTATGTGATTTACTATCTTACGTTTTCTGAGTTGGTTTGATTTGTGTTGGATTATTGTGGTGGAATGTAATTTCTATATTTTGGGTATAATACAACTTATCTTTTGGTTTTATTATCTAAACTGCCACAGCTTAGCGTTTGCACCCTCACATAATACTTCAATCCTTTTTTAGACATTTTACATTACCATCCCAATTAAGAAATAGTATTACTTATAAGCTCTTTTTAAAATTAAAACTATGCTATTTTTAGGCCCATATAAGATCAATGGTGTTCCTTTGAGGAGGGTGAATCAATCATACGTGATTGCCACCTCGACAAAGGATGACATTTTAGGGGTAAATGTTGAAAAGTTTGATGAAAAGTACTTTGGAAAGAAGACCGAGAAGAAGAAGAAAGTTGAGGGGGAATTTTTTGAAGCTGAGAAAGAGGTAACATACATTTTTCTTTCCAATTATCTCATCTGTACCGTATACAAACACCACCTGACACACATATGATTTAACCGCGGTGTTAGTTCTGGCCGTGCATCACACGGCCCTGCTCGGCTTTTGTTACATAGTAATATTGGAAATGACTTTCCACAGTTTCCAAGTATAAACATATTCTTTAATCAAAAACAAAATTTTACAAAAAGGAGGTACCAGCTACTGAAAAAACATTAACTTGACAACTCGAGGTATGCCAAATCAAATACATTATTACATGTACAAGTCTATAGGTTAAGGTGTAATGTATACTCTATACCTACAATTGACCCAAATGCTACACATGGTAGGGATGCATTGTTATTATAACTTAAGTCTTGGCAAGCCCAATTAGTAGGGGGCTTTAGCCCATTTCTAAACAAAGTGGGAACCCAAACCCAATTATATTAAATATGAGACAACCTTGCTTTTACTATCCGACCAGTTATATATATACCTCCCCTCTACACCTTCTGTGCAATACTTCCCAGGGTATCCAACGTCCATAGTCCAACCTTCCATAGTAAGTTACAAAAACCCGTCTTTATTGTTAACGTCTCCATATTCATGTACATCTATGGCTATATTTTTTGATTGGTAGGTCAAGAAAATGCAAGGTGTCATCAGGGATTTCTATGCAGCTGCACACACGGACGTAATCACTGAGTTGGAGAACGTGCAATGCGTACTCGCTATAAGGCAACAGGAAACCAAAATATTATGGATAATTTATGGAGATAGCAACCGTGCCCATTTCGTTATTCCGCTGGTTGCCTCCTCCTTGAGGAAATTCGTCATACTGATGCCAAGATAAGGAGGCTGAACTCTATGCTCAAGTTGGAGCGTGAAAGACAGACTAAGGTCGCAGAACCTGTTGCATTCATCTTATCACCAGACATGTAGCCGTTGCTTACTATCATTTTGATCATTCTATGTTATGGCATTTCATTCATAAACATATACCCTATCATTTGATAGTTCCTTATTGAGTTTCTTTTGGGAAAACATGTGTTTCATAACGTTTAATTAAAGTGTACCCATAATCTGTTGCGTTTAAATAAAACATTCATCAATCGTTCATTACCATTAAACACGGAAACATGATGGCATTGTCAATGAAATAAACTATTAACTACATCCATCAAACACCACCAATGGCAGTTGTAATGAAACACTTTCAACTTGCTTGCATGAGAATAAATAAAACTACATGAAACGTAGTAATTATTATGTAAAAAACATAGACACGTTGGCAAGAAATCCAAAAGTATAGACAACCTACTCACATTAATTATGAACGGGTACTTACATTCTCGGTAACATAGTGTACCCATTAGGGTTCAATTTTATTGTGTGATTTACTATCTTATGTTTTTTGGATTGGTTTGATTTTCCTTGGATTATTGTGGTGAAATGTGAACTCCATATCTTGGATATAATACAACTTATATTTTTGTTTTTGGCCTAAAAGGGCACGACCCATATTTTGCATACTTATAAAATTGGTCACTCTGTTTTTTTATACGGTCTACATTTAACAAATTAAATGGTTCTCATCTAAGTTGCATGTCACTCAAACCTAATAAACAAATTTCAAGTATCAAAAAATTAGTTGGAATAAAAGTAATATCCAACGCTTATTCAATTGCAATTGGGCCTGTTTACACATCAATTTTATTACACCTAAAACCCAACAACAAGAAGCAATTTCTTAACATAGGCCATTTACACGATACGGTTAACGGGAAGTTGAAACCGATGGTGTCGTGTTAATAGACACCCCTTCATTGAATAAAGAAACATGCCTTCCATAAACTGAAATTGATCATCCGAATTATTAACCCATCGAGGTTAAGGAGGTCCTTAATTGATATGGCTTATCACATTTCAAAGTAAATAAATGAACTATTTAACACAAATTAATCAAGCCCATTGACATTCTAAGAAATTAAGAAGATGCATTAAGTATGACTATCGGAATACTCCTAATGAATGTCTAATCAAATGCATGGGTTTAGCATAACCTACCAAGCTCTTCCATTATTATGTTTACGGTTTAGATTATATTAACGAGCAATTATGTCATTAGTATTCGTTACCATTATGATTAACAAATTTCTGGTTATTCAACATTCGTTTTCCATTTATAGAAGTGTCTACGCGTGACAAATATTAAAACCAATGTAAACATATACTTTTAGACATAACTTTAATTGGATGGGTCTTCCCTTAGGGTTCGATTATACTAAACATCAAGCCCAATTAGGCATCAACTCCTTCATTTTAGCAATACATAGGCTCAATTCTATTAGATATAAGGTTATATTGCATGGTTTTGTAGCATATAAAATATCATTTCCATATGATGATGAGGATGATGAGGACACACGCATAGACAAGTCAGAAAACGAATTCTCGATTGATTACAGATTTCTTCTTTTTAGATTATTTATAGAACACACCTTTCTTGATGCATGGAAATTATTAATCAAGTAACTCGGGAGCCATAATATATAATGAAAACAACCGCTATTAAACCCGTCCGTGCATCGCATGGGCCTACCCACTAGTAAATAATAGAAATTATAATAACAATACTCTCATTATTACCCGTAGGAAATGCATCGATACAGTACTGTATATAAAACCGGATGAAAATGAACATAGATACACATTTTTTTTGGAACGGTAGAATTTTATTAAAAAAAGGCTAAGATAGCCAAGAACAACAAACAACAATTACATTAAAAGAAGAGGGTTAAAAAGCCACTCAGTCCAAGATAATCTATATTTTCTATTTCTATTAAAAAACCAGAAATAAGACTATGTTATCAAACAATTCGCCGTTCCTAATTCTCGAAGGATTATATATGGAGTTGTTTCTAAACCTCCAAAAAATCCACCAAGTCGTAAAGTAAACAACCTCTATGAGAGCTTTCTTCTCCAAAGTCAATCTCAAAGCATCCAAAAGAGCTACCAAGTCCTTCGGGGGCAAAAGAGCAACACACCCAACCTGTAGCCATTGAGCGACAAAACCCTAAACCTTCTCCACAACGACACAAGAGCCGAAAATGTGATCCACTGATTCAGGAAGTAAATCGCAAAGCGAACATGAAATATGCGAAATATACAACCCTCTTTTGCTCAAATTTGAACGGGTTGGAACTTTATCAAGAAGGATACGCCATGCCAACATATTTACCTTTTTCGGAATGAACCTATTTCATTTCGAAGCAATATCAAGAGTCGGAAGGGTACACCGATAAATGACTTTTCTCACCATCTTCACCTTAAACTCTGATTCTCCATCAAGCGACCACTCCCATGAATCCCTACAAATCAAGAGATTAATGTTATCAATAACATCCCTTAAGTCACGAAGTTGTGCCTCTTCGTGACCCCCCCCCCAAATATCACGACGCCAACGCCAACTTTTTGAGCCAATACGATCCTTAACCAAACATTCTTGCTCAATCTCCAACCGGAATAATCTATTAAAACGAATAGAAAGAGCAGTATCCCCAACCCACGTATCCTTCCAAAAAGACATGCTAGAACCATCGCCAACCTTTTTCTTAATTGTATATAAAGGTATGATACCCTTATCATGAAGTTGACGAAATGACTTGCAAATATCAAACCAGATGCCACTACCCGATCTCGCAACTCCATTAAATATACCCACACCATGAATATGATTAACCACTTTAACCCACATTGCGTCTTTTTGATTCACAAACCTCCAACGACATTTATATAAGAGAGTGAAGTTCATAGCGTGCAGACTACCAAAACCCAGCCCCCCAAAATCTTTATCAACTAAGACAAATTTCCAAGCAATCCATGGCAATTTTCTCGATGACTCATTGCCACCCCAGAAAAAATTAGAACACAAAGATTCCAACTGTTTCAGAACTTTAACTGGAACCCGAAATAAGGAGAACCAATACGAACCCAAGGATCCCAAAACAGAAGTTAATAGCGTAGCACAACCACCCATCGAAAGTAACTTACAATTCCAAGTAGAAAAACGCTTTTTAAACTTATTCATAATAGTATCCCAACTTGAAATTCACCCAGGTAACTAAATGGGAACCCTTCCGTTTTGCACCCCATTAGTCTCGCCATATGATTTCACTTCCGGACTAGATGTGCTAACTCCTAAAATCGAAGATTTTTGAAGATTGATCTTTAAACCTGAAGCAAGGTAAAAATAATGAAAAGCGTTAATCATGTTTACCATATTCTCCTCCGCCAGTCTCCGACAATGATCACATCATCAGCATAAAACAAATGGGAAACCACCAAATCGCCAACACGAGCACCACGAAACAACCCAGCCGAAACAACCGCTGAAAGAGCCACATGCAAACTTTCCATGGCAATAATGAATAAAAAAGGAGCCATTGGATCACCCTATCTTAGACCCCTTTCCAAACTAAATTCTTGAGTGGGACTTCCACTAACCAGAACCGAGGTCCTAGAGGAAGAAAGGCAAGCATTAATCAATCTAATCCATTTCACACTAAACCCCATATAAGCCATAATGTCGAACAAATAGTCCCAACAAAGCGAATCATACGCTTTAGCAAAATCTATTTTAAAGAGCATTAATTGTTTCTTCTTCTTCGAATACCAAGCTATCAACTCATTGAGAAGTAACGGACCATCTAAAATTTGACGTCCTTTAATAAAAGCCGACTGCTCCTGACTAATCAAACTATCAATCACCTTCGCCAACCCATTTGCCAAAATATTTGAAATAATTTTATAATGAACACCAATCAGACTGATAGGGCAAAAATCGGTAAACAAGATCGGATCCCGAGTCTTAGGAATGAGCGATATAAAAGAGGAATTACACCCCAAATGGATCATTGAAGTAATAAAAAATTCAGTCACGAATCCGTTACCTCAATTTTAATCATCTCTCATAATTTATTGATGAAACCAAACGAGAAACCATCCGGCCCAGGCGAATTAGAGCTACCACACGACCAAACCGCATCCTTGACTTCCTGCAGAGACGGAATCTCATCCAATACCATTTTATCTAACTCAGAAACTTTGTTAAATTTTCCTTTCATGTTCAACGTCTTAATGCCAACAAACATAGATACACATTTATATGAACAAAATGATTTGAAACATGAGTCTTTATAGAGTACTTAAACAACCTTTTCTTAGGGCATGGGGTATATCTTTGTAGGTTTGGCTGTATGGGTTTGTCACGCAGACAGTGACTGGACTAACATAGGAACTCACACAAGAAGTGTATACATGTGTGGGTATGGCTATGTGAGTTGTATTATTTTATTAATTTTTTTATATAATTTCTAAATCAAATTCAAACATAGTATAAACATAAATAAAACACACTAAAAAAAAATTTAAGAAAATGCTAAAAAATTTACATCACACAAATTTTTTTAAGAAAAGTGCTCGATGATATCCTCAAACAAATTAGCCTTAAGTCGGGTGATGATGAGTCGGAGAAATTTATAAAATTTAATTTTTATAGTGACTATTGAAGTGGAGGGGATTTAATTTGTACGAGTAAAATTGACCCGCGCCTTGCGACGGGTCAAAATTTTTTATAGACATTTGCTTTTAATGTTCAGTATTTTAAGATTAGTTAGCATTAAGTTTCTATCTCATTTCTGTCCTGTTTCCATAAAACTTGAAAGTATATATGCAAGTCATACCCTGCTTTCACGCCCATTAGACTTGCATAAAGTAACAAAATGGATACATAAACTACTGTCATATACTTATATGCATCTGATAGTTTACATAAGTTGTCTACAAAAGACTTTGTTTCATTGTTGCATGAACAACCAAATTAATATGCTTCTTAATAGCCACAAAATGTGTCTACAAAAGAGATTGATGGTGGCTTGCTTATTACTTGACTGATACTTTTTCTTTTTTCACCAAAAGTTCCTTCCTGACTTGCTTGCACTTACCTTTCTAAGCTTCTTTTTCTTTGAATTTCTTCACTGGAGTAACATCTGTGTGTAAACGTGTGATGGAAAGATTGTTAAATACATTTGCTGTATGAAAACCAGAAGAGTTGTAGTTAACATATGTCATATGATTACAATTCAGTTTTGCTATCTTGTTAGGTGTTATTTCGAAATGTATTTTTAAAAAGTATTTTTAAAATGGTAAGTAAATACCTGTTTCCTGGATAGCATGCCTTTTAGGTGTTTTGCTTGCAGGTGTTGTCGGTGCTTGTGAGAGGCTGCTTGTTATTGTGTCAGGAGAAGCAGTATCGACCATGGCTGCATTTGCAGAGAACACTTCTAGTGTTTGCTCAATGCTTGTAGTTTCATTTGCATGGAAAGTGAAATGGTAAATCTTTTCTTTTCCAAGAAGCGACTTCAAAGGTGGTGGGAGAATTTTTGGATCGTCGTAACCTTCATTGAGAACCAATTTCTCACATTCAACACCAAGGACCCGTGTCATTGCTTCGTCGAAGAAGACGACTGGTAGTTCTGCTGTTCCATCAAACAGTGTACTGTTGACACAATATCTGTTGGAAAAATAACATTAGAATGATATTTTTTAAGAATATATGTATGTCGTTTTGTATTTTTGACTTACGTTATAGTTTCGCCTGTCATAACGGTGCACTGTTTGCATACGATGCCCGAGTCTTTTGGGCGTAATGAGTCCTTGCAAGTAGCACATTTACGGCTAAACCATGAATGATGGGCATGGATTTCCCTCAAGGCAGCAATTCATGAAAACCTCTGATTTTGATTTGAGAAGGGTAGTTAGTTTTAATGTTTTTAAATAAGTATGAAAAGGATATTGAATTGTGCTTACATTTATCATGGCATGGTCATTTGAGAGTATAGATGACAGAGTTGTGATGTTCTTTCTTATGTCTTGCTCAGTGTGATAACCGTAGTTACAGTAAAACTGTGCATCTAACATCTTCAAACTGTATTACAGTAATAATGGAATGTTAGTGCTGGTTGTAATTGTTAAGTAGGAAAGGATTTTTTTTTACCTTTTGATTTCATCGGCATGGCCTTCTATCGCCAGTTCAAGATCGATTGTTGTAGCAGAAGTTGATTCTAACTGTAACACACCTGTTAGAAAATAGAATACATGTCAATCTGTGATAACGAAAGTGTTATGTTGCTTTGTATGTAAATTACCTGTACGTTTATACTTTGTCACTTTCAAAGAAGAGACTGCAATAATTTTGCCAGTTAACAGTATATTTGCGTAGGTGTATGCAATCTTTTCCCAAAGAGTTATTTCAATGGGTTTTTGACTAATGATAGTATAAGGTTTTGTTAGTAGTGCTAACAATCTGGAAATTTTGAATTGTTTAGAAAGATTTCGTTACTTACGTGATATCAATCACTGTCATTTTGAGAAGGTTACTGTTTCTCCTCTTCATCACAGCACTTGCACTTTCAACACGGCATAGGTAGTCTGGAGAAATTGTAAGGTGGTTTGATTTAATATACATGCTTATAGAACTTTGTGTTTGTAATAAAGAAAGTCGAAATGTATTTACCTGTCAGCAAAATATTTTTGCCATTTTCACCATGCCTGCCTTCAAGCATGTCATGTGTACCAAAGTTGAAATATTGCTTTGGCATTGGACCGTTTGGTATTTGTTTACATTCAGCGTGATCAGCGATTATAATCATAACTGACTGGTCAACTACTCTTCCGTAAGGTGAAGGCAGATCACATACAAAGCCAGTCAGATTGTAGCAACCATACAGAGACATTTGGGATTCAATTCTCTTTGCTTTTGTCTCTATCTTGGCTTCCACAACATTTCCCTATAAGGTATAAAGATTGTTTAGCTAAGTGTTTGATGAGAACATTAAATTTAAACAGCTTACATCTCTGTCAGTCAGCAGAAGATAGAACTTTTTTTGGTTCATTGGTACTCCATTGTATGGAGTACTTCCTTATTACACGCACATCAAGCGATACTGGAGACTTATTGGGTTTGATATTTGTTATTCTGCCAGCATCCATTATGATTTCCTGCATATGATATAAAATTGTAAAGTAATTGCTTTTGACTTCTACTATATGAGGTTCTAGATGAATACAGTTAACATATATGGATGTAAAATTGGACGATAGGTGTAAAAATTTACATGACATGTTGGCATTTTAACTGTTTACTGATCGTATGAAATCCTGATAGGCAATGTTTATTGTCTCGTTGATTTCATTGTTATCTTGAGGTTCTATAAGGACTTTTAAAGCACCAGGGGATGTTGCTCTTGACAGAGCGACATAGAGTTGGCCGTGACCAAAGACAGGTTGGGGAAGATAGACTCCTATTTTATTTAGTAATTGCCCTTGACTCTTGTTTATTGTAATGGCGTAACAAAGTTTTATGGGAAACTGTTTTCAGTTGAAGGTAAATGGGAGTTGTGGATAGTTATGTGTAAGTATAATTCATGGAATGTAAACACGACGTTCTATAGAGACACCAGTTATTATACGTGCTTCTATAACCCAACTTAGTAATTGGGTTACAATTAGCCATGTGCCGTTACAGAGTCCTAAGGACTGGTTTATATTGACTTTAAGAGCAAGAGAATGTGGCGGTATTCCAGAAAAATGAAGGGAATTCAGGTATTTGATGGGGTATAGAAGTTCACAGTCTTCATTATTGTTCCCATGTGGAGTCACAGTGTCATCACTGAGGTAAGTTTTGATGTCATTTGGAGTCATGTTTAAAATTAAATCGTTAAGCTCATCGACGGTGTGGTTTCTTGGACAGACAATTGCTTTCTATGAAAGATTATCTGCATTTGGGTTTTGTAACGTTTCGTTATCGTATATGAAATTGATAAGTTGAAGGAGGGCATTTTCTATGTGAGGGATAAGGAATCGTTTAGGAATCTGAACTTTCTTAGTATTTTGTGGATCATTATGACCAGGAATACCAAGATTACCATCACCTATGTCAAGTAACCAAGAAGCAAAAGCTGATATGTCTCATCTAGAAGCAGGGTCAAGCTGGTTAGGTTTTTCAAGTCGCATATTGACAGTAGACCTAAACATTCTGAAGTGATACCAAAGTCGTGATCTTGGCAGTGATGCTTCAGTAACTTTTGATTTTGTCGATTTTGGTTTAATAGGAAGGGTCTGTCTAAAGTCACCTCCTAAGATAATAGACATCCCTCCGAATGGATGTTGACTGTTATCAAGGATGTCTTTCAGTATTCTGTCAAGTGCTTCAAAGCAATTGCGCTCGCTCATGGGTGCCTCGTACCATATGATTAACAGTGTCTCTTGAAGTAGTTTTGAAAGTTGAGTTTTCTTTTTTATGTTACAGACTGAGTCCTTAGTTGGATTGATCGGAATACGGAATCTAGAATGTGCAGTCCTACCGGAAGGGAGAAGTAACGATGCAATCCTAAACGCAACAACAACAAGTACTATTTTTATAGTTGATCGTAAAGCTGATATTATAGTTGACCAAAGATACGTCTTGCCAGTGCCTCCGTGACCGTAGACAAACAATAGGACTTGCTGCTCAGATGAAAGAGTACTCAATACGTATTCGTAAATTTCCAGTTGCTATGGATGTAAATTTCGATGGAGAACCTCATGCTCACGTTTTAGTTGCTCCCTGTCGTAATTATTTTCTTCCATCAGCAATTTCTTATTTAATAGTTCCATTAAATCTAAATTTGGAGTTGGAAGTCCATAGTTTGCAGGCGTGTTCGATGAGGCTATAGATTTTAAAGCAAGTTCTACCTCATACGTATTGCTCCAGACCTTCATCGTTAATGAACCCGTTATATGTAAGGCCCCATTCCCAATTTCACGTTTTAACATCGTTTTAAAAATCAGAGCTTGAAAATATCATAACGTCTAAGTAGAACTTTCATCCATTACAAACCACATTTACAAAAGAGGGTGATCGACACCATTAACTCCTTAGTAATACTACAAAACATTCACATTACAAATCATCCGCATCTAGGTCCCAAAAGATGTGATGTTCGGTTCCATGATTCCATGATTCGCTCCTGACCCTTCTACTGCTAATTACCTGCTATCAACACTAGTAACACATTAGTATTGAATTAGGACCATAAAACGTTAGTGTAAATACGAGAAAAACATCAGAAAAATGAAGTTCAAAACTGCACCCACCGTAGCTTACTCTGCCACCGTAAGCTACGCTGGGACAGCTAGCTTACGCTGGCTCAATTCTGTGCCACGGTGGGGTATTTGAGCTAGTGGCCACCGTAAGCTACGGTGGCACCGTAAGCTACGGTGGTCACAGCTCACATACTCCCTTTTCTCACATTTTGATCAATCCATGCCACTTCTTAGTGACCCAAACCCGTCATTTTGCACCTGTGATCATAATGTACACAAACACAACATCGTAATGGCCCCTTTTACAAGGTTAGCACCTAGCTATATCCAATAATTTAGTTATGGGTTCCCATTCCCAACCCATTTGACCCGTTAAAGCACCCATAAGTTCTCAGCTTGCTTACAATCACACCACCTGCAAATTGCCATCATATTAAGGCCTTACCACCTGCAGGTGGTGCCAACTGCTCTATTCTTTTGGCGAGACAAACTTGAGGACTAGAACCTCATAGCTCCTCAAGTGTCCATTTGCTACAGCTCAACCCAAACGGGTCATCATGTACTGCAATTCCGCTTGATCCTACTTTGTGATCATTATCCTTACTCTTATTGCTATCAATTAAACTCATCACATCATTCATAATTTGACTCATAGATGCACAACTGTAATGTATAACCAAATTGTTGCACAAATGGCTAACCGCTACGTGTTACCTTTAAGCTTTATTCTTGCCTTCCCTTTGATGATTAGTGCTTCCTCCTGCTTCACCTATTGACATTACCTTGTTAGGATTACTATATCACATCGTTGATTCACACAATCATCATACATATACGTTCTACATTCCGTCACAACTTAAATTCATCAAAATTCAGCTCATACACATCATCAACTTCATTCAGGCATTTCATCGAACATCTTATGTGCATACATTCCATCCTAACTAGCAAGTAACATATGAAACCTCCATACATCCCATTATTGATTCTTGACACAACACAACCAGATTTCATGCACAAATTAACAATTTCCTAGCTTCATTATGGATCCATTCATTCAAATTACCATCCAAAACCCCCAACCCATAATGGGTTTCGATTTCTACTAGATGGGGTTTAACCCCCATCCCAATTCTAACAATTACACATAGAATCAATCATGCAAGCAGTAATTTAGCTTCATCTAGACACATAAACACATAACAACACAGAATCAAGCATCAATTTCACCTCTAGATGAAACCCATAATCTCACCCTACAACAAAGCAACTTACTTGACAAGAATTTCTGAGATTTAAGGTGAAAATCGTGATGTAGGAAGCCTCCTATGCTTGAATCCGACCTCACACACTAAAACCTCCAACTCTCAGGCTCCAATTTGAGATTTCTCCTCAAGAGCTAGGTCTCCCCCTCTCCACTCTTTCTCTGCGTCGAATTCTAAGTCTGGGGGAGACCCAGACTTAATTCTTACTCACAATATTTACAGCTTGGTCCCTCTATTTCACATTTTTAATAAATTCTAGCCAAAACTCTCATTTACTCATTTAGTCCTCTAACTTTCTCTAGCTTTGACATTAGTTAATAACAATTTAACTTTTAACTAGAAAACCCCGTTAACTAACCCGGTAACCATCTTAATCCGCTTATTTAACCAAACTCAAATAAAACGCAAATTAAATAATATTAGCTCAAGTTATTTCGAAACCGGGATGTTACAACTCCACCCCTCTTAAAGGGGTTTCGTCCTCGAAACAAGAAACACATACCGGAATAAGTAGGGGTAGTATCTCCGCATATCTTCCTCGGACTCCCACGTGGTGTCCGATCCCTTCCTATGCTCCCATTTCACTTTTACTTGCTCAATTTCTTTATTTCTCAACCGCTTAGTTTTGCGGTCAAGTATTTCAATCGGCCTCTCCACATAATTCAGCTTGTCATCAACCACGATGTCATCCAAGGGCACATAGGCAGCCTCGTCAGCTAAGCATTTTCTCAGATTAGCCACGTGGAATGTATTATGGATTCCACTCAATTCTTCAGGTAACTCCAATTGGTAAGCATTTTGACCCACCTTAGCAAGGATTTTAAAAGGCCCGATGAATCGTGGGCTTAATTTTCCCCTCTTTCGGAATCTAATTATTCCTTTCCATGGCGTCACTTTTAGCAACACATGGTCTCCCTCTTTAAATTCAATATCTCTACGCCTCTTATCTGCATACGATTTCTGTCGATCCTGGGCGGCCTTTAAACGCGCTCTAATGATTTGAATTTTCTCATTGGTAGTCTTGACCACCTCTTTATGGGCCAATTCCCTTTGACCCACTTCACCCCAACACAAGGGTGTTCTACATTTCCGCCCATACAGTGCCTCATAAGGGGATATTCCAATACTAGCGTGATAGCTATTATTGTATGAGAATTCCACTAAAGGCAAATGAGTGTCCCAACTTCCTCCGAAATCCAACACACACGCTCGCAGCATATCCTCGAGTGTTTGGATTGTTCTCTCGCTTTGCCCATCGGTTTGAGGATGGTATGCGGTACTAAACAGTAACCGAGTACCCATACACTCCTGAAATTCCCGCCAAAATTTAGAAGTGAAGCGGGTGTCTCTATCCGACACGATTGACACCGGGACTCCGTGTCGCGATACAATCTCCTCCACATAGACATTTGCCATTCCTTCAGATGAATACGACTCACTAATAGGCAAGAAGTGTGCACTTTTAGTAAGTCGATCCACTATCACCCAAATAGCATCGAAATTTCTCCTCGTTTTTGGCAACTTTGTGAGCAAATCCATCGTGATATGCTCCCATTTCCACTCCGGTATCTCGAGTGGTTGCAGCTTACCATACGGCTTCTGGTGTTCAGCTTTGACTTGAAGGCAAGTCAAACATTTCTCCACATATTTTACTATATCTCGCTTCATGCCCGGCCACCAATACTCGCGTTTTAAATCATGATACATTTTTGTGGCTCCCGGATGGATTGAATATCGAGACTTATGAGCCTCATCGAGGAGCAACTCTTTTACCCCGCACGTGTTAGGAATCCATATCCGCCCAAAATGATATTTGAGACCGTTATCCTCGTGGACGAGGTCTTTCACCACCCCTTTTATCCGTTCTTTCTTCCAATTTTCTTCTTTCACCGCTTCCTCTTGTGCTTTCTTGATTAAATCAAGAATACTTGAGGTTATAACCAGCTTCATCGATTTCACCTTAATAGGTGCGTAGTCTCCTTTTCTGCTTAAGGCATCCGCCACCACATTGGCCTTGCCCGGATGGTAATGGATCTCACAATCATAGTCTTTGATTAGTTCCAACCACCTTCGTTGCCTCATGTTTAACTCCTTCTGGTCAAACAAATATTTCAAGCTTTTGTGATCAGTATAGATGGTGCACGGAATGCCATATAAATAATGCCGCCATATTTTTAGGGCGAACACCACCGCTGCCAGCTCAAGATCATGAGTTGGATAGTTAACTTCACTACTCTTTAACTGTCTCGATCCATAGGCTATCACTCTACCCCGCTGCATAAGTACACACCCCAAACCGAGGTATGACGCATCTGAGTATATCACTAAATCCTCCGTCCCATCGAGTAAAGCCAACACGGGGGCATGAGTTAGCTTTTCCTTTAGGGTCCGGAAGGACTCCTCCTGCTTTTCACCCCATTCAAATTTCACATCTTTCCTTGTGAGTCGGGTCAATGGCACGGCTATTTTGGAGAAGTCTTGGATAAATCTCCTATAGTAGCCCGCCAAACCTAAGAAACTCCGGATTTCAGTCGGGTTCTTAGGTGTCTTCCATCCCGCTACTGCTTCAACCTTGGCAGGGTCTACTAATACCCCCTGAGCATTCACCACATGCCCCAAAAATTGTACCTCCCGTAACCAGAAGGCACACTTTGAGAACTTTGCATAGAGTTTCTCCCGCCTTAAAGTTTCCAACACCTCACGTAAGTGTTGGGCATGCTCTTCCTTGCTCCGCGAGTATACCAAAATGTCATCAATAAACACAATAACGGATCGATCCAACATCGGCCTACACACGCGGTTCATGAGGTCCATGAAAGCCGCCGGTGCATTAGTCAATCCGAAGGACATTACTAGGAACTCGTAATGCCCATACCGCGTTCGAAAAGCTGTCTTTGGGACATCCTCCTCTTTCACCTTCAGCTGATGGTACCCCGATCTTAAATCGATCTTGGAGAACCAACTCGCCCCTTGTAACTGGTCAAACAGATCATCGATTCGAGGCAAGGGATACTTGTTCTTCACGGTCAGCTTATTCAGCTCACGGTAGTCTATACACATTCTTAGACTACCGTCTTTCTTCTTCACAAATAACACCGGTGCACCCCAAGGGGATACACTTGGCCGGATGAATCCCTTATCAAGCAATTCCTGCAGTTGCTTCATCAATTCTTGCATCTCAGTAGGGGCCAGCCGATACGGAGCTCGTGCCACCGGCTTTGCCCCAGGTACCAACTCGATCCGAAATTCCACATCCCTATCCGGTGGTATACCCGGAAGGTCTTCAGGAAATACGTCTAAGAATTCTTGCACAACGGGTACCGCTTCTGCTTTATTACTTTCACGTTCGGTATCCACCACATATGCCAGATAGGATTTACACCCATGTTGGATGTATTTCCTTGCCTCCATTACTGAACACAACGTGATCTCACTCTTCCTTTCTCCTTGCACCACAACCTGCTTCCCGCTCGGTGATATTAATTCAATCACCTTGCGGTTACACACCACTTTGGCTTGGTGTTTAGATAACCAATCCATTCCCACTATCACCTTGAATTCTCCCATCATCATTGGTATTAAATCGATAGAGTAATCTTCATCTTCTATAGAGATTTTACAATCACGATACACATCAAAAACTAAGACACTCTTGTTATCCGCTATTTCTACTTCTAAGGGCACAGACAGCTTGTTAATAACAAAAGAAGGGTGACGAGTAAAATCATAAGAAACAAATGACCTACTCGCCCCCGTATCAAACAATACATAAGCAGGGATAGCATTGACAAGAAATATACCTGTCACTACCCCCGGATCAACTTTTCCTTCCTCCACAGTCAGCTGATAAGATCTTCCTCTCGCTCGAGGAATATCCGGCTTCACTCCGCTTTGGCCCGCTCCCGCACTCGGGTTTGGGCATTCGCTCTTCTTGTGACCCGTCTTTCCGCATCCAAAACATACCCTAGCCGGACTAGGGCATTGTGCTATACTATGCCCCGTCTTTCCACAACCATAACACTGCTTTGTTAAAAAGAAACATTCCCCCTTATGAGCTCTCCCGCAATGTGGGCAATCAGATAACCCACTCTTTTTATTTTCAGCTTTCTTGGGTGATTCATTCACCCTTGGCTTCTTGTTTGGGGTAGTACTGCTTTCTACCCCCCGCTTCTCACCCCTTTCCACCTGCTTTTTCAGTTCCAGTTCTCTCTCTCGACAAGCATTGATTAGCTCCTCAAGAGTTGCACATCGGGAAGCATTAATGAACTCCCTAAAATCGGCATTCAGCATGTTGTTAAACTGGAAAATCCTCTGCCTCTCAGTTCTCAATAACTCTTTACAGAATTTCACGCGATCCAGGAAGTAACTAATTACTTCCCCGATCGGTTGTCCCTTCTTCTGACGAAACTGCATCAACTCTTCTTGTAATTTATTCGTTTCAGACTCGGGGCTATGATATAGTGAAAACACCGCTTTGAACTCTTCCCAAGTCATGGCCTTAATGGCCTCCTTCCCCTTCTCCTCCCTTGTCATATCCCACCAATCCTTCGCATGCGACCGGAGTTGACCAGTTGCAAACATCACTTGGTCCTCCGGTTCACAGTGACTCCGTTCGAATACCGCTTCAATTTCCGCTAGCCATCGGTAACAGGCTATTGGATCTGCCTCACTAGTATATAGGGGAGGTTTACACGCCATATAATCCTTGTAAGTACACCTCCCCTTATCCTTCTTCCCGCTTCCTTCCGCCATAAGATCATTCCTCATCGATTCCAGCTTCTTTTCCAATGCCTCCATCAAGGCATTTTCCATTTGACCCACATGGGTCCGGACCGCTGTTTCCACCGAGGTCTCAATCTCATCCGAGATCAGCTTCTTTACTTCTGCAATCATAGGCTCTGTAAGAGCCCCAGCTGGGTTGTTTTCATCCGCCATAGTAAACTGAAAGTTTACAATAGGTTAGCATCATCATCACATACTTCCGCTTTTCAATCACTAAAAATTTTCAGCTCAACCATTTACAATGATCCATACCGCACATTTCATCATTCAATATCACAATATATAATTTAAATCACTTACCGGGTCAGAAGATCGAACCTTGAACCGAACATCCTTCCCCATCCCGAGCACTTGGTTTGAGTTCAAGTGCCCCCATGACACTTGAATCCCTCAAACCGTGGCTCTGATACCAACTTGTAAGGCCCCATTCCCAATTTCACGTTTTAACATCGTTTTAAAAATCAGAGCTTGAAAATATCATAACGTCTAAGTAAAACTTTCATCCATTACAAACCACATTTACAAAAGAGGGTGATCGACACCATTAACTCCTTAGTAATACTACAAAACATTCACATTACAAATCATCCGCATCTAGGTCCCAAAAGATGTGATGTTCGGTTCCATGATTCCATGATTCGCTCCTGACCCTTCTACTGCTAATTACCTGCTATCAACACTAGTAACACATTAGTATTGAATTAGGACCATAAAACGTTAGTGTAAATACGAGAAAAACATCAGAAAAATGAAGTTCAAAACTGCACCCACCGTAGCTTACTCTGCCACCGTAAGCTACGCTGGGACAGCTAGCTTACGCTGGCTCAATTCTGTGCCACGGTGGGGTATTTGAGCTAGTGGCCACCGTAAGCTACGGTGGCACCGTAAGCTACGGTGGTCACAGCTCACATACTCCCTTTTCTCACATTTTGATCAATCCATGCCACTTTTTAGTGACCCAAACCCGTCATTTTGCACCTGTGATCATAATGTACACAAACACAACATCGTAATGGCCCCTTTTACAAGGTTAGCACCTAGCTATATCCAATAATTTAGTTATGGGTTCCCATTCCCAACCCATTTGACCCGTTAAAGCACCCATAAGTTCTCAGCTTGCTTACAATCACACCACCTGCAAATTGCCATCATATTAAGGCCTTACCACCTGCAGGTGGTGCCAACTGCTCTATTCTTTTGGCGAGACAAACTTGAGGACTAGAACCTCATAGCTCCTCAAGTGTCCATTTGCTACAGCTCAACCCAAACGGGTCATCATTTACTGCAATTCCGCTTGATCCTACTTTGTGATCATTATCCTTACTCTTATTGCTATCAATTAAACTCATCACATCATTCATAATTTGACTCATAGATGCACAACTGTAATGTATAACCAAATTGTTGCACAAATGGCTAACCGCTACGTGTTACCTTTAAGCTTTATTCTTGCCTTCCCTTTGATGATTAGTGCTTCCTCCTGCTTCACCTATTGACATTACCTTGTTAGGATTACTATATCACATCGTTGATTCACACAATCATCATACATATACGTTCTACATTCCGTCACAACTTAAATTCATCAAAATTCAGCTCATACACATCATCAACTTCATTCAGGCATTTCATCGAACATCTTATGTGCATACATTCCATCCTAACTAGCAAGTAACATATGAAACCTCCATACATCCCATTATTGATTCTTGACACAACACAACCAGATTTCATGCACAAATTAACAATTTCCTAGCTTCATTATGGATCCATTCATTCAAATTACCATCCAAAACCCCCAACCCATAATGGGTTTCGATTTCTACTAGATGGGGTTTAACCCCCATCCCAATTCTAACAATTACA
>JBCNJP010000023.1:76848830-77101640 GCA_039602395.1 Deinandra increscens subsp. villosa | reverse complement strand
GCTTGCCACCGCTACCATGGTGAAGCGTGATCCCCGTTTGATCGATGCCGCGTTGAAGCTGGAAACCTTCGTCGTCGCCGCTCGCGCCGCCGCCGTAGAAGAGAGGGTGACGGCCTACGTCGCCGTCGCCATTGATTTGTTCGGCGAGGACCACCGTGATGTGGTTCCGCTTTACCCGTGCCACCGAGGCCCGTGTTTGAGCCCTCACGTGTCGTCACCGTCTAATCCGGTGAAAGTTCCAAGTGGCCGGCGCCACTTTATGTCGCCGCCATTGCGCCACTTGCTCCGTCACTTCCACGCATGGCAGACGAAATCGATGTGACGTCGGTTTCGTAGTCCTGCACGACAGAACCTTTTGATTGGAATGCCATGATCCATGGCCTGGTTTCGTTATCGCCACCACCTCCAGTTCACTCGGTGAACGCGACCGTGGTTCCTGAGGCCCCGTCTTCACAGACGATTGAAGATTTGACTCGCCGGTTTGAGTCGGGCGTTGTCGTTGTCACTAGCGCCAGTTCGTCGAACCCCGGTGTCTCGAACGGATGTTCGGACTCCGCCAAGGTATATCTAATTCACTATTTGATTAGACTCAATTTAATTTTTACTGTATTTACGCATACACAGTGATCAGATCATGTCTATGGTTTTACTAATTCGTGTTGTAAAACGATTTTCCGCTGCGCAATCAATTTTGATTAATTAATCCGTTAATTTTATCAGAAATAAATTTTAACGGGCAACCCGGATATCCACTGTAAAACCCAACAGTGGTATTAGAGCCACGATCACCGCGCGTAAATCGGAACCGGTCTTTTCGTAACCAGTGGTTCGCAATTTCGATTTGATTCCAAATTGCGAACGGAATTACTTTTTTAATTCAATTTTATTTAATTGTGTGTTACGGCCGACCCCTTTAATTTTAAATACATGTTTGTATGATTGGCGTGTTTGTTTTTCTCTGATTGGCCCAAACGTTGGCCTAATTGTATCTTTTATTTGGTTTTGATGGACACATTGTTATTCGGGTTTCAAAGTTGTAATATAGAGCTAGGTTTAATAAACTGTTAGTAAATTTCAATTTTGTAAAACCAAGACCTAAAGATCGGACACTCGCCAAAAGGAGTCTGAAGGCTAGTGGGAGCTGAACCGGATCCATAAACGCACTGTGTTGCCTTCCTTATGGTTGTTCACTTTAATTGTCATGTCCCTGTTGGTCTTGCTAAATAGCTCTAGCAAGACCATGCCATTATGCCGTTAACACACAATTGATCATTCGCGACACGTAGATATTTTAAATAGGTTATTTGAAATAATTGTCTCAAGTGGAGATAGGGTTTGTCGTTTGTATCTAACAATCACTAAATATGATAATTGGTTTTAATATCCCTGTCCGGTAAATAAAAATTGATAGTTCATGCCGTCAAAAATCAAGTCAAACTTGGAACGTATTGATCGAAGCATCAGTGTTGGAGTATTTCAACACCGCACTTGGTGCCTAGGGTACCCTCCAGGGTGGGGGCATTGGAGTATTTTAACACCGTGCCGGCCACATTGACCATTTGGGATTACTATCGCTTTCTTTAAGTACGTTTGTAGTGTTGGAGTATTTCAACACCGCACTATGAACATATATAGACAAAGTGGGCATGGATGAGGCTAAACATATCGAAAAATATATTATATTATATTATGCGGCCTCATAAACGAGAGTCGCGACTGAGACTTTGTGATTGACACCCGTTGTCAGTTTGGTTACATGAGTTTGCTCCTGAGGCTCTTTTAGCGGTCTCAAGTAAAATCGTCTAATCGAGTTCTCAATTTTCTTATTAAATAAATCTTACAAATTTATATAAGAAAATAATTTACACCGAAAATACTAATTTAAAATTACTTTGCTTATTTCAGAAGGCTAATGAAAACACAGTTCCTCTGAGTTCTATGGTATCTCTCGACCCATTCACTGAGACGAACTTCTTATCATGGCAAACCCTCCTGAGGAACATCTTGAGGCTTTTTGGAAAGATGTATGTTCTTGACCGACTCATCCCGAGTTTGCCGTCTCACTTGCTAAACGACCTCTCGCGGATGGAAATCCAGAAGCACAGTGATGACTCTCGGGAAGATCAATGAGCTGATGTTATCTAGCATGACACCGGATTTTTGGTATAACTTTACGGACATGGGAGCGTATGAGATCATGAGAAAACTTAAAGATTTATTTGAGTTGAGTCAGAGAGGTGAACGATGTAGAGCACTTTAACATTTTGTGAACTGCGCTATGTCGCCTAATTCCTCTGCATATGATCATGTCATGATGAAGAAGTGGTATCGCGACCGACTGATCGACCTCGGCTACTCCATTCCTGAGGGGATGGCTTTAGATGTAGTCCTCGGATCTTTACCCGAGCATTATCGCATGCATGCGATAAATTGCTCAGCTCAGACTTTAGATGAGGTTCTGACATTGTTTCCAAATGTCAAGATCAGGACCACACCGGCTGTGCTCAGAGTTGCTGATATAGGTATAACCAAGTCCAAGAACAAGGTTAAAGAGACCAAGGGAAAGAAACCATTGGCGTCTCCTCCTCAGGAACGTTAATGCTTTGAATGTAATCATATGAGCCACTAGAAATGTAACAGCCCCATCTACCTGGCTAAGATCAAGATGACTAGAAAATCCGGCAAGGGTTCCTCATCAGGTATGTCAATAAATGTTATTGAACTTTTCATTGTTTCCTCCAATACATGAGTATTTGATACTGGATGTGGTTATCACATTGTTAATGTTTTGCAGCAACCTGAGAAGTAGAAGAAGATAGAGCAAGGCGGCATGGAGCTCATCGTTAGTAATGGGAAAAGAGTCCCGGTCTTGCCTACTAGCATATATTCTCTGACATGTCCTACTGCCCTTATAGTTACTTTAGCTAACTGTTTATATGCTCCTAGTTTGTCCAGAAACATTATACATGTCTCTTCCCTGTTTAAACAAGGTTTTGTACAAGTTTAATGGAAATTCCATTCTTACCTACTTTAACAATATCTTTTATTTCGAGGCTAAACCTCGACATGGTATATATGAGATAATTTTTCAAAAACACGATCAACTCTATCATGTTTCTAAACGAAACAAAGTTGATAACGATTCTTTGTTATCGACTAGGTCACATAAGCAAGGCTCGCATAAAAAAGGTATAAACTGCAGGGATTCTCGAATCCACTGATGCAGATTCCTTCGATGAATGCAAATCATTTTATCTAAAAAACTGACCAAGTCACCCTTCACCCATGTTGGTGAACGGCTGAAGGTCTGTTAGGATTAATACACACTGATGTGTGTGGACCCTTTCGAACCGAAACGATAAATCGTGAACACTACTTTGTATCTTTCATAGATGACTATAGCAGATATGCTTACGTCTATCTAATGAAACATAAGCACGAAACTTTTGACAAGTTCAAAGAGTTTCAAAACAATGTAGAGAATCAACTGAGTCGAACTATTAAAATACATTGATCGGATAGAGGTGGTGAGTATCTTAGTAATGAGTTCCTCGATCATCTTAAGGTTTGTGAGATTATCTCACAACCCACTCCTCCCGGTACACCCCAACTAAATGGCGTGAGTGAAAGGAGGAATCAAACATTGTTGAACATGATTCAATCGATGATGTGTAGGACTACCTTGTCCCACTCCTTTTGGGGTTATGCTCTCTTAACCGCCGCTCGCCTAATAAATCTGGCACCGAAGAAGAAAGTGGATAAGACCCCATATGAGATATGGCATAATTCTTCTCCTAAACTTTCTTACCTTAGGGTATGGGGATGCGAAGCTTATGTCACTAGCGAATCTGACAACAAGCATGATCCTCGGGGTGAAAAGGTGATTTTCATCGGATACTATATAGTATTGTTTGATTACAACAACAAATATTGGTACCCTTTAGCCAAGCTTCTAGGTGGCTTCAGCCACTGATATTGTAACGTGGCCATAGGATACATAAGGTGACGGGACCTTTGGTGTCGATTGGAATGGAAAAAAAACGTGAGCAAACACCTTTGGTCACGGTTTTTTTCCGTGGCCAAAGGTGAATTTTGACGTAGTATATTGTAATACCGGCTATTACTTTTACCATCCTGATGGAAACTATGTTTCTATCAAAAGGAAGGGTAAGTTCCTTGAGAAGGAATTTCTCAGCAAAGGAACGAATAGTGATTCAATGGATCTCGAAGAAGTTCGAGAAACACAAAACCCTAAGACGGTCACTGTGTCTGACCGACAAATGGTTGTTGCACAATCAGACCAAAACACAATCGTTCGTAGGAGCGAAAGGACATGCAGAGAACCTGATAGATACCTCAGTCATCTGGAAGCTTCTGATGTCCTGTTAGTAGCAGATTTTGATGACGAACCTACTAATTACAAAGCTACTGTATCAAATCATGAATCTGACAAATGGCTTGAAGCCATGAATGCCGAGATGTAATCCATGAGTGATAATCAAGTATGGAACTTGATTGAGCTATCCCCCGGTTCTCGGGCAGTAGGGAGCAAGTGGATCTTTAAAAGAAAAACTGACATGCATGGAAATGTCCAAACCTACAAGGCATGGCTTGTAGCGAAAGGTTTCACTCAAACCCAAGGGATTGACTACGAAGAAACCTTCTCACCCGTTGCCATGATAAAATTGATTAGGATATTTCTTGCCATAGCAGCATACTATGACTATGTGATATGGCAAATGGATGTCAAAACCGCAATCCTGAACGGACAACTCACTGAGGATGTCTATATGGTTCAGCCCGATGGTTTTATCAAACTAAAATATCCAAATAGGCTTTGCAAGCTAAATAAGTCCATTTATGGACTTAAACAAGCATCTCGAAGGTGGAATCTTCGCTTCGACCAGAAAGTCAGGGAGTTTGGCTTTGCTCAAAATGAAAATGAGCCTTGTGTTTACAGAAAGGCAAGTGGGAGCGCTATATCATTCCTCATCTTGTATGTGGATGATATACTGATCATAGGAAACAACATACCCATGCTTAACGAGGTTAAGAAATGGCTTTCATCTTATTTCGCTATGCAGGATCTTGGGGAAGCCGTTTTTATTCTGAGAATTAAGATTCACGGAGATCGAACGAAGCGACTTCTGGGTGTCAGTCAAAGTACATATATTGACATGATTATAGCACGGTTCAACATGAGCAACTCCAAGAAAGGAGGCGTCCCTATGACAAAGGGTATTGTCTTGAACAAATATCAATATCTTCAAACGGAGAAGGAGATCAACCAAATGGCTTCAATCTCATTTTCTTCTGCTATAGGCTCAATTATGTATGCCATGCTCTACACTCGACCGGATGTCTCGTTTGCGTTGAGCTTGAAAAGTCGGTACCAACAGAGTCCTGGTCTAGCTCATTGGACTGTTGTGAAGAACATCCTGAAATACCTTAGAAACACTAGTGAGATATTTTTGGTATATTGAGGAGCTGATGAGCTCGCTGTAAATTGTTACACCGATGCTAATTTTCAGACTGACCGAGATGACTCTCGCTCACAGTCCGGATATGTATTCACCCTCAATGGATGTGTTGTTTCGTGGTGCAGTTCCAAACAGCCAGTAGTGGCCGATTCCACTACTGAATCTGAATACATAGCCGGATCAGAAGCTGCCAAGGAAGCAGTATGGATGAAGAAGTTCATCATCGATCTCGATGCGGTTCTAAGTGTCAAGCAACCAATCGAGATGATGTGCGATAACACAGGCGCTATTGCTCAAGCCAAACAGACCAGGTCTCACAAGAAGGTCAAGCACATTCTGAGGAAATTTCACTACATCAGAGAAGTAGTTGAAAGAAATGAAATAAAGATATACAAAGTAGACACGGATCAAAACTTAGTTGATCCCTTTACAAAGCCCATGACTCACGAGACTTATTATTCATCACAGAGAAGCGATAGGGCTTAAATTAGCTAAAAACATTTTTGATTTAGTATTTGGGTGTACGAATATACAACACTTATCTTTACTATTCATATTCCATCGGTAAATACAATATGAAATTTCATAACTGTGTTCGATGTTAATACGTTTAATATCCCCGAACAATAGTTGATATTGTTCTAAATGTCCGTAGTTGATTAGAGACGTGGGAGCGACTCTAAACTAAGACTATTCTGATTTTGAACCTTAAAAGGGTTTAACATTCAAAGTCACAGACCTCATTCGGGAATGACATTGGACGTAACTCGCATCAAGCAATGCAATCATGGAAGCTTTGCTTGCTTGATTAGTGGTATGCCTTAATGTTTCCTTAGACCTGAGACGCATACTTGAACTCTCATTTACTGCAGACTAATCTTTGATTTTAGTCCAACGTTGTCGCGTAACTGCCAACAATAGGACTACTTTTCGGAATGGATCTAAAGTTCAGTGGGAGTTGTATGCCTCAAGATAGGATTTCGTACTTTTGCTTCGGCAATAGATAGACATAATGGTGCCCTCGTTGATTCCAAGTGTGAAGTGTGAGGCCTCACCCAAACTTACTGTGTGTTTGATTGGTTCACTTTGGATCGGAGAACGACACTATAATCGATAAATCTAATACATGAGAGTCCATGTCTCACAATTCATCTATGTCTAGAATGGAAAGTAACATATGACAACGATTACCATAAGTCCTCTATCTGCTTGCTTTACAATCAGATATACTTTGGCTGTTGACTTAAAGTGTTGAAATTGGTTGGTGTAGCCATGCATAGCTAGAGTACCTCTGACTACAACGCTAAAGTGTCGCGATCAGTCCAAGTGGGAGACTGTTGGATATTAGGTGTCATGACCCGACATTTAACGTAACCGATACGGTTTCGACCCGGAAGAGTTACACCGGAGTCAACGAACTAAATAATTAATTACTTGTTAATTAATTAAATTTAAACGGTTTAAATAAATAAATACTTGTTATTTATTTAATGTAACGAAACAAATAAATTCGTAAAATGGTTTACGAAATTCGACGAAATATTATCTAGTTGTTAGCAGACTAACGAACTAGTAATATTGGATTGGGTTTAGTGTGTTGATTGTGTTGGGTTGTGGCATGGGCCTAGATTTCCTACAAGCCCAACGTCTACAATTATAAGGAAGGGATTAAGGGGTGGAGAACCCTAATCCCATTTTTGACTCTCTCCCCTCCCTCTCTCTTTCTTGTACGACGCAAACCACCACCACCATATCCGTCGCTTGCCGCCGCTACCATGGTGAAACGTGATCCCCGTTTGATCGCTGCCATGTTAAAGCTGGAAAACCGTCACCGACGCCGCTCGCACCGCCTCCGCAGAAGAGAGGGCCGTAACCTCCACCGCCAATGCCGTCGTCGCCGTTGATTTGTTCAGCGAGGACCACCGTGATGTGGTTCTCCTTTACCCGCGCCACCGAGGCCCATGTTTGAGCCCTTGCGTGCCGTCACCGTCCAATCCGGTGAAAGTTCCAAGTGGTCGGCGCCACTTTATGCCACCGTCGTTGCACCACTTGCTCCGTCACTTCCATGCACGATAGACGAAAACGATGTGACGTCGGTTTCGTCGTCATGCACGACGAAACCTTTTGATTGGAATGCCATGATCCATGGGATGGTTTCGTTACCGCCACCACCGCTGGTTCACTCGGTGAACACGACCGTGGTGCCTGAGGCCCCGTCTTCACAGTCGGTTGAAGATTTGACTCGTCGGTTCGAGTCTGGCGTTGCCGTTGTCACTAGCGCTAGTCCGTCGAACCCCGGTGTCTCAAACGGATGTTCGGACTCCGAAAAGGTATATCTGATTCATTATTTGATTAGACGCAATTTAATTTTTACTATATTTACGCTACACGGTGATCAGATCCTGTGTACGGTTTTACTAATTCGCGTTGTAAAATGATTTTTCGCTGCGCAATTAATTTCGATTAATTAACCCGTTAATTTTATCGGTAATAAATTTTAACTGGCAACCCGTATACCCACTGTAAAACCCAACACGTTGTGCCATAATATTTTGTGACTATGGACGACTTTAAGTTTCGCTTGAAATTTGGCCGTAGCAATTTCGGGTATAAACTTTGACTATTCTATCAAAACAATGGGTCTGTATGGCAACATTAAGCTCAGTCGTACAGAGTCGGAGGACTGTCCCGAACTGGCTCCAGGATCTACTAACGGATTGGTGCAAGTAGTCACTACAAAATTGTTAACGTTAGTAACACCGTTCGCACCCCATCGCCCATTGGTGTTTGGAATGTTGGTGGGGTGCCTATCTGCAATTGTAATTCAGCCAGACGAATATCACGAAGCAATTTCCCGTAAGCCCGCACACTCCAATGGTGCTTCATCGATCATTCGTTACAGATCGCTGGATACGACACAAAGAATGAGACGCCACCTCCATAACCCATGGGAGCCCTTGGCATAAAGCCTAGCTGTGGGAAGGGTGTTATCGGTGGTGGTTGGTAGAGGAGCATACTACGAGGTTGCGATGAAGGGATAAGGTAAGGGAGACCTACCCATGACCTGTCATGCCCTGTGTTATTGTTGAGGTAGCAGGGATAGTGGTGTTAGAAACCACCGTGAGTGGTGTCGTCGGCCAAGTGGAAGCCAAGATAAAAGGCCGACGTCCCCAGTGAAAAGAAGTACCCACCCCATTTTGTGGTGGTGCACCCAACACTGGCCGAACCACTAATGTAGGTATCATTTCTAGAGCGGTATTACCCACTGGTCGGAGGCTAGATGTTTGAATCAACACTTGAGTTGCTTGATCATTTCAAATTGAAGCACTATTTCTAGTATACCCAGGAGGAGATGCAAAGATCTCCTCCTACTCCTTCGTGGAGTAATTGCCTTTTTCCCACCTAATAGACAATTATAGGAATGCAGCAGGAAAGAGAGTATATAGCAAAAACGGGGTTCAGAAATAGATGGCGTCAATGAAGAATAGTAAAAAAGTTGGGTTCTATTCTTCTCAGAGTGATAGTAGTTATTACATGCCCCTTTCGGGGGGTTACAACGGGTTATTCATACTATTCTCCTACTATGACATCAGCTGGTGCAGGAAAGCCTTAGGTAATAGCGATCTTCTACTTCCTGGTTGGCTACTTTGGTCACGCTTAGGGGATGTGCCACCTGGACGTTCCTTATAGGATAGGGGAAATATTCTGTGGGCCCTGGGGTATATGACATATCAACAAACTCGAGCGGATGAGCATATTTAGCACATGCTCAGGTACTTAATGTGGTCTTTGGGTCTACGGGTCGAATCCAACCCGGATTGTGGATCCGTATCCCTTCAAGCGTAAAAAGGAAAAATAAAATATATAATGACCCAAATAAAGGAGGAAAAAGAAAGAGAAATAAATTCGACCTTAGTCTTGTGAATTTGGCTCAGTGGTAGGAGTCATGCCCTCTTTTTGTGGAGGTCACAGGTTCGATTACCACTTGGGCAATTTTCATGGACATCTGGGGGAAGGGATGAATCTGGGCTTTTATCCCGGGTTCGAAGCTGACAGAGGGCGAGGGTATATGGATTCCAACCGGTTCCCGCGCATCTTGGTGGTACGGTTTCACGGCGGTCAAGAAGTCGACCTTGGACATGGCCCCAAAAAGGTAGGTTTACACGTGAGATCCTTAGCTGTTAAAAAAATCGACCTTATTTTTAGCAACCACATGCTTTACGCTCTAGTTGCTTCTACATAGAGTTATTGTCCTAACCATTTGTGCTAAACAACCCTTTGTTTATTAAATGTAAAGTAAAAATAAATTACAAAGCAAAACAGTACCGGTTGTTTTTACATAGGCTCAATGCCCTCAGGCCCGGCCCTGGGCATGGGCCAACTGGGCTCCAGCCCAGGGCATCAAATTAAGAAGGGGCATCGGTTTTATGTCATTATGTGGATAGTTTTTGCGATCAAGGAATAAGGAACGGAGGGAGAAACTGAAACGACATGAATTGCGATCGTCGATCATCACTTCTGCACTTTATCTACGTTGTTTCTTATGTCTGTTTTGATTATAAAGCTGGTTCCTTGGCTGCTTTACTTTGCATCTTGTGCTGGATTGCTAGTAGTTTTCTTGCAGGTCTCCTAGGGTTTCAATTGGCATGGAAAGTAATTTTTAATTGTATCTTTTTAAACTTATTTGACATGAAATTGATTTGGGGTTTGCTTATTTGTTTCATTAATGGATGGGATTTGATGATTGATTTGTTAATTGAAGTTATGATATTGATGTTGCATTTATTTGGGATTTTCTTGCTGTATTGTTTGGCCTAATTGATGAGTAAATAAGTTATCCCCAATAAAAAAGAAAGCAACTTTAATCGATAAATAGAACAATTTTCTTGTTGTATTTTTATTTGAGGTTAGACCAGTTAAGCTTCATCATTTGCAAGATAATTATAAATTTTATGAAAATTGGAACATTCTCTTTTTCAAGAAGGATTTCAAGTTAAAGTTACTTATTTGTTCATAATCAGTATTTGTTTGGTCCACAAGACTCGTTATGTATCTTAAAGAAAATTTGTCAAATAGTTGAACAACTTAAAACATGTGTCGAGTCAAATTTATAGTTTTCACGGGTGATAAGGAGTTTCCCGCAATATTTTCTTACGGGTCGGGTCATGTTGACCCGCAACATTTAGCTATCCAAAAATGCTTAAACATTTTTGTAAGCAAATGTTTTTTCTTTTACTTGGAATGCAGTGAACTTGAATGTAGATTTGTTTTGGAACCACTTGTTTGAAGTAATCTTTCGGGTATAAATTCATTTGTATCGAGGTCCTAATTGTACTGCATACTTCGTGTTAAAACTTTTGTGTTGTACTATTTAAAGTTTTTAACAGGGGGTAAATTTTCGACTCGCGTCCTGAGCATCCAAATTCTCAGGACCGGCCCTGAACGCCCTAATAGTTGTGCTAGGCCACATGTTTCAACTATCGTGAATTTGGCATACTGAGTACTCGCGGTTTCTAACCCAAAGATGCTTGGTTTGAATTCGCGTTGCCGCATATATATTTTTTTTCATAAAGCGAAACGTTAAATTGTAGGAAACTGTTCGTCTAACTATAAAATAAAAACAACTTTTTTATATTATGATCACAAGGAAATAAATGAAACAGTAACTTAAAATACGTGATTACAACTTTAAGGAAACTTACACGGAAATAAGTATAGTTACAAAGGAAAGAAATTAAATTAAATATACAATAGACTAAAATATATTTGAGAATTGTTGACCGGAAAGATTTTAGAAGAAAATGAGATGAAGGAAAGAAAAGATTAAAGAAAAATGGCAAAGGATTCAGTTCATAACTTGTGTCCCTTAAAATAAATTGTCGGTCTCCACATAAGAATTTTTTTTTTTTTTCAGAGTATAATCCTCTTAGCCACGATGACTCTAGAACTGGAAATTACCTTTGATGTCTTGAAGGTAGAAGAAATATGATTGAGAACAAGAATATATATAACATAAATATATATATACATAAATAGGGAGAGGATCATTTGAGAACTAATTGGTTGAGAGAACTTTTAAGAACCATTGTAAGCCACTAGTTATATTTACATATACCCCCTCCCATGAATTGTAGTGGTCCCCAACTAAAATTAGTGGTGGAGATTTAGTTCTCAAAAGTTCTCAAAACAAAAAGTTCTCATTTAAACCTAACCTTATATAAATAATACAATGAACGTAGGGTAATCTAGGACCTAAAATGAGAAACCAAATAACTAAATAAGGTGACAAATCCTAGTTGCAATATTATATACAAATACATAATTACACGTTGGTCGTCCCTGATATATTAATGTCGTTAATATATATGACCTTTGCTGCTGAGGCCAAACTTAAATAAACACACATGTGTGTGTATTTTCATGTATGTATACTGTATACAATATACATACAGCTCAGTTGATTTGATTCCTGGTTATGCTTAGTTCATGCATTACAAAAATGAGAAAAAATATATGATAATTTGTGAGTTGTAAGATCGTGCATGTATCATGTTGCTTCAGATCATATAATCAGTTATACAATTCACTTAATTATGATACATGACGATTAATGATTGTGTATTTGAATATATGATGGGTACGTGCTAGTTTAGAATTTGAACATATAATAAACTCTATGGGCGGTTAATTATTCGAGTCATCGACTTTACAAAACTTATCATCTAAGCACAAAGCTAGCCACTGCCTAATTTTATATCTATACAAGATGGTTAAAAGTTGAACCCAACTTGAACTTATCAACTAAGCTCAAGGAGGCGGGGTCATTTTACCTACACTGTTTTGCATATTAGATTGTATTTCACTATTTTGCTCCTTCTAATATTTATCACTAATAATTATAGATTGAATGTGTTTTTATTTGACTATTTTTTTTTCTCGTTGTATTTGGAAATTCGGATTTGCAGTTAACTATGTGAACCCATATCCTAAATTTCGGATTATAAAAATTAACTATTTAAAATTTCGGATCATATCCGATTTTGAACACCTCTACCTAGCTCGGTTTTGGAAGTGATTTGGTGTGTTGAAAAGCCCTCATAACATACTACACAAACCCAGAAAATACCAGCTATATTAATCTCGGTTACATATAGTTTTTTTCGTCCAAAGTTGATAAAAAAACACATTTTTTACTAATTTTTTCCAAAATTTCAACATAACAACACGAGCTACAAGCGTGAATGACTAAATTCATTTTAGTAAAAAAAAATGTGGTGAAGTAGTTAGGTAGTGTGGTTTCTAACACAAATTTGGTTAGTGTGATACCGTATTGCGGCATATTATTTTTTTCATAAACCGAAACATTAGATTAAACAACACGTGAAGTTGCCCAGCACAACGAATTCGTTTTAGCATAAAAGGGGGAAAATATAGGTTTTAATAAAGTTGATCTTGGTATAGTGGTTACATGCATGTTGTTTTCACCTAAAGACGTGTGATCGACTTAAAAAGCGTGAGTCTTAGTGGAATGGTTTGATGCTCTATGTGTAACTAGAGGTACGTGTTGGTTTGAATCTGGGTTCTGGAGAGATTTTTTTTTTATACTACAGTTTGATAAATTTTACGTTTTTTGTGCTAAACTTATTTCAGATTTAACATTAGATGTTGCGTTATAAATTTTGTTTACGATCGAACCATGTCTATATTCATTTATTTACTTTTTCATATATCTACGATCCTAAAAGTATCATCGTCGCTGCAATCCGTGACGAAATAAAATGACACTTGAATATCGAGTGATAAGTCATTTTAAACTTATGATGTTTAATTATTAAATAATAATGAGAAAGATTTGATGCATGATAAAAAGACAAATAAGAAAGATGTTTAATTAATAAATTATGAATAGTAAAAGGATGATGGTGCAGGTAGAATCAAGTGACGAATAAGTAAAGAATGTGTTATTTGGGATATTGATAAAAAGACAAAGGTAACAACCTCACTAAAATGTCAAAAGCCCAAAAATAGAGAATCAAATTGACCAAATGTTTCACTTTTCACCTTTGACTTTTGTTGACCCAGCAAACAAACAAATATTTTATTCACCAAAGAATACATATGCAATTTATGGATAATGCTTGTAAATCAAGCAATAAACTTTAACACACGCTCTTTAATTTACTTTGTTGGATCATTCATGTTTTATTCCTTCTTTTACCCAATATTAAATTGTATCTTTTTTATTATTTATTTGATTGATATTATAATGATATAATCTACTCTTTTATAAAGGTGACTATTTATTAAAAACTAGTATACAAAAAAGATTATCTATACAAAGGAAATATAAAAATTACCTTTAAATTAAAATTATTATATTAACAAGGAAAATTGGAATTAAATAATCCAAACCTTTAAGGGTTAGCCGATAATAATCTCACTTTTAATAATCATTATCGGTGGTCCCAACTTTCATTATATTTACTAACTAGTTAGTGTCCCGGGTAAATACCCGAGGCTGTGATATAAAAAAAATTAAACGAATTAAAAGATGAAAGTTTTTTTCTAACTATTAAACGAATGATCGAATTGGAGTTTAAGTTCATCAATGGTGGGTTTAGAAAGTCACGACTTTGTTTTTTGATTCGTTCACCATCATTCGTTGATCGAAACCTAAGCAATATGGATCTAGTTTTGTTAGGTTTTCTTTCACGAATCCAAAGCAATTTACGGATCAAATTTTAATTGAGAAATGAAGAAGATATGATGAATCAAAGTTATGGTGTAACATCCCGAATTTCATAATGATTTGAGTGTATTGTTTTTTTATGTGTAAATGCATAAAAGCATCAAAGCCTATAAACTTACGACACAAAAAAATGTATAGTGTTCTTAATATAATCTAATAAAAGATAACAGCAACACTAATA
Organism: Deinandra increscens subsp. villosa; assembly: GCA_039602395.1. NCBI lineage: Eukaryota > Viridiplantae > Streptophyta > Magnoliopsida > Asterales > Asteraceae > Deinandra > Deinandra increscens. The sequence goes on along the minus strand of JBCNJP010000023.1, from coordinate 77,087,230 downwards.
TAAGTTGCCATCTAATGATGAGCACAGATTTACCTACTAAAGGACATACAAAAGTGCATATTCTGCACATAAGAGCATGAGATACCAGGCTAAGAGTAACAAAAGTGCAAAACATTGAATCCTATAACCTTATGACATACTAAAAGGAAATTAAAAAAACAGGAAGCTCTAGAGGTAAAAATCGAACAGCTAAGAGAAGAAACACACCTGAGAAAGAGCTGTAAAAAACCTTATTTCCCTGCACATAAGTTAACAGTTTACAAAACATAGGAAGAAATTAGATAACATCAGGTTTTGTAAAAAAACAAACAAAGTTTGAACAGCAGCAAGAACAGTTCAAGAAACAAAGGGGACATCACATAACAGCCAAGAACAATGAATAATAGGAATTAACAGTTGAGAAAAGAAAATTTACCTGAAAAAATAGTTGAAAAAAGACTTGATTCCCTGCACATAGATTAACAACTGACTTAGGCTATGTGTAATCGGGCGTGATAACACCCAACACCCCACCATAGCGCCCCTCATAGCGCCCATGGGCACCCCCCGGGGCGCTATCTTGCTCCATTTCGTCCGCCAGCGCCATGCCCATCACGCCCCAACTTGTTCAAGAAGTTCAAACTAGCCAACCATAATGCTCCATGTCACATAACCCCCCCTTCTTGACTACACACCCATGTCACATAACCCCCCCTTTGCCACGTCAGCGCCACATGTCACATAATGCCCCATGGTGGGGCATTATGACTACACATAGCCTTAACAGTGGCTAGAAAAAATTCTCGACATCCAACTTTGTGAATAACGCAAAACCAATTTAAGCTGCGGTAGGAAGATGCAAACAATGAGCAATGATATCATTAAAGCAATTCATTAGGAAGGGAAAAAAAACCAGAAGATATACGGTAGGAAGATGCTAGAAGAAGAAGAAGCCGCCACGTGAAAAAGCCAGCGTAAGCGGCTAGAAGAAGAAGAAGGCGCCACGTGAAAAAGCCAGCGTAGGGCTTTAAAAAATCCACCCAAAAATGAAAACCCTTAACCGGGGAGAAAAAAACGTAAGAGATGGAGATCGAACCGAGGTAAGCCAACATAACAGATACATTCCTACCACCAGAGCAATTCTCCATGTGTTACAAACCAGAAATTGTTTCATATAACATCTTCCCGAGTCAAAGCAAAGCAGGCAAGCACAGGTGTTCCCTGTGTTGACCATGCAAATAATATATAGGAGCAAAGCAGGCAAGCACAGGTGTTCCCTATGCTTATCTTGAAATGGGGATGACGTTTTTCGAATTATAAAGGCCTTCTTTGGGTGAAAGTATTGATTCCATTTATTCTGATGACGCTTTGAACAAATTAGTGGTGGGTAATGGCCACGAGTTTTGGAATAAAATTGTTAAGAAGATTCATAATTTGCATGATCAAAAGGTGATCCCATTTAATGTTATTAAGAAGGTTGTGGGGAGAGGCGTTAATACTCTCTTTTTGGAAAGACTGTTGGAATGATGATGAACTGTTTTCCTAAGGTTTTTTGCTCTTCAAAACTTCAAAAAATTTCGGGTGTCGGATCGTAAAGATGAGATGGGATGGAAGTGGGATTGGAGACGTAATATTAGAGGTGAGGTTGAGGAGATGCAACTTCAATCTCTCTTGATGATTCTTAATTCGAAGTCTTGGGGGAATGAGCTTGATTCTTGTATTTGGGATTTTAATGGTCAAGATGAGTTTGTTGTGAAAGGGGTTAGAAGGCGATTGAAAGAAAGATTTTACCAAGTGCAAAGTGGAGGAGCGAATGGAATGCAAGTGTTCCGGAAAAAGTGAATATTTTCATATAGCGTGTTATTTCGGACCCTCTTCCTACAAGGAGTAACTTCCGTGGGAAGGGTTTAGTTATCCCAGTCATCTTGTGTCCTTTTTGCAATCTGGATGTTAAGTGAAATAATCATTTATTCGGTTTGTGCACTATGGCGAGGAAGGTTTGACATTCTATTCGCAATTGGCTTGCATTTGTACGGCCGAATGTTCTTTACCCTCGCAATTTATATGGTTGGATGGATGAGTGCATGATTTTGAGGAGAAGGAAAATTATTGTTGAAGGTATTATGTTTTGTGCTTAACGAAACAAGATTATTCACAAGAAGGATGATTTGAAGAAACGGTTTATGTTTGATTCGAATCTTCACTTCTTGTATCATTGGATCAAGTTTAGGGATAAGAAATTTTGTTTATCTTGTGTTAACAGGTTACAAACTCCTTTACTATTTTTGTAATTGTTCTTTTTGGGTGGTTAGTTAGATTTTTCTAACCGCCATATTTTTATAAAAATTCTCGTTGCTGTTTAAAAAAACATAAATGAATCATTCTATACTCGCAATACCCAAAGCTATTTTTGTTTTTCTCCACACATCCCAAAAATATTGAACGAACCGAGTCTAAGGTATTTTTCTAACTTTCATCAACAATATATTAACGAGAGAATAATAAGTACCTACTCACGAAATACACATAGATCTCCCTCCAATATAAATCATGTTATTTTAACAACAACTTTATTTATTAAACGTTAGTTTATCAATGATCTAAACCAGCCAAAAGAGATGAAAGAGAACATATACAAATTGAATTGACATCACAGTCCGATCTAAAGAACCTAACTTTCCTTTATTATTTTTATCTATTTGATGATATAATTAGTAGACATTATAGGCCCTTTGAACACCACCTTGTTGTGAGCACACCATAAACCCAACAAGTGGTAAAGATGACGGCTTACACCAATTTATACTTCGTACTAAACACCGATCACAATCGAAGTGTAAGTTGACATGGAGATGATGGTTGGGGTCTTGAGATCCTTGAGGTTTGAAATTCAAAACGCGCTTCAAACAGATTTATTAAGTGGTGAGTTTACTCCTTAATGCTATTTATGCTATTTTTAAATGAAATAAGTCTGAATCAATACGAACGGTTATAATCTCGTTTTAAAAAAAAAACTTATTTGAGTAGAGGAGGTAGTTTCGAATACCGTTAAAAAACTTTAAAAAGGTGTTGGTGAAGCGTATTGCGTATGAGCATCAAGTTTGTTTCAAATTTCAATACTATTTGTTGGTTTGTGTTTTGAAACACTCTTTTTCGTCGTCCTCCAATAATGAGCGGTGGTGGTGAAGCGTGCAAGATTGGTACACCTACATCATGACACGTAACTTGTACCCTTCATCTTCCCTCGTCCCTCTTCTTCACATTTACATGTGTTTTCATTCCGGAAATCAAATTAATTAATGGCTCAATTGTTGTCTCCGGTTGCGATTAAGTTCCAAAACGGGTTCAGCGATTTGTGGTCCAATCGCAATCGAAATGGATGCCGGACCAGCAGCAGCAGCAGCATAAGGTTGAATGATCGAAGAAGATTTACGAGAGTTAAAGTCGCCACTGATCCCTCCTCACCAGTTTCCGCCGATGCTGATGCCGATGATTACTATGCTGTCTTAGGCCTGGTAGGTACTCTTACTTGCTTATAAAACCCTAATTCTAAACTAAACCCTCTAAATCAAATCAAAGTGTATTTATTGCATATGCACAATTTTGGGATGTAGAGAAACCCCTGAATACAACCAATAACCCCCAAAAGGGTTAATATTCCAACAACACCTAGGGTTTCTAGTCCTGTATTATTAAAGGAGGATCTGGATTTGAATTCATCATCCACACTAGATATAGACATAGCCTTTGTGAACTTAAGCATAGAGCACACTTTGGGGACTGATTAGGATAGCCAGGTTTCACAGCATGGGGAGATGGTCCTGATCCAATTTCTAGATTTTTTTATTTTTTTTTAATCCCAGGGTTTGAACTTGGACCTCCAACTAAGAGGTAAACACCTCTACCAAAAAGGAGATCTTGAATGGCACCCATTTAAGCCACTTCATGATGTTACTACCCAGGGCTTCTGTATCCATGTTCTGCAGGCAGAGGTGGAGAAACTACCTGACTGATCACCTTTCCAGCTCCAATTATCCACCCCCACACGAACAGATAGGCCCTCACCAGGTCACCGAGCTCTTTTTTTTTCCAACTCATCATTAAGTGTTTTTTCCTGTTCTAGTTGAATGTGATTGTTTCATCTGGATCCGCTCCAATCTGAGAAGCGATGGAGCACCTTTCATTGGATTCCATCCCATATAAATCTGGGAATATTCAATAAAAAGCCAAGTTACCAAACCAAGGTTGTTTCCACAAGGTCGCTTTGCCTGTCCTGCCTACCCGGATGCGCATTTGATCAGCAATATCTTTTTCAGCATCTCTGATGTCTTTTTTGATGGAAAGGATGCCAGACATTGGGTTTGTTGTGTGCATCATGGAATTGGAACTCTCGTATCATTCCTATTATTATTGCTTGGTTTGATAGTAAGGTTTGGTCATCAATTTCTTAAAGAAAGGTGGGTTCATCAATTTAGTTTCATCTTTTTTATCTAAGAAGTGTAGGCGATTACATAAAATGCATATAACTAATGTAGAGACGCCAACACTCTTCTTGTATTCTTCATCCTCAAAGCAAAAAAGAAGATGCTTTATATCTCATATAAGATCCTGTTTATTTCGTATCTTTTATCTTCTTGCAAAAGGTCCATCGATTCTGTAGATCACATGGTAACCCCATATTCTATTCAGTTTGTTACCATTGTGGATAGGTTTACTCCACTTGGATGACACACTCTTATCTCAATGGCCGTTCCAAAACAATCTTGGCTGCATATTTCTATACAAATCACATTTTGCGATGTCCTATATTGTGCTTGTGTTCATACGGTGATACGAGACCATAGTTTCTTATCGAACAAACTTTCTAAGGTATCTAGTAATACTTGCTTCACCTAGGACACTCGACATTCATCACTAAGATGGATCCTTATGTTTTTCTCTGACACTTCCCTGTTATGATATCTTATACGTCATGACCTTTAAGGAAGATTTAAGTATGTTTCCGGTTGTTCACCTCTCGTAACAAGGATGAGAGATGATTTGTTAGTTTATATTAGCATATCCTGAATCGAAATACAAAAGAAAAACATCGGCTATACACATTCTATATATACCCGTAATCATAGGATTAATTATGAGAGAAAATACTTGGTATATTGATTATAGTTCTGATATATGTATACAACATGTATAAACAGAAAAGATGACTAATTGTATTTATCCTCTATGGGCCTAAATCTAATACACATTCTATATTCACCTGTAATAGAAACCGTATACTTAGGAAATTGTTATTAAACCAACATAAACAGTCATAGTATTGATCATCTTTCAGTTTTTAGTATTTCTTAAATCACTGTAAGTTTGTTGATGATAAGCAATGCACAAGAATTTAAAGTGTAGTAATGTATCAAGTTTGTTTCTCCTCTCTAATCAGCTACCAGATGCAACTCCAGAGCAAATCAAGAAAGCCTATTATAATTGCATGAAATCGTGTCATCCTGACTTGAGTGGCGATGATCCAGAGACGACAAACTTTTGCATGTTCGTTAACGAAGTTTATGAGGTGGTGTTTTTTACTTTATTATTATTATTATCATTATTTATGCCTTGGTAGTGGCTTGTTTTATAAAGCAAATATTGCAGTGTAGGTACTCAGCGACCCAGCTCAACGGATGGTTTATGATGAAATTCACGGATACTCTTTGAGTGCAGTAAACCCTTTTGTTGATAATACCTATCCTAAGGATCATGTATTTGTTGATGAGTTTAGCTGTATAGGTATATTCTGGCATTGCGTTTTACTCACGTCCTTAAATTTCGAATCAAAACTAAACTACCATGATGATGAAACTCTAGGGTGCAAAAATTGTGCAAATGTATGCTCAGATGTGTTTATGATAGAAGAGGATTTTGGTAGAGCGAGAGCGTGGAAGCAAGATGGAAGCCCTGACTTGGTTCAACAGGCCATCGAGAGTTGGTGAGTGAATGTTTTAAACGTTTCGATAGGTAGTAGAATGTTTAAGTAATTAATCCTGACTGGCTGTGTTTCAGCCCTGTTGATTGCATCCATTGGACTTCTGCTGCACAATTATCTTTGCTCGAGGATGAAATGCGGAGGGTTGAAAGAGTGAATGTAAGTATCAAGAAACTTGTTAAACTGTTATTAATATCATGATAACAATTGAATCCAATCGAATAGTGGGTTGAAAGAGTGACAGAGCATGTTTCGCTAACCATTTTAAAAGAACTTACTGACTTATTGGTTTTTGAAAAAGCTAATAAGTCAAAAATAATATTTGGCAAACTTAAAAACACTTTTCATTTTAGCTTTTTGTAAAGGGTCAAAAAGCATTTTCTGAATGCCAGAAAAACCTGGCTTTTTGAAGTGTTTTTGGCTTTTTGATGGTGCGATTACCATAATACCCTTATTTACCCTTATATTCACCTAAACTTATAGTCATATAACCAATTTTTAGTCATTATACATATAAAATAAGCAACCTTACCATAAAAGCTTATCGAAACATTTTTTTAAAGACTCATTTTTAAAAAGTTATAAGTCAATAAGCACTTTTAACCAAAAGCACTTTCACTCCCAAACACACCCTAAGTATCAAGAAATTTGTTGAAATGTTATTGAATCGAATCGAATGGAGGGTTGAAAGAGTGAATGTAAGTATCAAGACATTTGTTAAAATGTTATTAGTATCTCAATAACAATTGAATTGAATCTAATGGAGGGTTGAAAGAGTGGATTTAAGTATCAAGAAACTTGTTAAAATGTTATTAGTATCATAATAACAATTGAATTGAATTGGATCAGGTTGGGTTGATGCTTGCAGGAATGGGTTCATCTGCAGATGTTTTCAGAATGGTAACCAAGTTCATTGTTGCTCATGTTTTTTAATATTTTATTTTATTTTTAAATAGTGGTCTGTTTTGGCAGGCGAGCAGTCGATGGGAAAAGAGACAAAATAAGCTTTTGGTAAGAAATGAAAAGTTTTATAGATAAATGATTTTCATAACATCAGTGACTTGACTAATACATTATACATACATGTGATGTGTGAAGGAGCAAGCTCGAATAAGAATGATGAAATCTGATGAGAAAGCTTGGTGGAGCAAGCAGCAGACAAGTACAGTTTCAGGTATTTCTATTTTATTTTTATAGGTAATTAATTAATTGAGATGAAAAGCATATATATAATATAATACGGAGTTCGGCGGGGGTGCAGAGGAGCAAGCGAAAGAGAGAGCAACCAGAGCAGCTGCAGCTGCACGGAGATGGAGAGAGTACTCACGACGAGGTCGTGCTGACAAACCTAAACTTCCTGGCAACTGAACTGAATCAATCTCTTCATCACACATTTATTAATATTATTATACTGTATATATTCTCTAAGCTACATTGTAACTATTAATTAAGTGTATATATGTATATATATGAATTTATAATCTTCTTTCTGTCCTTTTAGGCACTGTTGTGTTGAAGTTATGTGATATTTTGTTTCATTCATTGTCATTTCATCCGACTTTAGACCTCTAAATAAAATGTTAAGAAACAATTGGCCAATCATTCTAACCTTTTTATGAGTCAAAACATCAAATTTATGGTATTATTAAGTAGACATGCTTTGATGCTTCTTACTATTGTAGTATTAAAATTCTATATATATATATATATATATATATATATATAGGGAAAAGATAAATTGGAACCCACCTTGAGTTGGAGAATCTTTGGAAACCGGTCAAAAACGAGGTTAAAAAAATGTTTTTTTTTCTTAATTTTTTATGGTGGTTCTTTAGGTTATAAACTACTCTTAAATGAAAAAAAATCAAAAAACCGCCTAGTAGATTTTTTTTTAAAAAAATATCAAAAAAAAAGTTACATTTGTAACTTTTATGCGTATATTTACAGTTACGCAAAAAGTTACATGTGTAACCTAGACATTTTTGATATTTTTTTTAAAAAAATCTACTAGGCGGTTTTTTGATTTTTTTTCATTTAAGAGTAGTTTATAACCTAAAGAACCACCATAAAAAAATTAAGGAAAAAAAACAATTTTTAAACCTTATTTTTGACCGGTTTCCAAAGATTCTCCAACTCAAAGTGGGTTCCAAAATACCCCAACCCTATATATATATATATATATATATATATAGAGGTTTATTGTAGACACTTTCGCATGTGAAATAGCTCTTTTTCACATGTGAAAGTTTTTAATTAATGAGAAAAAAGAAAAATGAAAATTAATCACAACCATTAGATCAAGAGATCTAATGGTGAAAAAAGGTGTCTACCTGTCTACACTTATGGGGGTGTCTACAATGAACTTTTCAATATATATATATATATATATATATATATATATATATAGGGAAGGGTTTCGTGTATACCCCTTAAATTTTGTAGACCCCGTAGACCCCTATAAAACTCAATAAAAATAAAACTCAGTGTTGTAAATTTGGTTTTTTTTATTACGATAAACTTTTAAGAACCAAAAAAATAAATAAATTCATTAAAAAAAAACAAAAAACATTAAAAATCGATCATTTTAAGACAATGAGTTTTAAAATATTGAGTTTTAAACGCAACACTGAGTTTTATTGAGTTTATTGAGTTTTAAACTCATTGATTTTTAAAACTCATTGTCTTAAAATGTTCAATTTTTAATGTTTTTCGTTTTTCTTTTTTTTTAATTGTCTTTTTTTGTTCTTAAAAGCTTATCGCAAATAAAAAAAAACTAAATTAATAAAACTCAGTGTTGTAAATTTGGTTTTTTTTATTACGATAAACTTTTAAGAACCAAAAAAATAAATAAATTAATTAAAAAAAAACAAAAAACATTAAAAATCGATCATTTTAAGACAATGAGTTTTAAAATATTGAGTTTTAAACGCAACACTGAGTTTTATTGAGTTTATTGAGTTTTAAACTCATTGATTTTTAAAACTCATTGTCTTAAAATGTTCAATTTTTAATGTTTTTCGTTTTTCTTTTTTTTTAATTGTCTTTTTTTGTTCTTAAAAGCTTATCGCAAATAAAAAAAACTAAATTAACAAAACTGAGTTTTATTTTTAGTGAGTTTTATTGAGTTTTATAAGGGGTCTACGGGGTCTACAAAAAATAAGGGGTCTACACGGATCTTTTACCTATATATATATATATATATATATATATATATATATATATATAGGGAGAGGATCATTTGAGAACCATTTGTGTTTGAGAACTAAAAAGAACCATTTTAAGGCACTAGTTTATATATATGGAAAACCCTCATGAATTATAATGGTCCCCACTTGAACCTAGTGGTTGAGATTTGGTTCTCAAAAGTTCTCAAAACAAAAAGTTCTCATTTGAACCTAACCCTATATATATAGGGGAGGGATATAATGAAAACCTCTCCGAGTTTGGAAAACCGTGAAAACCAAGCTAAAAAATTCGATTTTTGTTCCGATTTTTTTTATGGTGATTCTCTAAGTTAAAAAGACCCCTTTTATGCAAAAAAACAAAAAAAAACGCCTAGTAAAATTTAAAAAAAAAATATTTAAAAAAAATATTTTTTAAAAAAAATTTTACTAGGCATTTTTTTTTATTTTTTTGCATAAAGGGGGTTTTTTTAACTTAGAGAATCACCATAAAAAAAATCGGAACAAAAATCAAAATTTTTAGCTTGGTTTTCACGGTTTTCCAAACTCGGAGAGGTTTTCATTTTATCCTTCTTCTCTCTCTCTCTCTATATATATATATATACATATATATATATATATATATAGGGTTAGGTTCAAATGAGAACTTTTTATTTTGAGAACTAAATCTCCACCACTAATTTCAGGTGGGGACCACTATAATTCATGGGGGGATTTCCATATATATAAACTAGTGGCTGAGATTAGTTCTTTTTAGTTCTCAAACCCAATTGGTTCTCAAATGATCCTCTCCCTATATATATATATATATATATATATATATATATATATATATATATATATATATATATATATATATAAGTTGAGCAATGCCCCAATTTTGACACCATATTAAATGTGAAATCATAAATATGGTTTTCATCAAAGCAAGCATTTGGTACTACATGCTTAAGCATGGTGGTTTTATTAAAAGCAAAATACATGTTGATGCATCATCATCATGGTAGCGAATGGTTGATTAAATATCCCAATAAATTTGCTTACATCATTATCAAGCCATCCGAATTCTCTTAATTCTTATTAATCAATATACTCATAACTCACATATGAGTTGATGGTGATTATTAAATTTGATAATAAAGAAAACCATCCGAATTCTATATTGTTAGTGAATTGTTCATAATGGTGTATGTTAATGTCGATCTTTAGAGTTCTTGCAACTCATGAAAATAAATTGATCTTATTTAATTTTTAGCTTCTACAAGGTTCTAATGAGGTATATAAATCCATCCAGAATTAGTTGTCAACCCCCCTTCCTCCGCCACCTCACTCCTCGGACCTCCTACGTCGTGTAAGCTCATTTTTATTACGTGTTCATGTTTATGTAATTCATTTAAATGTTAATTTACCTATGGTTGTATCCGGTGAAAAGAAACTGAACCACCGGAGGCTCTCTCTCTATGTTTGTATCCGGTGGGAAAAAAATGTACCACCGGAGGGTCGCAAAATACCAAGTTCATTTACATATTATTCAAATATTACATTTGTTTGTTATATGTTTAACTCATGATTGTCATCTTTTTGTTTCTTCTTGACAGTTCTTTTGCTGCTCCTAGTTGGTCAGTATGGGTTTGACCATCGTGCACTTCAGGTTGTGACGGGTCGATTGGTACGTGTTCGTTTTTGTGAACGGGTCCACTTCATGGATCTTCACTGTTGTGGTTACTTCTCTTCGAACCCTTCCCCGGTAACTAGAGTTGTCGCCTGTTTTTTTCCGGCATGCAATGTAATGCATAGTGCTCGGGCATAACAGCCGAGAGAAAGTAACAATGAAAAATTATTCAAATAAAATGGTATTATTCCGGGTACCCGGCTACACCTTTTTCTTTACGTATACAGTCAATATGCAACTGAACAGAAAAGAAACAAAAAATGCACGCGTATTGTTACCTGACCCGTTTCCAGCAGTATATTTGATGATTATGTCATTTGAATTTAATCGTTATGTTATTATCGTATTGTTTCTAGAAGTGGGGAAAATATTAAACGGCTTAATATTAAAAGGTTTGGCCAACAAGTGAAAATAATACGCGGATCATGACTGCCCCAACCCGTTTACTGATTTCACGTTATGATCCGTTTAGAGATTGTATTATAACCCGGTCAGGTAGAAGCTATGACACGCAGATCCTTGCCCGACCCGTATCGAATAAAATATTTCATGCTTATGTCATTTAAATTTAAACACGATTGCAAGTTGATTAGCCTACATATTTGACATCCAACAATACATGTAACATATCATACTATTGCTATCCGTCTTATGAAGTGATATTCTTAATTTAGTGTTTACCTACATTATCAAGTTGGTCATATTATAATTTAACTAGAAAACGTCAAATTATGTATTTGAATTGATGTTATAATTGAAGTTATTTAAAAATATATACTTAGGTAAACTATAATTGAATTTATTGAGAATTGTTTGAATCACCGTTTTAAACAACCATGTTTAATGAATAACCCGATTGTTGCACCGTATTACCCGTAACCCGGTCCGGTACCCTTCGACATAACCCGGTTTGACGGTCTGTGCTTATGCACCAATTTTTTAAGAACCCTACATTGTTAATCCCATCCAATGACACGCGTTTTCTGGATTTTGGTCGATCTACATGGTTTAATTGGATTATGTTTTGTGATGGAAGTATTGACGTTTGTAAAAACCCTAAACTGCTATACGTTCAAATCGATTCGCGTTTTCTGATTTCTAAAATTGGATTGTTTTGGGTAATTGGGGTTAGCAGTTTGCCTCCATGGTTATTTGAAGGAACACGTTGGGATAATAAACAAGAAAGGCTATACGATTATTAGAAACGTGGTTGCTGATTCGTATAATCAAATTATGTTTAGTGTGGATGGTATGTTTACCTTTCCGATTTCAGCTTCTTCGAAGAGAGTCTGGTGGATCCTTTGTGTTTTCCAGATTACTAGGGTTTGCCTTGCCGTCGATGGGTGTCTGCGTTTTTGTGCAACATGTTTGGATCCAGACGAGCGTTACTGTGGGTTTAAATCTCACTGTTTGCTGTTTGTAAACCTTTACTAATTATTAAATAACATATTTATCCTACTAATTTGAACCCTTTGTCTTTTTGACCGAACCTTTTGTTACGCCACCTCTAGAGTAGTAATGTGGGGCTATTTACCTCTGAATAGGAATTTGTCATAAATTTCTACCATTATTACTGTCAAATTTTCCTTACAAGATGCAGCTACTGTTTAATTTGTATTTGTAGTGTTTAAATGGTTTCAATCCATTGGAGCTTACTTCACCTAACTTGGTTTTTTTGTGCTTAGTCTACTTAAGTTTATTTCATTGAAATACGTTTCGCTTTTTTGTATTACTCATTATTAATGGTATACCTAATATGAGTGCTTTGGAACACCCAGTCAATGGAAAACAGGGTCAGAGACTTCTTTGCCGCTTCACAAGCCGAGTTCATCACGGAGATTGAGGTGTTGATGCAGGTGGTGCAGAGAAATCTGGAGGAGAATGAGAGAATCCTGATGACTCTACTTGCCCAGCCGCCGTCACTGTTCTGGTATGTTGCTAGTTTCCTCCTCTGTGAGGAAATCCGCATTGCTTTTGACTTCTACTATATGAGGTTCTAGATTAATACAGTTAACATATATGGATGTAAAATTGGACGATAGGTGTAAAAATTTACATGACATGTTGGCATTTTAACTGTTTACTGATCATATGAAATCCTGATAGACAATGTTTGTTGTCTCGTTGATTTCATCATTATCTTGAGGTACTATAAGGACTTTTAAAGCACCAGGGGATGTTGCTTTTGACAGAGCGACATGGAGTTGGCCGTGACCAAAGACAGGTTGGGGAAGATAGACTCATATTTTATTCAGTGATTGACCTTGACTCTTGTTTATTGTCATGGCGTAACAAAGTTTTATGGGAAACTGTTTTCTGTTGAAGGTAAATGGGAGTTGTGGATCGTTATGTGTAAGTATAATTCGTCGAATGTAAACACGACGTCATATAGAGACACCGGCTATTATACGTGCTTCTAAAACCCAACTTAGTAATTGGGTTACAATTAGCCGTGTACCGTTACAGAGTCCTAAGGACTGGTTTATATTGACTTTAAGAGCAAGAGAATGTGGCGGTATTCCAGAAAAATGAAGGGAATTCAGGTATTCGATGGGGTATAGAAGTTCACAGTCTTCATTATTGTTCCCATGTGGAGTCACATTGTCGTCACTGAGGTAAGTTTTTGTGTCATTTGGAGTCATGCTTAAAATCAAATCGTTAAGCTCATCGACGGTGTGGTTTCTTGGACAAACAATTGCTTTCTTTGAAAGATTGTCTGCATTTGGGTTTTGTAATGTTTCGTTTTCGTATATGAAATTGATAAGTTGAAGGAGGGCATTTTCTGTGTGAGGGATAAGGAATCGTTTAGAAATATGAACTTTCTTAGTATTTTGTGGATCATTATGATCAGGAATACCAAGATTACCATCACCTATGTCAAGTAACCAAGAAGCGAAAACTGATATGTCTAATCTAGAAGCAGGGTCAAGGTTAGGTTTTTCAAGTCGCATATTGACAGTCAACCTAAACATTCTGAAGTGATACCAAAGTTGTGATATTGGCAGTGATGCTTCAATAACTTTTGATTTTGTCGATTTTGGTTTAATAGGAAGGGTCTGTCTAAAGTCACCTCCTAAGATAATAGACATCCCTCCGAATGGATGTTAACTGTTATCAAGGATGTCTTTCAGTGTTCTGTCAAGTGCTTTAAAGCAATTTCGCTCGCTCATGGGTGCCTCGTCCCATATGATTAACGATGTCTCTTGAAGTAGTTTTGAAAGTTGAGTTTTCTTTTTTATGTTACAGACTGAGTCCTTAGTTGGATTGATCGGAATACGGAATCTAGAATGTGCAGTCCTACCGGAAGGGAGAAGCAACGATGCAATCCCAGACGTAGCAACAACAAGTACTATTTTTCCAGTTAATCGTAAAGCTGATATTATAGTTGACCAAAGATACGTCTTGCCAGTGCCTCCGTGACAGTAGACAAACAATAGGACTTGCTGCTTAGATGAAAGACTACTCTGTACGTATTCATAAATTTCCAGTTGTTGTGGATGTAAATTTCGATGGAGAACCTCATGCTCACGTTTTAGTTGCTCCCTGTCGTAATTCTTTTCTTCCATCAGCAATTTGTTATTTAATAGTTCCATTAAATCTGAATTTGGAGTTGGAAGTCCATAGTTTGCAAGCGTGTTCGATGAGGCTATAGATTTTAAAGCAAGTTCTACCTCATACAGAAAGTATTGCTCCAGATCTTCATCGTTAATGAAACCGTATAGTAGGTGAGATCGTTAGACATTTTTTTTCCCAAAATGCAGACCATAACTCGCGCGGGTTTGTAATCTGACAGAACAGGAGCATGTGTGTAAAAAGGGTGCATAGTTCTGCAGCAGTAGACCAGGAACAGGCTTCTTCAAGTGTAGATATCCACTCGCGATTGTCACCCAGTAAGCCTAATCGTTCGCAAGTGGCACAATAAGTTTCTAATATTATACCTTCAACTGTACGAATATCAACAAAACTTTTGCATCCTTTCTGGTGAGTAAGTAACAATCGCAGATAGAATGCCTCACCGCATGCTGGATGTATCTAAGCCAATCGTGCGACTATAGGTGTTCTAACCTGTGATCTATGTATTCAAAATATCCCTGATGCATCCCATCGGTACTCTGATACGTAGTTAATGAATCGTAAATGGCAGCCTGTCTCATCGTCACGGTTGTTTTCTAACCAAGCCGTGAGAGTTGTTCGTTTCATGTAAGGATATATATTTTGAAGAAATTGTGAGTCTGTGAAAGTTATATTTTGTAAATTTTCAAGGTGTACAGCTAGTACTTGTACAATAGGCTCACGATCATGTATAAGGTAGTTCCAAATTCGCCAACTCGCTTCATGTGTCTACGTGGGATACTATTTGTGGCCGTGATTCAGATGAATTTTCATTGCGCCTAGCAATTGCAAAACGTATGTGATCTGAACCTTTTGATATGTATTTGAAAAGGTACTTTATAAGCATACTCCAGCCACAATATTCGACATTGATATGAGCACAATATTGTAAACTTAAAAGCTTGTTGTAAGGTACTACGTAGCCATTGTCTATACGGATTTTATTTTTGATGACAGTGTGTTGATTATCTCGTCTCATACAATGTGCATAACCATTATTATCAATGCTTGAGACCTCTTCGTAATCCTTTGGGAATTTTTTGAAACAAGAGCCGTTTGACATACACGATGAATAGGGATTGAGCTTACCACACGGACCATGAATCATAAGATCTCCGACAATTTTATAAAGTTCAGGTTCTTGTACAGGATCAAGTACTTCTGCAGATATGACCTTGTTAATATCAGCAGGATTTCTGATCTTGAACGGATCAGTTACCCAAAGAAGTAAATGACAATGTGGGAGGCCACGTTTTTGGAATTCAATCGTATAAAGATCTGGAAAGGAAAGAAAAAAAGAACGCATAAGATCAGAAAAGAGAAGGAAAACACATGGACAATTGATAACAGAAGGGATAAATGAAAATTTACATGCAGCAACATGACCAAAAGGCTTTGAATCCTTAAGAAAGCGGATCATTGAGTGTACTTTCATGTGAAATACCTTTGAAACGGCCTCAGGTCGGTCCTGAGCATTTAGGCCTAGGAACTGAGTCATATATCTTTGGATTTCTGGGCATTTAATATTGCATGTAAAGGTGATAAAGTATTGTGGGTTACCATAGACACGACAAATTGCTAGCGCATCTTGATAATGTTTATACATGTATCGAGGCCCGCCAACAAATGATGAAGGAAGAAAAGTTCGTTTGCCTACTGCGTGACCTTCAATATCGCATTGTAAGACTGCATCTTCTATGCACTGAAGCAATTTGTTTCGGAATTTGCTTTGGTTGGTTCAAAATATTCCAAGCGGTTGTGTTCAATTAAAATGTAAGCGTCAACTATAAACTGTTGAAATAGACGACCACCACGTAACAGATGCGAGTAAACGTTAAGATGATCGTGTAGATAGAAGCTATAGAACATGTTCATAGTCAGTTGTTTTTCTTTGCCCTTTGAATGATATTTCAAATTAGTTGACCAACCACTTTCACCGTATGGAAATAGAAGTGGATATTGCAGAGACATGTACGAAGGGTGTAGGTTGCTAATTCTTCTACGAACATCGTCTTTTTGTGAAACGATTATGTCATATTCATTAGAAGAGGGGTCTTATTAAAGACAATGGCCCCAATACATCCTGGAGTAGGAGGGTCATATGACATGTGAAATTGGGTGTTATAGATACGAATCTCGAATTCAGGAATGTTAGAAGTAAGAGTAAGATCTCGAGCAGTGCGGAATAGTTTAACTAACTGACTACAGTTATCCAATACTTGTAAAATTGAAGAAATGATAGTAGGATCCAGAGAAGGCCGAGCATCTTTTTGAAAAAATACAAAGCCGATTTGATAATTCATTTGTAGAATCATAAACATACAGCTGCAAGAATGATGGTTTCTTGCCAGGAAGAGGACAGAGTGATCCGATCTTGTGACATACTTGTTCTTCAACTTTAAAGACATAAGGACCACATTCTCATTGATGGAGTCGTCAATGAGAGCACCAAAAGAAGTCATTGAAAAAACAGAATTGTATGCACGAACACATTCAAGAAAATGAGTTTGAACAAACAGATTTCTGAAAAGTGGAGGAGGTTCAGGATACAATGGAAGTCGAATGTCACCACCTTTACAACAATGATTATATTTAGGTGGTTCTTTAGCTTTGGTAGAAGAAAGTCGTTCGTCAAACCAGAAAAGGGCAAAGCATTTCTGACAGACACATACACAGTCACCGTTATCTACATATGAAGAGGAAGTTGATTGGTGATGTGAACGTAATGTTGTACGTAAATTTACTTGTCGTGACGATTGTCGGCCTAGACGTGAATCTAGAGTTTCACATCTCCTTTTACTATTAGAGGCCATTATAGAAACAAAAACGAAAATAAGATCTATTACTTACTCCAAATACCTGAAGATAACGTATGTAATCTAAACGAAACAAAAAATATACATGTAAAGAACATGATAAGGAACTTACCTTTAACAGCAACAGAACAAACCTGTAGATAGAAAGTGAAAGCAATAAATCACAGCACTATAACATGGTAGTAAAAGTAAAGACAAAGGGTGAAGCCAAAAATAACATTTAACAAACCTAAATCACAGAAAACAACAATGAAAACTGTTATGTTTATAGTAAGCATCCGTCTTACTGGTACAATAAAGTATAAGTACAAAGCAATTGCTCAAAATCATATAATTACCTTTACTGTCTCAGTATAGTAGAAGTAAAAGGCAAGAAAACATGTACAAAATTAATTATTTGTCACTGTCAAAATTATAGTGAAATCAGAATGCAAACAGCAAACAAAACTTTAACAAACTACAATGAACCTGAAAAGAAATCATTTCATCAAACAGTTGAAGTGCGTCACATTAAATCAACCAAAAAGAAAGTAAAAATGAACAACTAACAACATCAAATGGAAATAATTCACTGTAAATCGGAAGAAAATACGATATGCAATTGGCAAGAAATAACGATGGAAAATCGAAAGCGAAAGAAAAGACATTCAATTAATCTTTTGTCTCAAAATCGTATCTCAAATCTTCACAAACGAAAATAGCAACAAAGAAAAGCAAAATGAAACTCAAGAGAAGGCACTTCATCAAACTGTTGGTGCATGTCTCATGAAATAAAACATAACGAAAAGAAAAACAATGTAAAGGAAACGAAACGAACTGTAATCAAACAGAAAACCCACATGCAATTGCTAAGAATCAACCATAACGAAAAGGAAAACAATGTAAAGGAAACAAAATCAACTGTAATCGGAAGCATTCACTGTCAATCAAACAGAAAACCACACGCAATTGCTAAGACTATAAACGCTCCTGAGAGAAAAAGGGCAGGATCAGCGAAAGAAAGACAAACGAAACGAAGAAATAAAGAACAAAACAGACTTAAATAGGCAGACCTAAGAAACGTGTAATAACGAAAACAAACCACTTGTAGCCACAGGTACACGTGTGTCCCAGAGAAAAAAAAAACAATGACAGGAATCGAACACATGCAACCTCACTAAAAACATACGGACGAAACCACCCGAGCAAACTAACAAACTGTTAACTCTTTAACAAACAGAGTATAAGTACACAAAAAACGTGAGTGATTTTTTTTTTAAAACAAAGTGGCTGCCACGTGGCATCACCTAAGACGATGACATGGCAGGAATAGTAAAAAGCAAGAGTACACATGTATTTCGAAAATGCTATATTAATAGTAAAAATATGGTAAAAATGGGGCTATTCAAATAGAAATGGTTGAAGTTAATTTAATTAATAGATTTTTTTTTAAAAGCTAACTCTCCAACGGTCAAATCCATTTCACCCACGCCTGTGGCTTCTTCTGCGTAACCCACCCACGTAGGGTCGGGGCTATGTCCCGAGCCTTGGATCTGCGTGAGTGGGACTCACAGAGGCCTTTAGCGGACCATACCGCATGCGTTAAGTGCACTTATGGTATCGTTTGCTTCAAGATTCAACACCATTTTGGATCTTATAGTATTTATCTATTAGATGAGGCTTGAGGCACATACTACTTTTGTAATATGTTGGAGCTGTATTGAGAAAAATGATAACCAGAGCTAAGAGCTGAGAAATGAAGTCAACTACCTTTGGGAATGTCACTCCTACCCCAATCGCCTATTGTGTTAGATTTGAAACACAACTTGCTAAAATTTGAGAGTTTTACAAGAAGAGCATATAACATTGGTCAACTTAAGGAATTGCACATCAAGGGATCAAGAAGCAAATCTGCCCCTACAACAGTACGTAGCAAATTTTCCCAGAAGATCGATGCTACTCGAATAAATGATACATGTCATAATCAGGGGGAGACAATACGTGTTGCACTCTTTTCCCCCTAGCTATGGTTTTATCCCACTGTGTTTTTCTAGTAAGGTTTTTAATGAGGCGATATCTTCAAGCATATTGAAAGAACAATATAGTTCATTCTATGGATAGTCAAAGGGGGTATTATGAATAATTATTGTAGTGACTATCCATATTCCTATCTCTCCATTATCATCACATTGTATTATTATCATAGCCTTATAAATAGTGGCCTTATGATGTATATGAATGAATATATGAGATATTACCCTCTTCATTTTCCTTCTCTCTATGTTCATATGATATAATAGTATTTGTAGATAGGGATGGCAATGGGCTGGGTATGGGACGGGTATTAGTAATCCCAGTCCCATACCCGAAGTAAAAAGTATGTCTCATACCCGGCCCATTACCCGTCGAGTATCTATCGGGTATTTACCCGTCGGGTATCGGGCAAATCCGCGGGTATCGGGTTTACCCATTAGCTTGTTAAAAAAGCTGTTTGGATTTTAATGTAGATAAATACATATATACACTATAAAATATATCAAATCTAAAATATACGTATAATGTTTCTTGCATATAATACCAAAATGAGTTATCGTCCGCTTTCATATATTCAGTATACATATAAAAGAAATACATTCATTTTCTAAACAATGACATTAGTTGCTTCGACTTTTCATGAATCTACATGTTACATTGATTTGTCATGTCATTCATACAATTGAAAAAATAAAGAATAATACCATTAATAAACCATTGCTAAAATAACAAAAAATATAATATTTAGGACTTGGAGTATATATATTTACCTCATAACAATCTTCATAGTCACGGTCAATCATTTAATAATATACATCGGTTTCTTTTGAATAAGTTACTACATTTTTAAAAAAATTAAACACATTTAATATATAAAAGTAATGGAAAAAGCTTGTATAAGAATTCAGGTATTGTTTTGGGTAATATATCGGGTAAACCGGGCCGGGCAACGGGTCGAGTAACGGGCCGGGTATCGGGCGAGTATCAATTAATCCCATGCCTATACCCGGACCTCAAAATTTTTTATTTATCAATCCCATACCCGGTCCCATACCCGAATATTCGGGCCTCTACCCGGCCCGAATGACTCGGGTTTCGGATATACTCGTCAACCCTGGACTTTTTATTTGTAGATTGCTAATGGGCTATTGTTATTTAACACTTTAAACATTCTTGAATTTAAATAAATAAAAAATTCACTATTCAAACTTGAAAAACCTTAAAATATTTAACGGAGGAATTATTTTTGAGACCATTTGTGGACTCGGGTCAAGTCACCATTCAGAAAAATGTCAAAACTCATTCCATGTTACAGGCACGGATTTCACTCTTCAACTTTATTATTACTAAACAAACCCTTTTTTCTCTCCGCCCCGATCTCAAACATTTTCCGGCGAGATCTCTCATACCCGCCGGAAAATCTGATAACAACTGCTGCCGGATTCATCTGATTGTTGTATCGTACTTACTTCCAAAACAATGGCTCCGGTGTCGGCTTTGGCCAAGTACAAGCTCGTGTTCTTAGGAGATCAATCAGTCGGAAAAACGAGCATCATCACTCGATTCATGTATGATAAGTTCGATAACACTTATCAGGTAATCTAACTTGATCGACCTATTTGTTATTAAGTTGTTCGCTTCATATTTGTGTTTAGGTCTTTGATTCCTAGTATGCGTAGATAGTTTTTCGGAAGATTGATCTGATTTGGACTCATCGTAGTTAGTTACTCCTGTGATCCTGTTAGTTTCTTGTTGAAGGTTGTGAGATCTCCTTTTCGATTTTAAAATTTTGAATGTTCGATATTGTAAATCGTAGGGTATTTCTTTCTCTGAGAATGTGAGAGATCAGAACAGTACTCTGGTCATCCCAGCTAAAGCTAATTGTTGGATTGAACACCACATGAAATCAACACAACAAAAATCGACAACAGATTAAGAAAACATTAATAATTTCAGAGTTACAAGAAATTTTCAACTATCAAACATTCTTGACACCCTAAAACGTTTTTTATTTTTCTATTTTTCAGCAGATAATGAAAGTGGACACTTGCATTATGCCATTTTCGGTGTCTGGTCTCCTAATGTGGATAAAAACTTATCTGAGTCTATACTAAGTACTAACACTAATGTGCGCCATGTTTTGTTCTGTTTGGTGGCCATACTAACTTGTGTTAGAACTACTTTCATATAGCTAATTTATCTGTAAGGGATTTGTTGCATTGCTCTTGTTTGAGTTTTCCTAAAAGAAATTTCTTATGATGACAGAGAGCTGCTCCCCTACTTGAATTAACGACCTACATAATTTGAAAACAATTAAAATGCCAATATACATGGTTATACAGCATGCATTCAAAAAAGGAATATCGATTGGAATTTGGAGCACAGAAATAGGCAAACCTAGTGTGTGTGTGGAGGAGGAGGAGGAGGAGGAGGGAGGAGGGAGGGGGGGGGGGGGTATTAGGGTAACAAGGAAATCAACTATGAGAAATTGGAGAAACATTCAAGATCTTAGAATTACCTGACTCTGACTTTCAGTACCACCACATTTAGTAGTGACTTTAAGCTCCTATTCATAAAGTAAAACTTGTTTATTCATTGACCAAGCAAGAAATAATGGGAAGAAACTAAAATGTAGTAGATTGGATGATGCTTCTATTCTATCAGCTAACTTTGTATTTTCGTTAATATATAGAGCTTAGTTGTCAAATTGGTTTTAAATTGTGTGACGTGCACCGATGCGTTTGGTCCATAAATCTGATGCGAGTGCATAACGTATGTGATGTGTTCTTTAGAAAAAAAAAAGTAATATATAATTATACATAACAACTTATAAAAACATTCTTAAACTAAAATAACTCATGTAATAAGAAGATAAAAAGTGTGCTTTTTGGTTCATATCATGCATATTAAATTCTGATAAGAGAATAAAACAGGTTAAAACATCACAAAATATATATTATGATGAAACAATTCAACTTTACAAGAAGAATCAAGTAGAAATCCAACTATATATACAGCAGGTCCAAAATTCTGATTTGAAATGAACAGAAGGTTTAAATTCTGATACAATTTGAGTCGCTCTCTTATTTTTTGAAGCAAAAGTCGCTTCTGATTTGAAGTCCCTTTTTAATGTTTTTGGAAGCAAAAGTCGAATTTTGGAAGAGACTAAGGAAAATATTTCCGAGTTAACTTTTCAATAAAGTTAGCTTTTTGATAAAGTTAACAGTGCCCTATAGTAGCGGACCTATTTTCCCTCTCCTTTTCAAAAGGTCTCACCCAAATCTCTTCAAAAAACCCGACCCGGTTACAAAGAACACCATGTTGCACGCATCATGCGATCCTTGCAATATGTGAAATGAAGCGCATCAGAGTTGCATCATGTAAACGCAACACATCAGGTGTGGCAATGCGATGCAACG
The DNA here is from genome assembly GCA_039602395.1 of Deinandra increscens subsp. villosa. NCBI lineage: Eukaryota > Viridiplantae > Streptophyta > Magnoliopsida > Asterales > Asteraceae > Deinandra > Deinandra increscens. Next base: position 77,064,560 of record JBCNJP010000023.1, on the reverse strand, counting down.
AGCGCATCACGCAAATGCGCAATATGCACGCAATTTAAAACTAAGGTTGTCAAAGGCACAAGGTGCAGTTAAGGCTCAAAGAGCCGTGGGCCTAGGCACACACAAGGTGCTTAAAGAGCAAGGACCCAAGATAAGCAAGGCATATAGCATAATCATGCTATTTTTAGCGGTTTTAGACATGCTTTAGGCTTGTTTATAGGAATAGTTTAGGCTGGTTCTAGGCCATTATTGGATGTTCCAAACCGTTTTGGACTGGGTCTACAGAATTTTGTCAGAATTAGGCGTTTTGCCGGCGCCTCTCCTCGCCTAGGCACACGCCTGGGGCGTCTTTGACAACTATGATATATAGGCTTACCAACAATGTAACCACTCATTTTATTAAGTTAAAAAAATCAATATCTTGGGGTGAAGTTGGCCAAAAAAGGACCTGTTTTGAGAAATTAGTAACTGAGATTTGACATTCCGATTAGAATAGTGTTGGTACTTGGTATTTAATCTTCTATTAACTTTGCCAAAATTATAGGTTATGATTACATTGAATATACTAAGATTGTTGCTGTCCTATACGTAAAAAAGTATTGTAAGTGTAAACCCTAAAAAATTGAAAAAACAAAATGGAGGCTCTAGTAGTAGAAGGGTCAAAGACAGATTTGATTTATTAACTTTGTAATTTACATGCCAACTCATGATTTAGAAAACATATTCTTGTTAGATATGAGTTAAAACTCGAGTAGTTTAATTATCGATAAGCAATGGTATTTTGGTTTTGGGGGGGGGGGGGGGGGGGTGGGGTGTTAATACAATTAACTTAGAAATGAATTTGTTAAGAGAATAAATGAAAAGCCAAACTCAAAATGTATTTGATGGCAGCATAAGTAATTTTATCTTTCAGGTAAAGAAATAACAACAAACAAACTTTTAGGTTTATTGGGTTAGGCCAGCATATTGACTGGTTATTGTTGGTCATAATAACTACATAGAAGTGGGCGGGTGGTTGGGTGAAAGTGGACTGTGCTAGTGTGCTTAGGGAAAGTGAAGTAGGCCAAGAAAATTAAGGAATGTGGTCTGGCCAGAATCTCAAGCCACCTAGCGTACTTGTATGTTGTGGCGAAGTGTGAACTGTGAAGTTAGCTGCTCAATTATGAAAAGTGCAGGAGATACTGGGGCAAGTTTGACACCTAGTCTACCCGCGGGTTTCTTCTTAGAATTAAAAAGTAAACAATTAAATTTTATTATTGTTTTTATTAATTAGATGTTCCAGAAATTTTGGGAATAGCATCTGGACTATAAAGTTATCCCCATATATTTAGGGGAAACCAAATCCGTCCCCCATATTTGATGTGCACTATTCACCCCATATTTATTTGTGAATGGATGCAAGTGGTAGAGAGAAAAAGTAATAGAAAAGGGAATAAAGAGGTATTATATAATTGAATAGAGATAAATATGGAGAATCAGATGTGGGGGAGTTTAGAAAGTATTTAGAAAGTCGAGTTTTTTAGTTAAATTATAGGGATGTGGATGTGAAACGAGCTGTGAATGCTCTTAGACCTTTGCTAATTTTATAAGGTTTATCTATGTTTGGGAATTTTCTAAAATTACTTAGGTGCCTTGTGAGTTTAAAGAGTTAAGTTACTAGTTTAATATAATTCTTTTTGAGGAACTTACCAAAATGTCCCTACACCTGTATATTTAGTCAATAGAAGTTATTAATCGGCAGTTTAATCATGGGATTAGGTCAAATATTGTGGTTGGACGTAGTAATCTATTTAATATGTTTTTAACATCCTATTGGCTGATATTTTTCATAAATTAAATGTTTGACCATGCTCAGAGAATTTACAATGTTTTGGTCCCACATATTTAAGTGACATGTTGATTATTATTTTTAAATTCATGTTGCATTTAGTTGCAAGGGACCTACTGAAGTTTTGTAAATGACCAAATGTTCCCTAGTTTATGCTGTGTAAGTTCAATACGGTATGAAGTTTTTTTAAATGATCAAAGGACCCCTATAAAAGTTCATATTATGAAAGCTTAAACGAAGGAACTAATGCTAGTATCATGACATCCTACGTGTACATGGAAACCAGTCTATTAATTTCGATCATGTTAAGACATGAATCTAGTACTATTAACATGAGATTACCTTTGCAAAATTTTAATACAAACTTGTAGAAGATTTGTTTAGGCTTAGAAATAAGAATCCTAGCAACGTAATTGTCAGGCGAGTTCATGCGAACTTTAAATGGCGTAGATGCATGTGGTTAAGAATGGATATTATACGAATGAAGTATAAACCATCATCATACAAAATTTTGTTATCTAAGACGTAGCCTGAGTTATGTCAATTTTGCTTTTTAGGAGTTAAATCAATTTGGAATAAAGTATAATGTGTACTTCTATTTGTTTTTTATGTTAGAAAACAGTGTTGCATAGTTTATTTAGTGTTCAATATTTGAAGCTCTAATTTGATCAGTGATCACACATGATGTTATTCTATCTATTAAAACATTTAGGTTAATAAGTTTTTGCTCCGGTCACGTAATTTGATTATAGTTTACAAAATCCTTATGTATGGCCAAGATTCTCGAATTTAACAAAACTGAAGGTGTTTGAATGACAACTCAGAGACATTTTTTGAGTAAAACTTGTATAACAAAGTAAATGACTGAACCAATAATTTTCTGAGCATTTTAATTTTCTTTACCAACAAATTTATTAACAATATCAATTGGAGTCGATTTTGTTTTCATCCTTGTAAGCTAACGACTAAGAAGATGAATATGAGTAGTTTTGTCATTTTACCTTAATCTAATATTTGTTTTACACTTTATTCAGAAGGAAAAAGTCAACGGAAGTTTGGTCATAGCATTTGTTGTTAAAAACTGAAAAGGAAAATGATTGTTGTATATAATGTTGATATTTTCATATCTGTAAGTAAATTACATGACCTCACAAAGGAAATTATTTAAAAAGGCCTAAAACAAAATGTTCATGGTGAATATATATAAAAAAACTGAAGGACATATGGCCAATGAAAAGTGGCTATTCTTCACGAAAAAAATTCGTGTAAAAAGCATCTGACGAATTGGTGTTGGAAATTGAACCGTTTAGTTTCTCTTGGGAATGTCGTTTGTGTTTGCATTTTTTTTAGTTTAGTTGCTACTATAGTACTTCTTATCAAACCCTATTGTCTTTGTTAGTCCGGTTCTGTCCGTTCTAGATCTGATGATGAGGAATATATTAATAGTCAGTACATTTGCAAATCGTGTATCCATCAGCTCGGGTGATTTTTTTTAGATTGTAATCAATGGTCACCAATTTCACATGAGCTGACTGTGCGTGTGGAAGCTCAGGCGGTCCTTATTTGTCAGTGATCATATATTTCCTATAAGCTTAGTACAACTAGTGTTGTGCTCGCAAGCTGACCATCCATACGTCAACACTCCAAATTGCTCTTCATGCTGATTATCACAAGCACAGGCACTTGAATTCAAGTGAAAGACCAGAAATGAAGTATAAAGTCTTAAAAGCTCATCCAGTATCACCCTACAGTCTACATGTTAGTATTAAAGACAAGTAATGTGAAATCTGACAATGTTTCACATTCACTTGGAAGACGAAATTTCTACTTGCTTTTTTTGTTGTCACACGTCTTCTGCCACTTATCTTATCACATAACCTTTCATATGTTCCATTTTTTCAAAACGTGGCCAGTAAAATTAAGAGGTCTACCTATGCACATGTGGATCATTACTTAAAAATAAAAATATTCATTTCTTCCATAAGAGATGATGTGGATAAAATTGTGGAATATGTGTGGTTCATAGTGTGGAATAACCCGTGGTTATAATGTTATTATTAAGTGAAAGCTAGTGCTTAGTAACTTCATGTGTTCGAGGTTATTACTTATTAAATCTAATATCCTGCTTCCTCAACTGTGATCTCTTTATAAGTCAATATAGAGTTATAAACATGCAAAACCTGTCTTCTCCCTTTTTGATTATATCCAAAACTGTATTATCTGTGACTTTCTGTATCTGTTCATTTGAACTCTGCTCACAAATCATCTACCTAGGAGTCCAGGACCAACAACTTTGTATATAGATTTTTTTTAATTGCCCCTTGTTTTTCTCTCTAGTGAGTATAGTTTGAATTTGCATGTTCTATCCAGGCTACTATTGGTATTGATTTTTTATCCAAAACCATGTATCTTGAAGATCGAACCGTTCGCTTGCAGCTTTGGTAAGATTACATATTCCATAAGTTTGTTTTTATCAGTCAGTTGTAACATAGAGATTAATGCCATATTTGGGAAATATTTATAGGGACACAGCTGGACAAGAAAGGTTCAGGAGTCTCATTCCTAGTTACATCAGGGACTCCTCTGTTGCTGTCATTGTTTTTGATGTTGCAAGTACGTTTTTGCCTTTTCCCTATTGAGTATTAATATTCTAGCAGGGGCAAAATGGGCGGGCCAAAACAGGTAGCGTTTTAGAACAGACTGAAACGAGTTGGGCCTACCCACATTCACCTTTTAACCTTCTTACTAAAGTTTATAAATTATTATTTGCGATGTATCATTACAAAACCATATTGGTATGATTATCATGTAACATTTGTATTAAACGAAAAGGATTTTTACGAATTTTGATTGAATAGTCGATACACTTGGGTGATTTTTAATCTGTTTGACCATTTCCATTTAACGTTTTTTTTTTAATCTTCACCCATTTGACCAGACACAGGAAGCAAATAATATAGAAAGGGGTCAAAGTAGTCATATCTGAGTTATTCTCATATTCTTTGATCGAATATACTTTGGATTATTTTTTAACCTGTTTGAATATATTCCCTTCATTTTGCTGATATTTCTTGTTTCCAACAACTTGTATAATGGGTTTAGGCCGACAGTCATTTCTGAACACTGTAAAATGGATCGAGGAGGTTCGTACCGAGCGAGGTAGTGATGTCATCATCGTCCTTGTTGGAAATAAAACTGACCTTGTAGATAAGAGGTAATATAATACGTTGTTACTTTTAGTTTCAGTTTTAAAAGTTCACTTTTTAATCTAATCGACTTCATTTTTAATAGGCAAGTTTCCATAGAGGAAGGAGAAACCAAAGCTCGTGAGTTTAACGTAATGTTCATTGAAACTAGTGCCAAAGCTGGCTTCAATATAAAGGTAAACATCGGTACTAGAATAATATTTCGTGTATTAATATACCATTTTCTTAATAGCTTTATAGTTTCAAATTGTTCCTTAGGCAGTTCATCTCTTACAAAGCTACAGCTTCTTTTGTTGATCATGTTACATGTGTCGTTTCGTAGAATATTTTAGTGGGATAATTTCATATACTCAAAACTTGAATGATATCACATCTACTCAACAAAACATCATGATATATACTCAATTTCATATTTTTGACATAAACACCCGTCACGGACGTGAGGCATTGCTCTATTTACAACCAAAGAACTTTATTTACAGCCAGAAGCTGCATCTCTCATTTTATTTTACATATCAATCTTTTTATCATGCAAACCATAATTTCTTCATCCCTTTGTTTGTTTTTACATATCAGCTTCCTACAATAATTTTGACCTAGAAGTACATGTGGCACCGCCTCAAGGCATGAGTTGCTTTCCTGATCGCCTTGTGCCTTAGGCGTGTCTTTTTAAAACCAAGGGCCACTCATATTACATATTGTATTTAACGAAATGAGTAGATATGAAACTTTCCATGGTAAGTTCCGACTTGAGGTCAAAGTTTCAAACGAGTTATCCGCCTTTGAAATTTAAATGGGACAGTTTTTTATCTGTCTAAAACAGTCACAATTTACTCGTGATGAATTGGAATTTGCAGGCTTTATTTAGGAAAATAGCTTCTGCATTACCAGGAATGGAAACCTTATCTTCAACGAAACAGGAAGACATGGTTGATGTAAATCTCAAGTCCGGCAATGCAAGTGGGTCCCAGCAGCAACCGCAGTCTGGTGGGTGTGCATGCTGATGTGTAAGATTCCTAATATACTAAACTAGTCTCGGATATGTTTGAAGGTTAGTGGTTACTTATACTGACAGAAAGGGTTTTGGTATGCTTGAATTACATTTAGCGCGATATGTGTCTTTTTATGCTTCCCTGTTTGCAGTTTGAAAATGTTGGAGTTTTCTTGAATCTTAAAGTTTCTATTGAGACTCGAGTTAGTTGGCAGTTTTGAACCATTTGGATTTTGGTGTTCATTCCTTTCTCATATCCCGATTGGTTAATTTTTCCGTTTTTTTTTTCTTTTGTTAAAGATGTTGGTTTGTTGATAGGAATGTAAAGATGTTTGGATGTTGGTGGTCATCCCTCCTGCCCTCCCTATATCTGTTCTTCCGCCAACGTTGATGATCACCTCCTACCACTGTGTGTTCGGTTTACAGTCCAATGATGAAGACCACTGTGTCTTCGGTTTAGAATCAGATATGTTATGTTACCACAGTGGTCTTCATCTTTTAGAAAACTTTAAGGTGGTGTTTGTTTTTTTTTAAACCTCTTCTTTTCCTCTTATGTCTACGTCGCACAGACCACGCGCAGACATTACCTTTTACAGAGTGTTTGTTTTCTCGCAGACATTACCTTTTAAAAAAGGTCTGCGCGCCCTCTTCCTGATACATATATGGGTTAAAGTCTTCCTACCTCTTCAATATCAGTCGTGACCTCTCAAAAACCAAACCCTACATCGTACGCAAGTTCCTCCCTCGCCATTACAGATCCTCCCTGCCGGCGCTCCTCTTTCGACGTCGCCTCTCTCCGCCGTCGCTCCTCTCCCGGCGTCGCCTCTTCTGCCGGCGCCGCCTCTATCTAGCGTCCACTCCTTTGTCGTCTCCTTCCCAAATGGTAACTCTTCTTTTGATTTAGTTCCCATGTATTCTTTCGATTTTCTTAACTGCATCGCATGTATTCTTTTGATTTTTGATTTTGTTCTCATGTTAAGAAATTGTTACAAAAACTTGTTCATTTTTTCCATTGAGAAAATTGTTGAGAATATACACCAACGAGTAGTTGAATATACTACAAAAATAGTTAGTTCAATTTTAATGTTTAGTTGAGAAATTGTTATTCAATTTTCATGTGATTTTTTAACAAAAATTTGTTTATAGAACGTATTAGTTGTTGAATATACACTATCTAATTTTGATATAGTGCATGTTTGCTTGTTTGTTAATTATTTCAATTTGGAAATTTTTTAATTAAATGAGAATGTTGAAAAACTATTTTAAGTTTAAAAATTCCGTTTGTTTAAATTTCAGTTTATTTAAAAAGTCTACAGAAGTTAAAAAAACAAACAGTCTTCTTCTTACATACTGCAGAGGTTTGGTCCACCTCTTCTTCTACAGATGTCTACAGATGTGGTCCGCTGACTACAGACATTTTAACTCTGAAAAAAAAAACAACACCTAAGAGTCAAGACACAAGAAATTTGAGAGCGGTGGGTGTGAAAAAAATTGAAAAATGGTTGATGAATCTAATATAAAATTTCAAATAACTTTTTTATACCTTTACTCCTCTGATGGTCAGAAACAAATGCGGACCATCGTCTAATGTTCATTGCTGCTGTTTTCACGAGATCTGCTTAGACCGTCCATCTTCATCTTTATCCTCTATAAATAAATAACTTTACTCTTGTTAATATTATATTATGATCTAACTGGATTGAGATCGGTAGTCTCTAAATTGTTGGCCCAAGTCTAATTCATAAGGCCCGAAACTATAAGTCGGTAGATGGGCTCGGTCCAATCCTAATGTGTGGAGGGGCTGTTTGGTAATTCTTAATGAGTAGAGGGACTAATACTAACTTTAATAATGAGTTTAGGGTTAGTAGGAGCACTTTCATACCATTTCATTCACACCATTTTACTCTTTCTTTCATCTTATTTTCTATATCATCTCCAATTAATCACCTACAAAATGTTTCCCTATGGTCAACCTAATCCCTATTTCCAAGCATGTCAACGATCGGCTGACAACGAATAACCACCACAAACACCAAACGACGATTGTTTGTTCGCATATATGCAACAACAACCATACGGTTTTGCTCAAGGATTCGGTTTCAACTCTTATTCTCAACAACAATTTCAACCTTTCCAACAATCACAACAATCTCAACCGGTTGATCCTAAAGTGGTACCGAAGACACAAGAAGCTGGGGGTTCAAAACCCATAAAAAGATCTCACAAAAGAAAGCAACCCGAGATGAGAGAGAAGAAGAATGTCTAGCTATGGACCGAAGATGAGGAGTATGCCCTATGTCGAGCTTGGCTCGAAGCGTCAGAGGACCTCATTAAGGGTAAGATTTAGTTTATTTTTTTTACCTATTACATTAGTAATTTAGCAATTGTTTTTGGTAAACTTTACTTTTTTTTCTTTTTAGCCAACAATCAAGACAAGACGGACTTCTAGAATTCTGCTCGTAGAACATTCTACGAAATTCTCAAGAGGGATCCATACCGTCCGAACGACTCCATTTCGGGAAATGGACTCATCAACAAAAAATGTAAATTCTTCTCCGGCAATTACAACCGGATCCGAGCTGGTTGAGCTAGCAGTCAAAGCGACGTGGAAATTCAAAACAACGCACTGGCCGAGTATCAAAGCGACAGAGCCCCGTTTTCGTACATGCGCTGTTGAGGCCTACTTCACGGTAGTGAGAATTGGAGAAACCAGCCGGATCTGACAAGGAGAACAAGATGACCCGCAAAAAAAATCAAGAATGTCATCTTCTGCAGGCCCTGAGTCTCAAGCCTCAGACGCTTGGATGTTTACCATCGACCTAAACGATACCGAGGACGAGGACCAGCTGGTTGAGTCGGTTGAGGTGGAATCTGGGAGACCAATCGGTCGGGACCGCTCGAAGGGCAAACGAGCAGAGGCCTCGTCATCTAGCCGACACACCTCCGATGTCGGTGGTCAAGAATTGAACGACAAACTATAACATGTGCTATCTTTGAGGGAAAAACAAATGGATTTTGTGAGAACCCGTCAAATGCAAAAAGATTTGGAGGTACTTCTTTAACCGCTCCTAGACAATGAGGACGCACATGCGCTAGCAATTAAGATTAGGGATCGTATCAAGAAACCATATCATCTCTAGATTTATTTTTGGAAAATTGGAATTTAATAATACAAGTTTTAAGTGATTGGTGGATAATAATATGAGTTTCACATTTGCATCACAATAATACGAATTAAACATGTTGGTGATTATAATGATACGTTGTTAGTTTTTTATCTTTCGATTAGGGTTCGAATCAACTCTAATCGAAAGATAAGAGAAAGAAACAAAAAGAAAAGGAAGAAACCTCATATTATTATCCTAATCGAACCTCAATCGAAAGATAAAAAATAATGGCGTATCATTATAATCACCAACATGTTTAATTCGTATTATTGTGATGCAAATGTGAAACTCATATTATTATCCGCCAATCACTTAAAACTTGTATTATTAAATTCCATTTTTTTTTAATTTCTAATTATGTAATATTTATTTTTATTTACTTAAAAGTAGTATTATGTAATTTTCTTTATGTGTAATTTTTATTTTTGTTTAATTAAATGTAGTTTTTATTTAATCTAGTTTATTTAAATTGAAAAAAAAAAATTATTAGGTAATCACTGCAAGGGGTTTACGAGGATTTATCCACTACACCATATTTTATCATAACCGCTCTTGCCATATCATCATGACAAAAAATACCTAAGGGTAAAGTGTCATGACTATAGATAACCTAAATAATGTAGAGATATTATTAAATGAAACATGCAAACTGAAGTATATGTGCAGATGCCCACTCGAACGGATAATGGGTCACGCGAGTGGATTATGACGGGTCGTATCACATGACCTGCTCTCTATAAATTAAAAATAAAAAGATTGAGGGCCCCCAAAAGTCCAAAACCCAAAAATCTGCCATCCTAACATGAAAGCAATTATGCTAAAGGGCATCCAAATAGCTGCTCTCCCTATTTCGGATTTTCACATGAGCTTCAGACAAGTTCAGATAAAAGGCAATGTGGTGGTCTTATGCCAAGGTGGCGCGGTGTTCGTGGATGTTAATGGTCTACATGACGGCCAAGGACTTTTCACCCATGTCCTATATCTTAAAAAGCATGATATAATGTTGAAACGTTGTTTGAGTGAGTTAGATTACAAGGTATTTAAAGCCATGAAATTTACACTTATGGTTTGTAGTAGAATATAACAAACAAACGTATTTGATAAATCTCAATCGAATAGTTGGGTTTTGGTCTTTTGAGGGTAAAAATGATGACAAACCATACATTTATCTTAAAGATAAAGAGTCTACTCTATTGACTTTGTTTCTTGGGAAAGTTTCATTTTTAATGTGTAGAAAAAAAGTAAATAAGTCTCATAGGTTGCTCAAAGAACAATAATGCATAGCAAAACATACATTTTACATCATTTTTCTTTCTTCTGTTGGCAACACCTGATTGGTCAGGTTTATATTTCAAATTTATGCCTTAAGTATGCATATCCCCCACCCTAAGAGTTTCTAAGCAGATAAAAGACAAAAAGAGCCTTATATAGAATCCTCTACTGCTACTGCTACTAGAGATACACTAAAGGCTAAAGACACCAAAAAATAAAGCCTCACCTACACTAGGAATTGATAAGAATCAGAAATCAAACAGAATAGATAAGTGAGATCATCAATCGTCTAACCGTATTATTGGCCATTACCGACTTATAACGACTGAGATTAGTAACTAACAAGGTGTTAGTTACAATTTACAACTTTAGTCCTTGGACTATTGTTTGACTTACAATCCAGAACTAACTAAACATTTACAATTACAACCCTCAGGTATACAACTATTACACATCATATCAACACTCCTCCTTTTAAAAAAACATTCTTGTCCTCAAGAATCATGATGAAATGTAGGGAATCTCAATTGTAATTCTTCAGCATCCTCCCAGGTGGCATCGAAAATTGGCAAATCTTTCCACTGAACCAACCATTTCACACCCATCCGATTTCTTTTCTTGTACATTTTAGAGTCTAAAACCTTCAAAGGCTGCAACTTGAATCTGGGTTTTGCAGGTAGTGGAATAACATCAGCTGGAAGAGGAGGTCCTGCAGCTTGCTTCAATAGGGAAACGTGGAAGGTGGGATGAATTTGAGCATTCCTAGGTAAATCCAATCGATATGCTTTTGATCCATACTTCTCCACAATCAGAAAAGGCCCATAATACTTAGTTACTAACTTGGAAAACTTATGCTGCCTTAATGAAGTTTGCACATAAGGGTGCAGTTTAACATAGACCCAAGCACCCACTGGAAAGTTCCGTTCAGACCTGTGCTTATCAGCCATTTGCTTCATCCGATTCCTCACTACAGTCAGAGAATTCTTCAAAACATGAATCATGTCTTCCCTATCAATCAAAAATTGATCAACAGCTTCCACTCTGACATCTCTTCGAACATATGGAGTAAAAATAGGAGGATGATATCCGTATAAGGCCTGGAAGGGAGACATATTGATAGAAGTGTGGAAGGAAGTGTTGTACCACCAGGCTACTAAAGATAACCAATTCTGCCACTTATGAGGGGTGTGCATAACCATACGCCGTAAGTAAGCCTCCAAACATCTGTTAACAACTTCTGTTTGCCCGTCGGTTTGTGGATGGTATGCAGTAGACAGGGCCAAGGAGACACCATTCAATTAAGTGAAATGTCTCCAGAAAGCACTGATAAAAATAGGGTCCCTATCAGAGATAATGGTCTCAGGCCAACCATGATGTAAAGAAGACATTATCCAAAAACAATTGGGCTATTTGGGCTGCCGTATAGGGATGAGACACAGGCATGAAGTAAGCATATTTAGTGAGCCTGTCTACCACTACAAAAATGGTATCTTTACCATTAGATTTTGGTAAACCTCCAATGAAGTCCATAGAAATATCAGTGAAGACATGAGAAGGAACATGTAAGGGTTGCAACAACCCTGGTGAGGCAAAAATTTCATATTTGGCCCTTTGACAAACCAAGCAATTCCTCACAAAAGTTTTGACATGTTTAGAAAGGCCTTTCCAAGTAAATAAACTTCTAATTCTGTGAATTATAGCAGATACACCAGAATGGCCCCCTTGAGGTGTAGAATGGCATAAGGTAATAATTTCCTTATGTAAAGAAGGAACATTACCAACAACAATCTTGTTATTCTTGAACAATGTAGCATTAGCAAAATGGTATTTAGGTACTGACCCACCAGCCTTCAACTGCTCTAGTACTTTAGACAACTTTTCATCATTTGCCCAAGACTCTTGAACCTTGGAAAACAGTGTAGAATCCAAAGTTGACATAGTAATAGCCAACAAGGTAGATGCTTGGACCCTTGATAAAGAATCGGTTGCTACATTTTCACTTCCCTGCTTGTAGACTATCTCAAAATCATAGGACATTAATTTTGATAACCAAACATGTTGCAAAGGTGTAGATATCTTCTGTTCCAATAAATGTTTAAAGCTCTTCTGATCTGTTCTTATAATAAAATGCCATACAGACAAATAATGATGCCAATATTTGACTGCAAATATGATAGCCATCAACTCTTTCTCATAAACAGAGAGAGATTATTGCCTAGAAGATAATCCCTTACTAATAAATGCAATAGGATGATGGTCCTGCATTAAGACAGCACCAATTCCTTTTGAGGAGGCATCTGTTTCCAAAAAGAAAACTTTACTGAAGTCAGGCAGGGCCAAAATTGGAGGAGAACTTAAGGCTGCCTGTAAGCTAAGGAAAGCATCAGTAGCCTTCTCAGACCATACAAATGCATCTTTCTTCAACAAATCATTTAGAGGTCTAGCCATCAATCCAAAATTCTTGATGAATCTTCTGTAATACCCTGCTAAACCCAGGAAAACCCTCAATTCCTTAATACTTTTAGGTACAGACCAATCTCTAATTGCTTGAATCTTGTTAGGATCTGTTGCTACCCCTTCACCAGAGATGATATGCCCCAAGTATTCAACTAAAGGCCCAACAAAACTGCACTTGGATTGCTTGGCAAATAAGAAGTTAGCCCTTAGCACCATCAAAACTTCCCTTAAATGTTTCAAGTGTTGCTCCATAGAATGACTGTATACTAGTATTTCATCAAAGAATACTAATACAAATTTCCTTAAGAAATCTTTAAAAGTTGTATTCATCAAGGATTGGAAAGTGGCTGGGGCATAGTGAGCCCAAATGGTATGACCATAAATTCATAATGGCCCTGATGTGTTCTAAAAGCTGTCTTGAACACATCATTTGCATTCATTCTAATCTGGTGTAGCCTGACCTCAGATCCAATATAGAGAACACACAAGCACCCACCAGTTCATCTAAAAGTTCTTCAATTAAGGGAATAGGGTAGCTATTTTTAATTGTTGCATCATTCAACCTTCTGTAATCAATGCAAAGTCTCCAGGTTCGATCTTTCTTTTTCACTAGAACCACTGGTGCAGCAAAGGGACTAGAACTGTGCCTGATTACACCAGTATCCAACATCTCCTGAACTGACTTCTTAATAATATCTTTCCGAAAAGATTGATATCTATAAGGATTTTGGCTTATAACCATAGATTCATCTTAGAGTTGAATCTTATGATCACAAGTTCTTACTGGAGGTAATCAAACAAGGACTTGGAATACATCAGAGAATTCTTCCAGCAATTAAGTTGAAGCCCCATTCTCTAGACCTTTATCCACCTTGGCAGTATGATTGAACTGTTCCACATTCTTATCCAACTTCATAGACAGCAAGTGAGCTTCTGTAATCTGATTATGTTTTCCCAACAACTGATTCATCTTCTCCATAGAGCATACAGAAACTTGATTAGAATCACCGCCCTTCAGTAAGTGTACCTTGTCTCCACTTGAAATTGCATAGTCAAATTCTTAAAATTCCACACTATATCATTCAATGTAAACAGCCACTGCACCCCTAAAACCATATCATAATTTTCCAACTGTAATGCCCAAACATCAGCAGTGAACCACAACCCTTGCATACACCACTGAAATCCTTTGCAAATCTTAGCACAGTCCAATTTATCTCCATTAGCCACACTAACCTTCATATTAGTTACTTCCTGTAAGGGAAAAGCTAATTTTTGTGCTAACTTCTCATTAATGAAGTTATGGGTGGAGCCTGAGTCAATTAGGATATGTAGCTGTCTTGTTCCAATTGTACCTAACACCTTCATAGTAGAAAATGATGGTATTCCCATAATAGCCTGAATGGAAATTTGTGGTTCATCATGTTCTACCCCTCCCCCTCCCGTATCTTCCTCCTCACAATCAATTATTTCTAATGTAAACAATTGCTTATTTGGACATTTGTGAGTCTGTGTGAACTTCTCATTACACGAGAAACACTCACCCTTAGATCTTTTTTCTTCAATCTCTTTACTAGTTAACTTCTTAACTGGGTTCAATTTTTGATTAGCAGGAGGTGTTAGTAATAAGGGTAATTTTGCTTACTAGGAAATCTAAATGTAGCCAAAGGAGTAGGGTTCTTCACATTTGCAGGAGTATAGGTATTAAAGGGATTATACCTATTTGCATGTGATGGTTTAACTCCCAAAGTAACATTGGCAGAATCTTGCATTCTTGCCAATGCAAATGCTTGTTTGAGAGTCTTAGGTTGAAACATTCTTACTGGGCAACCAATTTCTGGTTTCAATCCTTTCAAGAAAATACTAACAGCATATTCCTCAAAGATAGTAACCTTTAATAGGCATTCATCAAACAGTTGGCAAAATTCTTCTAAAGTAGCTGTTTGCGCAATTGAAGTTAGAACCCCCATTGCATCTTCAAACATTGTTGTTGAGAATCTGGCTGTAATGGCACTGGCATACTCTTTCCAATCAACATTGGCAACTGGTACATTCTTCAATTTCATGAAATTGTGGTGCCACTTCAAAGCTTTTCCATCCAGGTGAACCACCGCATACCTCAACTTGAAATTCGCCGGTGTATCATCTATACTGAAGAAATGGTCACATTTACAGACCCAATCCTCCACATCTTCTCCAGTAAAAAGAGGGAACTCAACTTTTCCCAACCTTGGCATTCGATCTGTCTTCGGCCGAATCACCCTTGTCGAAGTACCTTCATCTTCTTCCAAATCCGACGACGACTTCTTGAGTAGCAGGTCCAAGGTCTTCTGAATTGCTTGGATATTCTACGCTATCAACTGAGTTTGACGAGCAGATGTTTGAGCTGCGCGATCCAATCGCAGTAGGGTTTGCTCATGCTCTTGTAGTGTTGCTTCAACCTGGTTGGTTCCGTTGACATTTGTACACGTCATCTTCGGTTGCTCCGCCGTGAAATTCGTTGGAATTGGTGGTCAGAATTGGTGGTGGTAAGAGGTCGGAGGTCGACGCTCTGATACCATTGATAAGAATCAGAAATCAAACAGAATAGAGAAGTGAGATCATCATTCGCCTAACCGTATTATTGGCCATTACCGGCTTATAACGACTGAGATTAGTAACTAACAAGGTGTTAGTTACAATTTACAACTTTAATCCTTGGACTATTGTTTGACTTACAATCCAGAACTAACTAAACATTTACAATTACAACCCTCAGGTATACAACTATTACACATCATATCAGGAATCATACCTCAAAAGAAGTTATCATCTATACCTACGACTAATGCAACCTATGAGAAGTGGAGTACATACCAATTACCAAGAATTCTACTTCGTGGCACATACCAGAATCTATACCATCTCTTATAAATCTCTAACTCTTATCTTGCACCTCTAAGAACTCCTGGCACTCACCATACCCTAGGAGAGGTATAGGTGTAAAAGATCTTGTCTAATCTTAATCTCAAGTGAACTTTGGTCTCCCTCTACTCTCCCCCTTCCACAATAAATGCTTCCACGCTCCTTACAAATGTTGTTATCCATATATGCCCGACCACTGTTGGATAATTCACGAGACACCAACCTAGCGAGTTAGGCTTGGGTCGGCCACCCTTAACAAGTAGGTTAAGTGGGTTTACTTGGGAACAAGTGGCCGGTTACCTAAGTTAGAAAAATAATTAAATAAATAGTTTCACCATTGTGATCTAATCAGTAGGAAATAAAGATTATAAATTAGCAATAAAGTGTTGATTTCAACCATTTCACCAAGAAAGTCGTGGTTTCTTTGGCTATGATGAGTGGTGTAACTTGATCACATTAATGTTATCTGAAATGCATATCATATTTCTTATCCGATCCAACCTTGTGTGTCCGCATTAGGGGTGTTCACAGTCCGTTCTAAGGTCAAGCTGCATCCAAACCCTTAGTAAAGGTTTCTTATCACTAAAAACCGAACCATTGAAAATCAAAACTGAACCAAAGCGTTACTAACAATTTATTTCATGGTTTGCACTTTTATAAAACTAAAACTAGTATCACAGACCTAAGAACACAAGCTGCCATATACAAACATTGTGACCTAATCAGTAGGAAATAAACATTCTAATTAGTAATAAAATGTTGATTTCAACCATTTCACTCACCTTAAATATTTGATACTTTTCTGTTCAAGCTAGAAAACAACAATAAAATTAACAGAAACAATTATAAAGAAGCGAAAGCAAGAACCAAATGACCAAACAGTAACAAAAGAAATAGTTGCATACGATCCAAACAGGACCTAAAACTTTTAACTACAATACGTAAGATATAACCTAGCCATTAATTGCTGCTTCATCTTTTTATTTTTACTTTCTTAGTTCTCATATACACCTAGCATCCACTTCATCTCCAATCTTCATCGACACTTTTGTTGGAATTTTGGAAGAAAATTAAAGAAAAATTGGGGTTTTTCACTAAGTGTGAAAATGAGTTTTTCATCAACTTTGGATAGAAATAAGCTGCTGAAAACTGAGGTTATATGATACGGATTCGGATGATCCGTACCCGAACCCGCAACCACATCTTTATTTTATTAGTTTATTATTTTTAATAGTTTCCTTTTGAGTTTTATCTTGTTTTCCAAGTTTCTCTTTATCTATTTAAAGAACATTGTAATTCGTTTTAAGGTAGATGATTTTTATTGAATATTGAACGTTTGTTCATGAACTTCGAGTTCGATTTCGAGACTTTGAAATCATATAGTTCTTGAGCCATTTGATCGATTCCATTCTGTATCATTTGGTATCAGAGCTTTTGGTTCTCAAATGACTCTACGTGGAAGAGAATACTTAATTGCTCGTAGATACGCCGACAGAGGCAACGGCGGGAGTTCTCCCCGTCTTTGAAAAAATTCGTCCTCGAGTTTTAACATCGGATGAAAACCCACCAAGATCAAACGGAATATCTTTGTGGTCACTGTTCAATGTTGTTATGACCGACTCTTCGACTGTGTCTTCTCGTGTCGCCTCAGCCGTCTTTAAGAAAACATAATTCCGATTGGCGGGTTCTGGGTCTATTGGGTTACCCGGTCCTCCGACATCATTCTCCTTTTCCCCTTTTTTTTCAAAAGACCTGTACTCGAATCTTGAGAATGTCGAAGAGATCACCACTAATTTTAAAAGAGACACCACCTCTAGTCAAAACATCTATACCATTAATAACTAGCTCCTCATCCAAAAATAAAACAAGCCCAACTTGGAATTGAATCCCTTTACCAAAACAAATGCTCGGTCATAAGTTACAAAATAAATCCTTCATCCTTTGAAACTCCCCATTCGTAGGACATTCCCACATAAAAATATTAAAAGCACCGTATATGATGGAGATGATGAGATTGTTTGCTTTTATTGCATTTAAATTGAACGGTAATTTCAGATGAACTCCAGCAAAGGAAATCATTTCATTTATTTTAGAGATATTCCATGTTGATCTCCCAAATTCATGGCCGTTAATAAAAGATTCAACCACAACTAAATTGAACTTCATTTTTTTACGAGGTCTGTTCCCATCGAGAATGAAACTTTTTATCCCTTTTAAACCTGGATCAATGATGCTCGAGCCCGCAGATCGTGACGGAATTAAAAAATGCATCAACGACTTATGATTATCGTTAGCCTCTTCTAACCGATAGTCATCTTGACTAGTAATCCACCCAAGAAACTCTTGCACCAATAAACATTCTTTTGCATCGGGTATAATCCCGTCTTCATCGAATGTGGGTTTGTCTTCAAATAGAGACTCCTAACAAGCTTCGCCTCATAGATCGGTTCAAGGAACCGAGGTCGGGTGTGGTCAAAAGGATGCTCCTCTCCGTCATCACCTTCGTCCCAGACGACGGTATCCGACTCGGTTTCCTTCATGTGTATCACCCGTTGTAACTCTAGATCGCGGAATCGTTGTCAGAGCCGTTTGATATCTTGTTGCGTTTTAAGATCGCGGACTCGTTGACGGACTCTTTTGATCTTAATATCCCGTGGGTCGGGACCAACTCCACTGCTGCCTCTGTCGGTAACTCTGCAAGTTGAAGGTTGATCTTCTCCACGAGCACGTGAACTGAAAACACTCATGCCATTGCCTCTGTCGGCGATTCTACGAGCAATCAAGTATACTCTTCCACGTAGAGCCATTTGAGAACCAAAATCTCTGATACCAAATGATGCAGAACGGAAGTGATCAAATGACTCAAGAACAATATGATTTCAAAGTCTCGAAATCGAACTCGAAGTTCATAAACAAACGTTTAATATTCAATAAAATCATCTACCTTAAAACGAATTACAATGTTCTTTAAATAGATAAAGAGAAACTTGGAAAACAAGATAAAACTCAAAAGGAAACTATTAAAAATAGACAACTAATAAAATAAAGATGTGGTTGCGGGTTCGGGTATGGATCATGCGGATCCGTATCATTATAGCAGCTGTATTTTCTGGGTTTGCGTAGTGCATTGTGTGGGCTTTTCAACGCACCAAACCGCGTCCAAAACCGAGCTCGGATGAATGAGATATCGACTCTCAAAGTTGAGGTTTCAAGGTTGTGAAAAGCTGCGAAAAAATGAGAGAAATCGGCTAAGTAGAGAGTGGAACTTATCTCACATTGGTTGGGGGATAAATCTTAAAGTGGTTTATATAAGGAGGGAACTTTACCGAAGATTGTTTTCTTGAGTAGGAGACATCCCTTGAACCTTGAGGAAGCACCCCTAACTCGCATGCGCCCGTAGATTGTTTTCTTGAGTCGGAGACATCCCTTGAACCTTGAGGAAGCACCCCTAACTCGCATGCGCCCGTAGCGTGGGCGCTTTGATGGCGCACGTTCGCATCGCCGCTTGAGAGCCACCTTATTGTTTTTAGGTTGAAGTTCAGGCGAACCTGTGTGGTTAAGCCGGGATCTGGTTCAGCCAGATAGTTCAGGTGAAAAAGGGTTCAGCCTGTTCTGGTTGGTGTTCTGGTGGAACCTATGTGGTTCAGCCGGATCTAGTTTGAGCGGAAGGTTCAACCGGAAGTTAAACCGGAACCCCTGTTCAACCGGAAAAATGCTGTTACAGTCCAGTAAATGGGCTGTTATGCATTTTTGCCTTAATTTCCTTTGAACCACTTCAATTCTGAGCTGAAACATAAAATTTAAGTCAATTAAAATTGAATTCACATTGAAGACGTTTTTGTGAAATTTACTATGAATTTAATATTTGATGTTTCAATTGAGCTCTGCTCCACTATAATTAAATAGTGGCTCATGTGTTGAGCCAAGAACACCAGGAAATTCACAGATTTCTTATATTCTCTCTTCTCAACTCGTTCTCTTTCTCAAGTATTCTTCAAGATCTTCAAGTTCATCAAGGTAACTTCGGGTTTAGAGTCATCCCGGCCGTATAATCGGTTTAGGTGGTTGTACTCTGGGAAACAAACGGGTTCTTCTGTAGCCACGCAATTTGTTTTAAGGGACTTGGATTTTGACCCAAAGCCTTCGTCAAGACATCTTTAAATCTTCTTCTTTTCTTAACTATTAATAAAAGAATTTTTCTCAAACAATCAGTCCAATTTTCAACTAATATTCTGACATTTAATATCATTTTCATAACCTTCTCTCCTCATAATTCTTTCACTTAGAACATTGTTATTTTCTTTTATAAGCATTTGTTTAGCTACTTTGTTTCTTTTCATTTGTATTGTAATTTTCTTATCATTTTATTTTCTTGTAATCTCTTATTCATTTTCTTGTATTGTAATCTATTTCCGTGTAATGTTTCGTTATTTCTTTGTAATTGTAAAGTTAGGAGTAGTATTTCTTTCAATTGTATTGTAATAGTTAGAATTTTTTTATTGTAATCGTACTAAAATAAAATATTGTTTTTATTTATATTTAACGAATGGTTTTCCTACAACTTTAACCTAGCCACTACTTCATCTCCATTGCTACCTCAACATTCAACTTTCAAGATGTAGGTACTATTCAAATATTATATGTAAATTAGATAGTAGTTAAAGATATTTTTTTTTAATTCTTTATATCAATCTATGTGTTTTTTTTTATTATTTTTATTCTTAATTGGTTTATTCGGATAAAACCAAATTCGATTCATATTCGAATAAGCTTATTTGAATTGAATTGTGCGAATTTTGATTTAATTCGACTTGAATTTGAATTTAGAATTAAAATTTTCAAATTTGAATAATTTGATTTGAGTAACTCAAATAACCCGAATTTGATTCGATAAACATCCGACTTGAATTTGAATTAAGTTTTAGAATTTTCAAATTCGAATAATTTGATTTGAGTAACTCAAATAACTCGAATTTGATTCGATAAACATCCCTAACATATCTACCCCTCATGTTGTTAAGTTATAGTCATCCTAATCTAGCCTAAACGTATGTAACATTTTGAGGTTAACGTAATCCGCTCCCAATCTTTATGCTCGCTATGTATTGACTACGTCTTGGGTTGTTGACATTTATTATAATGCTAGGATATAAAATTAGCACTTATTATAAATAAAATTAATTTGTTATCGAAAATATATTATGATAAGAAAAGAAAAAGCCTTATAGCTACCTAAGCCATTTGAATTATATTTGTGTCTTTTTCTCTTGGTGCACATTAGATCCCATTAAATTTCTATTTATATACATAGGGTGCATTTTACTTTTTGCAGTGATTTGATGAATATGACCTAATAAATTTATTATACGGATTTTGTGAATAACTAGATTTTGTTGGTCTCGTGTTGTGGAGAGGATAACATGAATACGTAAACAGTTACCTTGCTAAAGGATAACATAAAAATGTAAATACAAATAGACTGCACGACAAAGTTAAAAATAATAATAAACACAATGAAATCAAAAGGTTAACACGTAAAAAAAGTTGGCGAATAAAAAAAATTAGAAAGTTGAAAAAGAAAACTGGGTTTGGAGGATCTAAAAATCGAACATAAAACTTAAATTAAGTTTATGTTATAGGTCTCTACCCACTATATCATGTAGATGCTTTGTTAATTTTGTTACGAAAACGTAAATACAAAAACACATCAAAACGCAAAGCGAAGAAAAACTAAAAAAAAAGATGAGCGAAATGAACTTCCCTGGAGTAGAACGCGAGTGGGAGCTTAGAGTCCATATGACTTAAGCCCATAGCAAACCAACCAGATGATTTGCTAATCGCTTTGAATGAAAAAATGCAAACAAATGGCATTTATTACAAGGCATCAGTGATATAAAAGAAAAATATCAGAACCTTCCAAGTGACAGACCCTGATTGGCTGTACGAGTTGATATCTTTTTGAAATGATCTATCACATCTTCAAGCAAAACCTTCGCAAAGAACTCTTTTTCAATGTAAGTAATGCAAGCATCGTTCATATACTCGTCGCTCATCCGGTTACGCAATTCCATCTTTACATGCTTCATTGAAGAAAAACATCTTTCAACGCTCGCCGTTGCCACGGGCAAAATGAGTGACAACTTTATTAAACGATAGAGGACCACTAGCATCAAGTATCTAGTATTATTTGAGGACCACTAGCATCAATTGCAAGTAACAATTTCAAGTTTATAATCAAATATACAATAGAATAGATATACTAACCCATGAATTTGGTTGGAGGCTTAAACAATTTGAAAATCCTCAAAGTCAAGATTTAAACCCAAAGTCCAAATTGCCAAACATTCATCAAAGTCCTCCCTAAACAACAAAATCAAGTTCAAAATCTGCTCTATAATCACTAATTAGGTCAATTTAGCATAAAAATTTAGGTGAAATTACATACCAAATCAAAAGGGAGCCATGGAGGTTACCACTGTGAAGCAATTCTCATCCAAGTTCAATGATCTAGCCAAAATTGAAGCTTTTTTGTTGGAGATTTTACAACTTCTCTGAAATTACATCACAAGTGCTTGTTAATTTTGGCAATTTTGCAACCAAAATTGAAGATTTTGTTGGAGATTTTACAATTTAATTATTTACGTAAAGTGAGAGCCAGAGGTCGTCGAGGAGGAGACGAGGAGGTCGCTGCCTCGCTGGTCGCCGGTCGGAGGTCGACGAGGGACGAGGGTCACGAGAACGAGAACGTTGTTGTAACTGATCCCCTATTTAGGGTTTTTATCTCCTGTTCTGAGTTTTTTTTAGAAGAAGAAATTTAAAAAAAACGCATAACACAGGGCTCGAACCTGGGACTGTTAGTTCAAAGATCAGGGCGCCGACCATTACTTTATAATTCCTTTTGTTAATTATATGGGGGTCACTTGTATTTATCTTTGGGAGTCATAGAGATTTTCGGTTAATAACGGTCCACTACTGGTACAAAACCGATGGGGGTCGCTTGACCCCCCTCTCAACGTAAGTCCGCCCCTATCACACAACATTCACTCCTCCAATGACTTTTTAACATTGAAAATCCTTTCTCTTGCTTTGTTTGACGCGTGTTTAGAGAATTAAAACTTAGAAGACTTTCTCTTTTTCTTCTCCATTTAAGATAAGATAACATAGGAGGCCTTCCCCCTCTCTCTCTCTATACAATTACAAAGATGTTTTCTCTGGTCACAAATGGAACTTTCTCTCTCTACAAAACCCAGTCGACGGATGTTACCTCTCTAGAATAGGACAATGGGCGGCTGTTTATAACTGGAATTTTAAGCATATTCATTTTACCAATTTCTTTTCATATTGCTCCTATGATGTTATTATTCAGGGATAATTTGCATCAAGAATGTAATGAATAAGGTCATCAATCATTCATTATATGAACCCTAATAATCCAAACTTTTTTTTTCTTCCTAGGAGTATATATATATATATATATATATATATATATTTGAGTAACTTGGTGTTCAAAAGGTCACTTATGTGGTTGTTGGTCGTGTTTGGAGGGAGGAGGTATAGTGATCGTTTGGCACTGAGACGTTGAGATTGGGTGCTCCGGTGGGGTGTAAGGTTGAGGAAGCTATTGCATGTTCCGACTGACCGGAAGCAGCTATCGCGTCAGAAATATGGAAGACGAACCAAAGTTAGAAAAAAATGAAGAAGAAAAAACTTGATAACAACGGATCTAAGAATGCTAGGTGGCCTCCAGTGGTGGTGAACCAAAGGAGGTTGTGACGGAGATAACATCTGTTAATTACCGGTCTCTCTAAAACACACAACTTCTACCTCCGATGACACTGTCGGAGCACAAGTCGGTTGAGGACGGCCGATCTGGGTTGCCCGCTGTCCAGCTACGTGACACCGGCTGTACTCTCATTCTCTTAAACTTTTGAAGATTCGCATCTAATATCCTTTGAAGATCCAAAAACCGACATCGATTCTGGACTTCATCTTGATAACCCCTGTTTTCTAATTTGATCCGCTATTAATCGTTTAGTGTTTATACATTCATTCAATACATGGAGAGATTCTTTTTCGATACTTTGATGCTGAATGAATTCAGAGTATTAAATGTAGAGACTGATAATTAAATAAAAAACAAATGTGGTAATTGAGAGAAAATTAAATGGAGAGAAGACATCGAGGCAAATTCTGTTTTCAAAATAAAAATTCTAGTTGTAATCAATATTCCATTCCATTGAAGTCACTATTAATTATTTTTTATACTTTATATATATTACTTTAGTTATTTTAAATTCCATAATCAAGACATTTTTCTCTCCTCTCATAGTTAGTATGTGTTCTTAAATTTTAGATTTGGTCATGTTTTTTAATGTCATAAACCAATTTTAAAAGCTATTGGAGGGGTTTGTTGGAGTTCGAATCACTGTACTTCGTTATAAAGAATCAGGTTTTGCCATGTCCATCTGGTACATGTGCGTGTGGTGGTGTCTAATTTCTCTTTTTTTTGGTTTTACTTTTGTGTTGGCACTGAAAGTTATATATTTAATTTTTCTGCTTGACTTCAAAGATTTATGTGAGTGAGTGGTATGTGTTTCCTCTTTTAAGGAGGGGGTTCTCAGTTTTGATCCTCATTCAAGGCGGTATTTTTATCTTATTTTGTGTTTTAACTTCTTTGTTTTATTTTATAATATTTGTTTTTTTTTAATTTTTATACCTTTTGTATGGTGCATTTGATATCTTTTGTTGTCCTTGGTTTATAAAAATGTAGAATACCAAACAACAAAACAACACGAAAAACTAACATGAAAGAAGTGACCCGCCGCAACGCGCGGATGGTTCAATTTCTTGTTGGTTATCAAAACAAGTGTTGTTATGGGGTATGGTCTCAAGAGAAAAGTGTGTGATTATTAGTTATTGTTAAAACAAGAACGGGTTGATGGCTAAAGACTCATCTTCTAATATGGCTTTTGTGTTTCCTGAAGACTATCCACTAATTAATATCAGTGAAAGGTAATAAGGAATAACTACTAAGAAGAAACACCTTTAAAGTCTATCCTTTAAAGAAACGTCCTCTCACAAACAGCGGCGAAGCTTGAACAACATTTCAGGGGGAGCCGAACTTAGTATATGGGGGACGAAACTTAGTATATAAAAAAATTCAAAGGAACGGAGTAAAAATTACAACTACATAACAAAAAATCAGGGGGACCGGGGCCACCCCGAGTCCTAAAGAAGCTTGGCCCATGCTAACAAAGTAACCACTGAAGACACATCATAAGACAGCCCTTGTCACACCCCCAAATTAACCACTAACGGAGTTTATACCGTTAAGGGGTGCGAGCAAACCAGGACCACAACCATTAGTTACAAATACTAAACGAATCAGAGTAAAGTCCAAACATTCATCATAAAACAGTTTAAGAGTTTGCAGCGGAAAGAAAAACATGAGTATCTTAGCACTAACCACGTGCTTAAATTACAAAACATAAATTGTTGTTAAATTCCCAAATTTAAGTTCAAAATGAAACAAGTAACTTCGGGTGCCATGCCAACCTCCGGTGGATACTCCTCAGCGATCTGCAAAAGTGAAAACCACACAAGTGTCAACCTAACGGTTGGTGAGTTCACAGTGGGCATGTCAAGCAGCGGCCCGGTCTCATAAGCGTATGTTTCAACATATAAATAGGTAATAGTTTTGCAAAACAATGCCAAGTGCTGAATTATCGAATATGCACTAGTTAAGTAAAGATTAAAGCGGTCAACCGATATCGCGGGTAGCTAATCCGGTTTCCATGCACTAAGGAAGTTCGTACCAAAGCTGACGTAACAGAGTTCGGCATTTGCCGATGGTTTGTGCCTCCAGTTGTGTTCCTCATGGGACCCACAACTAAAATAGGCTGATATTGAACTCCGTTCGGCCTCCAACCGGTTGGCTACACATTTGTGTACCGCGGAGCAGGGTTTGTCAAACCCTCAGTAGATCTACCCAACATCCCCTCGCTTTGCAAATTAATGGTACTACATTGTTGAGGACTTTTAAGTTTTAAGGCATCCTTAGAAATCATGTGATATCATTTGGTTTAGACTTTAACCCACACTAGTCATATTAAAACCGTTTATTCTGGACTTCATTTGAAATCCTAAAAAGAGTTTAAGTATAAATAGTTGGTTGCGGATTTCATTTGAAACCCTAAGGATGGACAGTTGCAAGTGCTTTCCATAGAACACTCCAACTTCCATAACATATATCCCATTTGGCAATACCTCAAAATGTCAGCGTTGTTTTTCCGTTAAGTAAATTCGTTGTGACCCAAACGGGCTCACAATTAAAGGATTAGTGAAACTCACCTTAGGTTGCTCAACTTACACTTCAAATAATCCAATTATGATTGCTAACGAAGACCTAATAATCACATTAAGGTCTTAGGTGTTAGGTTGTGTCTAAACTTTAACTACGTCACTATGGCCCATAACATAGCACGTTGGAACTACGACTCGACATACCGACACACGACACCGATGGTTGATCATAAACGAGGGTTCACATCATTCAGAAATCAAATCATGTTTCATTATTGAATAATCATGTAAGTCGTGGCATAACATTCAAATAAGTTGCACAAGTTTGGGTTTTGGGTCTGGCACAGTTTCGCTAGCTAGTTTCGCTCGAAACTGATGACACAGTTTCGCTAGCATAGATTCGCCCGAAACTAGTTTGAACTTTCGTTCATATAAGGCACAGTTTCGCTAGATATTTTCGCTCGAAACTGATGGCACAGTTTCGCTATCTAGTTTCGCTCGAAACTGATTTGAACTTTCGTTCAGGAGTCTATGGTTGTTTCGCTCGGTAGTTTCGTTCGAGCAATACTTAGTTTCACAGGCGACACTATAGTTTCGCTGTATAGTGTCGCTGGATGAATATTCAAACAGTTTGCGAAACTACAGTTTCGCCTAACGAATCTGTCAGTTTCGCTAGTCGCAGAAAACTCGTAAATTTGACAAAAAATCATTCTAACAGCTTCCATACTTCATATAATTCAGTATCTAGCATGCATAAACATATACCAACATTAAACAAGCAAATTTAACACCTTAAACATGGATTTTTACCATCAAATATCCAAGAACACTTTTAAGCATAAAATGACCTAACTAGCATGGATCTTCATTATGGCATGATTTTACACGTAAAGTTGCAGACTTTAGGCTAGATCTAACATTCCTAAGCATCATATCAGAAGATCAAACGATTCCATGAAGATTTGGTCATGTTTTTAAGTAAAACACATAAGAAATGCAAGAAAATGGTTTTGGGGACTCACGGTTTGGTCTCCAAGCTCGATGGATGATCTTCAAGGCTGAGATCACGGTGATCCTTGGTGGTTCAAGGCTGACCAGAAATGATCCAACGAGAGAGAGAGAGAGAATGGGAGAGTGTGTGTGTGTGTCTTATGTGATGGAGCATGCAAATGAGGATTTAGGGTTTATTTTAGTTTAAATACTAAAGCCTTGGTGGGCTTATCATTGGGATTTGGGCCCCAATGATCAGCAAATGATTAGCCCATGATTAACATGAATACATACATTCTAATTACTCGATTAATCACATAAATACACAATTAAAAAATTTGTCATGCTAATAATAATAAATACGTAAATACACAATTAAGTAATTAAACAAATAGTCATGCTTTTGATAATAATCATGCGTTTAAATCACGTTGCACATAATTCAATAAATAAATAAACACATAACACATATGGACGGGTTCGGTGATCAACCAAAGGTCGTGGACGTATTCGGCCTAGTTAAGCATTAGTTACCTAGTTAATACTTATAACGTAACTAACGTGGATTGTCTAACGGAAGTTAACCTTGAAATTCTCGGATGTCACAGCCCTTAAAGACTAGATCCCCTAAAGGTCTTCCTATGATGAAGACTTCCACCAAAAACCATTATGTGAGCATAATCTGAGTACCATGCTTCAGTGGAACCATCGATCAGCAGATAACACGTATCCACTAATGCCTCATCAGAGGAAAGATTGATCAATAAAAAGATTTCAATGATCTCTTTCAGTGGAATGCATGGCCTTTTGTTGATAACTCCATATGAGTGGAACAACTATTTTATCTTGGGAAAAATGAATTTAAATATCCTCACCTATTCGTTATTTGTGGCCAATAATTCCACCTATTTTCTAAGGAAAAATTGCTCCAAATAATCCCTACTTT
Organism: Deinandra increscens subsp. villosa; assembly: GCA_039602395.1. Lineage (NCBI taxonomy): Eukaryota > Viridiplantae > Streptophyta > Magnoliopsida > Asterales > Asteraceae > Deinandra > Deinandra increscens. The sequence continues at coordinate 77,036,518 of JBCNJP010000023.1, read as the reverse complement.
TCATATTTGCAAATAATAATCCCACCTTTTGATTTAGCAACTGGCACTCCCAGTTTTTTCAATATTTTGCAAACAACAGTCCCTCTGTTAAAAAAAAATAACTCCGTTAAAACCTGCTGACGTGTCATCCGACGTGTAATTTTTTTTTCATTTTTCTTTTTGACCCCTAACATCTGACTTGGCACCAAGAGCTCCTTTCCCCCTTTTACCCCCAAATCTTTAACACATTTTGAAACCCTAATTCCCTAATTCGTCCCTAACACTCCCAAATTCCTTTTGCATCCACCCTAAATCTCAAGGAAAATCAGTGAATTGCAGCCTTCATCATCCACATTGTTGAAAGGATGAGTGGTTTCATCTTCATAAACTTGCATTTCGATGGAAAAATTAAGCAGCAACCAACACAGTACTATGGTGGCAAGTCCAAGTTGTTCGAGATCTGTAAGGAGAAAATGACATACTCTGACCTACTAGATATTGTCCTTCACAACGATTACAACTCATTCAAATCAAAAGATGAAATTTACATATACTGGATATTGTCCTTCACAACGATGCCAACCGGACATGAAAATTGAAGATTACCTATTCCGATTGACCGCTGACAAGGATGTTGCTGAGATGATTTACATAGTAGGTGAGTTTACGAGTATTTTGAATCTATATGCATGTGTTGGGGATATTTCAATGCCTAATATATTGTATACACAACCAGACACAATAAGTCAGTCCCAACATAGTGATGGTGAGGCCCAACACAGTGAGAGTGAGGCCCAATTAGATGAGGGTGAGGCCCAGTCCAACAACCTTGTAGCCCAAACCCCTTTAGCCCAATCCCTATAGCCCAACCTGTTATGGCAGATAATGAAGATGTTGATGTATCTGGTCATGAATCTGGATCTGATTCAAACAGCTCAGATAATGAAGAACTTGAGGAAGTGAATAGGGGGTTGTGGTACTGGGATCAGATTCAGATGATGATCAGGAGTGGAAACAATCTGCTACTGCTATAAACACTGTTAATAAAGAAGATCAGAAGCAAGAGCAGATATTCTTTGCTAAGTTCATCACATTTTCAGAGCCTGTAGGATGAAAATAGATCTGGGTTTGTTCCTGTAGATGAAAATAGATCTGGGTTTATTCCTATAGATGAAAAGGTGGGTGAAACTGTAGGTGAAACTGTGTGTGCAGGTGGATACAACAGCTATGAAGACTCAGATGCAAAAGTGTACTCACCAGGAGAATCTGAAGATGATGACATAAGAGGTAAGAAACACAAATTAGTGGTTCCAGTTTGTAATGATTTAACTAATTAGGAGAAGTGGGAATAGATACCTTGTTCCAGATTTTCAACAAGAAACAAGTTCAAATTGCTATTAGAAAATATGCTATGAAAAATGGTAAGAACTTGAAGATATGCACTAGTTACAAGAATAAAGGTGGCAGGATATGTGGAAGATGTGTTGAAAAAACTAACACCGTTAGTCTGAGCTGACGTGGCAGCTGATTCAGCAGATGACGTGACTCATTCTAATGACATGGATTTTTTGTGTGTTATACATATTATATTATTATAATTACAATTATAATTATTATAATTATTATATACAATACATACACACATCTATTACCACCAACAACCAACCACTGCTACATGCACCCTTCTACCACCACCAACAAGCAACCACCGCCACAGCTATCATCATCACCAAATTTATATCTACCATATATAATATCATCCAATGAAGATACTTGAACCCAAATCAATTTCACATAGCTTTCCCTAAACCGAACCCCAAATCGATTTCACACAACTTGTTGGACGATTGGAACTGAACACAACTCAAACACCTTACCTCAGACCACTGAATTAGAGGGAAAAAGTCAGAATCGCGACACTATATCGCCGGAAATCAAGAAGCAAGTATGGGTTTCACTGGCTGAACCAAAAAGATCACAACCGCCACTGTTGGCTCGCTGGAACACAGTTGACAAAGGGAGAGAACCCACCGCCGGAGTCGTAATCCCCCCACCTGCCTCGCCAATGGGAAGAGAGAAGAGAGGGGGAAATCGTGACTGTGGTTCGAACGAGGAGAGAGAGAGGATCGGATACTGTTGGGCAAGCGAGCACAATCGCTGATCGGAACCCAAAAACGAACTAGGAAGGAAGGTCAGACCAGGGGCGGCTTGCCGGAATCCGGTGTGCACAACAGCAGGGTCGTCGCCGCTAGCTTGGCTCCATGGATGGCGATCTCCGAAGCTCCCCGAAGCTTGCTAGAGCTCCTTAGTCTCTGGTATCTCTCTCTCTATACATATAAAGTGTGTGTTTGTGTTTGGATGAAGTCGATGGTTATGTAGGATTAAATGGTGTTTAGATGTAGGATTAAAGGGTGTTTGAATGTAGGATTTGAAGTAGATGGTGATAGTTGGTAATAGTGCCACGTCAATAATCGGCTGCCAAGTCAGCTCAGACTAACGGTGTTAGTTTTTTTAACTGAAAGATTATTAAAAAAAAGGATATAAAGAAAAGACTGTTCTATTACAAAAAAAAAAAAAAAATAGGTGGGATTATTGCTGGACAAAAGCGAATAGGTGGGATTATTTAAATTCATTTTCCCTTTTATCTTGTAGTATGAGTCGAGAAATTTGATGCTATATAATATTACTATCTCTTTAGGTTGTTATAACGTCAAAGAATTCATGTATTTTGTACAATAAAAAATTATTGTAATTGTGAGCTTAACTGTGTGAGATAGTGTATGAATATGTTCAATGGGGAAATAATTTTTCTTGATTTATAAAAAATTGTTCTTCATAGAAAATGAATCACTCTATTGGATATGATCTAAAATTTTCTATTTGTTCTTGTTATTGATTTATGAGTTTATTACACTATAATTGCTTGATTGAACACCAAACAGTTCCTAATTATTGTGTTCATCACATAGTGTAAGCAAAAACAAGTTACAAGTGGTATCGAGGCCAACATTTATTAAGGGTGATTATCGACACAAAAAGGATGAGCTGTTTCCATATGGTCGAGCAAAAAACGATCAAAATTCCATATTGGGATCTCATTTGCAAAATACACCACTTTTAAACGAACACATTTCCTCCAAACCCACCCAATTCGATAATGAACTCTTACAACTCATATCCAAAGAGGATTTGAAGCCAATGATAGATCAACAAAGATGTACATTTGATGATTTAGAGTTGCAGATTATAAATCTAAGCTTTTAGTGACGTTCAATTAGCCATGATCAGTGAGGAACCACTATGTTGGAATATTATATATATATACATGATTTCGTATATCTTTTGGTCAAAAATTATGAGGCAAAATTAAGTAACCAAAATCTTTTGTGAGGTATGGTGTCCTGGATGTATAGTTTGTGAAATCAAGTTTGTTGGTTAAAATCCAAGGTTTAAATAAGATGAATGGAAACACAAGTAAGAACTTCCCTAAATGCAATAACAAACACCGAAATTTGAAAGGGGGAAAAGCCCTTAACCCTTGGATGTCTCCAAAGGCCGCCGGCATAAAAAACCCCTTGGCAAGGATAACACACGTTGCCCGTTTATTTCCACTTAAAGTCATTCGAATACAAGTGTTTGCGGCTTATTTGCTAAGTGGTAGTGTGAGTACAAGTGATCGAGAGTGTGTAAAGTAAAACCTATACCGCGTTTAAATACATGGATAAGCCTAACTAAATCTCTGAGATTCCAGGGATCTCCTTCCAACTACTTTCGGCCGTTATTTGTCCGAGTTTGGCAGCGGGTCTCCCTTTCCACACGTGCTTACGAATTTGACTAGGTCTATATGACCATTATCTTCTTTCTCGTCCCTGACTTAAACACACAGAATCGAAAAGAAAGATTAGTAATATTATCCTAGCATGCAGGGTATCCGTGCATGCTGGGATTGAGTAGATGGATAAATTCACAGTACATTTCATCTTGGGATAGTAACTAAATAAAGCATAAGTAGAAATCATGGGTTAGGTTACCGAAGGCGTAGTCCCTGTATGCTCGACATCTAGGGATCCTAAATTGTCGGAGGTTATTAATAAAAATTAGGGTCAGAATTCAGGGTAACTTACCGTCCCCTGGATTCGTCGTGTAGGGACCTTCCCATTTAGGGGCTAAGTTACCGTCCCCTGGATTCGTCGTGTTCTGAAATGCTTTCCTTAGAACCAAGTCTCCTACCCTGATTCTTCAAATCCTTACATGTTTGTTGTAGGTCTCAGAGATTCTTTGTTGATATACAACCATTCTCCAAGGAGCTTGTTCTCGTAGCTCATCCACGGTATCAAGGTCGTCAATCATGGACTTATTATTTGCATCCTGGATTTGACTGATAACCCTAAATGTTGGGACCACCATTTCTATTGGGATGACTGCTTCCGTACCAAAAACCAAGGAAAATGGGGTTTGGCCTGTGGCATTCTTGGATGTAGTTTTATCAGCCCATAATGCTAACGGTAGTTCCTCTGCCCAGTTTCCTTTCTTCTCCTTGAGCCTTTTCTTCAAATTGTTGATGATGATCTTATTGCTAGACTCTGGCTGACCATTAGCCTGAGGATGAACTGGCATAGATGTTATCATTTTTATCCCCCAACTCTCACAGAATGCAACAGTCCTTTTGCCAATGAATTGATACCCATTGTCACACACTATTTCAGAGGCTATGCCAAATCTTGTTATGATGTTTCTTTTGATAAATGAGATAACTTCTTTCTCTCTGACTTGGACGTATGCTTTGGCCTCTATCCACTTCGAGAAATAGTCAGTCATTGCTAGCATGAAGACTTTACTTCTTGGCGCCCTGGGTAGCTTTCCCACGATATCCATTCCCCATTTCATAAAGGGCCAGGATGCAGGGGTTCGGCAGGTTGATGAGGAATGTTGGCGTGTCTCTGGCAAGCATCATATTTGAGGGCAAAATTCTGGGAATCCTTTCTCAAGGATGGCCAGAAGTATCTTGTCCTCGGGATTTTGGACATTAGGGACCTGCCCCCTGTATAATTTTCCGTAGTCACCTTTGTGAATGTCTTTGAGTACTTCGTGGCTTCCTCGTTTTCCAAGCATCTTAAGTATGTTCCTGCAACAGATTTTTTTATACAATTTTCCTTTTATAAGGACGTACCTGGCCATCCTGATTCTGTTTTCTCTGGTATCTTTTTCTCCTTTTCGGATGGAGCCATTCTGTAAGCAGTCTATGACAGGTCTGGTCCAGGATATCGGATCTTCCCGGGAATCAAGATACCATGCATCCTGGGTATCAGGACATTGTGCATCCTGGGTATTGGATGCCAAGACCCTGTCCCCAGGATCCATGTCTTCTGGGTTCTCTTGTTGGTTGATTGCTAGGCTTAGTATGTGGATTATGGGAATATGTGTATCCTCCATTGCCTTGAATGCTGGCCCCAAGTTTGCTAGTGTATCTGCTTCAACATTTTCATCCCTAGTACTTGCTGAATGTCAAAAATTTGAAAATCCTGGTATATAACCTTCACGATTTCTAGGTACTTGGCCAGGTTTTCTCCTTTCACTGCATAAGTTCCGTTAATGTGATTAGTTAAAAGTAAGGAGTCGACGTATACCTAGATGTTCTGGATCCCAAGATGTAAAGCTAATTGTAGGCCGGCAATCAGGGCTTCGTATTCCGCTTCATTGTTAGTTTCCTGGAATCCACACCTAACAACCTGGGGTATCATGTCCCCCTGTGGCGATTTTAGTATGAGTCCAACATCCTGAGAATTCTTCTTCTTGCAAACTCTGGTATTCTTGATCAGCTTCATTCTGGATGTCACTATTGAAATCAGCCACAAAGTCTGCTAGAGCTTGTGACTTTATGGTTGTTCTGCCTTCGTAGACTAGGTTGTAAGCACTCAAGTTCAGGGACCATTTTGCCATTCTTCCTGACATTTCAGGTTTCCTCAAGACAGACTTTATAGGGTAGTTAGTTTTCACATGTATAGTATGAGTCTCAAAATAATGTCTAAGTTTAGTAGAAGCCATACTTAGGGCTAGTATAAGTTTTTTCTAAATGAGAATACCTGGATTCGGCGTCATGAAGACTCTTACTTACATAATACATTGGGTGTTGTTGATCCTCTGCATCTTTGGTTAGGACTGCACTTACCGTGTGTCTTGAGACTGCAAGGTACAATGATAAAGGCTCCCCTGGATTCGGCTTCATCAAGAGTGGTGCCGAGGATAGATACGTCTTCAGATTGTGGAAGGCTTGCTCATGCTGGGACGTCCATTCGAATTTCTTGTTCTTTCTCAGGATGTCATAGAAATCTCGGCATCTTTCTGAGGATTTGGAAATAATTCTATTCAGGGCTGCAACCCGGCTTGTCAGCCTTTGCACATCCTTGATTGATTCGGGTGACTTGAGGTTCATGATGGCACGAATTTGTTTCGGGCTAGCTTCAATTCCTCTTTTGGTCACCATATAACCCAGGAATTTACCAGCACCTACTCCAAAATGGCACTTCTTTGGATTCAACTTCATATTATACTCGTCCAAGATGCCAAAAGAGTCTCTAACATCCTGGACATGGGTGCTGACATTCAGGGACTTTACCACCATATCGTCTATATACACCTCCATATTTTCTCCTAGCTTTTCTTTGGACATCATATTCACCAGCCTCTGATAGGTTACCCATGCATTTTTTAATCCAAAGGCCATAACAACATTACAATAAATACCTATGAGTGTGATAAACGCCGTATCCTCTTGATCACTTGGCTCCATTTGAATTTGTTGGAATCCTGAGGTGGCGTCCATGAATATTAACATTTCATGACCAGCCGTCGCATCTACCATGGAGTCAATGTGTGGTAGGGGAAAATGGTCTTTAGGACATGAACGGTTCAAGTCTGTGTAATCCACACAGACCCTCCATTTGCCATTTTTCTTCTCCACTACCACCACATTGGCTAAACATCTTGGGAACTTAACCTCCCTGATCATCTTGTTTTTCAACAGCCGGTCCACCTCCTCTTGAATTATCACATACTTCTCAGGGGCATACTTCCTCCTCTTCTGATGCACGGTTCTGTAAGATGGATCAATACCAAGTTTATGAGTTATAACATTTTTGGATATACCTGTCATGTGTTCGGTATTCCATGCAAACGTTGACATTCTGGATCTGAGGAATTCCACCAACTCTTCTTTAACAGGGCCAGGGATATTGGCGGATTGATACTTTTTTCCTAGGATGTAATGGGTCTAGGATTACTTGTTTGACATCTTGTTACCTTGCCTCTAGGACATCCCTGGCCTTTCTCTTTAATTGCTATCCTTGACGAGCTTTGGCTGAAATCTTCATGACTGAAGTGTAGCAGTCTTTCGCTTCCTGTTGTTCATTGTGGATGGTGACCACTCCCCAGGGTGTGGGCAGTTTAATGCACTGATGGTACGTAGAGGGGACATCTTTCATGTCATGAATCCAGGGTTTACCCAGGATAATGTTGTATCCGGACGGAGCATCCATGACCCAAAAGCGTTGCATCGAGTTCACTCCCTCAACATAAACTGGAAGCTTCACCCCTCCCAGGGTATTCTTTGTTTCCCCACTGAAACCTACGAGGACCGTGGATTTGGCGATGACTTCATCCTGGGGTATCCCCATCATGGTCAACGTTTCAAGTTGAATAATGTTGACAGAACTGCCCCCGTCAATTATGATCCTCTTTATGAAATGGTTGGCTATGTAGAGCGTAATCACGAGCCCATCATGGTGAGGGTCCATGACGTTGTACCTATCATCTTCGCCGAAAGTAACAATCTTCAGATCTGCTTGTATTGAGGCTTTGACAGATTTCCTAGGTACGTCTGATTTGGTTTCCCTTGTGTGCCTTTTAGCTGCAGAATAAGAAGTACCACATATATCAGATCCACCAGAAATAAAATAGATTACCTTTGCATCCGGAGATGGAGATGCTGCCCGCTCAGGATGCCCGCGTGATCTGTCTGCATCCTGGGTCTGGTCAGTGCCTGTGGATCTCGTAGACTGGTCAGCGCCCTTGGATTTGTCCTTCTTCCTTCCTAAGAGTTCTTTCAGGAAGCCTTTGCTCAATAGATAGCTAATTTCCTTACGCATAGCTATGCAGTCCTAGGTTACATGGCCAAAGTCCTCATGGTATGCACACCACTTGGACTTATCTTTCCAGGATGCTTGTTTTTCTTTCTTCCTGGGCCACCTCGGTTTGTCCCCCAGGTCCTGCATAGCATTAATCACACCTGCAATATCAGTAGCAAAACAAAATTCATTAAAAGTAGGATACTCTTCATCATCCTCGTATTCACCCTGATCGACCCTATTAACCCTTAGATTATCGGGTTTGGAATAGGGGTTAGGCCTCTGGGACCTTGGATGTCTCGGTTCTGATTTCCTGTTAGAAGAGCCGTATCCTTGGACAACATCAGCTCTTTCCTATATTTTCCTATCCTCTTCAAGCCTGATGAATCATAGGGCCCTATGCCTTACTTCATCAAACCTGTGACAGGGGTTCATTACGAGATCTTGATAGAAGGGAGAATCCTTCTTGAAGCCCATCTTGAATGCCTGGACAGAAGTAGCCATATCCATATTGGGAATATCCAGGGTCTCCTTGCCAAACCTGTTTACATAATCCCTGAGAGACTCGTTAGCATTCTGGGTAACCCTGTAAAGATCACTCGTCAGTTTTTCAAAATTGCGACTATAAGAAAATTGGTTATTGAATAAGTTAAATGAGAAAAGGATGGGATAGAATAGGGTGGAATACTCAGCAACCATTTCAAGGCTGGACCTGTGAGAGTTAAGCCGAAACCCTTACATAGGCATGCCTCCTTGATATCAGGGGGCATGTAGATCACCTCCATCCTCTCTATGTACTGAGCTACGTGTTCCTCTGGATCAGTTGTGCCATCGTACAGTTTCATACTGGGAGTTTGAAACCTCTTGGGTATCTCCACGTCACATATTGGGGGAGCGAAGCTTGAAAGTCGATACCTCGATGGTGCTACTTCAAGGATAGGCTGAACCACCCCAGGAACACTCGAAATCATCTCCTTCAATTTTTTGAGTTCCTTTGCCACTGCCGGGCTTAAGCCTGTATCCTGCATATATTCATTAGTATGAGCATTAAGGTTAGGGGTTCTAAGGATGTTCCAGTATCCTGGGTAGTGGAGCCCCCAGGATTTGTGGCAGATTCCCTGAATGTAGACATCTTGGGACTGTCGGACAAGGTAGTATGAGCGGTAGCATATGCACGCCTCAGATCAAGAATTTGAATGTCATCTGCTAGACTAGATCTGTTCCTAGGACTGCCGTATTGCAGCCTTCTGGCCTGAACAGGAGATACGGGTGTATGATCCACCCTGTTTATTTTTGACCTCAGCTTGGCTACCTCTCCAAACATATCCTGGTTAACTTTCTGTTGTTGCTCCATATATTGCTATACTTTTGCGAAAATGGTAAGGAGTTCATCATTAGAGACCATTAGCGGAATTTCTCCACCACGTCCTGTGACTGTTACACCCTGACTGGTAGCCCTGCTGGTATTACGGTTCACAGTAGTGGTCGTTGATGTGGTGACCCATGGCGGTGGTGGAGGAAGAATAGTGCTGGTTGTGGTAGAAGTGCTTGTAGGGGTAGTTGCATTCGAGGTACTTGGTTGTGTTGCCATTTTTTTACAGATCTTTGTAAAAATCAAGTTAAAAACAAATCTAACAAGAGTTTGGAAGAATATTGAAACCAATTGCCCCACGGTGGGCGCCAAATTGTTTTGGTAAAAAATTATGAGGCAAAATTAAGTAACCAAATTCGTTTGTGAGGTATGGTGCCCTGGATGTATAGTTTGTGAAATCAAGTTTGTTGGTTAAAATCCAAGGTTTAAATAAGATGAATGGAAACACAAGTAAGAACTTCCCTGAATGCAATAAAAAACACTGAGATTTGGAAGGGGGAAAAACCCTTAACCCTTGGATGTCTCCAAAGGCCGCTGGCATAAAAAACCCCTTGGCAACGATAACACACGTTGCCCGTTTATTTCCACTTAAAGAAATTCGAATACAAGTGTTTGTGGCTTGTTTTGTAAGTGGTAGTGTGAGTACAAGTGATCGAGAGTGTGTAAAGTAAAACCTATACCGCGTTTAAATATATGGATAAGCCTAATTAAATCTCTGAGATTCCAGGGATCTCCTTCCAACTACTTTTGGCCGTTATTTGTCTGAGTTTGGCGGCGGGTATCCCTTTCCACACGTGCTTACGACTTTGACTAGGTTTATATGACCGTTATCTTCTTTCCCGTCCCTGACTTAAACACACGGAATCGAAAAGAAAGATTAGTAATACTGTCCTAGCATGCAGGGTATTCGTGCATGCTGGGATTGAGTAGATGGATAAATTCACAGTACATTTCATCTTTGGATAGTAACTAAATAAAGTATAAGTAGAAATCCTGGGTTAGGTTACCGAAGGCGCAGTCCCTGTATGCTCGACATCCAGGGATCCTAAACTGTCGGAGGTTATTAATAAACATTAGGGTCAAAATTCAGGGTATAACAGTATATATATTAAATATTGTATGGCCATTATAATCATTTATTTTAATTAATTATTGATTTTATTACCCTAGTTAGGCATTTATTCGATGGAAGTAATTGCCCTTACTAATGGAATTAGGGTTTCCCCTTAGGTGTATATATAGAGATTATAGGGATAGAAAAACACCACCACCAATCACCGTCACAAATTCGTGATCTCTTTCTCTCCCTCTCTAAGAAATTCGTGGGTCTCCCCACCTTATCCATCCTAAGCGTACAGTCTAAACGGGAACTCGATCAACATACCACATGGATTCCTCAAGCAGAACTCACATCAACTCTCCTACAAACAAGTAATCTTTACATTATTATCTGTTTATTCTTTTACGATTCAAGATTCGTTCAACATGTGGTATCAGAGAACTATGTTGATTGAACGAATCATAAATCTGAATTCGTTCATATATTTGACTGCTATGATTTTCGAAAATCAGATCTAATCAATAAACTGTGATTTTCGAATCTGACCATAAAACCTTACATGTCTCTAAAATCGTTTTCTTAAACAACCCTAATGATTGTTGGATCTGTTGTTCGAAATCATATGAAAAACCTTAAGACTTTTCATCCAAAAATCAAGATTTTCGTCCAAAATTAAGGGTTTACGCCCCCCATGAACTCGAGTTTTCGTCCCAAAATTTGAGTTTTCGCCTAGGGCCGAACCGGAAACTCTTGACCGGACCGGATACTCCCTGACCGCACTGGATACTCCTTGACTGGACCAGATACTCCTCAGGCCAGACTGGATACTCCTCAGGCCGAACTGGAGACCTCCAGGCCAAACTGAAAACTCACAGGCGAACTGAAAACTTGCTAACCGGATACCCATTTTCGGCCGGATACCCCTTTTCGACCAAATACCCCTCAGATTTTTTTCGGGGGGCTTACTATTAATTGTGTTTTATATAAACCTTATAAACTTATGTTTTACAGAATGTAACACCAATTAAAATCAGATAACTAATTGACTTGTCTTATTTATAGTTAATAATGGACATCTGATAAGGTTTCAATTCTAGCCAAAGCTGATTTGTTACCTATGTAATGTCATTTAACTTCATCTTACAAGTCAACTTATTAGCACCGATTTACAATCAAAATTAGATTAATTTATTAACTTGTCTTAATCAAGTTGATGACATCTTCAGAAGTGGTAATTCTGGCCAAAGCTGATTTACTACCTTAACTAATGTTATTCAATTTTTACAATACAAGTTGACTTATTTAAATTAAGCTAAATTATTTTGCTTAACTTGATAACATCTTTAAAACTTTGATTCTGGCCAAAGCTGATTCGTTGTTTTTGCGATGTTCATCAACTAAAATTAAGCATTCGCCTTACACATACAAGTTTTTCACTTCTGGCCAAAGCTGATGGGTTACATTTGTATTCAGTGAAACTAATTTGTGCATAAAACTTAAGTGTATTATTTCTAGCCAAAGCTGATGTGTTGCATTATTTTTTGCACATACCCTTATATTGTACATAATGCTTAAGTGATAGGTAAGTAACCAAAGCGAAAGTCGATTCACTTAAGTAGAACCTAACTAGTCTATTATTTTGGTGTTATAACAGACTATATCACGTCTTATTTTGTTTCATAATTGTACATTATTATTAGTTATCATTACTATACCTTAGTTTATGATAATACATTATTATAATGCCTTAGTTCATGATTATGCATCATTATGCATTATTAATTGTGCCTTAGTTTTAAGTACCTCACAGAATCACTCTTAGATCTTCTTTTCAAACTAATATAACCTTTAATCTCCATAAATTATCCACTCTAAATATAAAATCACTAAATTTTTCCATAAAAGTTTTCCTCTTATCATAATGACCTTGATTATCCCTTAAGACAAAAGACTCTCATTTCCTTTCTACATAAACGTATAATTAGTTGGGGCATTACAAATGAGTAAAGTCAAATGTCACTTATGGCGATCAAGATTATTTAAACGTCGATATCAGGGGAGATGTTTCAGATTTCCTAATCTAAACATCGTGTAAGTAATAAAATTCAAATGAACTTCTTAAATGTATGCAAATACTTTACATCTAATGATGCTTAGTGCAAAATATAAATTAGGTTGATGATTTAGTGAATAAATCATAATAACTTAAAACATGACTCTTAAAGGGCTCAGACATGTTTCAAATTAAAGTTATTCTAGTGCATTTCATAATGAATCATTTCTTAGCACACTTAAACATTTTTTATATATAATCTGTCATCACTCACAAGTACCAAAGGAAAGCGAGTGTATGATAACATTGTGCAAAAGGATAAATAATGCCTTAAACTAGAAAGCAGGTTTGTTCACCTCACTATCACTAACCCTTATACAATGAAAAATAACTTAAATAAGGAGGATAGTTCTAATTTCTAAAATAAGATACAAGAACGCTTCCAGTTCTAATTCCTTAATGGAACAACTGGCTAACAAAGAATAATCAATAATGATAATTGTGCCCATTAATTTTCAAACTAACACAGTGAATTAAAACTAGTATTATAAAGATCTCTTACAATCAATACACTAGAAATAAACCAAACAACAACTAATGAGAATAAGTGACAAAATCAATGTCAAAGTTGTATAAACCATGAAAATCTATCATTGTACTATACTTTATGATACCTTAACATGATTAAACATCACTTGGAACTTAGTATCATTACTAAAGTAAGACATCGACGGTTATAAGGTTTCACATGGATATGACAATGTCACTATTACCTTGAATTCTCAAAGTGGTTGGTTATCTAGTTGTCTTTATGTGGATTGAAATCTTTATAATTATAACTAGATGATTCACGTTCACAATCTTTGTTTTCACATAAGGTAAGAAGTTAATAAAGAGAATACATGTGTTAAAAGAATATACAAGGTTCCACTAAGGCTGTATTTGACGCACTAGCTGAAAAGCTAGCTGTTAGCTGATAAGCTAGCTGCTAGCTGATAAGCTAGCTGCTAGCTGATAAACTATGAGCTAGGTGATAAGCTATCTGATAAAAAATAACGTTTGATAAAAACTAACTGATAAACTAGCTGAAAAATATTAAATGACATAAAAGTACATGTCATAAATGTAAATAAAGATATTTATTTATTAGTTAGGGAAGGGTAAAACTGGAAATATTATAAAAGCTAGTTGAAACGCTACTCCAACTAGCTTTTCAAAAGCTAGCTTATAGTTAGCTTATAAGTTAGCTTATAAGCTAGTTTTTTGACGTTACCAAACGGGGCTTTTTAAAAAAGCTAGCTTTTTAAAAAAAGCTCCGTTTGGTACACGCCAAAAAGCTAGCTTATAAGCTAGCTTATGACGCGCCAAACACACCCTAAGAGTTCTAACTTACCAAAACTCAAACATATTAGTGGATCTTATCCCAAAATGGAATATCTGGGCATTAGTCATTTATCACTCACATAACTGATTAGTTATTCTTGTATTTAATTAAGGAGAAACATCTTTTTCACCTAAAACTTTTAAGGACAAAGTTAAAATTAACTTAACCATTAAATGAAAGTTGTGAGGTTAGATCTAATAGATTAAATACTAAGATTTACATACAAATAATGGTAACAACTCTCGATCCATTACTAAGGATCATAGTAGTGAGAACCAGTAGCTCATGTATGATACTTTTAAAAATGCATCTAAGTATCCTTATAAACATGATAATAAATATGTCATCTTAGTTATACATCTATCCTCTAGACCAAGGCTCTAAATACAACAACACATATGCTAAACAAGGTTACCTAATATGCCCTAAAATTCATTCTGAAATCTGGACATGAAGACAACCAAGTATAAACCATATGATTAGTTGTTAGCTGCAATTAAACCTTAAGATGCTCAACACTAAGCATGTTGCATGCCAAGTTCCTAAGAAATTCTAAGATTAGTGGGAGCAATCAAAGTCCTTATCAATGAATTCTCTTCTTAGGTCAGTGGGAGTAGTAAAAAGTCCTTACCCATGACTTGCCTAAAAGTACAAGAGGCGAGGGGAGAGACAAAGTTAAATTTAAACTCTGAATTTAACTCCGATTACACCTCTTATACACCTTGTTGCGATAACACTGACCCACTCACACACACTTAGAAAGTAATGTTACTCCTAATATACCTGACTAAATTAATTAAGAGGAAATCTATGAAACTATTAGTGCTTTTACTTCAACCCGTTAGATTCAGCTTAGTAGGTCATCAAGGCATGAAGTTGCCTACTAATTTTGATGATTATGTAACCTACCTTAATAAAGCTTATATGGATATTTAAAAGATTACCGATCATATCTCTTATACTAAAGCCATTATTAGCGATTAATCAAATCAACTGATGGAATAAAGCTATCATAATTGAGCTTAACTCCCTAAATCAGAATAACGTTAGACGTTAGTTTCCCATAGTTAAAGTGAAATCTGAAAAGAAATTGAACGTTATAAGCCTTGGTTGGTTTCTAAAGGCTATTAACAATTAAGAACTCTTTTCCTAAAGGATTCTTTGAGAGATCATCATTGTCCTTATTACTCACTCATAAATAAGAGTGAACATTTAACGGACTTATAAAATATCTTTCCTTAACACTCACTTGTAACACCCGCATCCCAGGATAAGCACTAGGGAGTGTTACGCATCGAATAACATAAATGCACATGGCACTAAACAAAGTTTACAGCGAAAGTCTTTAACTTTATTGATAACAAAATTTGTAGAATCTACAAAGAACTTAATACAATATCTAAGTTCTATTTGAAACTAGAAGTCTATGTCTTCGTCCAACCAAAATTTAGAAATCTATAATGGCTTCTTCATCTTCCCATCCATGTCTAGCTATCCGCTATTACATGGTACCTAAGATGTACGTCCAAAAGAAAAAGACAACATTTGGGGATCAGCATATTGCTGGTGAGTTTCATAAACGTAGCAGTTCATATGTAATTAAATTTTGACTACAGCATTGTAAGGAATATTACGCTTGGAAGATTTCCGGCTGAATGCCAATGTTGTATAGTTCCGGCTGAAGTTGAAGTTGAAGCGGAATTCTCACTTCAAGCGGAACTGGCAGTTCAAGCGGAAAGAAGCAGTTTTGTCCTTTAGCGAATATTCCGGGTGAACTCAATTATCCACCAGATAATGAGTTCAACCGAACTTTTCCTGAGATGTCTTTTCAGGAAGTCCAATCCTGCAAAAGCTTCTCGTATGCTTCTATATCTGATTCAAGCCGCTCTCCTAAAGTAGTATGTTGCTGCAAACACACTAGATATTCTAATTATCGATGTTTATTCTTTTGGTAGTTTGTATTTGACTTTTTAGTTTACGGTCTAGATTAGATCGCATGAGATCAATGGCTGTCATTGATCTCATCAGCACTATATATAGCATAGTTAGCTCTTAGTTTACAAATCATCGTTGTTATCATCTGTTCTTGAACAACTTCTAATAGTGTAGCTTTGAGTTAATGCAAATAGTGCCGAGTATTTGATACTTTGTTGTTACTATCTTTCTGCAAATCAAGCTTTTACATTATACACAAGAACTAGATATCTCTTAAGTAAAGTGAAATATCTTTAATTCCGCTGGGTTATATTTGCAAGTAAAGGGCTTTGTTTTAGTTTAACTCTAACTAATAACGATCCTACAAGTGGTATCAGAGCTTTGGCTCTTACTTTGAAGACTTTCTGTGCTTCAAGGTTGATACTTTACTTGCTTACTTTACAGGCTTTGCTTTCTTATCTCTCTAAAGGTTTTCAAAATGAGTGATTTCAGTTTAAGTTACCCAAATGGTTCTTCCAACAAACCACCAATGTTCACTCCTGATGACTTTGGTACCTGGAAACTCAAGATGGAAGGTTTTGTTAGGATTTTGGACCGTCGTATTTGGAAATCTTTCACTGAAGGACCCTACTCACCCATGGTTTCATCTGCTGATGATGCAGAAGTCAAAATACCTAAGCCACTAGATAAATATGTTGAATCTGACTATAATGCTCTCGAATTTGACCATAAGGCATATTGGACTCTACATGCTGCACTTCCTAATTCCATTTTAAGTGGGTTTAAAGGATATAAAACTGCATTTGACCTGTGGAATGCCTTAAGTGAAATGTATGAAGGAACCAGTGAAGTTAAAGAAAACAAGAAAGATGTCTTAAAACAGAAGTATGAAAACTTTACTTTCAAATCTGGTGAAACAATGACAAACCAGTACTTAAGATTTGTTTCTTTGCTTGATGAACTCCAAAAGGTAGATGTAAAACTAGACCAGGTAGATGTTAACAGAAAGTTCCTACGTTCCCTACCTTCTGTGTGGACAGTTTACACAGTGAGCATCAGGGAATGCAAAAACTTGAAAAAGATGAGACTTAGTGAACTTCATGGCATACTCAGTGCCTATGAAATGGAACTAGATCTTAAACAAAACTCATCTTCTGAGTCAACTCAACTGTTTTCATCTGCACTAGTAACTACTGATTTTAACAGTCAAAGGTCTTCAAACTCATCATATCAGTCACCTACTGTCAGTTTCCATGAGACACCAAGGTGTCAAGAAAGTTTTTCAAACACGTTTGAAAACTCTCACAATGCTCATGTAGCAACTGACTCTTACCAAGGCTTCATACCTGAAGATCTTGAGTGTATAGGTGCTGATGATTTGGAGGAAATGGACATAATGACTCAACTTGCTATGGTTTCTGTCAGAGCTCAAAGGTTCTACAAAAGAACTGGTAGAACCTATAAGGGAGCAAAAGGTGCTCACATAGGCCTTGACAAAAGCAAGGTGAAGTGCTACAACTCTCACCAAATTGGTCACTTTGCAAGAGAGTGCTCTCAACCAAGAAGAGAAGGACAGAATCAGAGTCATGTCCAAGGGAAAAATCGTGGAGGAAGCAATTCAAACAAAAACAATTCTGGAAACAACTCAGGTTCTCACCCCACCCCACCAAAGCCAACCGGAAGTCAAAACCACCAGAATGTGGTAGCTGTTGTTGCAAATCAAACCTCATGTGTTAAATGGGAAGATTTCGTTGTTGAGTTTGAGCCTATCAACCATGCTTGGATGGCCAAACAAGACTCCACCTCAGATCAGGTGCAAAATAAAGGCCAAAATAGCCTATGGGTAGTTGATAGTGGATGCACTTGCCACATGACAGGGAATAAGCACATTCTGGAAAACACAAAAAGAATCAATGGAGGACCAGTTGCCTTTGGAAGCACAAAAGGCCATATCACAGCACAAGGTGATGTGCCAAATGGATTGGTAAAATTTGACAGAGTCAATTTTGTTGATACATTGAATTTCAATTTGCTTAGTGTCTCACAAATGTGTGACAAGAATTTGAATTTAATGTTTAATGAGAAAGAGGCCATAGTCCTCAAACCTGGTGTCAAAATTCCTGATGATTTAATAATGCTTAAGGCACCCAGGAGAGATGAATTATACATTTTGGATATGTCAGTTGCTACACCCTCATGTGGCACTGCTTGTTTTGTATCCAAAGCCTCAGTTGACGAATCTGATCTGTGGCATAGAAGGTTAGGTCATGTGAACTACAAAAACATGAACATAATTGTGAATCTTAGCTTGGTTAAGGGTCTTCCTAACAAGCATTTTGCATGTTCTGAAGACTGTGTGCCATGTCTCAAGGGCAAGCAACACAGAACTTCCTTTAAGACAAAAGTTGAGTCTTCTTATTTCAAAACCTCTAGAGCTTTTACACATGGATTTATTTGGTCCAACTAGAGTAATGAGTTTAGGAAAAAGGTCATACTGTTTTGTGATAATTGATGATTTTTCAAGATATACTTGGGTTTTCTTTCTTAAAACAAAAGATGAAACTGCTGAATTGCTGAAAACTCTTGTAATTAATTTCGAAAATCAATCAAATCTCAAAGTCAAAACAATCAAATGTGACAATGGCACAAAATTCAAAAATCATGTTCTGAATTCATTTTGTGAGGAGAAGGGAATTGTGAGACATTTCAGGGCTCCTAGAACTCCACAGCAAAACGGTGTTGCTGAAAGGAGAAATAGGACATTGATTGAAGCTGCTAGATCCATGTTAGCAGACTCCAAGCTCCCTGTGATATTTTGGGCAGAAGCAGTGAACACTGCCTGTTATGTTCAAAACAGGATCTTAATTGTCAAGGGAAAGAATAAAACATCTTAATTTACTTCTTTAAGCCATTTGGTTGTCCTGTCACTATCTTAATAACCAATGAATCTTTGCCCAAATTTGCTGAAAAGGCAGATGAAGGTTATTTTGTTGGGTACTCTGGTGTGTGAAAAGCATATAGAGTATACAACAAGAGAACTAAGATTGTTGAGGAAACCATAAATGTATCCTTCAATGAAAAATCTCCCAACAATTTTAAGTCTCAGCCTAGTTGGTTATTTGATATTGATGCACTAACTACTGCTTTCAACATAACTGTTGATAAGCCTGTGAGCTCTTTAGTGCAGGAACAAAATTCTCATAGGTCTGCTGATGAGCATTGGAAGAGCAATCAAACTGCAAATAAGAAGCCAATCTTTTTCTCTTCCATGAGCTCTCAACCTATTTTCCCAAGAAATGACAAGAAACTAACTGAAATAATTCAAATTGAAGAAGAAATTGTTCCGGTCGAAGTTTAGGCTGAACCAGTTTCTCCGGTTCAAGTTCAACCGGAAAACCCAATTTCAGAAACTGAAGAGAATACTGAATCAGGGTCAAATGAAGCTGAAAATTCAAATGATAGCACATCAAATGAGCTTAATTAAGAGCATCTGACCTACAATTCAGACATCAATTCTCTTGAATCAGTTGAAGTTTCAGATCCTGTATTACAATCTGAAAATGTTGAGTTTGATCACAGACTTCCTCAGCTCAACATACCCTCAAATGGAAGAAGCCATGAATTTCCTATGTTTCTTGATAGAAGAATTAAAAGAGATCATCCAGCAGGAAATATTATTGGAGAAGCTTCAGCTCCTGTGTTGACAAGAAGTAGATCTGCCAATGCAAACATCTGTTTGCATGCTGCATTTTTGTCTCAAGAAGCACCCAAGAAGGTAGCAGATGCCTTGGAAGACAACAACTGGGTAGAGGCAATGCAGGAAGAACTATTTCAGATCAACAAGCAAAAGGTTTGAAATTGGTAGATCTGCCTGATGGAGCAGAACAATTGGAACAAAGTGGGTGTTCAGAAACAAGAAAGATGATAGGGGAATTGTCATAAAAAATAAAGCAAGACTGGTTGTGCAAGGCTATGTACAGGAAGAAGGCATTGATTATGATGAAGTATTTGCACCAGTAGCTAGGTTGGAACCAATCAGAATCTTCTTAGCCTATGCTGCATTCAAAGACTTCCAGGTGTTTCAAATGGATGTCAAAAGCACTTTCCTGTATGGCCTCCTGGAACAAGAAGTATATGTCAACCAACCTCCTGGTTTTGAAGACCCTCATCATCCAAACAAGGTGTGTAAGCTGATCAAAGCTTTATATGGTCTCAAACAAACACCTAGAACCTGGTATGAAACTCTTTCTAACTATCTTCTAGAGAATGGCTACAGGAGAGGGGCAATTGACATGTTGATGGTACAAATTTATGTTGATGATATTATTTTTGGTTCATCTAACACTGTGCTATGCAAGGAGTTTGAAACTTTGATGCGGTCCAAATTTGAGATGAGCTCCATGGGAGAACTAACCTTCTTCTTAGGACTCCAAGTGAAGCAAACTGCAGAAGGAATCTTTCTGAATCAATCAAAGCATATCTATGCAAGGAGTTTGAAACTTTGATGCAGTCCAAATTTGAGATGAGCTCCATGGGAGAACTAACCTTCTTCTTAGGACTCCAAGTGAAGCAAACTGCAGAAGAAATCTTTCTGAATCAATCAATGTATATCCAAGACATGCTGAAGAGATTTGACATGCCTCAAGTGCCAAAACTCCCATCTCCACTTCCCACAAGTTAACCAGTGACTTGAGTGGCAAGCCAGTAGATGTGCACATGTATAGAGCAATGATAGGCTCCCTGATGTATCTCACTGCTAGTAGACCTGATATCATGTTTAGTGTTTGCTTATGTGCTAGATATCAGTCCTCACCAAAGGAGTCACATATGCTAGCTGTTAAGAGGATCTTCAAGTATCTGAAGGGACAACCAAAACTGGGTTTGTGGTATCCCAAGAACTCTGACTTCTCTTTTAAAGCATTCACAGACAGTGACTATGGAGGATGTGATATAGACAAGAAATCAACATCAGGAGGATGTCAATTTCTGGGTGAAAGGCTTCTATCTTGGCAATGCAAGAAACAAACCTGTGTTTCCACTTCAACTGTAGAGGCTTAGTATATTGCCGCCTCAAGTTGTTGCAGCCAAGTCCTTTGGATCCAAAATCAGATGCTTGACTATGGGATCACATTCATGGAAACTCCTATTCTTGCTGACAACAACAGTGCCATTCAATCATCAACAATCCAGTGAAGCACTCCAAGACCAAATACATTGACATAAGGTATCAATTTATTAGAGATTGTGCAGAAAAGCATTTAATCAAACTATTCAAAGTTCACACTGATCATCAATTGGCATATCTGTTTACAAAAGCCTTTGATGAGGCAAGATTTTTCTACCTCATCACAGCCATTGGGATGATAAACTTTGAATAAGACTTTTCACAACTTTAATAAAAGAGAGGCATGTGCTCAAGAGCCTGTCTCTTGATACAAAAAGAAAAAGAAAATGAAAATCTCTCGTGTTAATTAGACAACATTTCAGTTCATAGTCAGTAACTGCTGTTAAAACAATGAATAATTAACACAAATTTTCAAAAAAATCATGTGTTTTGGATTTCCGGTTCAAGTTCAGATTCAACCTGAGAAAACAACTTTTGAAATTCATCGGGTGAACTTCAACCGGAAAAATGCTTTAAATGTGATGTGGAAATTTATTTTGAAAACAATTCTTCCAAGCGGAAAATTTGTCCGCTTGATGTTCAGACGGAAGAAATTTAGTTTTAAAATAAAGGAGAAAATGGGTTCCGCCTGAACTTCCGGGTCAACAAAGTCAAAGTCTCATTTAATTACCCGGAAGGCACAATTTTCTAAGCGGATATACATTTATTTACCCATTAAGTTTTTAACTGTTTAAAATCCGAGGTTTCAGTAAATTTACTTTTGGATAAAGACATGCTTTAACCAGTTGTACCGTACAACCCATAAAGCACCTGTCCCATCAGTTATTGAACCGTCTGCTTACAACCTCTCTTCTCCACGTCAGCACCGAAAAGGTAAAAAGCCCTAATTTACCGTCGTTTTCCCCATTTCTCTCATCCCACTCAGAAATAACTCCCAAATTTCTCTCAAAACCTCTCCGATAAACTTCCGATTAACCATCAATCCTCTCTAAACCCGTATCAACAATGGCTCCCAAAGCAAAGGCGAGTGGCAAGAAGCCCATCGGTGATTCCAAGTTCCCTGTAGAACATAACTTGGTGGCGTACCTAGAAACACCAAGCAAAACTGACATCTACAACGGCATGATAGACTTCATCAAAAGATCTCATCTTCATCATGCGCTCACTGTTGAAGCAGAAATTTTTGAAGAAGTTATGGAAGACTTTTGGTTTCATGCTAGGGTTACCGAAGGCGGAAATGGTAGTGACAAGATTGTGTCAACCGTTCAGGGGAAAGAAGTGGAAATTGATGAAGAAAAAGTGCGAAAATTGTTGAAGTTAAGGGATGAAGGTGGATATGAAGTGGTCAATCACAAGAAATATCTTCGATTATTCAGAGATCTTGGATATGGTGGTTCCCTGCAGAGCAAAACCATCAAGAAAGGGCAGTT
Organism: Deinandra increscens subsp. villosa; assembly: GCA_039602395.1. Taxonomy (NCBI): domain Eukaryota; kingdom Viridiplantae; phylum Streptophyta; class Magnoliopsida; order Asterales; family Asteraceae; genus Deinandra; species Deinandra increscens. The sequence continues at coordinate 77,014,057 of JBCNJP010000023.1, read as the reverse complement.
ACCATACAAATGGAGATTCCTGGCTCATACAATTTTGGTGTGCCTGTCTCCTAAGAAGGGCGGATTTGACGAGCTTGCCAGTGAACAGGCCTCTGCCTTCTATGCTGTGGTAAAAAGTGAAAACTATAACTTTTCCAAACTCATTTTTCAAGCCCTAAATTCCAATGTCCAACCTGAATATATTTACCTGTACCCCAGATTTTTAACTTACATTCTCAAAGAAGAGTACCCCCAAATTGTTTGGCTTGGTACAATTTTGCACTCTAAACTTCTGAATGAGAAAACATTTTCAAACTTGGCTTTAAACAAGACTGCATTTCTTGGAAGGGACAATGACTATCCCCTACCAATTCCAAGGCGGCTTCCAGATGAACCTGCTACTGCAGAGGTTCAACCGGAAACTGTAGCAGCAACTGAGCCCAAGCTCAAGATGATAGAGCTATAGACCCAATAGCATCTGATCCCACATCTGTCCCAGCTTCCTCTACTATCAAAACTTATCAATCCAAAAAGAGGAAAGCTCCCACAAACACTACCACTGCCACCTCCTCATCAAACTCACCTCCTGTCATATTCAAAAGACAGAGAAATGTGGTCACTAGGTCTCCTCCACCTAGCACCACCAGCCAACCCGAAGCTTCTAACCCCGTCCAAGGAAAAAAGCGTAAACGGAAACTGGTCAAATTGGGATTTTCTCTTAGGGATGAACCTTCATTTGAGGGGGAGTCATTAGAAGCAGATGTACCTTCCCCATCTGAACATTTTTCACCCCTACAAACCCTTTCACCTAGGAGTGACAGTGCTCTCAATCTTGGCTTAGATGAAGGTGTTATTAACTCATCTACCTCATTACATGAGAACATCCTGATAGGCCAGGACCCTGTAGCACTGAACCCCCATTCCTCACCGGAGGTGAATCTCAGGAGTCAAGAAGAGATTCATGCAAAACGGGCTGCTGCTGCCCAAAGATCCCCACTGGATCTTGGTGTCAGCAGTAACATCAATAAGACCCAATTTGCGGCAATCTTCTCTGAATCAGCACCTAGAAGTCATTTATTGGAACCAAGGGTTGCTGAAACAGATGAAGAGAATCCCAGGTGCTAAGAAGCCATGGGTACCACAGCTGATCAATCTCAGATTGATAGCTTGGTTTTGTCCAAGGATACTGGTAAAAGGCCAGTTGAGGATAGCTATACACTACCTGAATTTACGAATTTGTACCTCTCTCTCCAAGCACAGGTTGATACTCTAAATTCCACTGTTGCTAAATTGGTGAAAGCTGTTCCTACTGACACTGAAGCAGGCCCTTCAAACCCTATCAGAGATGCTGATGAAGCTGTTGAAGCTGATGAAGCTGATACTGCCAAATTGGGGGAGAAGATGCCCTCAAGGCCTGTTATAACAGGAATTGAAGAAGTTCAGAGGATATCGGCACAGCTTGTCAAAGAATTGGTGTAAACCCTTTCACTATTGAAGAAAGTTGGGTGAACATGAAATGCAGTCAACTGATTGCTATTTCCCCTTTTGAGGACCCCAACCTCACTGAGCTTGTATAGTCATCTATGCTGATTGCTGGTGCTCTCCCTGAGCACACCAACATGATCACGACACTCCTCAAAGATGTCATTTTTCCGGCTGAAAGAGCCAGTGATCAAGTGGTAGGAAATATTGCCTCCACCAGCAAGGCATCAATTGATGTTGAAGAAAGCACTGTGAAAGTGCGTGAGCGTGCGGATCTTCTACTTAGTCGTAATGAAATCAATGTAATACGAGATGAAACACAAAGAGTAAATACAAATGACTTGTATCAACCACAGAGATGACCACAGAGTACACTCAGAGAATATGACACTCAAGCTTAGACTGTTATCGTTACTAAATATAACACAAGACTCACATATATATACTAGAGAAACTGCTGGTCCGAACCTCAAGTTCGGCCCAAGGTTCGGCCATGTCCGAACTCCAGGTTCGGCCTGAGTTCGGACCTCAGCAACCTTGTGTGAATCCGTCTTGTATTCGATACTTCACATGACGATCAAGGACAACAACCTTGTGTGAATCCGTCTTGTATTCGATACTTCACATGACGATCAAGGACCATGTATCAACAAACTCCCCCTCGGCATGTGAAGTATCATCTCCTCTCTTCAAAATTGTATCTTGTATCTTCAATCAAACTCTTCCTCGATCTTGATGATGAGTTCAATCTTGAATACTTGATATTGCATCGTGTGTAATCTCTTTATCAAAAAACTTCAGAAGACTTGAAGTTGTGATGCTCTCTTCCCACTTAGAAACCTGCCAACATAAATAATCTTGGTGCAAAATGTCTCTTTGAGACTCCAAGATATTTTGATTTTGAAAACTTGATTTTGTATTTCATGTTGATCAATCGAAAACAAATCAGAAACAAAATCTTTTTGGCTTTTAGAAACTTTATATCGAAACACACCTTAAATCTTTTTGGTATTTTCTGATAAGAAATGTAAAACAATACTGAATTAGACACTATTTTTGTCTTTTGTGAGAAAGATCACAAGTTGGGATCATATTGGTCATAACATGCTGAGCTACATTTCAATTTCAATTAATTGTAGCACATAAGCCATGCCGATTGCAGATATAATTTGTCCAACTTTAAACTCTGGCACAATCATACTCATAACATCTGGATATGTTAAGGTATTGACTAAATTTGCATTGACCAGTGTACCCTACACTATCAGACATACTCATATATGTTTTTGCTTATCACATTTTGTGATTTCATTAGTGATGTTAATCACATAATGATTGTAACCATGATATAGTCAACTGCGTTCCATGCAAAAAGAAATAAGAACGTTAAATCGTCTACCTTAAGGCCGATCTTTTGATACGCAGATAAGGCATCGGATTTAACAAAATAAGAAAATAAAACAAGTTAAAGTTGTATAACTCAATAACAATCAGGTCGGTACTCCCGTACACGCAGAGAAAGTCCGATGAGTTATACGAAACACTAAAGAAAATAAAGCAGAACGTCAAACGAACAACGATCAGGTCGGTCTTTCGACACGCAGAGAAAGTCCGATCGTTTGACAAAATAAAGAAAATCAAATAAGTCTAAATTTTTGCAAAATGGACACATGTATACACAGTGACTTCTCATTTTATTTTTCACATATCTTTATCTTGATATATCATAAGATATGCATCAAGATGTTGTCCATAAGGTCTAGCATCAGATTTAGTGTATATCACATTTGTATACTTTCTGATTTGCTGAGCCTACCTTGCACATCGATCAAATGGTCTTATGGCTTTTTCATTTACTTTATCCATGAGTCAGACACTGTCAGCCAATGTACCATCATTTCCCAAACATGTTGGATACAATTTCTCATTTTTCAATGTTTTTGGATTTTTAAAATGTCTCCCCCTAAAAATGACAACTCTATTTATAGATTTTCATTTTTACCAGTTGAAAAAAAAACACACTATTTTTGTATTTTTGCAAAAACAAACTCCCCCTCAGAATGAGACGAAGTGAAAAACAAGAAAAATTGATCAACCAACACGAACACTAGCAGTTTAGCCGTTTGAAAACAAAATTGATTTTGAAATTCAATTTAATTAGAACAGATATTTCACAATCAGCAACTTTCCAATCACCGAAAGGTCTTCCTGAAACACCTTCTTGACATCAAATAAAACATTAGTTGTCGTGGGATCGACCCGAATCAACAACGTCGGGTCGCCCGGTGTCTTCCACAAAGTCTTTGTTGGCCTTGGAAACAACTTTTGGTTTCCAGATTTGTAAAAGTTTTAATTTTTGATCGGAACCGGAATCGGATTCAACCGACGTACTCGGTTTAGACCAAGACGATTTACGAGTTGACCTAATCTTTGGAGACCATGGAAATGTGACCTCTGTTATCCACATATTTAGCAGTTTTGTGAATATATGCAGTCGTCGGACAATCAACAGCTAGATGTCCCGGTTGACGACATACATAACAAAGTCTTTCTCTAAAATTATTAGAAAATTTTTTTGGTGTATGAAAATCAGATGAATGTTCAGATTAAAAGTTATCAAAGAGACCATCAGAAGAAACATACCTAGGAGATGGACTCCTTGAAGATGAAGATCTTCCAGAATAATAAGAAAATTTCTTCTGAGATGATGATTTCTTTGTAACTTTTGCTTTAGGAACCTTCTCAGCCTTCACTGATGTCTTTGTTTGAACTGGTTCTTCTAACACTTTTTAACCTAAACCTTTGTGTTTAGATCCTTGAATCTTTGAAGAATTGAACGAAGAACCTGAAGCAACTCTTGATTTAGCATCACTAGTAAATTTGTCTTTGATATCCTTCAGCTTGTTCTTTTCAATCAAAACTTTTTCTTCTTCGGTTGCAGATGAAGAACTCGAAGCAACCTTATCAAACACTTTCTCATTTTCCAGCAATACAGACTTTGAAATAAATTTTGGAGCTTCACCCAAAGGTTTCTCCTTCCTTTTAGACTTGGACTTGTTCTTCTTGGGTGGAGTAGCAAATTTTGAATAATCATGCACCTCAGCTTTAGGATCAAACGGAGCAGAAGTAACTTCACTTAAATCCACTGGTTGAGGTACCGAGTGAATATTTTCTTCCTTAGACTTCTCTGAACTCTGATCCTGCTTGTATAAGAAATTTAGCAATGTTGGTGACAAATTACAATTCTTAACTTGTCTTTTCAACTCCAAAATTTCCAATTTCAAGTCATTAATTTTCTGTTGACCTTCAAACAGATCTTGTTGTGACTTGATGAACTTTGCATTGAGATCATCATACTCATAACTTTTTAACTTCCGGATCTCACATTTAGCATATAATTCTTCAAGCACATTTTCTCTCTTCTGCTTGTAGATCTGAACATCTTTTGTTAACACTTCATTCTTGTCTCTGTAAAGAACATTTTCATCTTGAAGCATAGAGATCTTATTTTGAAGCTTCTCAACGGTAATAGCAGTTTTTGCAATAAGAGCAGTAGCCTCTTCATATTTTTGCTGAACTGGATAACTCTTCTCAAACAGATTCTCAAAATCTTGAGCTACGTCTAACGCTTCAGCTTTGGCTTTCTCACACTCTTCAGCCAATTGAGCCTTTTCCTTTAAAACATCTTCATGAATATGAACTAACTCATAATATTTCTTTTGAAAATCTTTCAATTCTTTCTTTAACACCACAATTTCTTCAGTTGAAAGTTGACGATGTTGTTCAAAACTTGCAATTTCCTTGAGCAACTTCTCACATTTATAACATTTAAATTCGTCATCTTTTGAATTCTCAGAAGACTTAGGCAATTCTTCTTGAACCAAAGATATACTTGAAGAAGTATCAGACTCAGTTAAAAAGCTTTCATCATCAGCATGTTGAACAGTTAAAGCAATTGAGATTGGAGTATGATTCTTTTTAACTTCTGAATCTGCATTCCAGGCAAATCCATCTGGATGCATAAATGTATCAGTCCAATCATGAGCAAGAGTAGCAGATTTCTGTACAACCTTTTCAGCTTTATCTGATGGATGAAAAACTAAATGTGCATGCTGACCCGTCTTCAATTTACTTTCTGCAGAACTTGGACATTCTCGAGCAAAGTGACCATAAACGGAACACTTATAACATTTCACCTTAGATTTGTCCAATCCAATCTTTCCTTCCTGGTTTAGTCTCTTCTTACCAGTTCTATTGAAAAATTTCTTTGTTCTACGAACCAACATAGTATATTGCCAATTCAGATTCATTTCCTCCAAATGATCATAATCAATTTGATCGTAATCTTCATTTTCTAACTCAGCATTACTCACAGAACCAGTGATAACACCAAAGTATGAAGATACCAATGCAGACATCAACGCATTATAATCATCGACAGTTTGAACAAATAATGCACTTTGAGTCGAAGAACTAGGAATTGACACAGTACAACCAGCAGATAAATAACTTGGAGTTTCAGATTTACCTGCCAGAAATGCTGTAGGGGGTGCAGAACTAAGAATATTAGTCTTTCCTGCATTCAAAGTTGAATCATTATTACCAAAATACACTGCAGGATTCTAAATTTGCTCAGGAAGTGACTTGTTTACTTTTAACTCCATATCCCGAGCTTGAATTCTTTGAATCAGATCATTAAAAGACAATCTTGGATAATCCTTATCATTATTAATCATCATTACATAATTTTCCCACTTCTCTGGTAGAGCTTCCATAATCTTTTCTTTCCTATCTGCTTCATCTTTTGTAAGATTCACCAACTTCATTTCACTCATTAAATGTGCAAACCTTGCAATCAGATTTGGAATCGATTCATTTTGATAATGCTTAAAGCTATCAAATTCCTTCTTCAACACCTTTTGTCGACTTTTCTTATACTGGTCATTGCCTTCACATCTCTTTTCTAGAGCATCCCACAAACTCTTTGCGGTATAATTGCTTGAAAATTGATGTAGTAAATCAGTAGGCAAAGCCATTGTTAAAGTGCCATAAGCCTTTTTCTCACCTTGATATGCTTTCTTTTGTTCACCAGAAAGCTTCCTTTGAAGAATTGGTTCTCGATCCTCACCCTTAGGATATGTATATTGTTCAGAATATGATAACCACATATCGATATCATTTGCGGAAACAAACGCTTCAAATCGTGTCACCCAACTATGATAATCTTCCAATTTAAGTAATTTGGGAACTTTCTGACTTGTTCCGATTTTATTATCATAGTTAATCATTGTTTGCATCGTTGCCTGAACCTAATTTTGAATAGCCGCGAACGCTTGAAAGTCGGACATTTTTGAAAAACAGGTTACTGTTCACTCCGAATCTCGTCCGAACCTCCTCCGAGCTGCCTCCGAACGTAGTCCGAACTTGACAACGCCGAACTCTCTCCGAACCAGACCTTCGGACGAACAAAAACCAAACAACTCCGAACTATCTCCGAAAAACCACCGAACTCTCTCCGAACCTAGACCGATCTCTCACCGAACCTAGATAAAGACCGAACTTCGTCTGAACCTCGAGTTCAGAGCGGTTACTCCGAGCTTGTCCGAACCTCAAACGAGACAGATTTCACTCGACCTCATTTTCTCGATTTTCAACGTTTTTGACTGGAAATTTGGACAGGATTTCAAGCAAACTCGATAGAAATGATCTAGAAATAGATTTTTGACGAAAAGCACACTCCAGACGATCAAACGAACTCAAACATGATTGACATTTTCGCAAAAACGTGAATTTGAACTCAAAACTCCGAGAAACACCGATCTCCGACTAGTAGAGTAAACCTAATGCTCTGATACCACTTGAAAGTGCGTGAGCGTGCGGATCTTCTACTTAGTCGTAATGAAATCAATGTAATACGAGATGAAACACAAAGAGTAAATACAAATGACTTGTATTAACCACAGAGATGACCACAGAGATGACCACAGAGTACACTCAGAGAATATGACACTCAAGCTTAGACTATTATCGTTACTGAATATAACACAAGACTCACTTATATATACTAGAGAAACTGCTGGTCCGAACCTCAAGTTCGGCCCAAGGTTCGGCCATGTCCGAACTCCAGGTACGGCCTGAGTTTGGACCTCAGCAACCTTGTGTGAATCCGTCTTGTATTCGATACTTCACATGACGATCAAGGACAGCAACCTTGTGTGAATCCGTCTTGTATTCGATACTTCACATGACGATCAAGGACCATGTATCAACACACTGCAACTGTTGCAGTTGCTACAATGACTGAAGGAGGAGACGAATATTTGATTGGTGAAGAAGAAGGCACAAAGGTGCTGGAGATTGCTGATAAAGAACCTGAAGTCACCCAACCTCAGGTGGTGACTGAAGGACAAATTCTTGTTCAAGCGGAAGTTCAACCGGAACTTCAACCGGAAGTTCAAGAGGAAGCTGAGCTGAGTGTTCAACCGGAAACTCAAACTGATCAGCCATTTGTGGTTCAAACGGAAGAGCAAGGAAGTAAAGGAGCAGAGGATATAGCATCAACTTTGATAGCTTTAAGGAGCACTGAGCCAGTTAAAACTGAAGAACCTGTTCAAGCTGATATTGCTAAAACTATTCAACAGGTGACTCAAACTCCTGAAGCTGAGGCTATAGTGAAGATGGTAGAAGATGCCAAAAGGGTAGCAGAAGATGAGAGGCTAGCCAAAGAACTACAAGAGGAATATGATCTGTACCTGCAAAACAGTGTATTTGAGAACTTACTTGAAGAGGCAAAGACTAGGTCTTTCAACTGGAGACTAAAGGATTACAATTTGGATGTAGTGTCTGAAGCTGATAGGCAGAGGTTGATTTCCATTGCCTCTCATTTGCCTACCAGGCTAACAAAGAATGATGAGAATTACATACTGCTGAAGAAGGTACAAAGGACACTTGTGGTTAGAAATGTGAAGAAAGAGGAAGAGGTAGCTCAGATGCAAGTTAGGGAACTTTGCAGCTTGATAGATTCAATCTTTTATGAGCTTAAAAGAGATATTGCTACTGTCAATCCTAACTTGGTGATGCCTTCACCTTCAGAGCTCATCTCAGGTACAACAACTGTAAATGTTAAACCTGAATTTACTGATATTGCAGATGTACAACCTCCACCTTCTTTCACTTACAACCCAAACCCAATGCCTACAACGATTCCATCTATCTTACAGTCCCTTGCCATCACACCCTATAAACCTCCCTCCATCTCCAAGAAAGTTGCCACCAAACTTGCTAATCCCAGGTACAGAACAAATAACTTTACACCTATAGTTCCCCTCAGGAAGAAGCCTCCACCTACCATGGATTTCTCTGATATCTTCCCTCCTACTCCACCTTCAAGCCCTACACCAGAAGCTGATAGACCACCAACACAAACTTCCCTACCTCCACTCACCTTCAAAGAACCTTCTGCCACCACCACCAAACCTACTGAAGTTTAACCCGGTCCTTCCTCTCAATCCTCAAAGGGCAAAGCTCCAAAAGAAATAGAATCAACTGATGATTCTAATGAGGAAGACAAAATGAGAAAAAGAAGACTGCTGCATCACAAAAGAAAGAGAGAACAAAGGCCAAGGAAAAAAGGCCCACCCAGGCAAAACAAAATTGTTGGGTGGATAGTTAATGAAGACACCTTCGACTTCAAATTCCAGTGCCTAAATGGGATCACCAGAGTAGTGAATGCTCATCTTGCTACCAGAATGCTTGACATCTCCCAACTATCGAATATCTATGCTAAATTGCAAGGGATAATGAGTTTGTCCAGAGCTGAGCTCCTGCTAAGAATGAGCATAGAACCAAAAGTGCTCGAGCATGGATTGTTCTCTGAAACTCAGGTTGATGAAGATACTGAAGAAAAGACAACCAGTCCAATAAAATTTGTGATTTGGGAAGAAGAAGAAAAACTCTTCTATGTACACAGGGCAGATAGCAGTTTCACAACCCATGAAGCAATTAATGTTCAAGATCAGTGGAATGAACAAGATTGGGAAGCTCTGAAACATGTTAAGGTCACCATGACCAGCATGAGTCTTCTCTCAAAAGATGTGAATGCATGGGTTAAGTTCTTTGACAAGTAGGTCAAGGAGAAGAAAATTTTTGGGTACAAGTCAGTTTTTGAAGATAAACATTGAAGTTGAAGAATAATTTGACAGCATCAGCTTAGGGGGAGATTGTAAAGAATATTGTGCTTGGAAGATTTCCGGGTGAATGCCAATTTTGTATAGTTCCGGCTGAAGTTGAAGTTGAAGCGGGATTCTCACTTCAAGCGGAACTGGCAGTTCAAGCGGAAAGAAGCAGTTTTGTCCTTTAGCGAATATTCCGGGTGAACTCAATTATCCACCAGATAATGAATCAACCGGACTTTTCCTGAGATGTCTTTTCAGCAAGTCCAATCCTGCAAAAGCTTCTCGTATGCTTCTATATCTGATTCAAGCCGCTCTCCTAAAGTAGTATGTTGCTGCAAACACGCTAGATATTCCAATTATCGATGTTTATTCTTTTGGTAGTTTGTATTTGACTTTTTAGTTTACGGTCTAGATTAGATCGCATGAGATCAATGGCTATCATTGATCTCATCTGCACTATATATAGCATAGTTAGCTCTTAGTTTACAAATCATCGTTGTTATCATCTGTTCTTGAACAACTTGTAATAGTGTAGCTTTGAGTTAATGCAAATAGTGCCGAGTATTTGATACTTTGTTGTTACTATCTTTCTGCAAATCAAGCTTTTACATTATACACAAGAACTAGATATCTCTTAAGTAAAGTGAAATATAACCTTAATTCCGTAGGGATATATTTGCAAGTAAAGGGCTTTGTTTTAGTTTAACTCTAACTAATAACGATCCTACAAGCATCATATAAACATGTATATCCATGGCAAGGGTCACAGATTCAGGATCGGGAACGATCGTCCAAGAAACTAGGTCTATCTGTATGCATACTACCTATTTGTACGTGTCACAAGGGCCCTCTTCCAAGATTGTATCTAACCCTTCAGGCCTCAACATTTATAGATACTAATGGCAGTCAAATATAAACTTAAATCCAGAACAACACATCCCGTTTATAAAAAGTAATTGCCCAGTGAGAGAGTGACTCACCTTTGTCTTCACTCAAGTAATCTCAGGTAGAATCTTCACTAAAAGCCTCAATCCAAACCTAATCGTGTATCGGGTTACATTAATGCAAGGCCTTATATCATAAAATCTTCTATGTTCTATAATCCTAAAACTATACATTCTCAGAGGTCAAAATGACCAAAATGCCCTTTATAGGCAATATAACTTTTCTAATGATAATATGAAGACACGCATTACTATAAGTAAATGCTCACTCTGAGATCGCCCAGTGAGGGATTCCAGGTCCCATTTGGGATTTATGTGACACCCTCACTATGCCAGAAACCCCAGTGTATAGGCGCTTACCCTTCCGGTCCGCGTGAATTTCTAAATACCCGAATAATTCGGTATATTCAATATTTTATTTATTATCAAAAGTGAACTCATATATATCTAATGTATATATATATATATATATATATATATATATATATATATATATATATATAGGGGGAGGATCATTTGAGAACCAATTGGTTTTGAGAACTTTTGAGAACCATTCTGAGCCACAAGTTATATATAAGGAAATCCCACCCATGAATTTGAATGCTTTCCCCTTGAAAATTAGTGGCTCAGATTGGTTCTCAAAAGTTATCAAAAGAAAAAGTTCTAATTTGAACCTAACCCATATATATATATATATATATATATATATATATATATATATATATATATATATATATATATATAAACATGTTCTAATACCAAAAACCAACTCCCAATTCCTTATAAATAGCCTAATATTTGATAATCATCTTTCAAAACCCTAATTTGATGTAGTTCTCAAATTATCATCAAAAATCTTTTTATTATCAAATAAACTTAGGGCTTTCTTAAAACATGTTAATTAGGCTTACATACCAAAAATCATACCTTAATTCCAAACATATTACTCAATTTTAAAGAATCATGCTTAAGAACCCTAATTTCGGATCTTTCCTAAAAGCAAATCTAGGTGTTATGAATCATAAAATTTATTGAGGGCTTTTGTAATACATACCTAATAAAGCTTGACGGCAGAAAATTAGCTTCTAAGACCTCCTGGATCAACTGATTTCGAGCTATGAGCGTTCTTGAGAGTTTTAGGTTTTTTTTTTCTAAGCTTTGATTTGTGAATTAGCAAGTGAACTGATGAAATAAGGCTCCTATTTATAGTATAAGGTGTGAAATATGGTCTACACACGTCCCATGGTGACTAAGGATAAAATTTGATGAATCATAAAAAGTAATCATTCCAATGAATGATATTGCGACACATAAGTGTATGACTAGGATAGAATTTTGATGAGTCATAAGAAGTAATTATTCAAATGAATGATATTGAGACACATAGATATTTAAATATTTTAGGATATTGTGGTGTATTATCATTTTAAGCCTTAAAACATATTAGGATATATTCCTAATTATTTCTAACTCTCGAGATACATAAAACGATGATTCGAATCACGTATATTATCACGTATTTATCCATTTCTTAACTTTGCAACTACGTATTCACATATATCCTTATGCATATATTCATATAACTCATATATAATATATATAACACATAAATATGTATTTTTTAATAATTTAACTCGTTAAATATGTAATATAAGCATAGTTATATATATTAACTATCAATTACGCATTGACCTGAATCTTGGGATGTTACAACACTCCCCTCCTTAAAATGATTTCGTCCTCGAAATTTGAATATCACTTAAATAGGTGAGGGTTTTTTATTTTCATTTCGTCAGCTAATTCCCACGTTTGGTCAGGTCCTTTCTGACCATTCCATTGTATCAACACTAGTGGGATAACCTTCTTTCTTAATTTCTTTTCCTGGGTTTGGAGAATCTTTATTTGCTGTTCAGGAAACTTTATGTCACACCCCCAAATTAGCCACTAACGGAGTTTATACCGTTAAGGGGTGCGAGCAAACCAGAACCACAACCATTAGTTACAAATACTAAACGAATCAGAGTAAAGTCCAAACATTCATCATAAAACAATTTAAAAGTTTGCAGCGGAAAGAAAACATGAGTATCTTAGCACTAACCACGTGCTTGAATTACAAAACATAACTGTTGTTCAAATCCCAAATTTTAAGTTCAAAATAAATAAGTAACTTCAGGTGCCATGCCAACCTCCAGTGGATACTCCTCAGCGATATGCAAAAGTGAAAATCACACAAGTGTCAACTTAACGGTTGGTGAGTTCACAGTGGGCATGTCATGCAGTGGCCCGGTCTCATAAGCGTATGTATCAACATATAAATGAGTAATAGTTTTGTAAAAACATTGCCAAGTGCTGAATTATCGAATATGTACTAGTTAAGTAAAGATTAAAGCGGTCAACCGATATCGCGGGTAGCTAATCCGGTTTCCATGCACTAAGGAAGTTCGTACCAAAGCTGACGTAACAGAGTTCGGCATTTGCCGATGGTTTGTGCCTCCAATTGTGTTCCTCATGGGACCCACAACTAAAATAGGCTGATATTGAACTCCGTTCGGCCTCCAACCGGTTGGCTACACATTTGTGTACCGCGGAGCAGGGTTTGTCAAACCCTCAGTAGATCTACCCAACATCCCCTCGCTTCGCAAATTAATGGTACTAAATTGTTGAGGACTTTTAAGTTTTATGGCATCCTTAGAAATCATGTGATATCATTTGGTTTAGACTTTAACCTACACTAGTCATATTAAAACCGTTTATTCTGGATTTCATTTGAAATCCCAAATGAGTTTAAGTATTAAATAGTTGGTTGCAGATTTCATTTAAAACCCCAAGGATGGACAGTTGCAAGTGCTTCCCATAAAACACTCCAACTTCCATAACAGATATCCCATTTGGCGATACCTCAAATTGTCAGCGTTGTTTTTCCGTTAAGTAAATTCGTTGTGACCCAAACGGGCTCACAATTAATGGGTTAGTGAAACTCACCTTAGGTTGCTCAGCTTACACTTCAAATAGTCCAATTATGATTGCTAACGAAGACCTAATAATCACATTAAGGTCTTAGGTGTTAGGTTGTGTCTAATGTTTAGCTTAACGTCACTATGGCCCATAACATAGCACGTTGGAACTATGACACGACATACCGACACACGACACCGATGGTTGATCATAAACGAGGGTTCACATAACTCAGAAATCAAAGCATGTTTCATTATTGCATAATCATGTAAGTCATGGCATAACATTCAAATAAGTTGCATAAGTTTAAATTTTTGGGTCAGGTCACAGTTTCGCTACACAGTGTCGCTACACAGTTTCGCTATGTGCACGGGCAGCACTTTCGCTAAGGAATACCCGATGACACAGTTTCGCTAGCTAGTTTCGCTCGAAACTGTTGACACAGTTTCGCTAGCATAGATTCGCTCGAAACTGGTTTGAACTTTCGTTCAGGGAAAAGGTATTGTTTCGCTCGGTAGTTTCATTCGAGCATAACACTTAGTTTTCACCGGCGACACTATAGTTTCGCTGTATAGTATCGCTGGATGAATTTCTAAACAGTTTCGCTACATAGTTTCGCCCAGAGAACACACAGTTTCCCTAGTCGCGAAAAAACTCGTTTTTAAGACCAAAAATCAATCTAACAGCTTCCATACATCATGTAATTCAATATCTAGCATGCATAAACATTACCAACATCACAGAGGCAATTTTAACACCTTAAACATGAGTTCTCATCATCAAATCACCAAAAACACCTCAAAGCTCTTTTTAACACAAAGTTAACCTAACTAGCATGAATCTTCATTATGGATTGATTTCACACGTAAAGTTACAGACTTTATGATAGATCTAGCATTCCTAAGCATCATACTACAAGCATACACGATTTCATGAAGATCTAAGCATGCTTTTTAAGAAAACACATAGAGTATGCAAGAAAAGATGGTTTTGGGGACTCACGGTTTGATCTAGGATCCGAATGGATGAGTCCACTAACTGAGATGATGGTGGCTCGTGGTGGTTCTTGGCTGACCAGATTTCACGAGAGGGGAGATGGAGAGTGTGTGTGTGTTTGGTGTGAAATGATGTAAAATAAGAAGATTAGGTTTTAGGGACTTTATATCAGGAGCTAGTTTCGCTGGCAGTTTTGCTGGCCAAGCGAAACTGGCTCTGAATTCATGCAATTCAAAAGTTTGGCTACCGAGCGAATCTACAGTTTCGCTCGGTAGTTTCGCTGGCAGCCAAAAGGGGCCAATTACACAATTACACAATTAATTAAATAAACACGTTGCACATAATTCCACATAGTTCAACAATTTAAACAATCACGTTTTAATCATGTTTTTGATAATAAATAAATAAACACATATGGACGGGTTCGGTGATCAACCAAAGGTCGTGGACGTATTCGGTCTAGTTAAGCATTAGTTACTAAGTTAACACTCATAACGTAACTAACGGATATTGTCTAATGGAAGTTAACCTTGGAATTATCGGATGTCACATCATCCCCTTGTAAATGGAATTTTCGTCCCGAAAATTATTCTTGCGTTGTAGCGTTCGCAGCCTCGGCTGTCGTTGTTGCTGTAGTTGCTGGGGAAAGAAAGCAAAAGTTTTAGCGTCGCTACATCCTCCTCCTGTTAAAGGAATTTTGGTCCCCAAAATTAAATCATACCTTGAGTTTCCGTGGACGTTTGCCCGAACAAGTGAGGATACTTTTTCTTCATTTGACCTCTCGTTCCCAAGTATATTCAGGTCCACGCTTTGAGTTCCATCGAACCTTGACGATCGGAATCTTGCTACGTTTGAGGGCTTTCTCCTCGCGTCCCATGATTTCTACTGGTTGCTCAATAAATCTCAGATGTTCATCGATTTCCAATTCCTCCAAGGGAATTATTTCAGTGTCTTCAGCCATACATTTCTTCAGATTCGAGACGTGAAACACGTTGTGAACTCCATCGAGTTCAGCAGGGAGTTGTAATCGGTAGGCCACCGGGCCTACTTCCCCAATGATTTCAAATGGACCGATATAGCGAGGATTCAGCTTTCCACGCTTTCCGAAGCGTATCACTCCTTTCCAGGGAGATACCTTCAATAGTACCTTGTCGCCTACCTCGAACTTCAAAAGGTTTACGGCGTTTGTCGGCATAGCTCTTTTGCCTGTCACGTGCTGCGGCTATCCGCTTTCTGATTTGAATAATTCGTTCTGTTGTATCATGAATGATTTTCGGTCCGGTGAGTCCTTTCTCACCCGTTTCAGCCCAACACACGGGCGATCTACATTTTCTGCCATAAAGAGCTTCAAAAGGTGCCGCACCGATACTCGTATGATAACTGTTGTTGTAGGAGAACTCCACCAACGGAAGGTGAGCCTCCCAGTCTTTACCGAAGTCGAGAACGCAAGCTCGGAGCATGTCTTCCAAGGCCTGAATAGTTCGTTCCGTCTGACCATCGGTCTGCGGGTGATAAGCTGTACTCATATCCAGTCTGGTTCCTAGTGCGTCTTGCATAGATTGCCACAGTCGAGAAGTAAATCGAGGATCTCGGTTGGAGATAATGGTCTTAGGCACCCCATGAAGTGCCACAATTCGGTCAATATACAGCTTCGTTAACTTATCCATATTGTCATTTTCCCTCATTGGAATAAAGTGTGCAGATTTGGTTAGCGATCAATGATAACCCAAATCTCATCCGGTCGATTCGATCGATGAGGTAGTCCCGTTACGAAATCTATGGAGATATCCTCCCACTTCCATTCCGGGATCTTAGGTTGTTGCAATAATCCAGAAGGCTTTTGGTACTCGATCTTAACTCTTGAGCATGTTAAACACTTAGCCACATATCGCGCAATGTCGGCTTTCATATTCGGCCACCAATACAAGTTTTTCAAATCTTGGTACATTTTGTCCGATCCAGGGTGCACCGAATACCTTGATTTGTGAGCCTCGTCCATCACAAGCTCACGGAGATTCCCAAGTAAAGGAATCCAAATTCTGTCATTGTAACATCTGAGTCCGTCGGACTTAATTTCAGAGTTACCATTCACCCCTCGCAGTGCTTCAGCTGCAAAGTTTCCTTCTTTTAAAGCTTCTTGTTGGGCATCGCGGATTCGATCCGGCAGTCCCATGTGAATGGTAAGTTGCAGCGCTCGTACTCGTCGAGGCTTTTCGTACTCTTTTCGGCTTAAGGCATCGGCCACAACGTTGGCTTTTCCCGGGTGATACTTAATCGCTAAGTCATAATCATTTAGTAGCTCGACCCACCTTCGTTGTCGCATGTTGAGGTCCTTTTGTTCAAAGATGTGTTGTAAGCTTTTATGGTCGGTAACTATCGTGCACTTTGTTCCGTAGAGGTAATGTCTCCAAATCTTGAGTGCAAATATAACGGCTCCTAATTCCAAATCATGTGTTGTGTAATTTTTCTCATTAACCTTCAGTTGCCTGGACCCGTAGGCAATCACTTTGTCTCGTTGCATCAACACGCAACCGAGTCCTTGAATGGATGCATCGCAGTAAACCACGAAGTCATCAACCCCTTCGGGTAACGAGAGAATCGGAGCTGAACATAACATGTCCTTAAGAGTTTGAAACGCGTGTTCTTCTTTTTCACCCCATCTATATTGCACTCCTTTGTGCGTTAAAGCTGTTAAGGGTTGGGCCAATTGCGAGAAACCCTTGATGAATCTTCGGTAATATCCAGCAAGTCCCAAAAACTGTCGGATTTCGGTCGGCGCTCTCGGGGTAGACCAATTCTTGATAGCTTCCACTTTAGCTGGGTCCACATGAATTACATCCTGATTAACAATGTGTCCAAGAAACTGGACTTCGCGAATCCAAAAGTCGCACTTTGAAAACTTGGCGTAAAGCTGTTCCCTGCGGAGTAATTCCAAGATAAGTCGTAGGTGATTCTCGTGTTCTTCCTTTGTCTTGGAGTAGATTAAAATATCGTCGATGAAAACTATCACAAACTGGTCGAGGTACGGCTTGCACACCCGATTCATCAGATCCATAAACACAGCAGGCGCATTAGTTAGCCCAAACGGCATAACTAAAACCTCGTAATGTCCATACCGAGTTCTGAAAGCAGTCTTGGGGATATCCTCATCACGAACACGAACTTGGTGATATCCAGACCGTAGATCAATCTTTGAATAGTAGCTCGAACCTTGCAGTTGGTCGAAGAGATCGTCGATTCGAGGAAGTGGATACCGATTCTTGATCGTAACCTTGTTAAGCTCTCGGTAGTCGATACACATTCGGAACGTTCCATCTTTCTTCTTAACAAACAATACCGGTGCTCCCCATGGAGATGAACTTGGACGAATAAATCCTTTGTCGAGTAACTCTTGAAGTTGTGCGGAGAGTTCGTTGAGTTCGCTCACCGCCAAACGATACGGCGCGCGTGCAATCGGAGCCGCTCCGGGAGCTAAGTCAATTCCAAACTCGACTTGTCGAAGTGGAGGCAAACCAGGCAAATCATCAGGAAATACATCTTGGAAGTCGCGGACTATCGGGTAGTCATTGATTCTACGCTCGGGAAGTGTCGTGTCGGTGACGTTTGCAAGGATCGCGATGTGCCCTTTACGAAGGCACTTTTGGGCTTTAAGAAACGAAATAATACCGGTGACTGTTCCACCTTTTTCACCTTGAATTGTTAACACTTCACCTTCTTTGAGTGGGATACGAATCACCTTTTCTTGACATAAAATTTCAGCTCGGTTTTCAGATAACCAATCCATTCCTACTATGACATCAAAACTACCAATCGGGAGAGGCATAAGATCGATTCCTACCGGATGGCCAGCTAGTTCTAACTTACAGTCCTTAACTATCTGAGTCGTATCATGAAGTTTACCATTCGCTAACTCTACCACATATTTAGCATCTAAGGCAATCGGTTTAGCATTAATTAGTCTAGCAAATTTAGTGGAAATAAAACTTCTTTCAGCACCAGAATCAAACAATACAGTAGCGAAGTAACCATTAAGCATAAATTTACCGTTAATCACGTTGGCGTCGTTGCGAGCTTCTCCTTGACCCATAACGAAGGCACGACCTCTACCATTCCCACCATTACCGTTTCCACCATTACCATTCCCACCGTTACCATTTCCGTTGCCCGGGTTTCCACCGTTGCCATTGTTACCATTCCCTTGTCTGCGCAGTTGTGGGCAATCTTTCCTCATGTGGCCTTGCGCACCACATTCATAACAGCCACGGGCTCCACCATTGTTGTTGTTCTGATTGTTTTCTTGCCCGTTGCGGTTGTTTCCGTTTCCCCGGTTGTTGTTATTTCCTCCTTGATTCTGACCGTTGTTGTTTAACCTTTGTAAGTTGGTCCAGCAGTTATTGGCCTCATGTCCCGGTTTCCCACATCTTCCACACTCCAGACCTTTGCTACACATACCATTGTGGTGTTTTCCGCACTTGTTACAAAACGGGGCTTTACCCTTGTAGTTTCCATTCCCGCCTTGGCGGTTGTTACTTCCACTGTTGCTGAAATTGGACCTTGTGTTGTCAGGTCGCTTGTTCTGATATTGGGAGTTAGAGGATCTCCCAGATTGATTCCCAACAGTTTGATTGTTCACAGATGTTGCTGGAGCTTCTTCTTCAGCCTTACGCTTGCCACTTAAGGCAGTCTTCACAGTGGTCTTGGCGGGTAGAGTACCCCTCTCGATTTCCTAATCGGTTAACTTATGAGCCAAACAGATGGCTTGCTGCACGGTTGTTGGGTTGCTGGCTGTCACCAAGCTCTTGATTTGGGGTGCGAGACCCTCCAGATAACGCTCAATGCGTTTAAATTCAGCATCAACCATTGTTGGGCATAGTACCGCGTACTCGTGGTAACGCACAGTGTATTCCTCAATTTCCGACCCAGACATCTTGGAGTTCAAAAACTCTCATTCCAGCTTCTTGACTTGATCTCGAGGGCAATACTCCTCCATAACCAGTTCCTTAAATGCTTCCCATTCCATGCCATTTGCCGCATCTACCCCAATCATCTGGATTTCGGCATTCCACCAGGAGAGAGCAGCTCCCTCGAAGGTGCCAGTCGCATATTTCACTTTGTTCTCAGCAGGGCAGTTGCACATAGAGAAGACCTTCTCAGACTTCTCGATCCACCTGAGGAGTCCTACCGCTCCTTCCTCGCCGGAAAACGTTATCGGCTTGCAGTCCATGAAGGACTTAAACGTGCAGTGATGGAGGTTTCCTGATGCATAAATAGTTCGGGTTTTAAGTTTAAACAAGTCAAAATATAATCTCTCTGTGCCTTAACCGGCATAATAATTACCCTGCGCGGCGAATGCAGCTTGGGCGGCTGCCACCGCGGCTTGCACGTGTTCGTTTATCATGGCTTGCAGTTGTGCAGGCGTCAGGTTAATGTTGTTCCTTCCGTGTCCTCTTCCAGGCATTTTCTGGACAGTTAAAGTAGCCAGTGTTCAGTCACAGTTATACTCTATACATATCCCATAATATGTATATTAACAATTTCCCGTTATCCCACTATTAGTCCAGAAAAATTTTCGTGCAAAATTGAGGCGTCGTCGGAGAACGTCGTAAGTCGTAAGTACTATCGTCGAAAGTCGGCTTTCCCATAAAAGTCACCGTCGGCGTAGTCATCGTGGTAGAAATCAGGACGTAGCGTGTAGCATCGTTTCGTTGTCGCTTTCCCCCGGAATAGTGTGCGTATTAGCGTTCGCATTTCGTATTCGTGTGTGAAAATTTTCCCTAAGGTTTTCCGTTAGACTACCTAGACACGGTCTATATATATATATATATTTATATATATATATATACATATGAAGTATTTACTTACACAGCAGAGCGAGTATCCCAGGTTGGCACGTAAAAGTTTTGTTTTGAGAATTTGTTTGTTCGTTTGTAACTAAGGTTTCAAGTTGCAGTTTCCAAATCGTTTTTCAAAAAAAAATGATTCCAGTTCTTTGCAACTTATGGCTCTGATACCAATCTGTCACACCCCCAAATTAGCCACTAACGGAGTTTATACCGTTAAGGGCTACGAGCAAACCAGGACCACAACCATTAGTTACAAATACTAAACGAATCAGAGTAAAGTCCAAACATTCATCATAAAACAATTTAAAAGTTTGCAGCGGAAAGAAAACATGAGTATCTTAGCACTAACCACGTGCTTGAATTACAAAACATAACTGTTGTTCAAATCCCAAATTTAAGTTCAAAATAAAATAAGTAACTTCAGGTGCCATGCCAACCTCCAGTGGATACTCCTCAGCGATATGCAAAAGTGAAAATCACACAAGTGTCAACATAACGGTTGGTGAGTTCACAGTGGGCATGTCATGCAGTGGCCCGGTCTCATAAGCGTATGTATCAACATATAAATAAGTAATAGTTTTGCAAAAACAATTGCCAAGTGCTGAATTATCGAATATGTACTAGTTAAGTAAAGATTAAAGCGGTCAACCGATATCGCGGGTAGCTAATCCGGTTTCCATGCACTAAGGAAGTTCGTACCAAAGCTGACGTAACAGAGTTCGGCATTTGCCGATGGTTTGTGCCTCCAATTGTGTTCCTCATGGGACCCACAACTAAAATAGGCTGATATTGAACTCCGTTCGGCCTCCAACCGGTTGGCTACACATTTGTGTACCGCGGAGCAGGGTTTGTCAAACCCTCAGTAGATCTACCCAACATCCCCTCGCTTCGCAAATTAATGGTACTAAATTGTTGAGGACTTTTAAGTTTTATGGCATCCTTAGAAATCATGTGATATCATTTGGTTTAGACTTTAACCTACACTAGTCATATTAAAACCGTTTATTCTGGATTTCATTTGAAATCCCAAATGAGTTTAAGTATTAAATAGTTGGTTGCGGATTTCATTTGAAACCCCAAGGATGGACAGTTGCAAGTGCTTCCCATAAAACACTCCAACTTCCATAACAGATATCCCATTTGGCGATACCTCAAATTGTCAGCGTTGTTTTTCCGTTAAGTAAATTCGTTGTGACCCAAACGGGCTCACAATTAATGGGTTAGTGAAACTCACCTTAGGTTGCTCAGCTTACACTTCAAATAGTCCAATTATGATTGCTAACGAAGACCTAATAATCACATTAAGGTCTTAGGTGTTAGGTTGTGTCTAATGTTTAGCTTAACGTCACTATGGCCCATAACATAGCACGTTGGAACTATGACACGACATACCGACACACGACACCGATGGTTGATCATAAACGAGGGTTCACATAACTCAGAAATCAAAGCATGTTTCATTATTGCATAATCATGTAAGTCATGGCATAACATTCAAATAAGTTGCATAAGTTTAAATTTTTGGGTCAGGTCACAGTTTCGCTACACAGTGTCGCTACACAGTTTCGCTATGTGCACGGGCAGCACTTTCGCTAAGGAATACCCGATGACACAGTTTCGCTAGCTAGTTTCGCTCGAAACTGTTGACACAGTTTCGCTAGCATAGATTCGCTCGAAACTAGTTTGAACTTTCGTTCAGGGAAAAGGTATTGTTTCGCTCGGTAGTTTCATTCGAGCATAACACTTAGTTTTCACCGGCGACACTATAGTTTCGCTGTATAGTATCGCTGGATGAATTTCTAAACAGTTTCGCTACATAGTTTCGCCCAGAGAACACACAGTTTCGCTAGTCGCGAAAAAACTCGTTTTTAAGACCAAAAATCAATCTAACAGCTTCCATACATCATGTAATTCAATATCTAGCATGCATAAACATTTACCAGCATCACAGAGGCAATTTTAACACCTTAAACATGAGTTCTCATCATCAAATCACCAAAAACACCTCAAAGCTCATTTTTAACACAAAGTTAACCTAACTAGCATGAATCTTCATTATGGATTGATTTCACACGTAAAGTTATAGACTTTATGATAGATCTAGCATTCCTAAGCATCATACTACAAGCATACACGATTTCATGAAGATCTAAGCATGCTTTTTAAGAAAACACATAGAGTATGCAAGAAAAGATGGTTTTGGGGACTCACGGTTTGATCTAGGATCCGAATGGATGAGTCCACTAACTGAGATGATGGCGGCTCGTGGTGGTTCTTGGCTGACCAGATTTCACGAGAGGGGAGATGGAGAGTGTGTGTGTGTTTGGTGTGAAATAATGTAAAATAAGAAGATTAGGGTTTTAGGGACTTTATATCAGGAGCTAGTTTCGATGGCAATTTCGCTGGCCAAGCGAAACTGGCTCTGAATTCATGCAATTCAAAAGTTTGGCTACCGAGCGAATCTACAGTTTCGCTCGGTAGTTTCGCTGGCAGCCAAAAGGGGCCAATTACACAATTACACAATTAATTAAATAAACACGTTGCACATAATTCCACATAGTTCAACAATTTAAACAATCACGTTTTAATCATGTTTTAGATAATAAATAAATAAACACATATGGACGGGTTCGGTGATCAACCAAAGGTCGTGGACGTATTCGGTCTAGTTAAGCATTAGTTACTAAGTTAACACTCTTAACGTAACTAACGGAGATTGGCTAACGGAAGTTAACCTTGGAATTCTCGGATGTCACACTTTAGCTTATCATTGACTTGTATATCATCTAATGGTACTTCTTGAGTTGGGTCGGCTAAACATTTGCGGAGATGTGATACATGAAATGTATTGTGAATGTTTCCCAACTTCTCTGGTAATTCTAACGTATAAGTAATAGAACCAACCTTCGCGATGATTTTATATGGCCCGATATATCTTGGACTTAAATTTCCACGTTTGATAAACCGAATAACACCTCTCCAAGGTGAAACTTTTAACATCACGAAGTCTCCAACCTGGAACTCCAAAGGCCTCCTTCTTCGATCAGCATAACTCTTTTTTCGATCTTGGGCGGCTTTTAATTTTTCTCTTATCTGTTGGATTCTATCAGTCGTTTCCAGAATAATTTATGTGTTAGTCAACTGATTCTCTCCTACTTCTGTCCAACAGATAGGAGTTCTGCATCTCCTTCCATATAAGGCTTCAAAGGGTGCTACCTTAATACTGGAATGATAACTATTGTTATAGGAAAGTTCTATCAAAGGTAAATGACAGTCCCAACTACCACCAAAATCAATTATACAACCTCGTAACATATCTCCTAGAGTTTGAATTGTACGTTCACTCTGACCATCAGTCTGAGGATGATATGCAGTACTTAACTTGATCCTTGTCCCAAGAGATTTTCGAAAGCTCGTCCAGAATCTTGAAGTAAATCGGCTATCCCTATCAGAAATGATAGATATAGGTATTCCATGTTTACTTACAATCTTTTCGATATATAACTTTGCCAATGTTTCAATTAGGTAGCTTTCATTTATTGGAATAAAGTGTGTTGTCTTGGTTAGTCTGTCGACTATAACCCAAATATCATTATACCCTTTACGAGTCTTAGGAAACTTTGTAACAAAATCCATTGTTACTTGATCCCACTTCCAAATGGGTAATTCTATTTTTTGTAATAGACCACTTGGCTTTTGATGCTCAGTTTTAACTTGAAGACAAGTTAAACATTTCTTAATGTACTGAGCAATTGACCTCTTCATATTAGGCCACCAAAACTGGTTCCTAATATTTTGGTACATCTTGTTTGCTCCTGGGTGCATAGTATACTTGGATTTATGGGCTTCATCCAAAACCTTTCCCTGAATATCCCCCAACTTAGGAATCCAAATCCTCTGACCAAACCTAAGAATTTCATCAGTTCCTTTGGTTAGCAGGCCTTGTTTTCCTAGCATTCTTTCAGCTTTAATGTTCTCTTCTTTTAATGCATCTATCTGAGCTTCTTTAATCTGATCTTTCCAATCGATCATAACATTAATCCTTAATGCTTCTACCCTAATTGGTTTGATCCTGTTCTTCCGACTCAAGGCATCTGCTATTACATTTGCCTTACCTGAATGGTATTTGATTTCACAATCATAATCATTGATTAATTCCATCCACCTTCTATGTCTCATGTTTAACTCTTTCTGACTAAAAACATGTTGAAGACTTTTGTGATCTGTATATATCACGCACTTAGTACCATATATATAGTGCCTCCAAATCTTTAAAGCAAACACTATGGCACCAAGTTCGAGATCATGCGTGGTATAATTCTTCTCATGAACTCGTAGTTGTCGTGAAGCATAGGCGATAACTTTATCCCTTTGCATCAACACACACCCTAGCCCGTTTAGAGGAGCGTCACAATTAATCACAAAATCGTCATTCCCTTCTGGAAGAGCTAAAATTGGACCACTGCTAAGTTTTTGCATCAGATAATTAAATGCCTCTTCTTGCTTAGATCCCCAATTAAATTTAACCGAATTCTGTGTTAAAGAAGTTAAAGGTGAAGCAATCTTTGCAAAGTTTTTGACGAATCTTCTGTAATATCCCGCTAATCTCAGGAAACTTAGAAGTTTTGCTAGGGTTCTTTGGTGCTTCCCATTTCATCACTGCTTCTATTTTTGCAGGATCTACTTGTATACCTTTCTCATAACATTACCCAAGAATTAGACATCCCTTTTCCAAAAGTCACATTTAGAAAATTTGGCATACAGTTTCTCTTGTCGTAGAGTTTCTAAAACCATATTCAGATGTATGGCGTGATCAACTGAATTCTTAGAATAAATAAGGATATTGTCGATGAAAACAATAACAAATTTATCTAAGTATGTTTTACATACCCTATTCATTAGGTCCATAAATGCTGTCGGGGCATTAATTAGTCCATAAGACATAACTAAAAATTCATAATGACCGTAACGCGTTCTAAAGGCAGTATTTGAAATATCTTCTTCCTGCACTTTCAATTGATGGTACCCTGATCGAAGATCAATTTTGGAAAAATAATTGGCACCTTGCAATTGATCAAACAAGTCGTCTATCGTTAGCAAAGGATATTTATTCTTGAAAGTTAACTTGTTTAATTCCCGGTAGTCAATGCACATACGCATTGAACCGTCCTTCTTTTTAACGAATAATACTGGTGCTCCCTGTAGAACACGTAAACGATCTTGCTAGTGCATGATTACAATCGGATTTGAAAACAACGAGGTAAATAAACTTCTTTGTATTGATCACAGCTCGTAACAGAAAGAACAGAGAGTTTACAGGTTTACACCAGTGAAAACACACAGTTAAGAACGTTCAAACCTTACTCGCTACTTCTCTCAACAAGCTAAGACCTATAAATAGGCAACTAGCCAGCGGACCAACTAACCAGCGTACCAGGTGGTCCGGCGTACCACCTGGTCCGCCACAGGTCCGCTAGAACCAGAAAACCTAAACTTACAAATTACATACTCAAAAGAACAAGACCTAGCACTAGACAACTATATATGCTTCTACAAACTCCCCCTTGTCTTGTGCTAGTCTTCAGAAGCCCTTGACTCTGTCTTCTTCCAATCCCTTCTTCTGTTAGTTCCTGCATGTATTCCACCATCAAAGCAAACTCTTATAATCTTCTGAAATTGCATAGCTTGATCAAAACACTCAGGCTTGTAAAGAATCTTGTTAGAATGTAGCTTCTCAATATCATTCTTTTACAGATTTATCAATGACATTGGGTCGTAGATTCTCACAACCTTGTTATCTTCTTAAATCACTATTACCGCTTCTCCAGAAACTTCATCATAGTACCACCATCTCAAAGTTTTGATGAAATCCTGTTCAAGCCGTTTTAAAGGTATCTTCTTAATCTGAACTGGCTTTTTATACTTCAAAATCACCACTGGTCTGCCTGTGATTGGATGAATATCCGTTGGATGATCAGAGTAAGTCGGTCTTTGAGGAGTCAAAAACCTAAACCTTCCTTGACACTCTTCAATCAACTTCTCTTTAAACACAGCAGCCAAAATGTTTCCTCCATGATTCAGAAACGGACTTCTAGACAAGTCCCTCACATCACAAACAGGCAAAGTGTTGAATCTTGAAGCATTCTTCAAATATATAATCCCAAACTCCTTTTTGATAGCATAACACTTGAGTTCAGAATCATACATCCAGCTAATAATTTTCCCAGAAGCTTGTCTGCCTTTTCTGTCAAAATACCTTTTCTGATCGACAATCTTTGAAGACTTTTCAACTTGACCTGGAAGCTTCTTTGCCCTTTGCTCTTTTAGCCATGCTTCAAACAACAACTTCTTCTCCTCTTCTTCAGTCATATCAACATTCTCAGATGCCTCAGGTTGAGTTGATTGTTGCTCTGATTCAACCTTTTCTTCACTATCTTTACCAAAGAAATCAAAACCCTTAGAATAATCATTCTCAGAAAAATTCCCATACATCTTTGGATCATTGGGATATTCTTCAGCCGTCATATCTTCTACCTCCACCTGCTCATCTTCATACACAACTTCTTCTGAATTATCCTCCTTGTATGGATCAGCAACTGGCATGTTGTCAACATCATCAACATTTAAAGCAAATATGGCAGCCAGCTGCTCCTTGGTATAAAGATTAACAAATTCTCCTTCTTTCATTTCCACCCTTGATACCGGAGTTACATCATAAACTTCCTTATCTGCAGACTCCCCCTGAGATGTTGTGGCTGTACCAGCAGTAGCAGATGATGTTCCTGCTGCATCAGTACCAGTACCAGCACCACCAACACCACCTTCTGGATTATCAGGGTCATCATTCAAAAATTTCATGACTTCCTCTTCTTCTCTGCAACTTTCCTCAGGATTGGGCCTTTTCTCCCCCTGAGCAGATAAAGCAGTTAGCATCTGCTTAAGCTGCTCACCCATAGTAAAAGATAATCGCTTCAGCTCAGCAATTTTCCGATCCTTCGCTTCATCCTGAGCTTTCAATCTGGCAATCTCCCGTGTATGAGACTGATCTCTGGATACAAGCTCTTTACATAAATTCTTCAACCCAGAAATTTCTTCAGCTTGCAGCTTGTTTGTATGCTCTATTTTTTCAAATCTGGCTTGATACAACGCGAGCTTCAAATTAGTAGCAGAAATTGTTGAAGCGGTTGAAGGAGCAGATGTGGAAGCAGGACCAGTAGCAGACGGTCTCTTAATAATCAACTTTCTGACTGGTGGTTGTTTTGAACTTTGAACATCTGCAGCTTTGGTGGTTGGCTGAATTGGGATTGAAGACGGAGTAGTCACCTTTTGCTTCTTACTTGGTGGACTTTGCCCAGACTTTCTGGCATCAGCAAGAAAAGAGCCTTGCTTCACTCCTTTATATTTAATAGCCATATGCTTCATACGCCTGCCAGTAACAACCTCAGGAGCTTTGCCTTTGTCTGCAGCCGATTTTCTAACAGACTCCTCCAAACTAGGAGAATAAGCAGGATCACTTCCGTCCTCAGTCTGTTTAGTTCTAACTTCATACTTAGAAGTATCCAAGTTTCTGGACTTCAAGTATTCAATATGCTGCCTTGAACCTTTTCTCACAGAGACATTTTTGGCATTTATAGTAATTGACGTGTAACTACCAGAATCTGACTCTGTCTCAGACGAACTACCATCATCATCACCCATCACATCATCATCCTGAACATTCACCGATTCAGGATCATGTACATTTTCAGAAGTAACTTGCTCGATATTCTGTTGTTGCTGAACAGGCTCTTGAACTACTGGTTGTTGCACAACAGGTTCTTGATTTACTGGTTGCTCGGCTTCATCATCTTCTACAATCTCAGTTGGATACCCATTATCGTTATAATGCAATTCATCATCAGAACTATCTGGATGTTTAGCAGCGCCATCAGCCGGAGCTTCATAGTTCGGATTTGCCAGATGACCAATTAATCTTTTCACCGGCGGAGGAATATTTGCTCCTTTTCTTTTCTGGTAAACTGGTAATTTCCCAACAGCATCCCTATTCATATGTTTCAACTTGATAATCGCAGCTGGATTCTTTGGAAGATCGGGATGTAAATCATTGAGAATCATTTGCAAACACCTTGGATACATCAAAGTCTTCACTTGTTTAATCAACACATTTTCCTTCATGTAACCGAATATCCATCCAGAGAAATTGAATGGCCTATTCATAACCAGAGCACCAAAGAATGATAATACTTTCAAATCAAACTCTTCTTGACCCCTTGTCCGATTCCCAAAACATTTTACAATAACATGCATCAGATACTTGTAAGGTGGACTCAAATTTGCCTTCAAATACCATGAAACATACAGTTGACCATCATACTTTATCCTTCTTAACAAAGCTATCAAATCTGCTTCATCAAACTCTGTGGGAAAATCTGCTTCATCATTCAATTGCAGAACCCGTCTTACATCAGCTTCAGAAATTACAATATCACTTTGATGAATTTTAGCCCGAATAACTGCTGGAACCACAGAACAATCAACTTGGGCTGAATTCCAGAACATTGACAACAAATCCATGTACGGCGGACACTCATGTGTAGCAGCAAAATAAATTCTGGATCTTTGTACAAACTCAAATATTCCCAGAAAATGTGGTCTCCACCTTTCAGATGCATCAAGAAATGCACACACATTGTGTTCTCCATTGCATTTGAATTCTGTCATATCTGATTAAAGCACAAAGACAAACTATCGTTAAAATCATAATATATAACCAAAATGATTAACAAACTATTCAAAATTTATCTGAAATTCTTAAACAATCAACACTTGATTTTAAATTCTCACCGGACCACAGCCGGACCAGAAAATGCTCTTCCGGATCAGTTGGTCCGGCGGACCGGTTGTGAGTCAAATTACCATACGGATCACCTGGTCCGGCGGATCAGATGCGTTGACCGCGGACCAGTTTGGTCAAACGGACCATCTCCGGACCGGTTTGAAAACATTGACCAAATGTGGTCCGGCGGACCAGTTGGTCCGGCGGACGACCAGTTCATCGAACAGTCAAATCGAATTTCATGCATTTTTGAAGTGTTTGTTTTGGAATCAAAAACCAAGAGTTCATTCTAGAGTATATTGCGACTCTAATAATGTGTTTCATACACATGAACGTTGAGTAAAACCTGTTAAACACACATCAAGTCAGTTTCACTTAAAACCCGAAACTTAAATCTCAATTTTAAACTGAAATAGACAACCATTGCAAAAATCAAGACCATGAATCTGTGCGTATTCAGCCAATCTACCTTTAGCAACAAAAATTTTGAGCAGCACTTCGTTATCGGATGAAAAATCGAAGAAATACGGCTGAAAGGGTGTGGGGTTTTTCTGTGTTGAAGTTATGTGGTCCGGAATTTATGAATACTCACGGACCAGATTTCCCCATTTATACCCAATGTGGTCCGCCAGCGGACCAGCTGGTCCGCCGGATCAGAAAAAGACCACTTTGCCCCCGATCATCAAATTTTTCATTTTTTTTATCAAAAAAAAACATTCAATTTCTTCAATTTCAAACATGATGAGCTGATTTAGCATCGATTGTGATTCATTTTAAACAAGAATTTTTCCATCACTGAATTCAGTTGATCAAAAATAAACCAGAATGAAAATCTTTTTGATTTTTATCAAATATATATCAAAACACACTAAAATCTTTTTGATTTTTCGAACTTATGCTAAAACACACCTAAAATATTTTTGGATTTTCTAAAATAAGCAAAACAACAAACCAACAGAAATCAGGAAATCAAAATGCAACAAGTTATATTTTTGTGAGAAAGATCACAACGTGAGATCATATCAGACATAACGCATCATACACACTTCAATTTCAAAATACTAAGCATGCAAGCCAAGTTGTCTGAGAATACAACCATTTGGTTTATTTCAGCTAAAGCAAGTCATATTTATAGCTTTCTGATATGAAATTAAGTGTATTTATCAAGCATTAATAACATGGTACCCACACGATCAGGAATACTGGCAAACTGCTTATTTCATTTTTATATTTTCTTTTATTCAAGCCAAGTTACTTGCAGCAGATTTCTCATACTGATAATGTAAACTTGCTTAT
The DNA here is from genome assembly GCA_039602395.1 of Deinandra increscens subsp. villosa. Classification (NCBI taxonomy): domain Eukaryota; kingdom Viridiplantae; phylum Streptophyta; class Magnoliopsida; order Asterales; family Asteraceae; genus Deinandra; species Deinandra increscens. Next base: position 76,983,552 of record JBCNJP010000023.1, on the reverse strand, counting down.
ACAGAACAGATTTTCACAGAGATATCTTGCTCATGATGTTTCTTGCAAAAAGAAATCAGAACCCTAAACAAACAACAATCAGGTCGGCCGGTAGGCACGCAGAGAAAGTCCGATTGTTTAGGAAAATAAGAAATATAAAATAAAGCAGAAGTTGTATAATCCAACAACAATCAGGTCGGTACTCACGTACACGCAGAGAAAGTCCGATGGATTATACGAAACACCAAGAAAATAAAGCAGAACGTCAAACGAACAACAATCAGGTCGATCTTTCGATACGCAGAGAAAGTCCGATCGTTTGACAAAATAAAGAAAATCAAACAAGTTTAAATCTTTCAAAATAAAGCAAGCATACATCAGAACATCTCTTTATTCTGTTTTTGGTATTTTCACCTCTCATTATGCCAGATTTACACAGTACCCATCACAGTGTGTAACCACAATTATCAAGCAGGCATTATCTTTATATCATACTCACATATATCAGACTACTCAGCACATTCAATCAAAACAAACAAGTACCTACAGCCTTTCTTTCTACTCTATCCATGGCAGATAACGTATGCTGATGTACCATCATTTCTCACAAGGTCGGATCAAAATTTCTCAATTTTAATTTTTCAATTTTTATATGTTTTAGCTTTTTCAATTTTTTTATGCTTTTTCTATTTTTAAAAAAACAGAAAATACACTATTTTTGTATTTTTCAATTACTCCCCCTAAAAAGCAGAAAAACAAAAGAAATAACAAAACAAAAAATGATCAACTGAACCAGATCAAATAGCAGTTAACCGAGTAACCCCATTGATTTTCAATAAAAATTGAAAGCGAACTTTATCAAACGCTTTTGTAAACAAGTCAGCTCTTTGAAAATCAGTGTGAATCTTTTGCAAATCGATCAATTTCTTTTCGTAGCAATCACGAATAAAGTGATAACGGATATCAATGTGCTTAGTTTTGGAATGTTGCACGGGGTTTTTCGTGATAGAGATGGCAGCTGAATTATCAATAAAAATGGGAGTAGTTAGAAATGTCAAACCATAATCGCGCAACTGCTGTTGTATCCACAAAACCTGTGAACAGCAACTGGAAGCCGCCACGTACTCAGCCTCCGCAGTCGACGTTGCAACCGAGGTTTGCTTTTTGCACTGCCACGACACTAGTCGTTCTCCCAAAAATTGACACCCGGCGGTTGTAGATTTGAAATTTATCTTGCATCCACCATAATCGGAATCAGAATATGCAGTAAAATCAAACTTATTATCATTAGGATACCAGATACCCAGATCCTGGTTACCCTTCAAATAAGCAAAGATTCTGTCCACTGCCATCATATGAGAAACTTTCGGAGCAGCTTGATATCTAGCACATAAACACACAGCAAACATGATGTCAGGACGAGAAGCAGTTAAATACATTAAAGAACCGATCTTAGCCCTAAACAATGTTGGATCCACTTTGGCACCAGACTCATCTGGTCCAAGACCATGAGAAACCTGTATCGGTGTGCTTGGAATCCGAACATCACCAATCTTAAACCGAGCCAAAATGTCAGTAACATATTTCGATTGATGTAGAAAGATGCCTTTGGCCGATTGGTGGACTTGAAGGCCTAAAAAGAATCCCATCTCGCCCATTGAACTCATTTCAAATTTCGTTTGCATGACACGCTCAAATTCTTTACACAATGTGTCATTTGTGCTCCCAAATATGATATCATCCACATACACCTGAACAAGCAATAAATCTTTCCCAAACCGCTTCGAAAAGAGTGTGCAATCTACAGTGCCACGACGAAAACCGTTGTCGAGCAAATGTGTAGAAAGCGTCTCATACCAGGCTCTCGGGGCCTGATGGAGACCATATAACGCTTTGTCGAGTTTGTACACACGGTCAGGAAAGTCGGGATCATAGAATCCAGGTGGCTGCATCACGTAAACCTCTTCACGAATCTTCCCGTTGAGAAAAGCACTTTTAACATCCATCTGATATACTTTAAATCCATGAAATGCTGCGAAAGCTAAAAAGATTCGAATAGCTTCAATCCGCGCAACTGGAGCATAGACCTCATTGAAATCAATACCCTCAATTTGAGAAAATCCTTGAACCACTAATCGAGCTTTGTTACGAACAATGATGCCACGATCATCCTTCTTACACTTGAATACCCATCTAGTACCACATGCTTTCTTAGCATTTTTGGGAAGATCAACAAGATGCCAAACACCCAACTTCTGGAATTGTTGCAACTCCTCCTGCATAGCCTCAACCCAAGAAGAATCTTCCAACGCTTGTTCAACATTGGTCGGCTCAACTTGAGACAGAAAACACGAATGAAACATATCATTCTGAACACCCGAATCTCGAATTTCAGCAATCAAAGCATCGACATTATCAGATAACTGATGGCGTGTGCGCACCCCAGAAGTCAAATCTCCAATAATATTCTCTTGAGGATGAATAGAATGAATTCGGAGATTAGTCGAATCAGGAACCTCAACAGTATCATCAAGAGTATTTAGTGTAGCATCTGCATCCTCTGAACTTGACAATTCACCAGGCAATAAAGTATTTGGGACAGACGAACTTGTGCTTGGTAAAGGAATTGGATCAACCAAAGGTATTGATTCAGCTTCATGAAATGTATTGTCATCATCATCAGATGAACTCATGGTTTCTAGATCAGAAACAGTCTGACTAGATGAAGCAGAACTAGAAATAGTTGAAAACTTTGGAATACATGATCCAGAATTAAGCATGGTATGAATGATAACACCAGTCATATCATCAGTAAGCTCATCAGCAGAGTCAGTGTGTGCATCCAAGAAAGAATCAAAGAACGTCTTATAATCAAAAATAGAACCATCAACCGATTTGGGTTTCAGAAAACTATGTCTTCGACAATCCACATGCAAATGGCTCTCAATGGTCTTTGAAGATGGAAAGTAGACACGTTTCATTGGATGCTGATAACCAACAAAAATGCCATCCATAGCCTTAGCTTCAAATTTACCACCACCTTTGAGAACGGTGCATAAACACCCAAATGGTTCCAGAAAATCTAAATTCGGCTTTCTACCTTTGAGCAATTGGTAACAAGTCTTGTTGAACCGCTTAACAATAAGAACTCTATTAAGCACGTGACAAGCAGTATGAACCGCCTCAGACCAGAACTTGATTGGTAGATTTGCATCGGCTAACATAGTTCGTGCGGTCTCTATTAAAGTTCGATTCTTTCTCTCAGCCACTCCATTTTGTTGTGGAGTGTATGGAGCACTAAATTCATGTGAAATTCCAAAAGAATCACAAAATGCTTTCATCGATGCGTTCTTGAATTCAGTACCATTGTCGGTACGAATACGACAAATCTTGTGCTTGTACAGATTCTCAAACTTGGACAATAAACGCTGAATAGTTGCTGGAGTTTCATCCTTCGAATGTAATGACGCGACCCAAGAGAAACGCGAAAAATCATCTGTAATTACCAAACAGTAAAAACTTCCATCCACACTGCTTACATTCATAGGACCAAAAAGATCCATATGAAGTAGCTCCAACGGAGTAACAATGGAATTAACACGTTTGTACGGATGAGACTTTTTCTGTTGCTTCCCCTTTTTGCATGAAACGCACACATCATCAATCGAAAAACGATTCTTAGAAACTCCCTCAACCAAATTGTGATTAACTAAATAATTCATCTTGCGGTGGTTAAGATGACCCATACGACGATGCCACAAAATTGACTCTTTTTCAGTGGCTTTGGATATGAAACATGTAGCCGACACTGTAGACGAGGTCTGATTCATATTCAAAACATATAAATCTCGAAACCGAGGTGCACGCATCACTATCCATTCATCAGGAATTTGAAATCCGGGCTTCAAAAAGATACATTCAGAACTTGTGAATGCAGTAGTGTACTGCTTATCACATATTTGTGAGACACTCAAGAGATTGTGCTGCAACTCTTCCACAAATTGAACTTTGTCAAATGTAACTTTGTCATTTCCCATTTTTCCTTCTCCAGTGATTCTACCTCCTTTATGGCCAGCAAAGGTAACTCCCCCACCATTGATTGGTTTAACATCGGTAAGCAAGGAGAGATTACCAGTCATGTGCCTGGATGCTCCACTATCAATAACCCAAAAGTTGTTGACAGCTGGCTTTCGAGCACCCTGCACATAGTAGCAAAAAGTTAGTGAGAATCTGGACCCAAGCATTCAGCTTTGGGTCGACTTGTGTCTTCTGAAAAATCTTCAGTGGCTTTAGAAGTCATTTTAGGCAGCCACTTTTGCCTGATTACTGGAACAGATGAATCTGTGGTGACATTGTCTGAAGATGAACTATCAACCGATTTTTTAGTTTTAGAAAATTTTTCTCTTTTGAAAAAATGTTTTGTAACCACATTTCCATCTGTATGTTTTGACTCAGAAACATTATCAGATTTCTTTGATTCAGCAGCGGAAGCTCGTTTCTCGGCCAAAACAGGACAACGATTGCGTATGTGACCTTTCTGATAACAGTGATAACATCTCCTTCTATCAACAAACATAACAGGAAAATGAGATCCTGAATCAAGTGAAATGTTATCATCAGACATGTGTCGTGCCTCTCTCCTTGGAGCCTTAGCATTAAATCCTTGCGATTTGTGCTTAGGAAGAGGTTTAAACAGTGGTTTAACATAACCAAATTGGTTATAAAAACCAAACTCATCAACACCACATTGATCAGCATACCCTTTGGGTTTGGCACGGTCATGCTTGATTTTCTCAAACTTTCCAAACTGTTTTTCATATGACCCAAAATCATCGTAAAAATCATAATCTTCACAAAAACCATATGCTTCATAATCAAAACGGTTTGTTTTAGCTGAAAATCTTCCATCAGAATTATAAAAATTCTTAGGTGAGTACTTTGACGCTTTTGACTTTGTGAAAACTTTCTGATCATCAGGACTAGACTTAAGTTTCAACAAGGAACCAGTTTTCTCAGTTTTATGTTTAGACACAGATTCTTCGTTTTCATCAACATAAAACACTTTGGAAATTTTGGTTGGGTCAACACAGCATAGCGGAAATTCTTCATCTGAAAATATGGTATCACTACCTTTCAGAGAATACATTTGCACTTTCTTAGAACACTCACCCATCTCAACTTTACCTTTCTGTTTGACATCTACATTCTTCTTTTCAGGCTGTTGAAACTTTCTCAGGTTTCTTCTGATTGACCTTAGAAAGTTCATCAGGATGTCCAAAACCAATACCATTAAATTTTTCTGACTTTGACAACGGTACTGGTATTGAATGAACATCTGGTGTGATTGTGTTGCTCTTAGTCACAGATTCTTTTTCATAAAACAAATTACGACCTTTTGCAAACTTCGAATTTTCAAATTCTTTCATTTTCTTTTCAGTTTCTTTGACCTTCTCAGCAGCTTCTAAAGGTGTAAGATTTACACTTTTAGATGATTTTACCATAGAATCATGAGTCTCAGACTGTTTGTTAACAACATTGACAGTTTTGGACACATTTTTCAAAGGCTTCCTCTTATGAGTGCCTTTGGAATTGTCAGATACTCCTTCAGTAAAACTGGAATAATCAAACACAACAGCTGGTTTGATATTCGATTCAGTTGGACCTTTCCCATGCACAATTGGTGGTGGAACAGAAGTACATCCTGATTCTTTAAGCACATCTTTTAAATTTTCATCTTTGCACAGAAAACTGGCAAAGGAAGATGAATTTTTGAAATTGTCCAATTGCCTCTGAAGATCTAATATTTCAATTTTTAATTCTGAAATTTTAGAATTAGCTTCTGCAAGCTTTTTCTCAGAAAAAATATAATCCTCAGTTTTGTTATTTAATTCAATTTTCGTGCTTAGAATCAAGGCATGCTCACTTTTTAGTTCTGCCTTAACGGCCTCCCACCGTTGTTTATAGATTGCAACATTTTCTTCTGCCAATGTGTATTTATCATAATACATGACTTTCTCATCAGAAAGTTCTTTCAGTTGATTGGCAGTTGTTGTGCAAAATTCACAGATGTTAGAATGTACCTGAACATCAGCCATGAATGCTTGATGACCCTCAGCAAAGAAGTCTTCTCCTGGAAGATCAGAATTATCTTCAGATATTACATTCCTCTCCTCGGTGCATAAAAATGCAGACTCGTCAGGACAATCTGCAGCCCAGTCGTATCCTTCACCAGTTTGCGAGACTAACGCTTTAGATTCTGTGTTGGATCCACTAGTAGCTGCATTTGAGCTTGATGGACTTGCGTAACTTCCCGACCCTTGGTTACTCTTAGAGGCATATTTCTGAAATAATTTCGAAGTTTCCTGCTTCTTTGCCTTGGTACACTCCTTTGCAAAATGTCCATAATTTTGACAGTTATAACATCGAACCTTGGATTTATCAAACCCCAATTTGCCTTCAGGATTAAGATCTTTACGACCAGTCTTCTCCATAAATCTCTTACCTCTTCTAACAAGCATTGCCATTGACCAATTAATGTCCATTAACTCTAGATCATCTGGATCAATTTGTTCATAATCTTCTTCAGTCAGTTCAGCACTAGTTAGCTTTCCAGCTATCACTCCATCGTAGGACGAAATCATTGCCGAAAATAACGCCATATAATCATTTGTGGTTTTTGCTGAAAAGACATTCTGACTTGGAGCAGGTGAAGATTGATTAGAATACACCGGATATGTAACAGCAGCTTTGGTAGAATATCCCTCACTGGATGAACCTCTTGACATGTTTGCATGACTACTCGAAGTGTTTTCCACATAAAATGCCGTTGTTGGTGGATTAGAATTTGCTTTAGCCTTTGCATGCATCGTTGATGCATTATCACCAAAATAGACATCTGGATTTTGAACTTGAGTTGGTAAATTTTTCACACGTCTCATATCCAACTCTCGGGCTAGCAAATTTCGAGTAAGATCATCATATGAAATATCATCGAAATCCTTGTTATGAGTTAACAACAGAATATATCCTTCCCAAGTTGCTGGCAAAGCATCCAAAAGTTTCTCTTTCAGTTCTCCAGCATCCTTTTTCACCCCAACAATATCCAGCTCACTCACCAAATGAGATAACCTTGAAATCAGATCATTAATGCTTTCATTAGAGACATGACAGAAGTTATCGTACTCTCGCAACAGTACCTTTTTCTTACTCTTCTTATATTGAGCATTTCCTTCACATCTATGGCACAACGCTTCCCATAAAGCCTTTGACGTTGTGTGCATCTTAAATTGATGTAATATATCCTTTGGTAATGCCATTGACAAATTTGAGTAAGCTTTTCTTTCCAATTTGAAAGATTCCTTTTCAGTATCATTCATTTTGTTGTATGGCTTTTCTTGACCAGCAAATTCACCCGTGGTAAACTTTGGAATTGTATAGCCATCTAACATTGGAGTCCAAACGGTGACATCCGTGACACCGATGTATGATTCGTATCGGGTTTTCCAATTATGAAAATCCTCAAACTTCATCAATTTAGGAACCTTATTGGTAGTTCCTATTTCATTATCATAGTTCAGTAACGCTTGTACAGTTGACGACATAGCAGCAAAGGCCTGGAACGGATCCATGATTAACAAAACTTCAATTCTGTTGTCAGCGGACCAAAATATCGAACCCCGGACCAGATAATGACCTCCGGACCAAATTCCAAGTTAACGGACCAGAAATATTCTCCCCGGACCAAAATTCAACCCGCGGACCAGAATTCTTCTACCGAACCACAAACTACCCGCGGACCAACTGGTACGCTGCTCACTGGTACGCTGTAACTGCCGCGGACCAAACGATAACCGCCACGGACCAGTGTTTGAAGATTGCTTGGCGGACCAGATTCAGCGGATCACTGAACCTTATGAACTTTCTCTTGCGGACCAAAACCTTCAACCGGCGGACCACTAGCGGACCACCCACGGACCAGTACCAAAACACATAATTTTCACTATTTTCGACTTTTAATGCTTGAACACAATGTACAACTCAGCGAAAATGAACTAGAAGCAATCCGAATGAAGAAAACATACTGAATTGATGAAGAACTGAGAAGAATTGATCGAATTCTTACCACAAATGAAGTTTTTCTCTCCAAAAACCCAAAACCGATCTGCAAATCACAGCAAACGAGCAAACCTGCTCTGATACCACTTGTAGAACACGTAAACGATCTTGCTAGTGCATGATTACAATCGGATTTGAAAACAACGAGGTAAATAAACTTCTTTGTATTGATCACAGCTCGTAACAGAGAGAACAGAGAGTTTACAGGTTTACACTAGTGAAAACACACAGTTAAGAACGTTCAAACCTTACTCGCTACTTCTCTCAACAAGCTAAGACCTATAAATAGGCAACTAGCCAGCGGACCAACTAACCAGCGTACCAGGTGGTCTGGCGTACCACCTGGTCCGCCACTGGTCCGCTAGAACCAGAAAACCTACCATGGATTTCTCTGATATCTTCCCTCCTACTCCACCTTCAAGCCCTACACCAGAAGCTGATAGACCACCAACACAAACTTCCCTACCTCCACTCACCTTCAAAGAACCTTCTGCCACCACCACCAAACCTACTGAAGTTTAACCCGGTCCTTCCTCTCAATCCTCAAAGGGCAAAGCTCCAAAAGAAATAGAATCAATAAACATACTGAAGAAAAGATACTGAAGTAAAGACAACCAGTCCAATAAAAAGAAATAGAACCAAAAGTGCTCGAGCATGGATTGTTCTCTGAAACTCAGGTTGATGAAGATACTGAAGAAAAGACAACCAGTCCAATAAAATTTGTGATTTGGGAAGAAGAAGAAAAACTCTTCTATGTACACAGGGCAGATAGCAGTTTCTCAACCCATGAAGCAATTAATGTTCAAGATCAGTGGAATGAACAAGATTGGGAAGCTCTGAAACATGTTAAGGTCACCATGACCAGCATGAGTCTTCTCTCAAAAGATGTGAATGCATGGGTTAAGTTCTTTGACAAGTAGGTCAAGGAGAAGAAAATTTTTGGGTACAAGTCAGTTTTTTGAAGATAAACATTGAAGTTGAAGAATAATTTGACAGCATCAGCTTAGGGGGAGATTGTAAAGAATATTGTGCTTGGAAGATTTCCGGGTGAATGCCAATTTTGTATAGTTCCGGCTGAAGTTGAAGTTGAAGCGGAATTCTCACTTCAAGCGGAACTGGCAGTTCAAGCGGAAAGAAGCAGTTTTGTCCTTTAGCGAATATTCCGGGTGAACTCAATTATCCACCAGATAATGAGTCAACCGGACTTTTCCTGAGATGTCTTTTCAGCAAGTCCAATCCTGCAAAAGCTTCTCGTATGCTTCTATATCTGATTCAAGCCGCTCTCCTAAAGTAGTATGTTGCTGCAAACACGCTAGATATTCCAATTATCGATGTTTATTCTTTTGGTAGTTTGTATTTGACTTTTTAGTTTACGGTCTAGATTAGATCGCATGAGATCAATGGCTATCATTGATCTCATTAGCACTATATATAGCATAGTTAGCTCTTAGTTTACAAATCATCGTTGTTATCATCTGTTCTTGAACAACTTGTAATAGTGTAGCTTTGAGTTAATGCAAATAGTGCCGAGTATTTGATACTTTGTTGTTACTATCTTTCTGCAAATCAAGCTTTTACATTATACACAAGAACTAGATATCTCTTAAGTAAAGTGAAATATAACCTTAATTCCGTAGGGATATATTTACAAGTAAAGGGCTTTGTTTTAGTTTAACTCTAACTAATAACGATCCTACAAGCATCATATAAACATGTATATCCATGGCAAGGGTCACAGATTCAGGATCGGGAATGATCGTCCAAGAAACTAGGTCTATCTATATGCATACTACCTATTTGTACGTGTCACATGGGCCCTCTTCCAAGATTGTATCTAACCCTTCAGACCTCAACATTTATAGATACTAATGGCAATCAAATATAAACTTAAATCCAGAACAACACATCCCGTTTATAAAAAGTAATTGCCCAGTGAGAGAGTGACTCACCTTTGTCTTCACTCAAATAATCTCAGGTAGAATCTTCACTAACAGCCTCAATCCAAACCTAATCGTGTATCGGGTTACATTAATGCAAGGCCTTATATCATAAAATCTTCTATGTTCTATAATCCTAAAACTATACATTCTTAGAGGTCAAAATGACCAAAATGCCCTTTATAGGTAATATAACTTTTCTAATGATAATATGAAGACGCGCATTACTATAAGTAAACGCTCACTCTGAGATCGCCCAGTGAGGGATGCCAGGTCCCATTTGGGATTTATGTGACACCCTCACTATGTCAGAAACCCCAGTGTATAGGCGCTTACCCTTCCGGTCCGCGTGAATTTCTAAATACCCGAATAATTCGGTATATTCAATATTTTATTTATTATCAAAAGTGAACTCATATATATCTAATATATATATATATATATATATATATAGGGGGAGGATCATTTGAGAACCAATTGGTTTTGAGAACTTTTGAGAACCATTCTGAGCCACAAGTTATATATAAGGAAATCCCACCCATGAATTTGAACGCTTTCCCCTTGAAAATTAGTGGCTCAGATTGGTTCTCAAAAGTTATCAAAAGAAAAAGTTCTAATTTGAACCTAACCCTATATATATATATATATATATATATATATATATATATATATATATAGGGTGAGGTTCATTGTAGACACTTTCACATGTGAAATGACTCTTTTTCACATGTGAAATTTTCTGAAAATGAGAAAAAAGAAAAAGAAAGAGGAAAGAAATTAATCACAACCATTAGATCAAGAGGTCTAATGGTGAAAAAAGGTGTCTACATGTCTACACTTACGGGGGTGTCTACAATGAACTTTTCACTATATATATATATATATATATATATATATATATATATATATATATATATATAGAAAGGATAAAATGAAAACCCACTTGAGTTGGAAAAACCATGAAAACTTTTCAAAAAACGGGTAAAAAATTTGTTTTTTTTTCTAAATTTTTTTATGGTGGTTCTCTATGTTATAGAGCTCCCCTTTATTGAAAAAAATCAAAAAAACGCCTACTCGATTTTTTTTTTAAAATTCTCAAAAAATCGTTTTTTTTTTCATATACTTAGTATCTCGGCCAAAACGGGGGTAAAAAATCGTGTTTTTATTTTCATATATTTTTTTTATACATTCTACATCCCATTTTAATCCTTTTCGTGAAAAAAAATCAAAAAAGCGCCTAGGAAATATTTTTATAAAAAATAATTAGTGTTTTATTTACATACGTAAGAAGCGAAATTTACATATGTAACTGGGCTTTTTTCACATATGTAACGTGAAAAATTCCATATTTTGGAAAAAAATTTTAAAAAAAACCCCTAGGCGGTTTTTTGATTTTTTTTCACCATGGGGATCGATATAAGGCAAAGAATCACTAAAAAAAATTTAAAAAAAAAAAACTTTTTGGCCTCGTTTTTGAAGAGTTTCCATGGTTTTTCCAACTCAAGTGGGTTTTCAATATATCCTTACCCTATATATATATAAACATGTTCTAATACCAAAAACCAACTCCCAATTCCTTATAAATAGCCCAATATTTGATAATCATCTTTCAAAACCCTAATTTGACGTAGTTCTCAAATTATCATCAAAAATCTTTTTATTATCAAATAAACTTAGAGCTTTCTTAAAACATGTTATTTTAGGCTTACATACCAAAAATCATACCTTAATTCCAAACATATTACTCAATTTTAAAGAATCATGCTTAAGAACCCTAATTTCGGATCTTTCCTAAAAAGCATATCTAGGTGTTATGAATCATAAAATTTATTGAGGGCTTTTGTAATACATACCTAATAAAGCTTGACGGCAGAAAATTAGCTTCTAAGACCTCCTGGATCAACTGATTTCGAGCTATGAGCGTTCTTGAGAGTTTTAGGTTTTTTTTTCTAAGCTTTGATTTGTGAATTAGCAAGTGAATATGATAAACTAAGGCTCTTATTTATAGTATAAGGTGTGAAATATGGTCTAGACACGTCCCATGGTGACTAAGGATAAAATTTGATGAATCATAAAAAGTAATCATTCCAATGAATGATATTGCGACACTTAAGTGTATGACTAGGATCGAATTTTTTATATATGAGTTATATGAATATATGCATAAGGATATATGTGAATACATAGTTGCAAAGTTAAGAAATGGATAAATACGTGATAATATACGTGATTAGAATCATCGTTTTATGCATCTCGAGAGTTAGAAATAATTAGGAATATATCCTAATATGTTTTAAGGCTTAAAATGAAAATACACCACAATATCCTAAAATATTTAAATATCTATGTGTCTCAATATCATTCATTTTAATAATTACTTCTTATGACTTATCAAAATTCTATCCTAGTCATACACTTATGGTGGTTCTCTATGTTATAGAGCTCCCCTTTATTGAAAAAAATCAAAAAAATGCCACTCGATTTTTTTTAAAAAATTCTCAAAAAATCGTGTTTTTGCATATACTTAGTATCTCGGCCAAAACGGGGGTAAAAATTCGTGTTTTTATTTTCATATATTTTTTTATACATTCTACATCCCATTTTAATACTTTTGATGAAAAAAAATCAAAAAAGCGCCTAGGAAATATTTTTATAAAAAATAATTAGTGTTTTATTTACATACGTAAGAAGCGAAATTTACATATGTAACTGGGCTTTTTTCACATATGTAACGTGAAAAATTCCAGATTTTGGAAATTTAAAAATAAAAAACCCCTAGGCGGTTTTTTGATTTTTTTTCACCATGGGGATCGATATAAGGCAAAGAATCACTAAAAAAAATTTAAAAAAAAAATTTTTTGGCCTCGTTTTTGAAGAGTTTCCATGGTTTTTCCAACTTAAGTGGGTTTTCAATATATCCTTACCCTATATATATATAAACATGTTCTAATACCAAAAACCAACTCCCAATTCCTTATAAATAGCCCAATATTTGATAATCATCTTTCAAAACCCTAATTTGACGTAGTTCTCAAATTATCATCAAAAATCTTTTTATTATCAAATAAACTTAGAGCTTTCTTAAAACATGTTATTTTAGGCTTACATACCAAAAATCATACCTTAATTCCAAACATATTACTCAATTTTAAAGAATCATGCTTAAGAACCCTAATTTCGGATCTTTCCTAAAAAGCATATCTAGGTGTTATGAATCATAAAATTTATTGAGGGCTTTTGTAATACATACCTAATAAAGCTTGACGGCAGAAAATTAGCTTCTAAGACCTCCTGGATCAACTGATTTCGAGCTATGAGCGTTCTTGAGAGTTTTAGGTTTTTTTTTCTAAGCTTTGATTTGTGAATTAGCAAGTGAATATGATAAACTAAGGCTCTTATTTATAGTATAAGGTGTGAAATATGGTCTAGACACGTCCCATGGTGACTAAGGATAAAATTTGATGAATCATAAAAAGTAATCATTCCAATGAATGATATTGCGACACTTAAGTGTATGACTAGGATCGAATTTTTTATATATGAGTTATATGAATATATGCATAAGGATATATGTGAATACGTAGTTGCAAAGTTAAGAAATGGATAAATACGTGATAATATACGTGGTTAGAATCATCGTTTTATGCATCTCGAGAGTTAGAAATAATTAGGAATATATCCTAATATGTTTTAAGGCTTAAAATGATAATACACCACAATATCCTAAAATATTTAAATATCTATGTGTCTCAATATCATTCATTTGAATAATTACTTCTTATGACTCATCAAAATTCTATCCTAGTCATACACTTATGGTGGTTCTCTATGTTATAGAGCTCCCCTTTATTGAAAAAAATCAAAAAAATGCCACTCGATTTTTTTTAAAAAATTCTCAAAAAATCGTGTTTTTGCATATACTTAGTATCTCGGCCAAAACGGGGGTAAAAATTCGTGTTTTTATTTTCATATATTTTTTTATACATTCTACATCCCATTTTAATACTTTTGGTGAAAAAAATCAAAAAAGCGCCTAGGAAATATTTTTATAAAAAATAATTAGTGTTTTATTTACATACGTAAGAAGCGAAATTTACATATGTAACTGGGCTTTTTTCACATATGTAACGTGAAAAATTCCAGATTTTGGAAATTTTTTTAAAAAAAACCCCTAGGCGGTTTTTTGAATTTTTTTTCACCATGGGGATCGATATAAGGCAAAGAATCACTAAAAAAAATTAAAAAAAAAAAACTTTTTGGCCTCGTTTTTGAAGAGTTTCCATGGTTTTTCCAACTTATGTGGGTTTTCAATATATCCTTACCCTATATATATATAAACATGTTCTAATACCAAAAACCAACTCCCAATTCCTTATAAATAGCCCAATATTTGATAATCATCTTTCAAAACCATAATTTGACGTAGTTCTCAAATTATCATCAAAAATCTTTTTATTATCAAATAAACTTAGAGCTTTCTTAAAACATGTTATTTTAGGCTTACATACCAAAAATCATACCTTAATTCCAAACATATTACTCAATTTTAAAGAATCATGCTTAAGAACCCTAATTTCGGATCTTTCCTAAAAAGCATATCTAGGTGTTATGAATCATAAAATTTATTGAGGGCTTTTGTAATACATACCTAATAAAGCTTGACGGCAGAAAATTAGCTTCTAAGACCTCCTGGATCAACTGATTTCGAGCTATGAGCGTTCTTGAGATTTTAGGTTTTTGTTTCTAAGCTTTGATTTGTGAATTAGCAAGTGAATATGATAAACTAAGGCTCTTATTATAGTATAAGGTGTGAAATATGGTCTAGACACGTCCCATGGTGACTAAGGATAAAATTTGATGAATCATAAAAAGTAATCATTCCAATGAATGATATTGCGACACTTAAGTGTATGACTAGGATCGAATTTTTTATATATGAGTTATATGAATATATGCATAAGGATATATGTGAATACGTAGTTGCAAAGTTAAGAAATGGATAAATACGTGATAATATACGTGATTAGAATCATCGTTTTATGCATCTCGAGAGTTAGAAATAATTAGGAATATATTCTAATATGTTTTAAGGCTTAAAATGATAATACACCACAATATCCTAAAATATTTAAATATCTATGTGTCTCAATATCATTCATTTGAATAATTACTTCTTATGACTCATCAAAATTCTATCCTAGTCATACACTTATGGTGGTTCTCTATGTTATAGAGATCCCCTTTATTGAAAAAAATCAAAAAAATGCCACTCGATTTTTTTTAAAAAATTCTCAAAAAATCGTGTTTTTGCATATACTTAGTATCTCGGCCAAAACGGGGGTAAAAATCCGTGTTTTTATTTTCATATATTTTTTTATACATTCTACATCCCATTTTAATACTTTTGGTGAAAAAAAATCAAAAAAGCGCCTAGGAAATATTTTTAAAAAAAATAATTAGTGTTTTATTTACATACGTAAGAAGCGAAATTTACATATGTAACTGGGCTTTTTTCACATATGTAACGTGAAAAATTCCAGATTTTGGAAATTTTTTTTAAAAAAAACCCCTAGGCGGTTTTTTGATTTTTTTTCACCATGGGGATCGATATAAGGCAAAGAATCACTAAAAAAAATTTATAAAAAAAAACTTTTTGGCCTCGTTTTTAAAGAGTTTCCATGGTTTTTCCAACTCAAGTGGGTTTTCAATATATCCTTACCCTATATATATATAAACATGTTCTAATACCAAAAACCAACTCCCAATTCCTTATAAATAGCCCAATATTTGATAATCATCTTTCAAAACCCTAATTTGACGTAGTTCTCAAATTATCATCAAAAATCTTTTTATTATCAAATAAACTTAGAGCTTTCTTAAAACATGTTATTTTAGGCTTACATACCAAAAATCATACCTTAATTCCAAACATATTACTCAATTTTAAAGAATCATGCTTAAGAACCCTAATTTCGGATCTTTCCTAAAAAGCATATCTAGGTGTTATGAATCATAAAATTTATTGAGGGCTTTTGTAATACATACCTAATAAAGCTTGACTGCAGAAAATTAGCTTCTAAGACCTCCTGGATCAACTGATTTCGAGCTATGAGCGTTCTTGAGAGTTTTAGGTTTTTTTTTCTAAGCTTTGATTTGTGAATTAGCAAGTGAACTGATGAAATAAGGCTCCTATTTATAGTATAAGGTGTGAAATATGGTCTACACACGTCCCATGGTGACTAAGGATAAAATTTGATGAATCATAAAAAGTAATCATTCCAATGAATGATATTGCGACAGATAAGTGTATGACTAGGATAGAATTTTGATGAGTCATAAGAAGTAATTATTCAAATGAATGATATTGAGACACATAGATATTTAAATATTTTAGGATATTGTGGTGTATTATCATTTTAAGCTTTAAAACATATTAGGATATATTCCTAATTATTTCTAACTCTCGAGATGCATAAAACGATGATTCTAATCACGTATATTATCACGTATTTATCCATTTCTTAACTTTGCAACTACGTATTCACATATATCCTTATGCATATATTCATATAACTCATATATAATATATATAACACATAAATATGTATTTTCTAATAATTTAACTCGTTAAATATGTAATATAAGCATAGTTATATATATTAACTATCAATTACGCATTGACCTGAATCTTGGGATGTTACAACACTCCCCTCCATAAAATGATTTCGTCCTCAAAATTTGAATATCACTTAAACAGGTGAGGGTATTTTATTTTCATTTCATCAGCTAATTCCCACGTTTGGTCAGGTCCTTTCTGACCATTCCATTGTATCAACACTAGTGGGATAACCTTCTTTCTTAATTTCTTTTCCTGGGTTTGGAGAATCTTTATTTGCTGTTCAGGAAACTTTAGCTTATCATTGACTTGTATATCATCTAATGGTACTTCTTGAGTTGGGTCGGCTAAACATTTGCGGAGATGTGATACATGAAATGTATTGTGAATGTTTCCCAACTTCTCTCGTAATTCTAACGTATAAGCAATAGAACCAACCTTCGCGATGATTTTATATGGCCCGATATATCTTGGACTTAAATTTCCACGTTTGATAAACCGAATAACACCTCTCCAAGTCTCCAACCTGGAACTCCAAAGGCCTCCTTCTTCGATCAGCATAACTCTTTTGTCGATCTTAGGCGGCTTTTAATTTTTCTCTTATCTGTTGGATTCTATCAGTCGTTTCCAGAATAATTTATGTGTTAGTCAACTGATTCTCTCCTACTTCTGTCCAACAGATAGGAGTTCTGCATCTCCTTCCATATAAGGCTTCAAAGGGTGCTACCTTAATACTGGAATGATAACTATTGTTATAGGAAAGTTCTATCAAAGGTAAATGACAGTCCCAACTACCACCAAAATCAATTATACAACCCCGTAACATATCTCCTAGAGTTTGAATTGTACGTTCACTCTGACCATCAGTCTGAGGATGATATGCAGTACTTAACTTGATCCTTGTCCCAAGAGATTTTCGAAAGCTCGTCCATAATCTTGAAGTAAATCGGCTATCCCTATCAGAAATGATAGATATAGGTATTCCATGTTTACTTACAATCTTTTCGATATATAACTTTGCCAATGTTTCAATTGGGTAGCTTTCATTTATTGGAATAAAGTGTGTTGTCTTGGTTAGTCTGTCGACTATAACCCAAATATCATTATACCCTTTACGAGTCTTAGGCAACTTTGTAACAAAATCCATTGTTACTTGATCCCACTTCCAAATGGGTAATTCTATTTTTTGTAATAGACCACTTGGCTTTTGATGCTCAGTTTTAACTTGAAGACAAGTTAAACATTTCTTAATGTACTGAGCAATTGACCTCTTCATATTAGGCCACCAAAACTGGTTCCTAATATTTTGGTACATTTTGTTTGCTCCTGGGTGCATCGTATACTGGGATTTATGGGTTTCATCCAAAACCTTTCCCTGAATATCCCCCAACTTAGGAATCCAAATCCTCTGACCAAACCTAAGAATTTCATCAGTTCCTTTGGTTAGCAGGCCTTGTTTTCCTAGCATTCTTTCAGCTTTAATGTTCTCTTCTTTTAATGCATCTATCTGAGCTTCTTTAATCTGATCTTTCCAATCGATCATAACATTAATCCTTAATGCTTTTACCCTAATTGGTTTGATCCTGTTCTTCCGACTCAAGGCATCTGCTATTACTTTTGCCTTACCTGGATGGTATTTGATTTCACAATCATAATCATTGATTAATTCCATCCACCTTCTATGTCTCATGTTTAACTGTTTCTGACTAAAAACATGTTGAAGACTTTTGTGATCTGTATATATCACGCACTTAGTACCATATAAATAGTGCCTCCAAATCTTTAAAGCAAACACTATGGCACCAAGTTCGAGATCATGCGTGGTATAATTCTTCTCATGAACTCGTAGTTGTCGTGAAACATAGGCGATAACTTTATCCCTTTGCATCAACACACACCCTAGCTCGTTTAGAGGAGCGTCACAATTAATCACAAAATCGTCATTCCCTTCTGGAAGAGCTAAAATTGGACCACTGCTAAGTTTTTGCATCAGATAATTAAATGCCTCTTCTTGCTTAGATCCCCAATTAAATTTAACCGAATTCTGTGTTAAAGAAGTTAAAGGTGAAGCAATCTTTGCAAAGTTTTTGACGAATCTTCTGTAATATCCCGCTAATCTCAGGAAACTTCTGATTTTGCTAGGGTTCTTTGGTGCTTTCCATTTCATCACTGCTTCTATTTTTGCAGGATCTACTTGTATACCTTTCTCATAACATTACCCAAGAATTAGACATCCCTTTTCCAAAAGTCACATTTAGAAAATTTGGCATACAGTTTCTCTTGTCGTAGAGTTTCTAAAACCATATTCAGATGTATGGCGTGATCAACTGAATTCTTAGAATAAATAAGGATATTGTCGATGAAAACAATAACAAATTTATCTAAGTATGTTTTACATACCCTATTCATTAGGTCCATAAATGCTGTCGGGGCATTAATTAGTCCATAAGACATAACTAAAAATTCATAATGACCGTAACGCGTTCTAAAGGCAGTATTTGAAATATCTTCTTCCTGCACTTTCAATTGATGGTACCCTGATCGAAGATCAATTTTGGAAAAATAATTGGCACCTTGCAATTGATCAAACAAGTCGTCTATCGTTGGCAAAGGATATTTATTCTTGACAGTTAACTTGTTTAATTCCCGGTAGTCAATACACATACGCATTGAACCGTCCTTCTTTTTGACGAATAATACTGGTGCTCCCCATGGTGATGTACTTGGCCTGATAAATCCTTTCTGCATCAATTCATTGATTTGCTTCATGAGTTCTTGCATTTCTGAAGGAGCTAATCGATAAGGGGCTTTAGCTACAGGCTTAGCACCAGGTATCAACTCGATATGAAACTCAATTTGACGGTCAGGTGGAAGTCCGAGTAAATCTTCTGGAAAGATATCCAAGAAGTTATTAACCACCGGAATTTCATCGACCGTTTTCTCCTTTTTCACATCTACTGCAATTGCCAGAATCAAAAGACATCCATTTTGATAACGCTTCATCGCTTTCATGGCGGAAATGATCCCAATCTTGGAATTGGCATCATCACCATGGATTAGCAATTCCTTTCCATCTGGCTTACATATTCTTACAGTATTGCTTTCACAATCGAGCAAGCGCAATTTTTGTTTAGCCAGTCCATACCCAAAATAACATCGTATTCACTTAAAGTGGTCGACATCAGGTTAACTAGGAATTCTGTATCAAGTAGGTTTATAGTACAATCTCTAAATTCTTGGGTAATCCTATGTTTTTCACCACTAGCCGTTTCTACTATATATGCAGGATCTAGAATTTGGGGCACAAGTTTTATATAAGGCACTAATGCATTGGTCATAAAACTTCTATTTGCTCCAGTATCGAATAAAACTCTAGCATATATATTGTTGAGAAGAAACGTACCAATTATGGTGTTATCTTTAGCTTCATCCAAGACAAACACATGACCCTTGGCCTTGTTCTGATTATCTCCCTGCTTGTGCTGCATAGGCTTCTTACAATTAGGGCGGATATGTCCAAATTCCCCACAATTATAACATTGTATCTTTGGGCAATTTCTTGAAAGGTGATTTGCCTCAGGATATTTCTAGCATTGATAACCTGTCCTGTTGTTTTTATCTTGGCGATTCTTATTATTTTCCTCACGCCTTGGTACTTTCCTACCAGACCTCGAACCATGTTTTCCTTCCTCTTCCCATTTCCTTTTCCTTTCAACAGTCACCAGGCCTTCCTCCTCATATGCAATGGTACTCAGGTCAATTGTCGGATACGAGGTGGTAATGCTTGTATAAACCTTTACATCCTCTTTTCTTCTGTATCAACATGTTCAGGAAGTAATCGTGCCATCTCGTCAAATTTCTTCACAAATTGACAATGAGTCATATCCCCTACTTGCAACTGCAGAAACTCTCTCTCTAGTTTGTCCTTCTCGATTGTAGGACAAATTTTTTTGTCAATACCAACGCCTTCAGCTGGTTCCATGTCATCGTAGCAATTTCTTCACGACCTTTTGCTATTTTAACATTGTCCCACCAGTACAATGCTTCAGACTTAAACGTGTAGGTAGCGTATTGAACAGCTTGTGTATCGGTACACCCGCTGATGTCAATTGCCGCTTCCATCTCCCGGATCCACTGGAAAGTAGCCATAGCTTCACGTTTACCTTCCAGCTTTGGAGGATCACAACTCTTAAAGGTTTTGTAAGTACAACCTCTAGGTGGCTCAGGTTCCGCATCTACACCTCCAGCACCTAGCTCTGGCTGTCCGCCACCATTACCATTTCCAGCACCTTCATTTTGCCTTATTTCAGCAAGTATGGTTGGCAATGCATCTCGAATAGCTTGAGCTATAGTGGCCTGGAATTGTGGCTCAGCATACGGTCCAGGGTTGGCATTATTTTCAGGTTCCCCGTTCCCGATTTGCATCCTATTAACTGGTGGTCTACCACGTATTCCTCTAACCATAGTTAGTACCTATATCTAAGAAGAACAAGTATCAATATCCCAATGTCAGATTATGATATGAACAAAATAGTACAAACAGATCAGATATCACATTGGCCAGATGTCATCGCTTATCTGTTATACTTAGAATGTTCAAGTCATCTTCCTTCATGGTATATCAAATCCGGTTATCCTATCTTAATCAAGTAGCTTATCTCAAGGGGTCTATCTTAGTTTAAGTCCAGATACTATCCTGTACCTAGTTCTCTTAAACCAGTGCTCTGATACCAACTTGTAACACCGCATCCCAGGATAAGCACTAGGGAGTGTTACGCATTATATAACATAAATGCACATGGCACTAATTAAAGTTTACAGCGGAAGTCTTTAACTTTATTGATAACAAAAGTTGTAGAATCTACAAAGAACTTAATATAATATCTAAGTTCTATTTGAAACTAGAAGTCTATGTCTTCGTCCAACCAAAATTTAGACTTCTTTACTAGCTTCTTCATCGTCCCATCCATGTCTAGCTATCCGCTACTACATGGTACCTAAGATGTACGTCCAAAAGAAAAAGACAACATTTGGGGCTCAGCATATTGCCGGTGAGTTTCATAAATGTAGCAGTTCATATGTAATTATATTTTAACTACAGCATCATATAAACATGTATATCCAAGGCAGGGATCACAGATTCAGGATCAGGAATTATCGTCCAAGCAACTAGGTCTATCTGTATGCATACTACTTATTTGTACGTGTCACATGGGCCCTCTTCCAAAATCGTATCTAACCCTTCAGGCCTCAACATTTATAGATACTAATGGTAGTCAAATATAAACTTAAATACAGAACAACACATCCCGTTTATAAAAAGTAATTGCCTAGTGAGAGAGTGACTCACCTTTGTCTTCACTCAAATAATCTTAGGTAGAATCTTCACTAAAAGCCTCAATCCAAACCTAATCGTATATCGGGTTGCATTAATGCAAGGCTTTATATCATAAACATCTTCTATGTTCTATAATCCTAAAACTATACATTTTTAGAGGTCAAAATGACCAAAATGCCCTTTATAGGCAATATAACTTTTCTAATGATAATATGAAGCCGCACATTACTATAAGTAAACGCTCACTCTGAGATCGCCCAATGAGGGATGCCAGGTCCCATTTGGGATTTATGCGACACCCTCACTATGCAAGAAACCCCAGTGTACAGGCGCTTACCCTTCCGGTCCGCGTGAATTTCTAAATACCCGAATAATTTGGTATATTCAAGATTTTATTTATTATCAAAAGTGAAATCATATATATCTATTATATATATATATCTATATATATATATATATATATATATATATATATATATATATAAACATGTTCTAATACCAAAAGCCAACTCCCAATTCCTTATAGATAGCCTAATATTTGATAATCATCTTTCAAAACCCTAATTTGACGTAGTTCTCAAATTATCATCAAAACTCTTTTTATTATCAAATAAACTTAAGTCTTTCTTAAAACATGTTATTTTAGGCTTACATACCAAAAATCATACCTTAATTCCAAACAGATTACTCAATTTTAAAGAATCATACTTAAGAACCCTAATTTCGGATCTTTCCTAAAAAGCATATCTAGGTGTTATGAATCATAAAATTTATTGAGGGCTTTTGTAATACATACCTAATAAAGCTTGACTGCAGAAAATTAGCTTCTAATACCTCCTGGATCAACTGATTTCGAGCTATGAGCGTTCTTGAGAGTTTTAGGTTTTTTTTTCGAAGCTTTGATTTGTGAATTAGCAAGTGAATATGATAAACTAAGGCTCTTATTTATAGTATAAGGTGTGAAATATGGTCTAGACACGTCCCATGGTGACTAAGGATAAAATTTGATGAATCATAAAAAGTAATCATTCCAATGAATGATATTGCGACACTTAAGTGTATGACTAGGATCGAATTTTGATGAGTCATAAGAAGTAATTATTCAAATGAATGATATTGAGACACATAGATATTTAAATATTTTAGGATATTGTGGTGTATTATCATTTTAAGCCTTA
The DNA here is from genome assembly GCA_039602395.1 of Deinandra increscens subsp. villosa. Taxonomy (NCBI): domain Eukaryota; kingdom Viridiplantae; phylum Streptophyta; class Magnoliopsida; order Asterales; family Asteraceae; genus Deinandra; species Deinandra increscens. The sequence continues at coordinate 76,960,389 of JBCNJP010000023.1, read as the reverse complement.
AAACATATTAGGATATATTCCTAATTATTTCTAACTCTCGAGATACATAAAACGATGATTCTAATCACGTATATTATCACGTATTTATCCATTTCTTAACTTTGCAACTACGTATTCACATATATCCTTATGCATATATTCATATAACTCATATATAATATATATAACACATAAATATGTATTTCCTAATATTTTAACTCATTAATATGTAATATAAGCATAGTTATATATATTAACTATCAATTACGCATTTACCTGAATCTTGGGATGTTACATCACTCAACATGAAGACATGTTTATAAACTAAATTCAAGGTTTCACTCCTGAAAGTTAAAGAACACATAGTCTTTAAGATGAGTAAATTAATATAAAGGGTTAATGCAAGCAAACTTACAAGTGATATTTAAAGTTTGATGAAATTATAAATATAACCATTCTTCATCAAGAATAAGTGGATAAATGGGTCTACCTTAAGATGAGTGGGAGCAACTAATACAACATTTTCCCTTATATACATTATTTTAGGCAAATAATATATTTGTTTTGTTGCATGAGTCAAAGCGACTTATTCTCGCATAATTTTGACTTTAAAAATCTTGGAGATGCTCCTTACGCGACAAACATCAAAATACTCCAAGACCAACCTAATGAGACATTAATTAAGTCTCATAAGACTTAATTATGTGTTAGGCACACTACAACATGCAACGTTGCTCTCAGTCTGTAACTCTTGAAACTAAAGGAGATTAATATTAAAGGTTCTAGTAATTAAATCTTATACTTCATTAGTTAGAAGTCTTACGTATGTTCAAGTCAATACTCATTTAGATACTGCCTACATTGCTGAAATAATAGAAATGATGAAAATTATTTCCTAAATTTAGTTCATTATAAAGCATTTAAAATGACATTCCAATATGTATAAGAATTTGAACTATAGAAGAAGTGAGAAAGTTAAAGTAGTTAACTATCTCTAAATTTTGACTTTGTTGTATTCAAAGAAAATGAATTGTCAACTCAGGGGTATATCCTTATGGCTGCGGACAGATTTATCTAATGGATCATGGAGAAGTTATAAGAAATTGATAACAACAACCTAAGTTATTGTGACATGATATGTTTATCACGAAACGTTGTTGGTAAATTTATCATTAGACTCGTAATTCCCTAACTCCAATATAACATATTGAAGACTAATTGTGATAAAGTCAACTATTCCTCATCCGTTTTGATTTGTTTTGTCTCTAAATATGTTACGCATGCCTAACGAGACATATAGACAGTTTATATACAAATCAACATTAAGGGCTTATTCTTGTCAATAATTCTAAATTTAAGTTGAATTTTAAATTTGGGATTGTAGTATGATTAATGGGGGTCTTGAATTGAATAGTTAATTTTATGACTATATTTTTCTATTGCAGTTCTGGTTTAAAATTGAAATGAGTATCAACCCCTGATCAGGCTTATCTAATAACTCATCATAAATGATTACTCGGCCAAGTGGGAGAATGTTGAAATATTATATATATATATATATATACAGGTGAAAGTTCAAATACAAAAGAACATTTGCGTGTGAAGTGTAGGAAGTATTTTGAGCCATTGATTTTGAAAGATGAATGGTCCAGATCTAGTATATCTAATCCAGATAAGATGAAGAAGAAAATAAGCGTGAGAAGAATTTGGAGGGGTAGAATTAGTAGAGCCTACAATTGTTGACTTTTTTTAAGTTCCCCCAGTTTTTTTAAACGTCCATAACTTTTTTATACAACATTATTTTTTTAAAAAAGTTTCACCATAAAATTGGACATTTTATTCTCTTTAATTCGAGTATAGTATTGCTATACTTTTTTTAAAGAATTTTTTTTTCAAGTTCATTTATATGCTCTCGTATAACTTGCGTGATTATGAAATATAACTTACATGATTATGAAATATAACTTGCGTGATTATGAAATATAGTTTGCGTGATTATCGAATATAGCTTGCGTGATTATCAATATAACTTGCGTGACAATCATCAAACGCGCGCGGACAAATTTACCCCCCCCCCCTCCGCATGCTTCGCACGAAAATTGCCCTTTGTACAATAACTTTCCCCTATATATATATATATATATATATATATATATATATATATATATATATATATATATGATTTCGTATATATATTAAATATTGTATGACCATTAATCATTTATCTTAATTAATTATTGATCTTATTACCCTAGTTAGGCATTTATTCGATGGACGTAATTGCCTTTACTAATGGAATTAAGGTTTCCCCTCGGGTGTATATATAGAGATCATAGGGACAGAAAAACACCACCACTAATCACCATCACAAATTCGTGATCTCTTTCTCTCCTTCTCTAAGAAATTTGTGGGTCTCCCCACCTTATCCATCCTAACCGTACACCCTAAATGGGAACTCGATCAGCATACCAGATGGATTCCTCAAGCAGAACTCACATCAACTCTCCTACAAACAGGTAATCTTTACTTTATTATCTATTTATTCTTTTACGATTCAGGATTCGTCAAACACACTAATCCCAAAAACAATTAATCTCTGGAAATTAAGATTAAGACTTAAGATAGTAATGATCTAAACCTTTGCATGCTGATGTTATGATCATCCAAGTAACCATTGGTGTTAAAATGTGAGCTTGATGACAATTTAGTTGCAAGCAAGTAAAGGTGGTAGATTGAAGTTGGAATATCCCCAATGCACTCTCATGAGTAAGTATTTGATAAGTATAAAGCTTCCGATGTCAATATTGATTTTATAATCCACATTTAAGTCTTGATAATAGACATATTTTCAGTGTGGGCCAAGAGTGATGTTTGACAGGAGTTTATATGCTATAAAAACTTTCTGAATTGAAAGCTCAAATCTATGAGTAAGAAAGCTTAATAAAAACTTGATTGAATTGAACACAAAAGGATAAATTAATTTTCTTTCAAGGATGTAAAAAGGGCCATCTAGATTAAGCCCAGACGTAAGTATAATCTTCTTTGATATTAGTTTATGTGAAACAACCAACATCGTAGAAACAAACGATTTGGTTCAAAGCAAAATGACTCATTTGGGTAATTATCTATATTAACATTTTGAATTAAGTGTTGCTAAGGTGATTTACTGTAGCTGTAAGGAGGTGCTGCTAGCTTGCCACGTGGCCAGGTATGCCACGTGGTCAGATGCCAATTAATTTTTTTTTTTATTTTCACTTCTCTGATTTATGTTTTATATTAAATTTCTTGGTTTGTTAACGAATGATTATTTAGACTGTTGGTATGTATGTTGACATGTTATGTGTGGTGCCCGGTTTCGACCCTCTATTTGTGCCGGGTTTTTGTTTTATTTATTCTTTTTTTTTTAAGTTGTTGTATTACACGTGTCTGTGTTATACTCTTGCAGATGCTTTACCTTCCACGTATATACTTTACTTTCCACGTATATAGTCTACCCTTTACCAGTTTTCTTTTTCCTTTCTCTCTGTTCTTTCGTCGTCCATCTTCTTTTTCGTTTCAGTTCGTCGCTGTGATTCCAGGTAATTATATAGAGATCTAATTGTGCATGTATTAGTTTAGTTGCTTGGTAATCGTACTTGCTAGGTTTTTGTGGTTCTATCAATTTTCCTGTTGATTTTACAATTGTTTTACTTTCAAGCGCGTTCTAGGTTTGCATGTATTTCTTTACTTCTGTTGCTGTTGAATTAATGTCATTTGTGTTTCGATTAAAGTTTCACTTTGTTTCAATTGAGGTTTGATTGATTTTATAATTGTTTTATTTTGAGGCGCGTTCTAGGTTTGCATGTATTTCTTTACTTTCGTTGCTGTTGAATTAATGTCATTTGTGTTTCAGTTGAAGTTTCACTGTGTTTCAATTGAAGTTTGATTGTGATTTTGTAGTTAGATTTTGGATTGTGCCTGTACGTATGTATTATTGCTCTTTATGTTTGTTGTTTCGCCTACCAGGTGTTTGACGAAATGCTTATCCATCTAAGTTACTTTATGTTTCTTTTTTTTATTGGTAATAATGTGTATGGTCTTTATTTAGCATGTTTATGAAGTTTCCACTCCTGTTAATAGTTTAGCACATTCATTGACTCATGCTTATATGTAAGTCAGTTTAATGGACTGTTTATTAAGGTAATAGATTAGGATGCAGTTTGTCCATCAGTCTTTTTGTCTATTAGTTTGCTTTCTTACTTGCTGTAATTTTTTGTATATTTTGTTACAACTGTGTTACTTCAGTTTGTTGATTCAGTTTTCTTTGTCTTTCTTTTGGTTTTCCTTGCAGGTGTGTTGTCTTTATGGTGTGTGCTTGCTTTTAGGTAAGTTAAATATCTACCGGTATTTGGGTACCTTATTATTGTTTGATTGGTTTATATATTTGTTTGGCTTGCTAGCTGTAAGTTCTATTACATGTAATTTACCATTGATAAGGGGTGGTTTAATTACATGTTCTTACTTTTAGTTAACGTTTAGTAAGTTAATATAATGTTTATGGTTGTTGTTGCTATCTTATGTAATGTAGCTTTAGATTACAATGCAATGTGTAACATTTTATTATACTTATCTATTACTGTTATTAGTAGCTTATGCAATGTAAGTTTACATTCAATATGTAAGGTCGTATTACTAAACAGTTCTTCATTCTTTTACTTAGAGTATGTTAATCAGTTTCTTTTTCTATTAGTTTAGTCTCTTAATTGCTGTCATTTTTTATGTATTATGTTATAATTGTGTTAACTGACTTTGTTAAGTAAGTTTTGGTGTTCTTTTGCTTTTGTTTGCAGGTCATTTGTGTTTCTGTTGTGGGCTTGCTTTTATGTAAGTTAACTATCTAGAACTATTTCACTGCCTTATTATAGTTTTTTTTGGCTTTCTGTCTTTATTTTGTTTGCCTGCCGTTATTTCTATTACATCTCATAGATAGTAGCTTCACTACCTGCTTTTACTTTTACTTAAAACTGTTAGTTTTATTTTGTTATACTTTTGACCTTCTAGGTAAGTTAGCTATATGAAACATTTTGGGTGCCCTATTACAGTTTTCTTTAGTTTCTGTGTTGGTTTCGTTTGCATGTGATAAAGGACAGTTTGGTTGGCTGCTATTACTCTTAGTTAACATTGTTACTTCTTTGTTGCCATACTTTTCACTATCAATTGACTTAACTTCATGTCTAATCTTCGGAGGTGTTCTGAAGAAGCTTTTAATGCGTCGTTAGGATCATTGACTGTCAGGCAAGCACGTCGTAGAAGAAACAACTTAGAACGTACAGGTTCTATGTCATCGTATTACATTGATAATGGTGATTGTACTCTGGTCTGTCCTGCCTGTTCTACATACTTTTGGTCTGACGAAAAACTAAGTTCGTCTACTTCTTTCAGTGGTCCTAAGTATCATCAATGTTGCAAAAAAGGGACAGTTAGACTTTTTCTACCTCGACCTCCTCCACAAACATTGCAAGATCTTTTACAAACTTCTCATTTTTTAGAATATATTCGTGGTTATAATTCTATTTTTCAATGACGTCCTTTGGCGCTAATGTTCATGAAGTCATTAATGATGGTTCTGGTCCATACGTGTTTAAAATCGTATAGGATCTCTTTGCCCTGTTGACAATCAAAAACCTGTTTATCTTCAGTTATATATCTGTGATACTAACAATGAGGTTTCCAACCGACTAAACATTTTTAATAATAGTGGACAGTCTAATTACCGGTCTGAAATTGTTAGTGATCTCCTTCATATGTTAGAAACCCACAATGAATTCGTTATACTCTTTCGTACTGCCCATGATCTTTGTTCTCAGCCAAATTTCTCTGAATTTGCTATTCAACTCTATAACTGTCCGGAAAGGCATTCATATGATCTTCCTGTGTCTGGCACTATAGGTGCTAGAATAGTAGGTGATGACACGACTATCAATGAATATGACATTATTGTTCAATTTAAAGACAATGTACGTAAACGTATCAACAAATTACATCCTACGTACATGCCACTTCAATATCCGTTACTATTTCCTTACGGTGAGAGTGGATGGTCAAAAGATCTTAAGTTGCGAGGTCAGTCAGAAGGAAAACAATTAACATTAAATATGTATTATAGTTATTTGTTACATGATCGACAAGACATGTACACTTTGCTACTTCGCAGTGGAAGACTATTCCAACAGTTTGTAGTTGATGCTTACGTTTGCATTGAACAAAATCGTTTGGATTACATACGTGAACGCCAAGGACGTTACAGGACATAATTACTTACTGGCGTGCATGATGCTGTTATTCGAGGTGACACTGAAGCACAGTCAATCGGTAAAAGAATATTTTTACCATCTTCTTTTACCGACGGTCCTAGGTATATGTATAAGCATTACCGGGATGCTCTTGCAATATGTAGAGTGCACGGTAATCCTCAGTATTTTATCACTTTCACGTGCAATGCTAATTGGCCAGAGGTCAACAGAAACATGGCACAGTTTCCTCGGTTGCAGCCACAAGATCGACCTCAGATTATTGCACGCGTATTCAAAATGAAGGTTAATTCATTTGTTTCTTTTTTAAAGAAACATAAACCCTTCGGTCGTGTAATTGCACGTAAGTTTACTGTCACTTCACGTGTATTGTTAACGAAACTCTTTATGAACAAATAGTTATATAACTGATTTTTTTAAATAGATTTATATACTATTGAGTTTCAGAAGAGAGGTTTGCCTCATTGTCATATGCTTATTTGGGTTGAAGATGCATATAAACTTCGATCACCGCAGCAGCTTGATCGTTACATTTCAGCTGAAAATCCAGACCCAGACACTGAGCCTGAGCTCTATAAAATTGTGACAAAGTTTATAATTCATTGTCCGTGTGGTCCAGTTAATCGTGCGGCTCGCTGTATGGATGATTCAGGACATTGCAAAAAGAAATTTCCTAAAGATTATGTAGAAGCAACTACTTTCGACAAAAATGGTAATGCACATTACAAAAGAAGTGCTTCTGGATTCATAGTGACAAAGAATGGTTACGCTATCGATAACGGTTTTGTTGTTCCTTATAATAGAATATTAAGTCTACATTTTTGTGCACACATAAATGTTGAGTACTGTTGATGGAGTATGCTGATAAAATATCTTTTCAAATATATTTCTAAGGGGGCTGATAGGATTAGGTTTAACATCACTAGGACTCCGCGACAAGCTCTTGACAGTCAATCATCTAGCTCAACAGATATAGATGAGATAAAGAATTTCCCAGACGGCCGTTTTATATGTCCTCAAGAGGCTTCATGGCGAATTCTGAATTTTACAATTCATGAACGTGACCCTGCTGTTCAGGTTCTAGCAGTCCACTCAGAAAACATGCAGGCTTTAACATTTAAAGACACTGATCATGTTGAAGATATAGCGAATAACCCTTTCATAAGAAAGACAACTTTAACAGAGTGGCTAAAAACAAATCGATTTGATTCATCAGCGCGTCATTTACGTTACATTGACTTCGTCAAAGAATTTCGTTGGGATACCTCAGGAAGATTTTGGATAAGGAGGAGTTATGAATGTTCACCAACAGTTTCAAGGTTAACTTACGTACATCCAAGTTGCGGTGATACATTCTATCTACGAATGCTTCTTTGTCACCAAGTAGGATGCCAGTCGTTTGATGATATCCGTACAGTTTCTGGTGAAACTTTTTCAACTTACCGTGCAGCATGTGAGAAGTTAGGATTGTTAGGAAATGATAAAGAGTGGTTAGAAACTCTATAGGAAGCTAACTTGACTGCATCGTCAATTGAACTTAGATCTCTTTTTGCTCATTTGTTATTATACTATAATGTGTCTAACCCAGTACAACTTTGGGACAGGTTTTGGGAAAATATGTCTGATGACATTACACATAATCGTGGTTTTATAAATCCTGAAGAGCTTAAGCAGTTGGTTTTATATGAAATTGAAGTTATTTTACGGTCAATTTCACCGTCTGCTACTCTTGCTAATTACGGTCTTCCTTTACCAAATCAAACTCTTTTGAATTTATTGAATAATAGGCTTTTAATGGAAGAGAAAAATTATGATAGAGTCTCTTTATATTTAGAACATGAAAAATTAAAAAGAAAACTTAACTCACAGCAAAAAAACTGTTTACGAACATGTTATTAACACAATAGAATCAAATGGTCAAGTACTTGCATTTGTCTATGGACATGGAGGTACCAATAAAACATTTTTGTGGAAGACAATTATTGCCGCATTACGTTCAAAAGGAGACATAGTTCTTGCGGTTGCTGCTTCAGGAATAGCGTCACTTTTACTTCCAGCTGGTCGAACTGCACACTCTAGATTCCGTATACCAATTGACCTGACAAATTTTTCTGTATGTACAGTTACTAATTACTAACTGAAACAAAACTTATACTTTGGGATGAGGCTCCAATGAGTAAAAAAAATTGTTTTGAGTGTCTAGATAGAACTCTCAAAGACCTTATGGATAGACCAGATGTACTTTTTGGAGGTAAATCAATGTTACTTGGAGGTGACTTTCGTCAAACTTTACCAGTTAAACGTAAGGCACCTAAATCTATGATAATAGACATGTCCTTGCCTAGGTCTTACATTTGGCATCATTTTCATATATTTAGACTTACCGAGAACCTAAGACTCCAAAGTAGAAACTTAGATGATTTTGGTAGAGCTCAGGTGTCAGAGTTTTCTTCTTGGTTGCTAGAAGTTGGCAATGGTACAATAGGTAGAAGATTAAGTCAAGATTCTGAAGATGTGAAACTTATAGAGATACCTAATCAGTTCTTGATACATAACAGTGATTCTGCTTTGACACAATTAATAAATTTCATATATGATACTGCTACACTTAATAATCCGTCAGCTGAAACACTATCAGAAAAAGCTATATTTGTCCACGTAATGAGACAGTAGATGAAATAAATGCCATAGTTTTACATATGACACAGGGTGACATAAGAACTCAGATGAGTACTGATACTATTGTTCCCGTTGCAAGTAATGACAGTGAGACAGAGATTTTATACCCCACAGAATACCTAAATACATTCCAGTTTACTAGCTTTCCACCTCATTCTTTACAACTAAAAACAAATACACCGATTATTCTTATACGTAACATAAATCAAACTTTAGGCCTTTGCAATGGTACTAGATTAATTGTGTCTCAATTACTTCCTAATATTATTGAAGCTCATATTATCACAGGTAATAATATAGGTAAACGTGTATATATCCCTAGAATTACTTTGATACACACAGATAAGGAATTACCTTTTAGTTTCAAGAGAAAACAATTTCCTGTAAGTTTATGTTATGCCATGACAATTAATAAAAGTCAAGGTCAATCACTTAGTAAAATTGGTATTTACCTTCCACATCCAGCTTTCAGTCACGGCCAACTTTACGTTGCGCTTTCTAGAGCAACATCACCGAATGCTCAGAAAGTTCTTATAGTTCCTGATGAAAATGAACCTTCAAACTGCACTAAAAATATAGTATATATTGATTTTCTAAATGAAATAGAAAGATCAATACAGTGATGTGAGTTGTATAGTTAATTCTTCTAAATGTATTGCAAATACAATTTACAGCTTTACATTTTATACACATGTATTTGCTAGATAGATTACACTACTTAGTTTTCATATCGATATGTACTTAGTTTTCATATGTATATATACCTGATCACAGTAGGTAGCTAATACATACAGTTTATGAATTTACATGTTATGTACAAGTATTTACAAGATATGTTATAGACACAAAAAATGTACAGTTTTGATACATAACGTCACATAGTTGTACATATTAACATGTTTTAAGAATGTACATACATAAAACTGCTATTTTTACTTTCAGTTACACAGTTCTCTCCTGTAAATTACTGACAAAAGAAAATAAATTGGAAGCATAGAATACATGGCAGTAAAAAAACTTACATACCTCAAATCCATTGTCAAGCCATTTCCCATTCAAGTGATTATAATTGATCTTTTACAAGTATCATTTATTAACATACATTTGATATACATGTATCTACAGAATACATTAAGGATATTAAACTTTCTACTTTACATCTATATATTTACACAAATGTGCATACTCATATGTTTCCAGAATTTACATAGCTTTAACTGTCATGTATACTTTCAATTATATTGTTTGTTCCTATAAGTTTCTTTCCTTAAAAAACTTTGCAAACACAGAGTACATGGCGTTAAAAGGAATTACAGATATCAAACCCAATGTTTTTCCATTTCCTATTGAAGTCAGGGTCCTCAGGAAGTATTACCCATATACAGGCACCCATGAAAAGGACCTTTACTACCTGTTAGTGGATATGAAGGTAGTTAGATTACCTTATTGTATTTGCATTTTACTTAAAAGAAACAGATATATAACATCTACTTTTGCATCTATATAGGGAAATGCTATTGAAGCAAAAGTAGACAAAAGTAACAAGAAGATTGATGGTATAATCAAAGTTAATGAGTGTTACTTGATAGACAAACACTTTTGCACAGAACCTGGAGGAAGTGGCCGTATCGTTTTCCATCGAGCTGCACTCTTACTTGCTAAGAGAACAACTGTGACACCACTCGGATCAAAAAATATCCCAACCATGTACTTTAATTTTGCAAGACGAGACATGTTGGAAGAACGTACAAAAGATAAATATCCGAATCTCACAGGTAGCTATAATTATACATCCATCATTGGCCTTTATTTTTATGAACACTAACATTGTTAAACGAAACAGATTACTACGGACGTGTTCTAAAGTCAAGTGGTCTGCAGCAAAACAATAATTACCGAACAGTCAAAGTCACTCTACTAGATCACATGTAATTTGAATACAAATATTTGTTATATTACACATATATGCTATATAATATTTAACTTATATGTTTGTATCTGCAGTGGACATGAAATAGTTCTTACTCTTTGGCAATCCATAGCTGTTTCATTCACTAAAGAAGATATTACAGGACAAATACTTGCTGTCTCTGCTGTCAAAGTCTCAATATATCTAGGTATGTACAGTATACTATAACAAAAATATAATTATTTACATGTTACTGATACTTATAACTAATACAGGGAGACTTCAACTTGATTCCACTGATGTGACTGTCACATACATTAATCCACCACTCCCTAATTTACAAGAAATTATCAACAGGTATATTAAATGTAATATAAAACATACATTTACAGTATATGAAAGAATACTTATGTTTTCAATTTCTAACTAATAGTGTATCTGTTTCTTACATTACAGTTTCAACGAAATGCAAAAGAAACCAATGGTTGCTGCAAAAGTTAAACTCACAGAGGCTGATACTGAAACAGGATTTACTCTTGCAGAATTAAATCAAAAACCATATGCAGAGTACAAGGTAATTAGAAAGTTCAATTTATATCAGGTTAATAGTCTCCATTTATTTAGAGAACTTATATACTTTTCCTATTTGAACACTATGTATATAACTGTTATATTACATACATGACAGTCGAAGCTCTATTCTTGCCAAGCAACAATCAAAGAGATACATGCAAACCACAAATGGTTTCTTAAAAAATGTACATTTGAGGGCTGTGAAAAAACTCTGCATGAAGAATATCTGGATGATGATGACACAAGTAACAAGACTGCTATATTGAGCTGTACAAAAGGACATACAGTGACTGATCCTACATACCAGTAAGTTTAAATTCTCAACTTTTTTTCCAACATTCCAAGTTAATGAAAAGGTCTATGCCATTCACGAAATGTTTCTGTATTTATAAATTATACATAAGTTCATGGACTTTCTTTTTGAAGATGATTATATCCCTTCAACTTTATGGACTTTATTTTTGACAATAAGGTGTTTTTACACATGCTTAAATCCTTCTGTTTTTTTTAACAGTAATTAAAAGGACCTTTTTTGCATGATTAAGTCTGAAGTTCATATAAGGTACAACATGAATAAGTTTAAAATAGTTGAAAATTTAATAATGGAAAACAACCATAATAAATATGATTTATGAGGTTTGTACTTTGAATATACAGTTCTGACTACTTCAACTTTTCTGTTTTAAGCTATTTAGGCTTTACCAATTTTGATTTATGAGGTTTGTGCTTTAAATATATTGCATTTACATTTAGATTGAGTGATGAGTATATCATTTAAGAGCTCTTCATTTATACCACACAATTGTGTAATTTGGAGCTTTATTGGTGAACATATCTTTAACAAATTACTTTCAAACAACTACTGTGTTCATGCTATTTTGATGGATAGCACTGCGACTATGCCCGTCACAATATTCAATGAAACAATGAGCTCAGCCTTAGGAGTTACTTGCAAAGATATGGTACTGGTACATGGATATGATGATGATAAGAAAGTACCACCATCTATGCTTCAACTTATAGGTGCGTCTTTGAAGTATATAATCCGTCTCAGACTGAACTCAGCAAGTGTGGTGGAGCAGATTGAAACTAATACCATTGAGTATCAAATGAAAGATGCTATTCCTTTGCTAACAGCACCAGAACCAAAAACACCAGCTTCAAAAAGCACACGTAAGCAGATCACCGACTCTCCAGGTAAATCTCTTTTTACTCTGTAAGAAATCCAATATATATATTACATAACACAAATATACATTGAATTTATAATATGCTGGGGAACAGAATGTTCAGATGAAGAAACTTAAGACAAAGCTTGAATAATCACACAAGTAGCTATTTTGGAATGTTGCTACTGATGCAGTTCTGATGGTTAAAGTATCTACACTACTGTAGATGTTTTGCAAGTGATGTATGACACTTACTAAATGAATTACATATTAAAAAACTGCTCGGTAAAGCCACTCAACTTCAAGAACCTACATGCAACAGTGAATTTAGGAGCATGCCTTTTGGTAAATCTTTGTAAAGCATGTGTTATATGCACTATGTAAATACACTTATGCTAATGAAAACTACCTTTTGTACTAACTTATAAAATGTTAGGAATAACTTATCTGCTATGAGAATCAAGTTTATGACTCTATAAGTAAGTTTGGTATCTTTGTAGTTAACTTGCTAAAGTTAATAGTATGTTTGTTATGTTTCTACTTAGGTTTTTGAGATTACATATTTACTCGACATTTACGTTTTTAAAAACACGCTACCCGCTGCAACGCGCGGGTACGTGTATTTCTCGTGTTAAACAAAACTAATTTTTTCCAAGAAGAGAGAAAATGATCGAAATCCGGCCTAACCTATTATGATAAGCCGTTGTCTATTCATAATGGCCCAAACAATTATAATTTGGTATTTTTACAATTTGGTCCCTTATCGATCAATTATTACAAAAGTAGTTCCTCACTAATAAACGAACTTAACAATACACCCCCTAAGATTTTTGTCATTAAAATTTTGAAAGAGAGAAAATGAGAATCTTGAAAGTATAACTTGCATCTTTGACGTGTGTGTGGGTGTATAGAAAAAAAATTATAGGTCGTTTCATCACAACTTTTGTGCAAATTTAAAATTTATAAGAACACGATAACTAGACAATCACCATACACCACACGTTGGGGCGAGTGCACTCGTTGTAGGTATAGTATAGTGAGAGTAAGATATTGAGGTCGTCCTAGGGCACAAGAGCTCTATACTCAAAATCGTTACCAACGTCTAACCAGATTTAAAAGTTGAGAAAAATGATTTTTAAAATAAAATAAAATAGAAGATAAAATAAAGATAATAAGTTTTGGTTAATTTCAATCAAAGATAATGTCATTTGGGATGACTCACCAATGGAGGATTTAGTAACCTTATTGTGTATAACCCCTCCCTTAAGATTAATCTTTTGTAAATATAGTGTGTTATCGATTTCGTTCAGTCGCAGTGACCATGAGCTACCCGGCCAAACACTGTCACGCGCTCGAAATTTACCAATTTGCTGTATTAAATACTAATCTTTTATAAGGAGTCGTGACCCGTCTCTGCCTACATACCGGTGTCACGACGTACGTATTCAGATGTTAGCAAAGTCAAGTACACAAACATACCGCTATCGTGACGTATGTAGTGACAAAATATTACCAACCCAGAACCAGAATCCAATACCTTTATATCGTTGTCGCGACGTACCCCGTGTTTTGTTTACATAGACATAAAGCACACGAATGCATTACTTTCCATGGGGTGTAAATCATTGTCAATACAAATCCTTATCCCCTAACCGGTTGTCACATACCGATTAACACGCTATGGAGGACGTGAATGGTCCATAATACACAAGGCATGTGATGTCATTAAGGGTGATAATAAACTTTTTAATATAAAAGACTAGTTTTCAAAGTCATCCATGCACACACCTTCAGGGGTGTTTTATGCACTCATGTTACTAACCCACCAAAGGTTTATTTCCCCCAAGTGAGTGTAAGATTTAGCCAATCATGACTTTAAAGATTTGCTTAAACAAAAAATGAGAAGTTCATAGATAAACATAAACAAGTTTATATTAAGTTAAAGTCTTACAAACTTGATTAAAAATCACCAAAGCTTGAAAAAAAATGGCTCAAAAACTAAAAATAGAGAGGAGAAGATGAATAGAATAGAGTGGGAGAGGAAAAAATTAAGCATTTTAAGATGAGGGAGAAGGTGGGTATTCATAGGATCTGGAAAAAACACAATCCGTGCTTTTTTTGGCACGCCCCATGCATTCAAACGTCAATAAGTTTTATTTTTTTTTGGAAGATTTTCCAAGATTCTGGTAGAAATACACAACCCATACTTTCTAGGTTATCTAAAATGAATGTCAACATGCGATTTTGTTGACTTATGGGGAGGCACGACCCGTGCTTTTAGAAGCACGGCCCGTGCTTTCTTTAAAACTTCATAATTAGCTTCCTCTCTTGAGATAATAAAATTTCATATATTATGGGCTTCCTAGCTCACTTTCTATCCCAAGATATGCTCCCGCGAAGTTCTCGACATTTTCCGACCGCATCATTGTCTTCTAGCTATTGTGCTCCGGGGTGTGGTTGAGTTAGAGGGTCACCACTTTGTATTCACGAGAGAGAGAGAGAGAGAAAGAGAGAGAGAGACGCATGAGGGTATCTTATCTTCTTTAGGGTGTGGCATTAGGGCGTGCCAGATAGGCACAACCCCGCTTTGGTCCCGAAATGCAGATTTCTTTATTTTTCTTCATTTTTGCTTTCTTTTTGCATTTTAGACCTAGGTCTTTCTGAAAATCAAATATGAAACAATAATATACTGCTTTAGAAATAATATATCAGAAAACAACCCGAAGGTGAGGAATATTTGATGTAAAACATGTATATTTTCGCGCATATCAATCTTCCACAGGTAACCCATCCAATTAGCAGAATCTTGACAGTAGCTTTGTCGTGTTGACAAACCAATTCCCGATCAAGAACAACACATGCTTGGAGAGTAAAGCGGGAGTAGATTATAATGGAAGATGAGGAACAAGTGAGCCTTGGGTCAACTTAAGCAACAAAACGTGAAAATTAGCATGAATATGGGTGTTTGGAGATAAATCTAATCGATAAGCCACTTTGCCAACTCTTTCCAGAATTAGAAAAGAACCATAGAAGCAAGGAGCCAACTTTTTATTATGATGGAGCTTTAAATAATTTTGAACAAACGACTATAATTTCACATAAACCCAATCCCTGACCTTAAAGGAGCAATCTCTAAGCATGGAATCAACGAATTGTTTCATGCCACCTCTAGATGACGTTTCAATCTTTGAATCATTAGTTCCCAGACATGATATAAATCCTCCACTGCTGCAATTTGGGTTTCACCGGCTCTGTAGAGAATGTTAATAGCAAGGTTGAATCCATATAAGGCTTTATAGGGGGGCATTCTAATAATTGAATGATAGGTTGAGTTATACCACCGCTGAGCTAAGGGTAAGAACTTAAGCCAATGCAGTGGTTTATGCATGGTCGTACAATGAAAATAAGATTCCATACATCGATTGATAACCTATGTTTGAGCTTCGGATTGTGAGTGATAAGGAGTGGAAATATTCAAACTGACCCCTTGTAGGTGCATAAATCTTTCAAAAAGTTACTAAGGAGAACATGGCCATGACCAGAAACAATGTGAGTAACCATGTAGTTTGAAAATGGAATCCATGAACAATTAAGCTACTGTAGATGCTGAATAAGGATGGGACAAGGTCAGGAAATGTGCATACTTGGTCAACTGGTTAATAATGACCAAAATGGTATCGTTTCCTCCCACTTTAGATAGACCCTATTAAGTCCATGGACAAGTCAGTAAAAATGGAAGTAGAGGTAGGAAGGTGTTGCAATTTACCAGGAATAGCAATATCTTCATATTTGGCTCATTAGAAGGTAGTGTATTGCTTGATAAAGGTATGGCATCTTTAGAATAACCCTTCTATTAAAATAATCTATGAGTCTAAGCAGGGTAGGTTTTAAGCCAGAGAGACCACTGGTAGTTGAAGCATGTCAAAGTTAAACAATATTATATCTCAATTTGGGAACATTAGGGATTAAAAGTTTTGATTTCCTCTTTAAACTTTAACCATGCCAAGACTTGATTTTTATTTAAATATATTGTTGCAACTCTTGAAAGAAATATTGGGTGGTAGCATCAGATTGTTATCCTATTTGAGTTCTTTGCCTCAAAAGGGGAATAATAAAACTAAGAGCCATTTGAAAAAATGCTAAGCCATGAACCCTGGACAAGGCATTAGCAACTGTATTGTCACTCCCCTTTTTGTAGATGATTTCATAATCACATCCTAGTATGCCATGTTTGTTGTAGAAGAGTAACTACCTTCTGATCCAAAAGGTAATTGGTGCTTTGATGGTTAGTCAGGATGATAAAATTATCAAGGATAAGATAATGGTGCCATTGTTTTACCAGCGGAATAGCTAGGAGCTCTTTTTTCATAAGCTGAGAGAGTTCATTGTCTGACGGATAAGGTTTATTTGACAAAAGATAAGGGGTGATATCTTGCATTAGCAGTACTCCTAAACCATTGGCGGAATCATCTGTCTCAACGATAAATACTTTTGAGAAATTAGGTAAAGCAAGAATGGGTGGAATGATTAAGCCATGCTTAAGGGTGTCAAAAGATTTCTAGGCTGCATCATTCCAAATGAAAAAAAAAAATCATTTTGTAAGAGACTGGCCATAGGCTTAAAACTAGCTCCAAAAGACTTAATAAGTTTTCTATAAACCCCCTTAATTGTTTGACGGTAGTGGGAGTAGGCCATTCTGCTATAGCATTTAACTTGTTGGATCAGTAGCTACCCCTTTTGGGTAATAATATGACCTAGATATTTAACTTGTTGACAACCAAAAGAACACTTGGGCTGTTTGATTTTAGCGAGTTCTTTCTAACGAGAGATAACACCTCGTGTAAATCAATCATTTGGTTGTCCAATTTTTACTGTAGACCAATATATCATAAAAAACACCAAAGTTTGTTTTCCTAAATCACTCATATATTGGTCGCAAATTTTACTATAGACCATTATATCATAAAAAACACCAAAGTTGTTTTCCTAAGTACTGGCTTAAAAGTCTCATTTATCAGTGCTTGGAAGTTGACAGGAGCATTAGTTAATCCAAATGGAAGCACCAGAAATTTAAAGTGAACATGATGAGTTTTGAAAATTATCTTCTGTATTCTGGATCATACATTCTCACCTGATGAGAACCATACCTGAGACCTACTTCAGAAAAAAAAATATGTAGCTACTAATAGCTCATCTAAAAGTTCCTTAATAAGATGAATGGGAAAACTATCCTTGATATCATTTAATCTTCTGTAATATATACACATCCTCTAGGTATCAACTTTTGTTTCACAAGGACCACCAGTGTAACAAATTAACCAGTAATGTTTCTAATTAATCCCATATCCAATAACTTTTATGTCATTTGTTCAACGATAGTCTTTTTTGCACCTGGATATCCATAAGGTTTTAAGTAAAAATTCACATCTTGGCTTTCGAGACCAATCTTATGGTCACAAGCTCGATTAGGCAGTAATGTAGTGGGTAAAGCAAAAACATCCTTAAGTTGGCTGAGAAGGTTGTTTAGAGTGTTTGTGGGAATCATAGAGTTGAGGTTAGGTTGGTATGGAACAAATGGAGAGCAAGAAGTAGAAGCCATACTAAATAGTTAAGCTTTTATTACTATAGTAGGCTATGAAAACCAAGAATGTAATTGTTTTATGGAACAAAGATTCACATTAGACGATCCCAATCCTTCCATTCTAAAATGTTGTTTGCCCATAGTAAACTTCATGGTAAGTGTTTGAAGATAGATTATATCATTCAATGTTTATAACCATTGAACGCCCAAAACCGTGTCATAATTAGTCAAAGGTATAATAAGCATATTTTCTATAAACTAGTTCCCTTGCATTTTCCATTGGAAGTATTTGAAAACATCCATATAAGTGTGCTTCTGATCATTAGCCATAATAACTTGCATATTATCAATTGACTGGGTATGAAATCTTAACTTTGCAGCTAAGTTATTATTCAGAAAGTTATGAGTTGAGCCACTATCAATCAAGATTTGCAATTTCTTGGAGCCACTAGTTCCTACTATTGGCATTATAGATAAGAAGGATCGCCTGATGGAGCATTGAGTGAAGTATGAGGATCTTGAATGATTTCAAAGTGTAAAATCTTTCTTCTGAATGGGTCATTCTCATCTCTATCTCCTTCAATTATTTCCAGAATGAATAGTTTCTTTTGCCTTATACTTATGTGCGGGAGTGTATTTCTTATTGTACCTAAAATATTCACCCTTGCCTCTCTTTTCATCTACCTCATTACTAGTCAGCCTCCTTCTATTAGGATAGTTGTTATGGATGGGCACAACAGTGACTGGTGTAGGCATTAGAGGTAATGTGGTTGCATTAAGACCATGCATGAAAGGTTTCTATTGATAGTAAGTCGTTCTTGTGTTAATAACATGAAAAAGCATCACGAAGGGTGCTAAGCTTAAACATCTTTAAAGAACATCCAATTTCTGGTTTAAACCTTGGATAAATAGACTAACTTCATGTAACATTTGTCTTTTTACCGTTTCGTCAAAACCCGACCCGTTTTGAGTTTGCGTGTATTTTCAGTTTTGATTCAAAATTTAGCTGAGGATTTCAAATAATTATTTATTCAATATTTTAGATGATCCTTTATGTTGATCCATGATCATTAAAAAAAATTATGATTAATGGGATAATGATTCTAAAGGAAAGAAAATAAATAAAATTTAGATAATAACCCCTCGCGTGTCGCGAGGGATCACCATAATTCGGCCGCGACCAGCGGCCATATGCAGTCACAGTTCTCGTTTGTTTTATAAAATTCGATTTTGGACTATCTCAATCTTGTTTTTATTCTGTTTTCTACCCTAATTAATCCATAATGAACCAAGACAACTATATGACCCTATTCTCAATCCTAATGCAAATCAATTTAATCTAGATTAATTTAGTCCAAATTTATTCAAGCTTCCCTTCCGGAACACTAGCTAACCCTCAATTATAAATAGTCCCTGATCTCGTCTCCTTAACCCTTACGCATCGGTTACCCTCTCTCAGTTTCGTAATTGGAGCTCTTGTTGTGTTTCTAAAAGTCAACACAAGTAGCTTTGACAAGTCGGCTTTGAGACCTTCCTATCACTGTTTCGGGTATTTCTTTTCATGATCATCTTTGTTTTATAGTTACCTTCGATAGCTTTCTATTCCTTTTTATTTTTTAGGTCTATTTCGTAAAGTCAACCTCATGTCTCATAATTAATCTAAGGATTTGGTTTTATTTTTCAATTAAACACTATGATTTTGGTTTTTAACAATTTTAATATGTATTTGGAACCCATTATGATGTCTTTGTAACTCTAAAACATGATTTTGATTATAAAGTCTGATCTTTAACACAAAACCCGTATTAATCTTATTTTATTCATGATGAACAACATCAATATCAAGCTTTATGTGCATAAATGATATGGATCTTATCATTGAACATGTATAAGTGTTATGTGATTGGTTTTCTAATGACATGTGGGCTTATGTAACTTTATCATAAAACTTGGACTATTTTTTTTACAATATTACTATTTTAAGGATAGTTTTATGTAATAATAGTAAGCTTACAATAACTATGGACATGTAGTTTTAGGATGTGCATATTTTACCCTAAAGTTTGGTTATCATGAAACATATATTTCTTTTTAATATTAGTTTATTCTCTAAAATATAATTAAATAAGTTGTTTTATCTATTTAAACTATTTTAGCAATAATACTTAAACGTGTCAGACATGTATTTACTAGAAGGGTAAAAACACTGGTAACTAACCTTATGTCTAGGCTTGACATAGCGTATAAATTCAAGCTAACCATTGGACCAGGATGCCAGCGTGGGAAGTCTTAGCGAGAGTGTCGTAACTTATTAGGCCAAAACATGTCTAGCCTCGTGTAAAGTGTTGTTACTTACAAGTATATCTTTTTCAAACTATTTCTATCATATTAACAAAGTCTAGAACAAATCTCTTATAACTTATCAAAATAGAAAAACTTTAGTCACACTATCCCATTATTCATTTGTCCCGTTTAATCTTTTAGGATAAACTTCGGGGTTACAATCTATTTCTTGTGGACTTAATATCATTATCATGTGAGTATTCATAGCTCCTTTTGTAATTAAACATATTGAGGTGAAACATGTATACCTATTACAAACTCAAACTATATATATATATATATATATATATATATATATATATATATATATATATAGAGAGAGAGAGAGAGAGAGAGAGTGGGAGAGAGAGAGAGTCGAGTTATCCTACATCCACTGCGGTTTGATCTGGGGCGTCCATCATGATCATCCAACAACCAAGATCTATGGTGTTTTCGCCTATGGTGTTTTCGCCTATGGTGTTTTCGGGGGAAAAACACCATAGGCGAAAACACCATAGATCCTGGCTGTTGGATGATCTTGATGGACCCCCCAGATCAATCCGCAGTGGATGTAGTGTTTTTTGTGGATGTATTTTACCCTCAACCTATATATATAGAGGATGGATATAATGAAAACCACTTTGAGTTGGAAAAACCGTAGAAACTACCACAAAACGATTTTTTTTATTTAAAATTTTTGTAGTGATTATATGCATTAATACAAGCTCTATGGTGAAAACAAATCAAAAAAACGCCTAGTAGTTTTTTTTTTAAAATTTCCGAAATCTGACGTTACGTCATGTTACATATGTAACATTTGCCTGTTACATATGTAGAATGCCTTGTTACATATGTAACAAAATCTGTAAATAATTTAAAAAAAAAAATCTCTAGGCGCTTTTTTATTTTTTTTTCACCAAAACCATCCAAAATGAATGTAGAATCTATAAAAAAAATACATCTAAAAAAATAACAAATTTGAACGTCTTTTTTGGCCGGTTAACTTCTTTTTGCAAAAAAATCGGTTCTTAAATATTTTTTTTTTAAAATGTAGTCGGCGTTTTTTTTGTTTTTTTTCATTAAGGGTGTTTTTTAAGTTAGAGAGTCACCATAAAAAAATCGGAACAAAAAATGAAATTTTTAGCTTAGTTTTCACGGTTTTTCCAACTCAGAGAGGTTTTTATTTTATCATTATATATATATATATATATATATATATATATATATATATATATATATAGGGAGAGGATCATTTGAGAACTAATTGCGTTTGAGAACTAAAAAGAACTAATTTGAGCCACAAGTTTATTTATATGTATCCCCCTTCCCATGAATTGTAGTGGTCCCCCCTGAA
Source organism: Deinandra increscens subsp. villosa (assembly GCA_039602395.1). Classification (NCBI taxonomy): domain Eukaryota; kingdom Viridiplantae; phylum Streptophyta; class Magnoliopsida; order Asterales; family Asteraceae; genus Deinandra; species Deinandra increscens. Next base: position 76,938,533 of record JBCNJP010000023.1, on the reverse strand, counting down.
ATGTGTGGTTGAGATTTAGTTCTCAAAAGTTCTCAAAACAAAAAGTTCTCATTTGAACCTAACCCTATATATATATATATATATATATATATATATATATATATATATATATATATATATTGAAAAATTCATTGTAGGCACCCCCATAAGTGTAGACATGTAGACACTTTTTTTCACAATTATATCTCTTGATCTAATGGTTGTGATTAATTTCTGTTTTTTTCTTTTTTTCTTTTTTCTCATTATTCAGAAAATTTCACATGTAAAAAAGAGCTATTTCACTTGCGAATGGTGTGTGATGCACGTGAGTCGTATTTAAACTAATAGGGACTATTATCACAAAAACATAGTTTTGCATTTATAAACCCTAATGCTACTTTAAGGACTCAATCACAAGCAAGAAGGTAGGTGTACATATTGCTACTATAATATAGCCCTAATGGTAAGAATCATGTATTGTTCCACTGGGATACGAATCTCCTACTCCACCTAGTCTATTTCCGGCCTAATAAACCTAACCTAACCTGGCTAGCTTAACTGTCACTTAAACTAACTAACTAACTAACCTAACTATAATAAGAAACTACTTATCAAATGATTATGTTGGGGACACTATCAATCTTAATTAGCCGAGATAATTATGAAGACAACTTATAAATGAGAAAAGCATTATCTAGGCATCGACTCATCTTAACTTCATCAACTATATGGAATGATGTGCTTATGCTAACTGTTCTAAAGGAACTAGGGTTCGCGAGTACCTAGATCTAGGTAATCGATCATGTACTACATGTTAAGATAGCAGGATCATGATTCAACAACCTATAAAACTCCAACAACCATGAAAAAGTACCCACCTTGATCTAAGGTAAAGGACGAGACTAGTCCTAGCCTGTTTAACCAAAAGGGTAAGACCTAACATCCAAACATATGACCTAGAACCACAACTTACCTAAGTGAATGCTAAACCCTTTATCCTGGACCAGGAGGATACCGAATCATCCGAATCAACCTAGTCTTGCTAGAGAACTAGACATGCATCACAAATCGCTAAACAGATGACTATGTGAGAATAACCTAAAACCCCAAATATGGACATGCCTTCTTATATCAGTGAGCCCAAGCTACCAATTAACAGACTTATCATAAGCATACGTAACAAACGTCAATCATATGCAAGAAACATTAGAGCTTCACTAAAATCTGTTGGGATTTTCGTGTACGGATTTTAAAATTTTTTGTTAGACTTGTTACACAAGTCATAGGCGGAAGCGCGTACACGAGGTCGATTCACAATCGATCTAACTAGAGATCCAGATAACTTATATAGACAGATTTTACTAGTCATAACAAAAGCAATCGAGACACAATGGTTCAACAAACGGTTCCGCTAGAAAATCGAATGATCATGTTAGGGTTTTAGTGTGTAACTCTTACTACCGAAACATTGATATAAAACTAAAAGCGGATAACGATTATACCTTTCATGGAGAAACGGGAAGCCAAAACAAAATCGCGCATCCAAATCGACGGTGGGCGGTAGTGGTGGCTATGCACGACGGCGGCGGTGGCCAGTGGCTGGCTTTGGTCGGGCTTATGGAAGAAGATAGCGGCAACATGGCTGCTCCTCTCTCTCTTGTGTGTTCTCCAAGTCTCCATCAAGAATTAGGGTAACTTATTTTCCAAGTTCGTCCATATTTACACTAACCACCCTGCAGAATTGTATTTATCACATAAATACAACCAGAAGTTGAATTGACCCATAACAAGCCGTTAAGATAACGACCCGTTATCTAAGACTTGCATCACGACCCGTTACTGACTAACGAGCTATTACGCAATCCGAATGCAGGACCCAGGCACACAACTATAAAATGACCACCGAATTATTTTCCTGATGTTCATAATTATTTCCACTAAACAATAATGGACGTTTACTTATATCATTTAATCATGATCGGATAAGTAAGAGTTTAATTATCCTTTCTTTTTGTTGCCTAAAGTGTAACTCTTGGATAGTACCTCGCTAGCAACGTTGATGTTATCCAATAATCAGACACCTAAATCTAACAAACTCCCACTTAGATGATTTGTCGATATAGTGGACCAACGTAGACAGTGGTGGACGCCTAGCTGCATCTCACTGCCCCTAGAAAGGTATGATGGATTTCTTCGTCAACTATTCCGTTGAGTTAATCAACTCTTTGATTTAACCAAATACTATAGCCTTTGGTGACAATATCAATTATTCCTCTATTATGAACACTCATTGAATATGAGACATGGGTCTATAAGGATTAATCTAGTCCCAACACGATATCAAGAACTAGTAAAGGTGTCATATCCCTTTACTAGATGACTTAAGAATAATAAGAGATTAAAACAATTAAGAAAGACTATGAAGAGAACACTATATCGATCACCAAAAGTGTACTAGCCAACACACCTTCAAACGATTACAATCTGGAAACCCGAAAACCCTAGGATCTGACACCTTATATGCATGATCAACAACTTAACAAAGAAGAGATGAGTTTGTTTAGATAAAAACTCATCTCCATGCAATAAGGGTTTTCGGCCCACCCTACACAACCCAAACTAATTACAATTAAGCCCAACTAGATAATGTTTAGCCCACTAACTATTACAAGCATTAACCAAGACCAACATCTAATCTAATGCATAAGCCTAGCCAAAATTGGGCTTTACAATCTTCCCCTAGGCTTATGCCATTATATGTATTCTACATTCAAAACCTCTTCGAATCCTTGCACGGTGTAGCCCACAATCCTTTAACAATAATGGTGGCAACAGATCTAGTGTACCCTTTAGCTTCTTCTTCATCTTCCGGATAATGTTCAATCTGACGACTTCTGAGGGTTCTGATATCAGCTTCACGAAACCTCCGCAAATCATGAACTTCTTTGACACACACGGTCTTGCTTTTGCACATAATTGTTGCTTCACCAGAGAAATTGTTGTACGCCCATGTCCGAAAATCATAAAGGTGATTCCCAGGGTGCGTGGGAGGCATAGGAATCGTATTTGACTTATCTGTTGCTAGCCATCTCACTTGAGTAAACACCTTCCCTGTATAACTGTCATAAACACCCTTATGGACCTTCACTCTGGTTTCTGCAATCTTGAATTCTTTTGTCACACCCCCAAAATACCACTAACGGAGTTTATACCGTTAAGGGGCGCGACTAGACCAGGATCCACAACCACAGTTACAAATACTAAACGAATCAGGGTTAGTTCAAACACAAATTACAAATCAAAGTTTCAAACACAACGCAGCGGAATAAAATATTGTCTTAGCACTAACCACGTGCTTTACATAAACATTGTTTTAAAATTCCCAAGTTAAGTTTTAAACAGAAATAAACGTCTTCTTGTGCCATGCCAACCTCCAGCGGATACTCCTTAGCGATCTGCAAAAGTTTAAACCACGCAAGTGTCAACCTAACGGTTGGTGAGTTCACAGTGGGCTTGTCATGCATTGGCCCGGTCTCATAATCATAGTTCGTATCAAAATGTACTTACAAATTATTCATTTGTGAAAAGCAATGCTTGTAATTAATTCTCAGTTTATAAATGTTTTGTCCGTGACCACGTCATCGGGTATGTACTAGTTCCGTAAAGTTAAAGGACTCAACCGATATCGCGGGTAGCTAATCCGTTGTTCCATGCTCTAAGGAAGTTTGTACCAAAGCTGACTTATTTGTGGGGGCCGAGCCATCCCGTACGGTGCGGACCAAGTCATCGCGTTTTCTGCCTCCCCCGTGTCCTCTCGGGACCACGGTCAAATAGGCTGATATTGTACCTCCGTGCACTCCCCGTGCCACGGGGCGGAGTTTGTCAAACTCCAGTAGATCTACCCAACATCCCCTCGCTTTACAATTAATGGCACAATTTTAGTTGAGGACTTTAAGTTATAAGGCATCCTTAGAAAACATGTGATATCATGTGGTTTAGACTTTAACCTACACTAGCCATATTAAAACAGTTTTCGTTTCAGAAATCGTTTATTCAGAATTCACAAGTGTTCCCATAAAACACTTCAGTTTATCAAGTGGGTGCCAAGCATCCCGTGTTCTCAAGTTTGTCAGTGAGGTGCCTAGCACTCTCGAGTTCAATCAGCATTGTTTTCGTTAAGTTATTCGGTGTGGCCCAACGGACTCACGGTATGCGGGTTAGTGACACTCACCTTTGGTTGCACTGCTACACTTCTAGCAATCCAAGTATTGTTGTTTATCGAGGACCTAGAACACGTTTAGGTCTTAAGTATTAGTTTCGTGTCTAATCTTTACTTAACGTCACTATGGCCCATAACATAGCACGTTGCAACTATGACTCGACATACCGACACACGACACCAATGGTTGATCATAAACAAGGGTTCATTTGAATCAGATATCAAACATATATCATCATGGCAAAATCATGCAAGTCATGGCATAACACTTAAACAATTTCACAAGTTTGGTTTTTAGGTCAGGTCTTAGTTTCGCTAGCATAGTTTCGCTAGGCAGTTTCGCTGGGTGCACGGGCAGCACTTTCGCTAGGCAATGCCCGGTAACACAGTTTCGCTAGGCTAGTTTCGCCCGAAACTGCTGACGCAGTTTCGCTAGCCTAGTTTCGCAGAGAAACTGGTTTGAACTTTCGTTCAGGTATTTCGCTCGATAGTTTCGCTCGAGCTGGTCTGGTCAGGTTCCCGGCGACACTATAGTTTCGCTGGTCAGTGTCGCTGGAAGGATACATAATTTCGCTACTTAGTTTCGCCCAGAGAACAACAGTTTCGCTGGTCGTGAAAAACATACGGATTTGCCTAAAAATCAACCTAACAGCTTCTGATCATACATGCAATTCATTATCTAGCATCCATAGGCATTTATTAACATAAATCAAGCAACTTTAACGAGTTTAACATGCATTTTGATCATCAAATCTCTAAAATAGGTTCAAAACCCTAAAATGGCTAAACTAGCATAAATCTCTAACATGATTGGATTTTAAACGTAAAGTTGCGAACTTTATAATAGATCTAGCATGTACAACATCTCAGATTCAATTTCAAGCGTTATCATGAAGATTCTAGCATGCTTTTTAATAAAAACCCAAAGTAAACATAAGAACTCAAGGTTAGGACTCACGGGATGGTTTAGATGATGATGGATGATGATTCAGGGACTGGAAATCGACTCTTTGGTGACCTCTTTGCCTTGGCCGAAATCAGAGAGGAGAGTGTGTGTGTGTTTGTGGTGTGGTTTGAGCAAATGAGGCTACTAGGGTTTATTAAGTTTATTTATATCAGAGGCTAGTTTCGCTGGCAGTTTCGCTGGCTGGCGAAACTGGCTCTGATCTCGTGTTCATTGATCAGTCTAGCCTGCTACCGGGCGAATCTGTAATTTCGCTCGGTAGTTTCGCTGACTACCAAATTCAGGCAATTTTCACATAATCAAGTATCTACAATTAATCATGCTATTCACAATAATAAGTCATGTATTTAAGTCACATTGCACATAAGGACAATCCATGATGAACACATAACACATATGGACGGGTTCGGTGATCAACCAAAGGTCGTGGACGTATTCGGCCTAGTTATGCATTAGCTACTTATAACGTAACTAACGGGTTTGTCTAACGGAAGTTAACCTTGAAATTCTCGGGTGTCACATCATTCCCCTGAAATTGGAATTTTCGTCCCGAAAATTATTCTTGCGTCGTTGCGTTCGCAGCATCAGCTGTCGTTGTTGCTATCGTCGCTGGGGAAAGAAAGCAAAAAGTTTTAGGGTTGTCACATCCTCCTCCCGTTAAGGAATTTTGGTCCCCAAAATTAAATCATACCATGAGTTTCCGTGGACGTTTGCTCAAACAGGTGAGGATACTTTTTCTTCATCTGATCCTCACGTTCCCAAGTATATTCAGGTCCACGTCTTGAGTTCCATCGCACTTTGACGATCGGAATCTTGCTACGTTTGAGGGCTTTCTCCTCGCGTCCCATGATTTCTACTGGTTGCTCAATAAATCTCAAATGTTCGTCAATTTCCAATTCCTCCAAAGGAATTATTTCGATGTCTTCAGCCAGACATTTCTTCAGATTGGAAACGTGAAACACGTTGTGAACTCCATCGAGTTCAGCAGGGAGTTGCAATCGATAGGCCACCGGGCCTACTTCCCCAATAATTTCAAACGGACCAATGTAGCGAGGATTTAACTTTCCGCGCTTCCCGAAGCGTATCACTCCCTTCCAGGGAGATACCTTCAGCAATACTTTGTCACCCACCTCGAACTTCAGAGGTTTTCGGCGTTTGTCGGCATAGCTCTTTTGTCGATCACGCGCTGCAGCTAGCCGTTGTCTGATTTGAATAATCCGTTCGGTCATATCGTGGATAACTTCCGGTCCAGTGAGCCCTTTCTCACCTGTTTCAGCCCAACATACGGGCGATCTACATTTTCGGCCATAAAGTGCTTCAAAAGGTGCAGCACCTATACTTGAATGATAACTATTGTTGTAAGAGAACTCCACCAGTGGAAGGTGAGTCTCCCAATCTTTCCCAAAATCCAGAACACAAGCTCGGAGCATATCTTCTAAGGTTTGAATCGTTCGTTCCGTCTGACCATCAGTCTGCGGGTGATAAGCTGTACTCATGTCTAGTCGGGTTCCCAGTGCTTCCTGCATTGATTGCCATAACCGGGAAGTGAATCGAGGATCTCGATCAGAAATTATAGTCCTTGGCACACCGTGAAGCTTCACAATTCGGTCAATGTACAGCTTTGTCAACTTATCCATATTATCACTTTCCTTCATCGGAATGAAATGTGCAGATTTGGTTAACCGATCGATGATAACCCAAATCGCATCCGGTTGATTTGATCGATGAGGTAATCCCGTTACAAAATCCATGGAGATGTCCTCCCATTTCCATTCTGGGATCTTTGGTTGTTGTAGTAAACCAGAAGGCTTTTGATATTCGATCTTGACCCTTGAACATGTTAAACACTTAGCCACATATCGAGCAATGTCGGCTTTCATGTTCGGCCACCAATAAAGATTCTTCAAGTCCTGATACATTTTATCCGATCCAGGGTGCACCGAATACCTTGATTTGTGAGCCTCGTCCATCACGAGCTCACGGAGATTTCCAAACATTGGAACCCAGATTCTGTCATTATAATACGTGAGTCCATCAGACTTAACCTCAGAATGGCCATCTACACCACGCAGTGCTTCAGCTGCGAAGTTTTCTGCTTTCAAAGCTTCTCGTTGGCAGTCACGGATTCGATCCGGTAATCCTGAATGTATTGTGAGTTGAAGCGCTCGTACCCGACGAGGCTTTTCATATTCCTTTCTGCTCAGGGCATCGGCCACAACGTTGGCTTTTCCAGGATGATACTTGATGGCCAAATCATAATCATTCAGTAATTCAACCCACCTTCTTTGCCGCATGTTGAGATCCTTCTGATCAAAGATGTGTTGTAAACTCTTATGGTCGGTGAATATTGTGCACTTTGTTCCATATAAGTAGTGTCTCCAAATCTTAAGTGCATGAACAACGGCTCCCATTTCCAAATCATGCGTTGTATAATTCTTTTCTGTATCCTTTAGTTGCCTGGACCCATAGGCAATTACTTTATCTCGTTGCATCAACACGCAACCGAGTCCTTGGATTGATGCATCGCAATAAACTACAAAATCGTCAACTCCATCGGGTAACGCAAGAATTGGAGCCGAACATAACATATCCTTGAGCGTTTGGAATGCGCGCTCTTCCTTTTCACCCCATCTGTATTGCACTCCTTTGTGCGTTAAGGCCGTTAAAGGTTGAGCCAATTGAGAGAAACCCTTAATAAACCTTCGATAATATCCGGCAAGCCCTAAAAATTGTCGGATCTCTGTTGGCGCTCTTGGGGTAGACCAATTCTTAATTGCTCCCACTTTGGCTGGATCTACATGGATTCCTTCCTCATTTACAATGTGTCCAAGAAACTGGACTTCGCGGATCCAGAAGTCGCACTTCGAAAACTTGGCGTAGAGCTGTTCCTTGCGGAGCAATTCCAAAATAAGACGTAGATGTTCCTCGTGTTCTTCCTTCGACTTGGAGTAGATCAAAATATCGTCGATGAAGACTATCACAAACTTATCGAGGTACGGCTTGCACACTCGATTCATCAAATCCATGAACACAGCAGGTGCATTGGTTAGCCCAAACGGCATAACCAGGAACTCGTAGTGTCCATACCGAGTTCTGAAAGCTGTCTTAGGTACATCCTCATCACGAACGCGAAGCTGGTGATATCCAGACCGTAGATCAATCTTTGAAAAGTAGCTTGAACCTTGCAGTTGATCGAAGAGATCGTCGATGCGAGGAAGTGGATACCGATTCTTGATCGTAACTTTGTTAAGCTCTCGGTAGTCAATGCCCATGGAGACGAACTTGGACGAATAAACCCCTTGTCGAGTAGCTCTTGCAGTTGTGAGGAGAGTTCGTTGAGTTCACTTACAGCCAATCGATAAGGTGCGCGTGCGATCGGAGCGGCACCTGGAGCTAAATCAATCCCAAACTCAACTTGTCGAAATGGAGGCAAACCAGGCAGATCTTCAGGAAATACGTCTTGGAAGTCGCGAACTATCGAGTAATCATCAATTCTGCGCTCGGGATGTGTCGTGTCTGTGACGTTTGCAAGAATCGCGAAGTGACCCTTACGGAGGCATTTCTGAGCTTTGAGAAACGAGATAATACCAGTTACTACTCCACCTTTTTCGCCTTGAACCGTTAATTCTTTGCCGTCTTCGAGTGGAATACGAACCACTTTTTCCTTACACAAAATTTCAGCCCGATTCTCGGATAACCAATCCATTCCTACTATAACGTCGAAACTACCAATTGGGAAAGGCATAAGGTCGATTCCTAGGGTATGGCCCGCTAGTTCTAGCTTACAATCCTTAACTATCTGGGTAGTATCATGAAGTTTACCATTTGCTAGTTCTACCACATATTTAGCATCTAAGGCAATCGGTTTAGCATTAATTATTCTAGCAAATTTAGTGGAAATAAAGCTTTTCTCAGCACCAGAATCAAATAAAACAGTAGCAAAGAAACCGTTCAAAATAAATTTACCGTTGATCACGTTGGCATCATTGCGAGCTTCACCCTGGCCCATGACGAAAGCTCGACCTCTTCCATTTCCACCATTCCCGTTTCCACCATTTCCATTGCCATTCCCATTACCATTTCCTCCACCGTTACCATTCCCACCGTTATTCCCCTGATTACCATTACCTTGCCTTCTTAACTGAGGGCAGTCTCTTTTGATGTGACCTTGAGCACCGTACTCAAAGCAGCCACGGGCTCCCCCATTGTTGTTGTTCTGGTTCTGACCGTTGTTCCCATTACCCCGATTGTTCCCATAGTTGTTGTTTCTTCTGGGGCGATTTTGTTGTTCGGGCAAGGTTGCCCAACAGTCCTTTGCTTCGTGACCTCCCTTGCCACACCTTTCACAGTTCACATTCTTCCTACAAGCACCAGCATGATGCTTCCCACATCTGTTGCACAAGGGCAGGTTACCCCTGTAGTTGCCTTGACCATTACCACCCTGGCGGTAGTTGCTGCTGTTGTTCCCTGATCTCTTGCTCTGACCTTGGGAGTTGAAAGACCTCCCAGTGCTGTTACCCACACTCTGAACATTCATCGAGTTCTCAGGAGCTTCATCTTCAGCTTTTCTTTTGCCACTTAAGGCAGTCTTTTCAGTGGCTTTCGCAGGTAGCGTACCTTTCTCGACCTCTTGATCAGTAAGCTTGTGAGCCAAACGAATGGCTTGCTGCACGTTTGCGGGGTTGCTGGCGGTCACCAATCCCTTGATTTGAGGCGCGAGGCCTTCCAGGTAACGCTCAATGCGTTTGAATTCAGCGTCAACCATTGAGGGGCACAAGACCTCATACTCGTGATATCGTGCAGTGTACTGTTCAACCTCAGACCCAGACATCTTCAAATTCAGGAATTCGCCTTCAAGCTTCTTCACTTGGTCACGTGGACAGTATTCTTCCATGATCAGTTCTTTAAATGCTGCCCACTGCATGTTGTCAGCCGCTTCTAGCCCAACCATCTGAATCTCAGCGTTCCACCAGGAGAGGGCAGCTCCTTCAAAAGTACCAGTGGCGAATTTCACTCTGCTTTCAGCTGGACAGTTACACATGGAGAAGACCTTCTCGGACTTCTCAATCCATCGGAGGAGTCCTACAGCTCCTTCTTCGCCGGAAAACATCATCGGCTTACAGTCCATGAAGGACTTGAACGTACAGTGGTGTTGGTTTCCTGATGCATAAATAGTTCGGATTTTAAATTTAAACAGGTCATGATATAATTGCTTTGCGCCTTAACCGGCATAATAGTTACCCTGTGCGGCATATGCAGCTTGGACGGCTGCCACCGCGGCTTGCACATGCTCAGCAATCATCGCTTGCAGCTGTGCAGGCGTCATGTGAATACCACCTCTTCCGTTTCCTCTTCCAGACATCTTGCTGAACAGTTTAAAGTAGCCAGTGTTCAGTTACAGTTAAATTTTATACATATCCCATAATATGTATATTAGCCAGTTCCCGTCATCCCACTATTAGTCCAGAAAATTTTGTGCAAAATCGAGGCGTCGTCGGAGAACGTCGTAAATGCTATCGTCGAAGGTCGGCTTCCCATAAAGTCACCGTCGGCGTAGTCGTCGTAGTAGAAATCAGGACGTATCGTGTAGCATCGTTTCGTTGTCGCTTTCCCCAGAGTAGCGTGCGTACTTGCGTTCGCATTTCGTATTCGTGTGTGAAAATTTCCTAAGGTCCTTCCGTTAGACTACTTAGACACGGTCTATACATATATACTCATATATATATATACATACGTATTAAGCCTTTACTTACACAGCAGAGCGAGTATCCCAGGTTGGCACGTAAAAATTTTTGTCTTTGGGAATTTGTTTATTCGTTTTGTAACCAAGGTTTTCAAGTTGCAGTTTCCAAATCGTTTTCAAAAATTGATTCCAGTTCTCTGCAACTTATGGCTCTGATACCAATCTGTCACACCCCCAAAATACCACTAACGGAGTTTATACCGTTAAGGGGCGCGACTAGACCAGGATCCACAACCACAGTTACAAATACTAAACGAATCAGGGTTAGTTCAAACACAAATTACAAATCAAAGTTTCAAACACAACGCAGCGGAATAAAATATTGTCTTAGCACTAACCACGTGCTTTACATAAACATTGTTTTAAAATTCCCAAGTTAAGTTTTAAACAGAAATAAACGTCTTCTTGTGCCATGCCAACCTCCAGCGGATACTCCTTAGCGATCTGCAAAAGTTTAAACCACGCAAGTGTCAACCTAACGGTTGGTGAGTTCACAGTGGGCTTGTCATGCATTGGCCCGGTCTCATAATCATAGTTCGTATCAAAATGTACTTACAAATTATTCATTTGTGAAAAGCAATGCTTGTAATTAATTCTCAGTTTATAAATGTTTTGTCCGTGACCACGTCATCGGGTATGTACTAGTTCCGTAAAGTTAAAGGACTCAACCGATATCGCGGGTAGCTAATCCGTTGTTCCATGCTCTAAGGAAGTTTGTACCAAAGCTGACTTATTTGTGGGGGCCGAGCCATCCCGTACGGTGCGGACCAAGTCATCGCGTTTTCTGCCTCCCCCGTGTCCTCTCGGGACCACGGTCAAATAGGCTGATATTGTACCTCCGTGCACTCCCCGTGCCACGGGGCGGAGTTTGTCAAACTCCAGTAGATCTACCCAACATCCCCTCGCTTTACAATTAATGGCACAATTTTAGTTGAGGACTTTAAGTTATAAGGCATCCTTAGAAAACATGTGATATCATGTGGTTTAGACTTTAACCTACACTAGCCATATTAAAACAGTTTTCGTTTCAGAAATCGTTTATTCAGAATTCACAAGTGTTCCCATAAAACACTTCAGTTTATCAAGTGGGTGCCAAGCATCCCGTGTTCTCAAGTTTGTCAGTGAGGTGCCTAGCACTCTCGAGTTCAATCAGCATTGTTTTCGTTAAGTTATTCGGTGTGGCCCAACGGACTCACGGTATGCGGGTTAGTGACACTCACCTTTGGTTGCACTGCTACACTTCTAGCAATCCAAGTATTGTTGTTTATCGAGGACCTAGAACACGTTTAGGTCTTAAGTATTAGTTTCGTGTCTAATCTTTACTTAACGTCACTATGGCCCATAACATAGCACGTTGCAACTATGACTCGACATACCGACACACGACACCAATGGTTGATCATAAACAAGGGTTCATTTGAATCAGATATCAAACATATATCATCATGGCAAAATCATGCAAGTCATGGCATAACACTTAAACAATTTCACAAGTTTGGTTTTTAGGTCAGGTCTTAGTTTCGCTAGCATAGTTTCGCTAGGCAGTTTCGCTGGGTGCACGGGCAGCACTTTCGCTAGGCAATGCCCGGTAACACAGTTTCGCTAGGCTAGTTTCGCCCGAAACTGCTGACGCAGTTTCGCTAGCCTAGTTTCGCAGAGAAACTGGTTTGAACTTTCGTTCAGGTATTTCGCTCGATAGTTTCGCTCGAGCTGGTCTGGTCAGGTTCCCGGCGACACTATAGTTTCGCTGGTCAGTGTCGCTGGAAGGATACATAATTTCGCTACTTAGTTTCGCCCAGAGAACAACAGTTTCGCTGGTCGTGAAAAACATACGGATTTGCCTAAAAATCAACCTAACAGCTTCTGATCATACATGCAATTCATTATCTAGCATCCATAGGCATTTATTAACATAAATCAAGCAACTTTAACGAGTTTAACATGCATTTTGATCATCAAATCTCTAAAATAGGTTCAAAACCCTAAAATGGCTAAACTAGCATAAATCTCTAACATGATTGGATTTTAAACGTAAAGTTGCGAACTTTATAATAGATCTAGCATGTACAACATCTCAGATTCAATTTCAAGCGTTATCATGAAGATTCTAGCATGCTTTTTAATAAAAACCCAAAGTAAACATAAGAACTCAAGGTTAGGACTCACGGGATGGTTTAGATGATGATGGATGATGATTCAGGGACTGGAAATCGACTCTTTGGTGACCTCTTTGCCTTGGCCGAAATCAGAGAGGAGAGTGTGTGTGTGTTTGTGGTGTGGTTTGAGCAAATGAGGCTACTAGGGTTTATTAAGTTTATTTATATCAGAGGCTAGTTTCGCTGGCAGTTTCGCTGGCTGGCGAAACTGGCTCTGATCTCGTGTTCATTGATCAGTCTAGCCTGCTACCGGGCGAATCTGTAATTTCGCTCGGTAGTTTCGCTGACTACCAAATTCAGGCAATTTTCACATAATCAAGTATCTACAATTAATCATGCTATTCACAATAATAAGTCATGTATTTAAGTCACATTGCACATAAGGACAATCCATGATGAACACATAACACATATGGACGGGTTCGGTGATCAACCAAAGGTCGTGGACGTATTCGGCCTAGTTATGCATTAGCTACTTATAACGTAACTAACGGGTTTGTCTAACGGAAGTTAACCTTGAAATTCTCGGGTGTCACATCTTTGAAATCATTCTTCACAGCATCTTGTAACTTATTGAAAAAGAAATTAGCCTGACCATCATTATCATGAGTAAAGAATGGAGCCTTGGCTAAGCTATCCAAATCAAGTTTCGTCCATGAGTAAAATTGTGTCTGTTTTTCATAATACTCAAGAGGAGCTAGACCCTTACGTGTAACAACAAACATTTCCTTAGCAGCACCATACTCCCATAATTTTACCTCAAATCAAATACCTCACTTATCATACAGGTGTTCACCCAGTTAAATCACATATCTCTTAGGAGGGGGAGCAACAGTTCCCTTGAACCGTTCATCAGTAGAAATTGATGAACCAGGTACATATATGTACGCCCTGAGTCCATGATCTATGTCCATGATCTATAGTGGGAGGTTCATTTGGATCACCAGCAGAAAAAAATGCATCCACATTGAATGTGTCTTCAATATCTGTACTGGTAACTTTCTCAGTTGAAGTTGGGTCATCATGAGGAACATCAGACTCGAAATCAGACTTTGGATCTTCCTGTTTGTCATCATCTGTTGGCACATTTGTTTGATCATCATGAGAAGACCCAGAACCACCTTCTGTAGACTTTTTTGCATCATCGCCTTGATTGTCATCTTGGTCATCAGGTCTTGGATTCATAGTTGGAGGAGTCACACCCACCTTATTATTCAAAGACGTATTCAAATCATTAAGATAACCAATCTGGGTTATGAATACCTTGTTTTGCTTGTGTGTCCAACAATCGTGCAATCACTTCATCTTTTGCGATATTCTGAGCTTCAAGAGTAGCAAAATGCAGTTTTAGTCACGAATATCAATAGACTCAGGAGTCTCTTTTTGTTTTCCTTTACTTCCTTGGGTATATGACGTCCCCATGTCAGGACTGCTTTGATTGGGGATCCTCAGATCTAGTGGCCATCTTCTTTGATTGGGTCGTGGGTTAATTGGGTGTTCAACTTGGCGATCAGTATAATCAGTATATTGAGTCAGATCATCAGTCAAAAGGAGAACTGAGGGGAATATCCTCAGGCACCTTCGACTTTCTTGAAAGGCCAGACTTAATTTCAGGGTCACACTATTCATCATCTGAAACAAGAACATTTACCTCATTAGGTTTAGGTGAGGGTGGTCTCACAATCTCGACATCTTGCTCATCAGCAACAACAACATTCAGTGGAATACGAGCAGGCAAATCCACTTGGAACTTCAGCAAACATTCCAAATTTGTTTCCCAGACTAAATCCTTCAAGCTTCTTCTTTCCACTTTGTGAAGGATGGAATAAAGCAAATACATCAAATCCCATAGGGTTCTAATCAAGAACATCAGCAGACTTTTTAAGCATGGATTTTCCTCGACCATTCTTTTTTCTAGTTCATTCTATTACCTCATACCAAACACATTGGTTAAACTATTGTATTTTAGTAGTCTGTTTATAGCGATGTTCATTAACGTGCACTTACTACATAGTGTTTTTGCTCTGAATGACTTGTATGTTCTGGGTTAGACTAGTTTTTAACCCTAACGATTTAGGTCCAACAATTTCAATACTAGGGTTCAAATAGGGTTAAAAACTAGTCGAACCCAAAACATACAAGTCATTCAGAGCAACAACACTATGTAGTAAGTGCACGTTAATGAACATCGCTATAGGACCTAAATCGTTAGACTTATCACAATGTTTGAAAAGTTTGAAATAATTAATAGTTTGTATTAGTGTTTTACAATATTTAAATTTCGTTATATAAGTTGATGCAATATAGGGACATAGGGCCGGTGTAATACTAATAAGTATAAAAAATTATATTCTATAAATTATCATATAAACATTATATTATAGGTATATTATAAAATGATAATGGGCAATAATTGTGTTCTTCGCGTTTTAGATTCAAAGAATGTCAAAAGAAGAAAGGGTTGGTTGGATGCGATTCCAAGGTGGAGTAAACAAAATATGGTGTTTTTCTTTCCCCACAAATACATGCAATTTGGAAATGTGCGGGACCCACAGATTGACATACAAAGAAATATCACCTCTAAAATCAAGATTCTTTCACAAATGACTAAAGATAACATTGATTTTTTATTCATAACATTTGTATAATCAAATCTTTAGATTAATTTATATTCTATCTATACTATATAATAAATTAAAAGTTTTGACATATTTTAATTAGTAAAAAGAATACTTGTCATCACCATAAGATTTTAGTTTAAATCAAAATTTTAATAAATAATTATTAAATACTAAATTTTTATATTAGGGTTTATTTATTTAATTTTTAATAAGTAAGAAATTATTCAAATACAAAGTTTTATATTAAGATTAATAATTATCCAAATACTAAATTTTAATATTAAGGTTAATATTTTATTGTATATATATTATATTTTATTATAATAGTATGTTTTATTACATATACTTTAATACTTTAATATATATAATGCTTATAATACTTTATTCATAATAATATTCTAATTAAAAGTTATAGATGTAATACAATTTTTTTTTGTTCTATTTAATTTTATAATTTTTTTTTACTTTAATTGAATTTAAATTCAAATTTACCAAGTATTTCATTTCAATTTCAATATAATAAACAAAATCTTTATTTTCTATGACTTGATTTCTTTTTTTTTAACTACAAACATCCGGTTACCCGGGGGTCTCATCATGGCAAACGATGTTACTCACGACACGTTACGACCACAGTCTGTGCGAGTAACCAAGACCCTCTGTGTTGCACATCAATCCCAGAGAAAACCCACCATCTAAATGTCCACTGTCGTAAAACCTCTGACCCCACTTATAATTATTGAGAAATTTTTAGATAGTTATAAAAATACATAATTGCTATAGATTATGATTGTTTTTATAATTTTTTTTTTAAACTCAACCATGTAACACACAGGAATAAAAAAAACTAGTTAGGTTATATAACACATACTCTATTATATATAATATATTTAAAGTAGACGAGATTATATTTTTATATTAACTGTTAAGAGTTTAAGAGATAAAATTATCTTGTATGAATTTAATCATCTTAATTAATTTTATTATAAATACAAAAATGTAACCGAATAATAAAAAACTTAATACGTAAATAATCAATTTTTTTAGTTAAATTCTTAAAATTGTTTATTTTATACTAGTTTTTTATCCCCGTGTGTTACACGGGTTAATTTAAAATTTTGTGGTGATGTCAAGTTTCTTTTTTTATTAATTAAACTATGACCAAACTTTTTCATTATTATATAGTATAGAGTATAGATAGATATATATAGATGTAAATTAATATATTATATTATATATTAAATTAAGTAATTAAATAATTGGTTATTAAATATTTTAGAAGACAATAAATAAATAGTGGATATATATATCCAAAATTAGAAGATTTGCTACAATAAATAAATAGTGAATATATATATCCAAAATTAGAAGATCCACTTGTAAATGTTTATTGGCGGGAAAAATTATTGAGGATGAATGTGGTGGTGCCACATGGCTAATTGTGGTGCCAAAAACTTTTCTTTTATTATATATATATTGATATTGATTGATATTGATTGATTGATGATTTATATTTAATTTATTATATAAACGTTTATTAAACATTTAAATCTATATAATATTTTACCAATTAATTACTCAATGTTTTATCCATATTATGTTTTGCGTTTTATTGTGTGGACATGATTACATGAAGCATCCGTCTGGTTCTATTAAAAGTAATAATTTGATGAAATTACATGAAGTTGTAATACAAATTTTAGTTTTACAATGAAGTTTTGATTTCATCATATTTAACAAAAGACACTATTGTGTGTTACAAGTTATCATCCGAACTCCGACCATACACATCCTTTGGACTCTCATAGAAACTTTTATAGATGCCGCAACAGGTTTTTATAAATTTTTATAAAACCCTCATTTTATCTTTATCCTTATAATTATATTTTTCCTCTTTAATTAAAAAAATTATCAACTACCCACTACACATATTTTTCAAATTAAAGCAGAAATAGTTTAGGTCCACAAAACTTAAACCCACGATAGACGATAGACGATATATCATTCGAATTTTGATAAAATCGAGCATTTTTCACAAGAATATGCGGTTTGGGCACCTTCCATGTCACCGAAAGGATATGTTCCAACAAGATCAATGGGCGTGGTCTACCAAAGTATCTCATAGGTTAAAGAATATAAACTAGAGAATAATCTTTGCGATAAGTGAAACATTACTAGACTTCATTTGTTGATTTTAGCCTACAGTTTTAGTTCATTTGAAAAAATACATCACAAATACATTTAGCAACCGCTAATAAGTCAATACAAAGAGATTGGACGTCAAAATTAAACCGAAATCATTTTGAAAGCATTTGAAAACGAAATTAGAAAGTGTAATTTTAGGGCCACCTTAAGAATAAATAGATGTGCTTTAGCTTTAATTTGATATATATATTTTATAAAATTCTAACATTATTGACCACTTCATCAATTTCCATACCAAAATAAGTTTTTTTCGTATAAAACCTCATTTTATGTCAAAAATTAATGATTTTCACCATAATCGCCTGCATACATATTCTTGTACTAATAAGATAAATAAGATTGGACATTCTAACATGTATTGAATCATCAATATAGAAATTTACTCTAAAAGATCGATGTCGCAGTTGAGTAATAAAAAAACCGATTTCTATACATAATGCTCAAAACTCACTTGTAAACTCAAGAAACTTAGAACTTTGAGGTGAGATGGTTGCCAAGAAAGGTTAAAAACTTAAAATCAATCATCACCCTTAGTTCTAAATGGACTTAGGGGCTGTTTGGTTCGTCTGTTTCATTTGGTACTGAATGAATAAGTTGTCTGTATGGTAAAGAAGTGCTGAATCATTAAGGTGCTGAATCATTATGTGATGTTTGTTTGGACATCTGAATAACTGTATAAAATAACTATTTTTTAATTATCTGTTTAATTAAATCAGTTGTATGAACATCAAAAAAATAGCCTTAACCTAACCATATTCATCTTTTGTATGAACCCTAAATAGGGCTCTCTAACAAAATTCAAACTAAACACATTCATGTGTAGCAAATCAGTGATATAATCCATACAAAAGCAATGATATAATCATACACATAGATAATCAAACGAAATTTAAGTTAAAAAAAAAATTAGGGTTTACCTTTTGTGAGAAGGGGGCGGCGCAGAGGATGATTCCGACGGAGGAGGAGGATGAATCGGAGGAGGAGGGACCGGAGCAGGAGGAACATGCGACGGGGGTGAGGAACGACGGCCGGCCGGAGGCGGAGGCGGCAGCGGACGTGAGGCAGGTAGGCGGCAGCGGAGGTTGTTTACCCAGGGCTCTCCATCGCGTTTTCTTTTTTTTTTTTTGTTTTCTCCTGGTTTGCTTAATGATATAGCTTCTTTTATTTTGCTAGATGATAAAGCTAAAAATGTCTAACCGATTAAGACATTTTGTGTGAACCAAACAGTCTTTCCGATTAAGACATTTTCCAAAAAGACATTTTCTCCCATTAAGATGCTATATAGCATCAACCAAACAGCCCCTTAAGCTATGACCACATATTTCCTTGGGTGTTTCTCCTGAATTGCCACTTAGATTATTAAGGGTATTTTTGGTGATATTTGTGTACTCTGTTCATCAAATCAAATGATAAGGGTTTGAGTCTTATATTGTCTAGATTTAACAAATTTGATCATTAAAAGTAGATAGGATTGTTGTTATTGAGTTAAAACACACACTGAGATTAGGGATTGAAATAAGCACTCAAACACCCCCCTTCTATATATTTTCGTAAACTTATCTTTGAGAATGGACATAAAACATCCTTAAACTTTCATTTCTTTAACTTTAAACAATAAATTTAGGTCTAGTCAACTTCAATACCACAATTTCACATTAAATTTAATTAACAACTTAAATATAATAAAAGGAATTAACATAAAGAGGTACGATTTCATCTACTAATCTTTACATCTAATAAAGCACTAGCTCGGATGCCACATGGCTTCTTTCTAGGGTATCCACCTTCCATTTGGTATTACCACATTCAATCTCAATACCTACATTAAATATTGAATATAATCATGTCAAACTTATCAAATTTAAAAACAAAATTTTTAAATTAATTTTCTTTCAAAATTAATGAAAATTCACGCATGTCAAACTATACAAAAATGAAAACGAATTATGTCATTCACAATTTTCAAGTCACTTATTTTTTTTTATTTTTTTTTATTTTTTTTATTTTATTTTTTTATTTTTTTATTTTTTTTTGCAGTTATCTTATATTATGAATATTTATTCAACCCGTATAGTATACAGGTTACTAAACCTAGTTACTAATAGGTAACTTTATAAAATAGTAATTAAGTTTTTCAATTGTTTTATTAAAGCCACTCAAAGTATTTTTGTCCATCTAAATCCACCCAACTTTCATTATGTGTTTTAATATTATATATATTTTTTATAAATATTAAAATTTTATTAAATTAAATTACGAAAAGGAAACATGTATGACTCTTGATTAATATTTGGTGATTAATTATTTTAAATTAACTTGAAATAGAAGGTAATTATAATTATAATTATTAAATAATAAACAAGTATACTAATTGTTCAATTTAATTAAAATTTGAAAAAAAATTAATCATCAAATATTAACAAACATTCATATATATTTCATTTGTGTAAATTAATTTTATAAAATTTAATATTTATAAAAAAACATTATACAAGATTGGAACACCTAATAAAAGTTTATTAACTTTATAAAAATAAATAAAAAATAAAAAACTAAATAACTTTAGTAGATCATTTGAAAAACTTAACTATTGTTCTCTCCAATGAATATTCCCTTACTATGATTATATAAAAAGTTCATCTTGTTATGAATAGTAACATTCTTGCCAATCATTATTGTTTGTCATGCGTAGACCGTAATTATTCCTTTTTTTATTACTTAAATTATGTGACAGATTATGATTAACTTGCTCCGTACGTGGCCTACTTCTTGACAAGTTATTAAACTCACTATTGTTTTAAACTGTTTTTTAATCATGTATTATTTATTTCTTTTTTTTAACTTGGTTATGGTTTTAGTTTCATAATATTGACTCTTATTAATATTTACAGAAATATAATGAAACATAATGGTTTATACAAAATGGGCATATACACCCATGTGCACATTGTAACACCTAGTTACCTATATATACAATACACAACATATTGTACAATCCATGCTGCGTGTATTACAACCCTCCATGCATATATGTGGTACCATTTTTTTAGCGGGCTTTACAACCCTTATGTGCTTCAACTTTTTCACAATTGCTCCCTTGCCTTTACACGTAAGCCGTGTAGGGCCAAAAAGACTTCAATGTCGTCTCCCAGTGTCCCACTTCCAACCCCCACCTAAAGCCATGTCGTCTCTGGGTTTTCCCCCACTACCACCCGTCTAACTCGGAGACTAAACGAATGAGCCATTGGAGGGGGGAAGATTTCGGCCAATCTTTCCAAGGTTCCTCGTCCCATGGGAACTAAAAAAGTTAGTAGTGGTGGGAATATGACTATGCATGGAGAACACAAAATTCATTATGTGGTGGTTGGAAGCTATGAAGGCAACACTGCTGGTCAACTTGGTGGTGGGACCAAGGTCTCCTTTCGTGATATGGTGGTGGGTATGAAAACAAAAGGGATTACTGAGGAGGGGGATGTGAGCGGTTCTACAACCAAATGGAAATCCTTCATTATCCCTAACGAAGGGGCTATTTACCCAGCATCTTTTTTCGGTAGGGCGTTGTTGGGTGAAGCTAAAGACGAGACGTCTCTATGCAGTGTCAAAGTGTTAAAATCGGAAGGCAAAGGTGTAGATTTTGACGTTGTTTATGTGGGAAGCTTGCATGTTCTCCTAGTGTTTAATCAGGAGACGGGGGCCAAGGAGTTTCCGGAGGAAAATAAGGAATGGTGGGAATCGTATTTGTGTTCGCTAGAGGTGTGGTCCGGTCAGACTTTCCCCCGTCGACGGATTGTTGGCCTTAAGCTCCTTTGCGTGCCGCTACATCTACGTGACGACATAACGTACGATGTGAATGTGAAAGGGTTCGGAAAAATTGTCTGGCCCTCACTATCCTCGTGGATGATGGAGGATTGCACCGGAGGCAACATTCAGATCCTATCGGATATGTGTAAAACGATTGATGAATCTGTCGTGATTTCTTGGAAAAATAAGTCTTACTCTGTCATGGTTAAGGAAGATCCGGCGGTGTGAGTTCCTACTTTCGATGAAGAAGAACGAGATTACGTCGGCCATATCAATCGGACGGCGAGTCAGAGGGAGACGGGGAGGATGACTGGGTTGACGGCGACAGGAGAGAGGATTGGAGGTGAGAAATTTGGGTGTCTCGATGGCCTAGGTGGCGGAGCGATGTTCGATCCAGAATGGTTAGACCAAGAGGATGGGGTTTATTCCAAGGATAGCTATTCCAATGAAAGACATTCTCAGGAGGTGGCAAAGGATAAGGATCAGTTGTCAGAGGAAAAAGTAGAGGAGTCCTTATCACCAGAAAAGTCAAATGCTCCCAAGAATTTGTGTACGTTGGATGGTGTGGACCTGGGTATTTCCTTTGGGCCTAATTTGGGTGGTGGGCTAAGTAACTGGGCTTCAAAGGACCCAATTCTAATTAATTCTGCCCCATAACCTAGTCTTCAACCCATCATCCCTGATCTCAATGACGAGATTAATTCGGTTTCTTCTGGGACTGTTGAGGGTATTATTTCTATGCCTTCATATTCTAGACCTGCGCCGAAATTAATAAATCAGAAAGGTGGAGCTGGGTACATGTCTACGAATTTGCACAGAAGTAGTGGCAAAATGGTTTTTTTGGAGAAACATAGCTAAAGGAAGGAACAATATGTCTCGATCAATTTCGTCCAGCGGATCGGTGCGGGCATCTTTGGAGATTGGTAATCGTCCTGGGAAATCGGTTTACAACGGAAAAGGGGCGGAGTGCCCAACGACGTATCTTGAGGAGGAAGTTATTAGTACTATCCATGTTGGGACTTGCGTGGGCATGAATCTCAAAGGATGAGACGCACAAGTGGTCGGAGTGATCCTGGGGGAAGGTGCTACCAATTGATCTTATGAATTTTCTAAGTCTTACTTGTAGGGGGTTGGCGGATGCAACGAAGGTGGATTGGATTCAGACGATGTGTCGCGAACATCGGGTTGGGTTTCTGAGTTTACAGGAGTCTAAAATCAGTGATCCGGCGAGAGTGCCCATTCATCAGCTATGGGGAAATAGGCAGTGTGATTGGGACTCGGTCAATGCTAGCTGCCGATCTGAAGGGCTGATTTCCATTTGGAATCCTTCCTTTTTCTCAGTACGTTCTATCCTAAGGCACAACAATTTCTTACGTATTTCCGGATGTTTAATTGGTTTCCAGGTGGAGATAAACATTATCAATGTTTATGCTCCGCAACCGGTCTCGGGAAAAAGGGCGCTTTGGTTTGAGTTAAGCCAAGTGATAAGTGATCGAAATGGTTTGTGGATTATTGGAGGAGATTTTAACGAAGTTCGGTGCCCGGAAGACCGTTTGTTCTCCGAGTTCAACGAAAGGGGAGCGGCTGACTTTAACGAGTTTATTGACAGCGCTTGTTTGTTTGAATATAGAATGGGGGGATCCCGGTTCACTTTTTCATATGGGCAAGGGCTCAAGTTTAGCAAGATTGATCGTTTCTTAGTGTGTGGGGATTTTCTAAATAGATGGCCGAACGCCCCCTTGACGACTCTTCCTCGTTTGTGGTCAGATCATAACCTGCTTCTCCTTGTTGCGGCTATGTCGGACTTCGGACCTTGCCCTTTCAGGTTCTTTTCTTCTTGGCTTCAAAGCTGTTTCTAATGGGACCTTCATGGGTCCTCCTGATTTGAAACTTCATCGAAAATTAAAAGCTTTAAAAAATGCGATTAAAACATGGAATTTGAACCAAAAGAAGTTGGAGAATGAAACCTTTAATGATCTCATGATCTCAGTCATAAATGTGCTTGTTGGGACTACTGTTCCGAGCTCAGGAGGCTTTAGGAGTCTGAGATACATGAATGGCTCGCTGTTAAAAAAGCTTTATTTGAAGTGGAGTCCAGAAGGAAGGCTGATCTGGCCCAAAAGGCCCGCGTGAAATGGGCTATACACGGGGAATAAAATTCTAGCTTTTTTCATGGGGTTTTGAAGGCTAAGTTCGTTGCCGGTAGAATTAATGGGATGAATTTTAGTGGCGAATGGGTGACGGATCCAGGGGTGATTAAACGTAAAGCAGTGGAGTTCTTTAAGGATAAGTTTCAAAAGGATGCTGATAGGAGACCTTCAATGTGATGTGATGGTCTTAAACGTTTAACGGAGGAGCAGGCCCATAATATCATTGTGCCTTTTTCAGGAGATGAGGTTAAAAGGGCGGTTTGGGAGTGCGGCGGAGAAAGCACCCGGTCCCGATGGATTTAACTTCAAATTTATAAAACAATATTGGGATTTGTTGGGGGATGAGTTTATGGAGGTGCTAAATATGTTCCATAGAGAAGGTAAATTTAGTAAAGGATGCACGTCATCCTTTCTTTGCATTATTGCCAAAGTCCCGGATCCTCAAGGTTTTGGTGACTTCCATCCAATCTCTCTTATGGGGTGCATTGCTAAGGTGGTTTCAAAAGTGTTGGCAAATCGGATGAAGAGGGTGTTAGATTCTTTAATTTCGGAAACCCAAATGGCTTTCATTGCCAATCGCAACATCGTTGACGATCCCCTTATAATCAATGAAATATTATCTTGGCTTAAGCGTAGTAATCTTCAAGCCATGTTTTTTAAAATCGATTTTAACAAAGCCTACGATTCCCTCGATTGGGATTTTTTAGACTCTATCCTTAATCAAATGAATTTCCCTTCTTTATGGAGAAAATGGGTGAGGGGGGTGTTAGAGGCCTCTCGAACTTTTATTCTCATTAATGGATCTCCCACGGTGGAGTTTGATTGTTTTAAAGGGGTGCGCTAAGGAGACCCCCTCTCCCCCTTTTCATACATCGTGGCAATGGAGGCTTTCCATTGTATGATGAGGAAAGCGAGCTCAATGGGAATCTTTCACGGTGTTAAGACGCCAAGAGATGGGTGTTGGTCTCGAAACAACAATCGTTCACGATATCGTAAACACAAACAAGTGCGGAAACCTTGTTTGTGAGTGATTCGATAAGCAGATGATGAAAAAGACTTGATTTAAGATGAAGAACAAAGCAACACAATCAAATCTTGAATAGAGAACAATCATTCTTCTATTATAGTGAGTTTGCGATCGTGAATACAAGAGAGAAAACCGAAAATCGTAATCACAAAGCTGGTCAAAATCATAAACTAATTGGGTATTTATACTACCCATACAAAAACCCTAATCATGATCGTAAACCTAATAGAAGTCCGACCCATGAAGCCCAATCAGAAACACACATATAGCCCATTACCATGCAAGCCCATTTCTCTAATGTCCATGCCTCACTAAGTATAGCCCGACAATCTTCCCCTAGGCGTGAACTATTAGAGTGTCTAAGGAAGAAGCAAATCAAATCAGAAGGTGTGAGACTCCTTCCTTGACCACCATTCACGTTTCTATAATCTTGTTTGCCGTTCCATGAAAGATTCCCACCCTTATAGCATTTTCAAAATCAAGTTCATCACCAAGAATAGGTTGGGTGGCCAGGAGTTTGATATCACGTTCTCCAAATCTCAGCAAATCAACTGGATCATAGAAGCGAAATTCTTGCATCTTCTTGCAAACCACCACCACCTCATGAGTTGTTGGATAATAAAACCAATTATCAAAATTTCTCACAAGTGTACCATGTTCAATCTCGTCCAACATGTTGATCACTTGAGTTCTTTTGGTGGGTGGTCGCCTCACTTCTCCAACAGGCTCATTCGTGACAGGATCAGTTCCAGTTTGTGTGACAATCCATCTTTTAAGCTCTTTTCCTGAATTAAATAAATTAAAATCGATATAAATGTTGTGGGAACATTTATTTTAATTGTAATAAATGTTGTATGAACATTTATGTGTTCGACTTGTATAAGGGTTTGCGAAACTATCATCTATACGAGCATACACTTGAGTCTAGACGTTTTATACTTTATGATTTTATGTAAATCATATTCTATGATTTCATGTGAACTGTTTGTCATTTTATGTGACAATTATACTTATAATTTTATGTGATATATATATGTGTATATATATGCACACATTATTCTATTATTTTATGTGACAAAGTGTCGCGTAACTACTTATGATTTTACGACTAAATATCGTTGGTTTCACGTCAAGTTTTCTATCATTTTATGTGAGTTTACACGTAGCGGTACGATTTCAGATTCATCATTTATATGAACTCAAGATATATATTTATTAATTATATTCATTATTTTATGTGACAAAACAAGATTTATATATATATATATATATATATATATATATATATATATAAAAACATCATACGTTAGATGTTTAGACGTACACTCGCGTAACCATCGTTAAAGTAATCCTTTGTTACCTCCGTTAGCCTTGTAAACTTAATCTAAACTTGAGGGATTAGCTTTGCCAACTCTCAAAACCTATCCTAGTTAACCTAAACCTTGATAGACTAACCTTGTCATTACCTAAACTTTACACCACCTTTGTAACTTGAATGGGGGACTAAAGTTGTCATTCTTTAATAATCGATTCATTGCTATGTCGGTTACAGACTTCATGACCACCCATCATTTATTCTATTGATTCAAGTTTAAAATAACTTCATTCACTTAATCACTCTCACTTACACACAAAATAGAAACCATTCATCTCACTTTTATTTTTCTCACGTCCCTCTCCAACCGACGCAAAGAGCCACCGTCAAAGAAGAAGAATCCGGTCACTACACCACCCCCTGAGCCAACGTGTGATTGTTGAGCAACCAGAAGCAACTAGAATCGGGATTGAGTTCGAGATTCAAGGGTTACGGGTGCGAGTTCGAGTTCACTTCGGTTCGATTTCGACGTCAAAACGCATCAATATCACATCTCCAATCCGAGGTAAACGATCTTTTATGTTAATCGCACGTAACCTCTGTTTCTTCTGTGGTTTTTACGTTTTTCCGGTGACCGGAGTGGGGCTCCGGCGGGTCTGGGGTTAAAGGAAAAAGATGAAACCGAACGGGTTCGGGTTATATATTATCTTGCTGGATAAAGTACGCATCGCCAATTTGGCGCAGTGGTTTGGGTCGTGTACTCGTATCCGTGTGGTCGCCGGTTCGAGTCCTGGCTTCCGCGTTTTTCCTTATTCTTTTTCCTAAAAACCGAATTCATATTCCTGCTGTGGTTTAAAGACTATTGTACTCGAATTTTAACAAAAACAAACCTTCGGCCTGGTGGTTGGTGCCTCGGCAAAGGAATTGGAGGTCACGGGTTCGAACCCGATGACCCCCAATTTGTTTTTTTTTATTTTTATTTTTCTTTCAGAACGAGTTTGTTGGTTTGACGGACCCGAAACCTATCACAGATTGCTTTATATGTTGTTTTCATCCCATGAAACCCTCGTAGGAATAGTTATCTTGATAGTTAACTCGATATTTTACAAAACACCAGTTTTATAAACATAAAATAAATAAATAAATATATATATATATATATATATATATATATATATATATATATATATATATATACTGGTTGGAGAATTTGAAATGGATTGTAGACACATAAATTGGAGACGTTTGAAAAATATATTTATATATAGATATTGGTGGTTATAAACCGAGCTTTTTGTAAACTATATATCAAAAAAAAGAAAGCATATATATAGATAGTATATTTATCATTATTACGATATTAATAATTTTAAACGTTGAGTGTATATATATATATAAACATATATATATATATATATATATATATATATATATATATATATATATATAAAGATATTAGTGTATATTTGGTTATGTATATATTTAAATATATATACACATCTTATTATTCGCTCTCATGAACGAATATTATTTCTTTGTAATATATTCTCATCGAATTTCATACTTGTTACGATTTTGGCGATGTGCCAACATTCGACTCATTTTGGATTGATTGAACTTTCGTCCAGGCATAGTTTGACCTTATTTATTTTTACCATTGGTCTAGACTTAGTCGTTCTTTGTTTGAACACACACTTATGTATATGTATGCTCGTTAGGTGTTTGGCAGCTTATACAATACCTGTTATTTGCTACTTGCCATTATTACTTATATGGAATTGATGTGCACCCTAAGGTGAGTTTCACGGCCCCATTTTACTGTTTTAATCCTTTTGGGGGAGATTAACATGCATGATTTACACAACTGAGATAATTAGACTTTTATATATCACTTGAAGTACTTGTAGCACACTATACAACAAAGTCCTTCTTATGGTACCGTTAGTATTAATGACGATAGCGGGAAATATATTGTAGTACTACTGGGTCTGACAAACCCCACCCGGGTCAGTCGCTCTGGCACGATTGGATATCGAACGGGTGTTATATTCGTCCTAAACACAACAAGGCAAACTGCATAAACTGTAAACAACTGTTAGCTTCGGTGACCATCAACGTGCGAAGTTTCATGTATATAGCCTAGCTAGCTATTTGATATATATTAGTGATTATGCTCTTACAACTTGACTATTGTTGAATAGTCAATCTTAAACTCAACTTGATTGTTGTTGAACAATCAATTTTAAACTGAACTTGAACTGTCGATGAACAGTTGATTTACACTGAACTGGGACTGTTGTTGAACAGTCGATTTACATTCAACTGATGAACTGATTAAACCTGTGAACTCACCAACCTTTGTGTTGACACTTTTTAGCATGTTATTTCTCAGGTTGCGGATGTTCGAGTATCACGAGTACGCATGCATGAGTATTTGAAAACCCTTTTATTGTCTTTGAACAAGCCACGTCACCTTGGGTGATGGTGTTTTTACATTAATACTTTCATTGCATTTACGCTTCCGCCTTTGTAAAACTCTGTATTTATATTTTAATGAAATATACAACCTTTTTTATTAATTACTGGTCGTTTGGTGTAACTAATGGACGGCGATCCTGGTTTGTCACGCTCCCTGCGGTGCGTTATCGCGCGTGGGATTTTTGGGGGTGTGACAGTTTGAACCCATCTTGTTTGCTTGAGGTCAAAGTTAGCAAAGTTTTCCTCAAGATGGCTCATCAAATTGTCACGAACAAGGTCGCCATGTGCATTTCTCCATCTGTTAATGAACAGAACCCTCAGCAAATTCCTCATCTCTGTCTCAGTCCAGGAGTGAAATTGACCGCGAGTTCTGTAGTACTCCACTGGACTATATCCATCTCTGATCACAGCAAACAGCTTATTCTCTCCATCGTAGTGCCAACACATGATCGGTTCACGACTCCCCATTTGTCAATTTCACTTTCTCCCACATCAATTGAGTATAGCTTAGGGGGATGTCCCTGGAAGAAATCCTTGAACCAATTTTCATGGCTTTCCGGTGCCTTTGAGATGAATATTCCTCCTCGAACATAGTCTGAGATCTCAATGGAGTCATTACCTTCATCTTCTTGCACTACATCAGCAGTCTGTGCACCCTATGAAGAACTCTAGGCATTTGAACTATCAATCCCCTTCAAATCTTCCAACTTCTTCCTTAACTCAAGGAATCCAGCATATATATATATCCAATGCTTGCTTTATTCTTGCTCTCCTTCTCCTTCAACCTCTTGTTTTCTTCCTTCAGTTCTTTTATTTCTCCCTTTCTCTTCCTATTTTGAGATAACCAGAAAGTTGATTTGAAGATCAACGCTTATCCGAAGGTCTACCGGGAGATCACCAGTTTGAACACTTTCTCAGTCAATGCCATAGTCATGATAGCATATGCGGAAACCTTGTTTGTGAGTGATTCGATAAGAAGATGATGAAAAAGACTTGTTTTAAGATGAAGAACAAAGCAACACAATCAAATCTTGAATGGAGAACAATCAATCTTCTATTATAGTGAGTTTGCGATCATGAATACAAGAGAGAAACCCGAATATCGTAATCACAAAGCTGGTCAAAATTATAAACTACTTGAGTATTTATACTACCCATACAAAAACCCTAATCATGATCATAAACCTAATAGAAGTTCGGCCCATGAAGCCCAATCGGAAACACACATATAGCCCATTACCATGCAAGCCCATTTCTCTAATGCTCATGCCTCATTAAGTATAGCTCAATGGGCCGGTTATTACCCATCTAGCATTTGCGGATGATGTGATGGTTTTGGGGCAATGGGTGGGAAGTAATTTTTCCAATCTACGACGGCTCCTCCGGTGTTTCTTCCTTACTTCGGTTCTTCGGATCAATCTCAACAAATGTGGTATTTATGGTGTGAATGTTTTGGAGGAGGAAATTAATTTAAAGGCCACTTTTTTGGGTTGTAAAGTGTGTGAATTCCCATTCAATTACTTAGGCCTAATGGTGGGTGCGAATATGAACGTCAAAAAGAATTGAAGGTTAGTAATCGATACGTTTCGTAATAGATTATCTTCTTGGAAGGCTAAACATCTCTCGATGGGGGGCCAATTGAAACTCATCAAGTCGGTGCTTGATGCTCTTTCGACTTACTATTTCTATCTTTATCGTGCCCCTAAAAACGTGTTAGAGGCAATGGATAAAATAAGGTTTAATTTTCTGTGGGGAGGGGACGGTGAAAAGTCTAAAATTCATTGGGTTGCTGTACGGTTATCGGGTTGCTAGCAGTTACCAGACTCTTGATTTGGGGTACGAGACCCTCCAGATAACGCTCAATGCGCTTGAACTCAGCGTCGACCATAGACGGACACAGTGCTGTGTACTCGTGGTATCGTGCAGTGTACGCTTCGACTTCAGACCCAATCATTTTGGAGTTCAGAAATTCTCCTTCGAGCTTCTTGACTTGATCGCGTGGACAGTATTCTTCCATAATCAGTTCCTTGAACGCTCCCCATTTCATGTTGTTAGCCGCATCATTCCCAATCATTTGAATCTCAGCGTTCCACCAAGACAGAGCTGCACCTTCGAATGTACCAGTAGCAAACTTCACTTTGTTTTCAGCCGGGCAGTTACACATGGAGAAGACTTTTTCTGACTTCTCAATCCATCTGAAGAGACCTACCGCTCCTTCTTCGCCGGAGAATGTCATCGGCTTGCAATCCATGAAAGTCTTAAAGGTACAGTGATGGACGTTTCCTGATGCAATTAATAGTTCGGGTTTCAAATTTTAAACAGTTCAAAATATACATACTGCCTTGTGCCTTAACCGGCGGAATAATTACCATGGGCGGCAATTGTAGCTTGCACGGCAGCCACGGCGGCTTGCACATGCTCGTTGATCATCGCTTGCAGTTGTGCAGGCGTCAGATTGATGTTGTTCCTTCCCGCTCTTCCAGACATTTTCTGGATAGTGAAAGTAGACAGTGTTCAGTCACAGTTATATTCTATACATATCCCATAATATGTATATTAGCAATTTCCCGTTATCCCTCTATTAGTTCAGAAAACTTTTGTGCATAATCGAGGCGTCGTCGAAGAACGTCGGAATTCGTAAGTACTATCGTCGGAAGTTGGCTTTCCCATAAAAGTCACCGTTGGCGTAGTCGTCGTAGCAGAAATCAGGACGTAGCGCGTAGCATCGTTTCGTTGTTGCTTTCCCCAGAGTAGTGCGCGTATTATCGTTCGCGTTTCGTGTTCGTGTGTGAAAATTTCCTAAGGTTTTCCGTTAGACTTCCTAGACACGGTCTATATATATATCTATACGTATATATATACGTATGAAGTATTTACTTACACAGCAGAGCGAGTATCCCAGGTTGGCACGTAAAAATCTTGTTTTGAGAATTTATTTTGTTCGTTTGTAACTAAGGTTTCAAGTTGCAGTTTCCAAATCGTTTTAGAAAATGATTCCAGTTCTCTGCAACTTATGGCTCTGATACCAATCTGTCACACCCCCAATTAACCACTAACGGAGTTTATGCCGTTAAGGGGTGCACGCAGACCAGGACCACAACCATTAGTTACAAATACTTAAACGAATCAGAATAAAGTCCAATGTTCATGAATAAAAACAGTTTCAAAAGATACGCAGCGGAAAAATATTTGTCTTAGCACTAACCACGTGCTTTACATAAACAAATCATTGTATATAAATTCCCAAGATAAGTTTAATAAAATTTAAGTCTTCACGTGCCATGCCAACCTTCAGCGGATACTCTTCAACGATCTGCAAAAGTGAAAACCACACAAGTGTCAACCTAACGGTTGGTGAGTTCACGGTGGGCATGACATGCATTGGCCCGGTCTCAATAATCGTATGTATCGACATATATAAGTAGTATGGTTTTGCAAAACATTGCCAAGAGTTTGATTACCAAGAGTTTGATTACCGAATATGCACTAGTTATGTAAAAGTTAAAGCAGTCAACCGATATCGCGGGTAGCTAATCCGGTTTCCATGCACTAAGGAAGTCGTACTAGGGCTGAAAGCTGACGTAACAGTGTACGGCATTTGCCGTTGGTTTGTGCCTCCAGTTGTGTCCCATTTGGGATGCCCACGACTAAGAACACGCTGATATTGCACTCCGTTCGGCCCCCGGCCGGTTGGCTACACATTTGTGTACCGCGGAGCAGGGTTTGTCAAACCCTCATTAGATCTACCCAACATCCCCTCGCTTTTCAGATCAACAGTACTAAGTTGAGGACTTTTAAGTTTTAATAAGCATTCCTTAGAAAACATGTGATATCATTTGGTTTCGACTTTAACCTACACTAGTCATATTAAAATCGTTAAATCCGGATTTCGTCTGAAATCCCAAAAGAGTTTGAGTGTTTAAGTGGTTGTTTCCGGATTTCATTCGAAACCCCAAGGATGGACAGTTGCAAGTGCTTTCCATAAAGCACTCCAACTTCCACAACAGGTATCCCATTTGGAAATACCTCAAAATGTCAGCGTTGTTTTCCATTAAGTTTATCCGTTGTGACCCAAACGGGCTCACAATTAAAGGGTTTGTGAAACTCACCTTAGGTTGCTCAGCTACACTTGTTAATCCAATTAATGTTTGCTAACGAAGACCTAATAATCACATTAAGGTCTTAGGTGTTAGGTTGTGTCTAAACTTTAACTTAACGTCACTATGGCCCATAACATAGCACGTTGGAGCTAAGACTCGACATAACGACACACGACACCGATGGTTGATCATAAACAAGGGTTCACATATTACAGAAATCAAACATGTATCATCATAGCATAATCATGTAAGTCATGGCATAACATTCAAGCAAATTGCACAAGTTTGGGTTCTGGTCATAGTTTCGCTAGCAGTTTCGCTAGTTAATTTCGCTAGGTGCACGGGCAGCACTTTCGCTAGGCTGTACCCGATAACACAGTTTCGCTAGGCTAGTTTCGCCCGAAACTGCTGACGCAGTTTCGCTAGCCTAGTTTCGCAGGGAAACTGGTTTGAACTTTCGTTCAGGTATTTCGCTCGGTAGTTTCGTTCGAGCTGGTCGGGTCAGTTTCGCTAGCGACACTATAGTTTCGCTCGACAGTGTCGCTGAATGAACAAGTAAATTCGCTGGATAATTTCGCCCAGAGAACACACAGTTTCGCTGGTCGCGAAAAACATACGGATTTGCCTAAAAATCAACCTAACAGCTTCTGATCTTACATGCAATCCATTATTTAGCATACATAGGCATTTACCAACATAAATCAGCAAGCTTTAACACCTTAAACATGCATTTTGCCATCAAATCACCCAAAATACATATAAAACCCTAAAATGGCTAAAATAGCATAAATCTCTATCATGGCTGGATTTCACACGCAAAGTTGTCAACTTTATGGTAGTTCTAGCAATCCTAAGCAACATATCAGAAGATCTAACCATATCACAGAGATCTAGGCATGCTTTATGAAGAAACATATAGAAAAGGCGCAAATAAAGGTTTTTGGGACTCACGGTTGATTCTAAAATCGATAGATGAGATGAGATGATGGTCTAGAGGCTGAGATCTTGGTCCTTGGGTGACTTTCTCGGCTGACCAGGTTCCAGAGAGGAGTGTGTGTGTGTTTGTGATGAAATGAGGCAAATGGAGAAACTAGGGTTTATTAAGTTTATTTATATCAGAGGCTAGTTTCGCTGGCAGTTTCGCTGGCCAGGCGAAACTAGCTCTGGTCACGTTTTTACTGATTAGCTTAGCTGGCTACCGGGCGACACTACAGTTTCGCCCGGTAGTTTCGCTGGCTGCACAACTTAGGCAAATTTTCACGTAATCAAGGATTTACAATTTGTCATGCTATTCATAATATTAAATCATGCATTTAAATCACATTGCACATAATGACAACAATAAATGAACACATAGCACATATGGGCGGGTTCGGTGATCAACCAAAGGACGTGGACGTATTCGGCCTAGTTAAGCATTAGTTACTAAGTTAGCACTTATAACGTAACTAACGGGGTTTGTCTAACGGAAGTTAACCTTCAAATTCCCGGATGTCACAACGATATTAATAATTTTAAACGTTGAGTGTATATATATATATAAACATATATATATATATATATATATATATATATATATATATATATATATATAAAGATATTAGTGTATATTTGGTTATGTATATATTTAAATATATATACACATCTTATTATTCGCTCTCATGAACGAATATTATTTCTTTGTAATATATTCTCATCGAATTTCATACTTGTTACGATTTTGGCGATGTGCCAACATTCGACTCATTTTGGATTGATTGAACTTTCGTCCAGGCATAGTTTGACCTTATTTATTTTTACCATTGGTCTAGACTTAGTCGTTCTTTGTTTGAACACACACTTATGTATATGTATGCTCGTTAGGTGTTTGGCAGCTTATACAATACCTGTTATTTGCTACTTGCCATTATTACTTATATGGAATTGATGTGCACCCTAAGGTGAGTTTCACGGCCCCATTTTACTGTTTTAATCCTTTTGGGGGAGATTAACATGCATGATTTACACAACTGAGATAATTAGACTTTTATATATCACTTGAAGTACTTGTAGCACACTATACAACAAAGTCCTTCTTATGGTACCGTTAGTATTAATGACGATAGCGGGAAATATATTGTAGTACTACTGGGTCTGACAAACCCCACCCGGGTCAGTCGCTCTGGCACGATTGGATATCGAACGGGTGTTATATTCGTCCTAAACACAACAAGGCAAACTGCATAAACTGTAAACAACTGTTAGCTTCGGTGACCATCAACGTGCGAAGTTTCATGTATATAGCCTAGCTAGCTATTTGATATATATTAGTGATTATGCTCTTACAACTTGACTATTGTTGAATAGTCAATCTTAAACTCAACTTGATTGTTGTTGAACAATCAATTTTAAACTGAACTTGAACTGTCGATGAACAGTTGATTTACACTGAACTGGGACTGTTGTTGAACAGTCGATTTACATTCAACTGATGAACTGATTAAACCTGTGAACTCACCAACCTTTGTGTTGACACTTTTTAGCATGTTATTTCTCAGGTTGCGGATGTTCGAGTATCACGAGTACGCATGCATGAGTATTTGAAAACCCTTTTATTGTCTTTGAACAAGCCACGTCACCTTGGGTGATGGTGTTTTTACATTAATACTTTCATTGCATTTACGCTTCCGCCTTTGTAAAACTCTGTATTTATATTTTAATGAAATATACAACCTTTTTTATTAATTACTGGTCGTTTGGTGTAACTAATGGACGGCGATCCTGGTTTGTCACGCTCCCTGCGGCGCGTTATCGCGCGTGGGATTTTTGGGGGTGTGACAGATTGGTAATAGAGCCATTGGTTACAGCGAACTAAGATTCGTCTTAGACTGTAACTGTTTTGCATTAGTTACACTTAAACATTTTTCTCATGCATCGTGATACTCACTCCTACACGTACCTGGTTTACGATTTGTTGTTTACATCATCCAAACCCCTTATACTCACGGCGAGGAGCCGGTTAGTCTTGAGTCATTTTCCTTAACCTCTCTAAGTTGTGTACCTCTTGGTTAACATTCATGTACAACGAGACGTCGAGTCAGATCGAAGGATCACGTTTATAATTTTGACGAGCTGATTGCTACTCGGGAGTATTCTGGATTAAACAATTGGGCGTAGTGCCAATACTATGGATGTATGCTGCATAGGGAAGGTGGTGTAATACCTCTTCTTATCCTTAAACCTCTATCTTAGCTTAGGAGGTTCTTGTTATACCTGCCTTACGCATATCTCTAAACTTATCTGTTCAGGAAATGTTATCTCGATGTGCTAGTAGCGCGATTATTTAGCTTCACTAGAGTTAGCAGTGTATGAATTCAAGTAGCTGCCTATGGGGCACTTATATCAACTTTCGTTATCCTGATCGTCTTCACATTTGCTGTGATCCCTTAAGATCTTTTCCTTCTCGATCTTATCGCATTGTGGGTTGCAATAATACAACTGGAGTACAATTATTATAACCCTAATGAAACCTGGTGCGGGTCGATTGAAATTCCCTCTTTGTGTATCGGATTGCGATCACGCTAGTATGTGTGATAATTATTCTCTAACTTCGAGCTAAGCTAGGGTCATTGTGATAAACACTACTCAGATCCTGTTGAGCTAAATTTCTGGCTGACTCGCTTCGGGAGGGTCATTCCAATTAAAGCGAACAATCTATTCTTGATACTTGTCCCTTTAACAAATTTTGGTCAAGATAACCATGGGTTAGTGACCACACCATACCTGGTAGATGAAGTAAGAGGAACTAGGGTGATCATATAAAGTAAATCACAGTTACGGGTGCACACGTAAATGTAATTTGCAGTATATGGAAATCCTAACGAATCCTACTAGGCAAGCCAATGGTTATATTGGGACAGATTCCTGTAAATTTTTCTCTCTTTTCTTCTCGTGGCATTGAATGTTGAACAAGTTGAACTCAACCGAATGATCGAAGTCATCTATCTTTGTAAATGTTATTGCGCATGATCTTACCTCTCCTATATATGGATTCTAATCCCTACGAGAAATCTTTTGAAACATATTATGAGTGTTAGTCCTGAAGGGACATCGTTTCACTCGTGTACTTTGAAGACAAGTTTTTCTTGATTACGAAAACTCTTGATGAAATCTTTGATTGGTTTGAATTCGTATTGAATCAGAATTATACGCTCATGACTTTACCGACCATATCAATCCCTGGAACTTTATGGTCGTGAGACTACTCGGATATACATTCACCGGACGAATACCCAGACAACGTTGGATAAACCAATCATATAAATCATATATATCGCGGGCATTGGAAACGTATTTCTTGGCTGAACTCCTGTGAAGTTCCCTCTAAAGATTCATACTCCCTGATTTTACTTATGCGAACTAAAACTCGTTGCATGCAACATCGTCGCGAGTGCACAAACTGCCTACCTCATTGCAAGACACATTCTCCCTAATGGGGTAATTGTAGTGAAAAGCGTCCCTGATTTCCAAATTGATGACTTCCATTTTTAACGCAATGAATATTCTGGCTGACCTTTTGAACCTGTGCAATTGATTTCTGTCTGCATGATTCGAACCTTTCACGATTCAACAACCAACGATTTCTGATTCTCGCGCTTTTGCAATCCTTTATATCTTGGATGAGCTTCCACGTTTTGAACCGGAAGGTGTTACACTTTTGGTTAGCTTTTCCACTAGTTAACATCATTGATGATGAGACTAACGTGTGCCTTTATTACAGTATTAATACAAATTCTTTTATGAAAACTCTACTTACACCCATCGAGTGTGACTTCTTGTTATCTATAGTTAATTGTGCCATCGACCTTGTACTTCCCCTTCTTACGCGTTGAGTACACCAAGCTACCCATATACTTAGTATAGTTATTAACGCTCCTATCATAACAACTATCGACAAATCTATGGTACACGAATCCTCATCATCCTTTTCAGAAAACTTTCATTGATGAACCTCGGCTCGAACTTAACTGAATGGCCTGCTTTAAATTTTGGATTGTCTTGAAAACCGAAGCGTTATGATATTCCGATTGCGTAAGTCAAACTCTAGACGATCTTCACTAGAACGACAAATTCTACGCATCCTATTGGTCTTATGAATGGAAATACCTACACCTTTTGTTTGTACAGCGTATTGAGGTTTTAATCTCTCGTCCCTTTACCTTCAAGCGTATGGGAAATACTTGACATTCTCTACTTTCGATAGAAATAACCAGTGTATTTTGACTAACAATTGGTAATGGTAGGTAGTTGGTAAGCCTTCAACGTGCTGGTAGTGTGGTGGGTTAGCTGCGGTACACCCTATATATAAACATTGGTGGCACGTTGAACGTGGGACCAGTACCGGACCAAGGATTGACTTTAGAATCGTACACTAAGAGCCTCGTCATGAGAAACTCCATCTAACGGGACTAGGTCCTCGACAAAACTGCTTAATGCTACTATCTCTGAGATTACAGATATCCCTTACGTATTTCTATCAAAAGAGACATACCCAAAATAATCAAACTTCATGTTTTCAGTTGTCCGAGTCTAGAAGAAAACTCTCCTAAAGCGAATTTCCTGCCAAGATTCAGACGTGAGTTGTGACTCAGATGAACATCAACGTTTTGAAAACCAGAGATATTCTCTTATGAATGACAAACCACCGGATCAAGTGATAAAATCCAACTTTTAGAAGCATGTGTAAGAAGTTGATCGACTTTTGTTTAAGGGACACTACTTTTTGGTCGACTACCTTGTTTTTATAAACTCTCTAGAATTCACAAAGGTGATAGTCCCGATCCTTTTCTACGGAACACTTGATTAGATCTCTTAACCCGCGGTAAACCTGCACTGAACCCTAGCAAAAACGCATGTGTCCAGGCAACCCAAGCCAAAGCCACTTTTGAACATCCTGATGCTTTGTGTTTCGCAGACATCCTTTTATAACACCTTTGTGCTTTATCTTACTTTTGACTACCATTTGAACCGATGTTTTGACAAGAAAGGAATCATGACGCATGAAGCGTAAGGAGATTGAGCATGTCAGTGAACTTAAACAATGAAGATTTCCCTAACGATACGTTTACTCTATTGGATTGTATAACCGTTGACACCATCATTTCGATATCGATTTACGCGAGTTCCTTGCCAAATCCTGTCCAGCACGCTATATATATTTCTCTCTGAATTTTATACTATCTATTAAGTTATTTGCATCCTCCCTGCTGGTATCTTCACCAGTCCAAGTTTAAACCCACATGTCGTTCTTTGAAGGCGTAGTTGCGACTATCATAAGCTTGTTATCCCATCGCCTACTATAATTCACGAACTAAGTCATTGGCTCTCCTCACCTTAAATTTGCTATATGCAAGATGTCATGCGTATTTTCTGTAGGGCACCGTCAATTATCGGTACCTCGTAGTTTACGCTTTTCTTTTGTTGAACTTCTGCCCTTACTTATGGACCCTTACTAAGGGTAATTTGTATGATGATATGTTGTCTGATGTTGAACCCGAGTTTGAATTCGAACCTAATCGTTTACATTATTACCTAAATAATTCTTTTAGTGAATTTTTTTTTTGAAACAAACTTCTACGTGTTATCTTTCAAAGGCAATGGTAGCACTAGATTTGATTACTGTCTGGACCTCGGTTCTACTGTCACAAAGTCAGTGTGCTGCCAGCTATGTTTTAGTATGTAAGAAACTGTTGAACCATTTTAACCATGGTAAATAGTTTGTTTGCTTTTGACCTTCTCATGAGAATTTTTACAAAACATATGTGTTTATGTGTGCTAAATTTGAGGATCTAATCATATGTTTAAGGTATAGAAACTGATTAATTATTGAAGTGCTGGTTTGAACACGAGGCGAGTAGAGTTGCATGATTAGTTATGTATATGAAACGTGTTAGGAACCAAAAATGACATGTTGTGAATGTATTAACTTGATTGTGTATGAAAACCATACACCATACAAGGTCCTAAGTCTCCTACCTCTGTGGGAATGACAAGACTGTGTGAAGTTGCCCCGTCAACTTTGCACCGTATGGGTTGTGTTGGTTAGTTTATGAACTTTATATGCTAGAGACATGCCATGTTAGGGTCGTATGCTAGTATATAAGGGGTTGGACAATTGTATGCGTGGTATGGTAAAACCTTCATGATAGATTGTATGCTAGTACGCTTTGACCACATCAGCCTTTAAATGAAATCTTCATAGAAACTCGTATGCTATCTGAACTGTTATGGCATAAAATGTGAATTTGATGTTATTATGAAT
This sequence comes from Deinandra increscens subsp. villosa, assembly GCA_039602395.1. NCBI lineage: Eukaryota > Viridiplantae > Streptophyta > Magnoliopsida > Asterales > Asteraceae > Deinandra > Deinandra increscens. Next base: position 76,898,475 of record JBCNJP010000023.1, on the reverse strand, counting down.
CTTGTGAACTTAATTGGTCATAACTCCATAAAGTACTAAATCAACCAATGGCTCCCCATGTTAACTTGATTAGTCGTGTGTAATTCTAAGTTATTTGCTAGTTGATAGAAAAAAAAATCCAAACGTTTACATTTTCGTTAGACGATGGGTCTATTAAACAAACACCGATTGACATGATGCACACACAATCTTCTCCTACTCAAATTTCTTTCTCTTCGATTCACCTGGGTTATTGGTGAATGTGAATTCCTTAACTGAAAACGAGACACGACGTAGAAACCTCACTCCCAGCATTGGGTACAATAGCTGGAAGCTACTCGGGTGTATTATGATTGTCCTTCGTATTGAAATTTTAATTTCAGATACTTATGTTATCGTGTCACTCTCCTCGGCCTGGTCATGCAATACGATTCCTGTATTATATTTGTTCAATTCTTCTCGTAGGAGAACGCCTGAAAAAAAAATCATTTCCTTTTGATTTTAATTCCTTACGAAAACCTCTAAAAATTTGACATCTCCTTAACGTGTTGTATACATTTTTTATCATAACATCCATCACTTCTTTTGGAGTAGGAAACCTGAATTCTTTCGAAACGTTACTGTCAGTTTGACTCTTCAAACAATTGTCACTGATTTAAATTTCGGGACGAAATTCTTTCAACAAGGGGATGATGTGGCGACTGAGAAAATATTTCTTTCTGTTGTGACCAACTGGTTAACCACGTTATTCAATTTTCGGGACGAAAATTCTTCAACAAGGGAATACTGTGACAATCCGTCTTTTAAGCTCTTTTCCTGAATTAAATAAATTAAATCGATATAAATGTTGTGGGAACATTTATTTTAATTGTAATAAATGTTGTATGAACATTTATGTGTTCGACTTGTATAAGGGTTTGCGAAACTATCATCTATACGAGCATACACTTGAGTCTAGACGTTTTATACTTTATGATTTTATGTAAATCATATTCTATGATTTCATGTGAACTGTTTGTCATTTTATGTGACAATTATACTTATAATTTTATGTGATATATATATGTGTATATATATGCACACATTATTCTATTATTTTATGTGACAAAGTGTCGCGTAACTACTTATGATTTTACGACTAAATATCGTTGGTTTCACGTCAAGTTTTCTATCATTTTATGTGAGTTTACACGTAGCGGTACGATTTCGGATTCATCATTTATATGAACTCAAGATATATATTTATTAATTATATTCATTATTTTATGTGACAAAACAAGATTTATATATATATATATATATATATATATATATATAAAAACATCATACGTTAGATGTTTAGACGTACACTCGCGTAACCATCGTTAAAGTAATCCTTTGTTACCTCCGTTAGCCTTGTAAACTTAATCTAAACTTGAGGGATTAGCTTTGCCAACTCTCAAAACCTATCCTAGTTAACCTAAACCTTGATAGACTAACCTTGTCATTACCTAAACTTTACACCACCTTTGTAACTTGAATGGGGGACTAAAGTTGTCATTCTTTAATAATCGATTCATTGCTATGTCGGTTACAGACTTCATGACCACCCATCATTTATTCTATTGATTCAAGTTTAAAATAACTTCATTCACTTAATCACTCTCATTTACACACAAAATAGAAACCATTCATCTCACTTTTATTTTTCTCACGTCCCTCTCCAACCGACGCAAAGAGCCACCGTCAAAGAAGAAGAATCCGGTCACTACACCACCCCCTGAGCCAACGTGTGATTGTTGAGCAACCAGAAGCAACTAGAATCGGGATTGAGTTCGAGATTCAAGGGTTACGGGTGCGAGTTCGAGTTCACTTCGGTTCGATTTCGACGTCAAAACGCATCAATATCACATCTCCAATCCGAGGTAAACGATCTTTTATGTTAATCGCACGTAACCTCTGTTTCTTCTGTGGTTTTTACGTTTTTCCGGTGACCGGAGTGGGGCTCCAGCGGGTCTGGGGTTAAAGGAAAAAGATGAAACCGAACGGGTTCGGGTTATATATTATCTTGTTGGATAAAGTACGCATCGCCAATTTGGCGCAGTGGTTTGGGTCGTGTACTCGTATCCGTGTGGTCGCCGGTTCGAGTCCTGGCTTCCGCGTTTTTCCTTATTCTTTTTCCTAAAAACCGAATTCATATTCCTGCTGTGGTTTAAAGACTATTGTACTCGAATTTTAACAAAAACAAACCTTCGGCCTGGTGGTTGGTGCCTCGGCAAAGGAATTGGAGGTCACGGGTTCGAACCCGATGACCCCCAATTTGTTTTTTTTTATTTTTATTTTTCTTTCAGAACGAGTTTGTTGGTTTGACGGACCCGAAACCTATCACAGATTGCTTTATATGTTGTTTTCATCCCATGAAACCCTCGTAGGAATAGTTATCTTGATAGTTAACTCGATATTTTACAAAACACCAGTTTTATAAACATAAAATAAATAAATATATATATATATATATATATATATATATATATATATATATATATACTGGTTGGAGAATTTGAAATGGATTGTAGACACATAAATTGGAGACGTTTGAAAAATATATTTATATATAGATATTGGTGGTTATAAACCGAGCTTTTTGTAAACTATATATCAAAAAAAAGAAAGCATATATATAGATAGTATATTTATCATTATTACGATTGTCACACCCCCAATTAACCACTAACGGAGTTTATGCCGTTAAGGGGTGCACGCAGACCAGGACCACAACCATTAGTTACAAATACTTAAACGAATCAGAATAAAGTCCAATGTTCATGAATAAAAACAGTTTCAAAAGATACGCAGCGGAAAAATATTTGTCTTAGCACTAACCACGTGCTTTACATAAACAAATCATTGTATATAAATTCCCAAGATAAGTTTAATAAAATTTAAGTCTTCACGTGCCATGCCAACCTTCAGCGGATACTCTTCAACGATCTGCAAAAGTGAAAACCACACAAGTGTCAACCTAACGGTTGGTGAGTTCACGGTGGGCATGACATGCATTGGCCCGGTCTCAATAATCGTATGTATCGACATATATAAGTAGTATGGTTTTGCAAAACATTGCCAAGAGTTTGATTACCAAGAGTTTGATTACCGAATATGCACTAGTTATGTAAAAGTTAAAGCAGTCAACCGATATCGCGGGTAGCTAATCCGGTTTCCATGCACTAAGGAAGTCGTACTAGGGCTGAAAGCTGACGTAACAGTGTACGGCATTTGCCGTTGGTTTGTGCCTCCAGTTGTGTCCCATTTGGGATGCCCACGACTAAGAACACGCTGATATTGCACTCCGTTCGGCCCCCGGCCGGTTGGCTACACATTTGTGTACCGCGGAGCAGGGTTTGTCAAACCCTCAGTAGATCTACCCAACATCCCCTCGCTTTTCAGATCAACAGTACTAAGTTGAGGACTTTTAAGTTTTAATAAGCATTCCTTAGAAAACATGTGATATCATTTGGTTTCGACTTTAACCTACACTAGTCATATTAAAATCGTTAAATCCGGATTTCGTCTGAAATCCCAAAAGAGTTTGAGTGTTTAAGTGGTTGTTTCCGGATTTCATTCGAAACCCCAAGGATGGACAGTTGCAAGTGCTTCCCATAAAGCACTCCAACTTCCACAACAGGTATCCCATTTGGAAATACCTCAAAATGTCAGCGTTGTTTTCCATTAAGTTTATCCGTTGTGACCCAAACGGGCTCACAATTAAAGGGTTTGTGAAACTCACCTTAGGTTGCTCAGCTACACTTGTTAATCCAATTAATGTTTGCTAACGAAGACCTAATAATCACATTAAGGTCTTAGGTGTTAGGTTGTGTCTAAACTTTAACTTAACGTCACTATGGCCCATAACATAGCACGTTGGAGCTAAGACTCGACATAACGACACACGACACCGATGGTTGATCATAAACAAGGGTTCACATATTACAGAAATCAAACATGTATCATCATAGCATAATCATGTAAGTCATGGCATAACATTCAAGCAAATTGCACAAGTTTGGGTTCTGGTCATAGTTTCGCTAGCAGTTTCGCTAGTTAATTTCGCTAGGTGCACGGGCAGCACTTTCGCTAGGCTGTACCCGATAACACAGTTTCGCTAGGCTAGTTTCGCCCGAAACTGCTGACGCAGTTTCGCTAGCCTAGTTTCGCAGGGAAACTGGTTTGAACTTTCGTTCAGGTATTTCGCTCGGTAGTTTCGTTCGAGCTGGTCGGGTCAGTTTCGCTAGCGACACTATAGTTTCGCTCGACAGTGTCGCTGAATGAACAAGTAAATTCGCTGGATAATTTCGCCCAGAAAACACACAGTTTCGCTGGTCGCGAAAAACATACGGATTTGCCTAAAAATCAACCTAACAGCTTCTGATCTTACATGCAATCCATTATTTAGCATACATAGGCATTTACCAACATAAATCAGCAAGCTTTAACACCTTAAACATGCATTTTGCCATCAAATCACCCAAAATACATATAAAACCCTAAAATGGCTAAAATAGCATAAATCTCTATCATGGCTGGATTTCACACGCAAAGTTGTCAACTTTATGGTAGTTCTAGCAATCCTAAGCAACATATCAGAAGATCTAACCATATCACAGAGATCCAGGCATGCTTTATGAAGAAACATATAGAAAAGGCACAAATAAAGGTTTTTGGGACTCACGGTTGATTCTAAAATCGATAGATGAGATGAGATGATGGTCTAGAGGCTGAGATCTTGGCCCTTGGGTGACTTTCTCGGCTGACCAGGTTCCAGAGAGGAGTGTGTGTGTGTTTGTGATGAAATGAGGCAAATGGAGAAACTAGGGTTTATTAAGTTTATTTATATCAGAGGCTAGTTTCGCTGGCCAGGCGAAACTAGCTCTGGTCACGTTTTTACTGATTAGCTTAGCTGGCTACCGGGCGACACTACAGTTTCGCCCGGTAGTTTCGCTGGCTGCACAACTTAGGCAAATTTTCACGTAATCAAGGATTTACAATTTGTCATGCTATTCATAATATTAAATCATGCATTTAAATCACATTGCACATAATGACAACAATAAATGAACACATAGCACATATGGGCGGGTTCGGTGATCAACCAAAGGACGTGGACGTATTCGGCCTAGTTAAGCATTAGTTACTAAGTTAGCACTTATAACGTAACTAACGGGGTTTGTCTAACGGAAGTTAACCTTGAAATTCCCGGATGTCACATCCTCCCCTTGTAATTGGAATTTTCGTCCCGAAAATTATTCTTGTGTCGTAGCGTTCGCAGTTTCAGCTGTCGTCGTTGCTATCGTCGCTGGGGAAAGAAAGCAAAAGTTTTAGGGTTGCCACATCTTCCTCCTGTTAAAGGAATTTTGGTCCCCAAAATTAAATCATACCTTGAGTTTCTGTGGACGTTTGTTCGAACAGGTGAGGATACTTTTTCTTCATCTGATCCTCTCGTTCCCACGTATATTCTGGTCCACGCTTTGAGTTCCATCGTACCTTGACGATCGGAATCTTGCTACGTTTGAGGGTCTTCTCCTCGCGTCCCATGATTTCTACCGGTTGCTCGATGAATCTTAGATGTTCATCAATTACCAATTCCTCCAAAGGAATTATTTCTGTCTCTTGAGCCTGACACTTTTTCAGATTTGAGACGTGAAACACGTTGTGAACTCCATCGAGTTCGGCTGGAAGTTTCAATCGGTAGGCTACCGGGCCTACTTCCCTAATAATTTCAAACGGACCGATGTAGCGAGGATTCAACTTTCCACGCTTTCCAAAGCGTATCACTCCTTTCCAAGGAGATACCTTCAATAATACTTTGTCACCTACTTCGAACTTTAGAGGTTTGCGGCGTTTGTCGGCATAGCTCTTCTGTCTATCTCGTGCTGCAGCTATCCGCTTTCTGATTTGGATTATGCGTTCAGTCGTGTCGTGAATGATCTCTGGTCCAGTGAGTCCTTTCTCACCTGTTTCGGCCCAACACACGGGCGATCTGCATTTTCTGCCATATAGTGCTTCAAATGGTGCTGCACCGATGCTTGAATGATAGCTGTTATTGTAGGAGAACTCCACCAACGGAAGGTGAGCTTCCCAGTCTTTTCCGAAATCGAGAACACAAGCTCGGAGCATATCTTCTAATGTTTGAATGGTTCTTTCCGTCTGACCATCGGTCTGCGGGTGATAAGCCGTGCTCATATCAAGTCTGGTCCCCAATGCTTCATGCATAGATTGCCATAATCGTGAGGTAAATCGTGGATCTCGGTCGGAGATAATAGTCTTAGGCACACCATGACGTGCCACAATTCGGTCGATGTATAGCTTCGTTAGCCTTTCCATGTTGTCATTTTCCTTCATCGGGATAAAATGTGCGGATTTGGTTAAGCGATCAATGATAACCCAAATCGCATCTGGTCGATTCAATCGATGAGGTAATCCTGTTACGAAATCCATTGAGATATCCTCCCATTTCCATTCTGGGATCTTTGGTTGCTGTAATAGCCCAGAAGGCTTTTGGTACTCGATCTTAACTCTTGAACATGTTAAACACTTAGCCACATATCGCGCGATGTCGGCTTTCATATTTGGCCACCAATACAGGTTCTTTAAGTCTTGGTACATCTTATCTGATCCTGGATGTACCGAATACCTCGACTTGTGAGCCTCGTCCATCACGAGCTCACGGAGATTTCCCAGCAGAGGAACCCAGATCCTGTCGTTGTAATACCGGAGTCCATCAGACTTAATTTCAGAATTTCCATCTACCCCTCGCAGTGCTTCAGCTGCGAAATTTTCTTCTTTCAGAGCCTCTCTTTGAGCATCGCGGATTCGATCCGGCAGTCCCGAATGAATGGTGAGTTGTAGCGCTCGTACCCTTCGAGGCTTTTCGTACTCTTTTCTGCTTAAGGCGTCAGCCACAACATTGGCTTTTCCCGGGTGATACTTGATTGCCAAATCGTAATCGTTCAGTAACTCGACCCACCTTCGTTGTCGCATGTTGAGATCCTTCTGATCAAAGATGTGCTGTAAGCTTTTGTGGTCAGTAAATATTGTGCACTTTGTTCCATAAAGGTAATGTCTCCAAATCTTGAGTGCATGAACAACGGCTCCCATCTCTAAATCGTGCGTTGTATAATTCTTCTCAGTATCTTTCAGTTGCCTGGACCCATAGGCAATCACTTTGTCCCGTTGCATCAGCACGCAACCGAGTCCTTGGATAGATGCATCACAGTAGACCACAAAGGCGTCAATCCCATCGGGTAACGCAAGAATTGGAGCCGAACATAACATATCTTTAAGCGTTTTGAATGCGCGCTCTTCTTTTTCACCCCATCTGTATTGCACTCCTTTGTGCGTTAGAGCTGTCAAGGGTTGAGCCAACTGCGAGAAACCCTTAATGAACCTTCGGTAATATCCGGCAAGTCCCAAAAATTGTCGGATTTCGGTCGGTGCTCTTGGAGTAGGCCAATTCTTGATAGCTTCCACTTTAGCTGGGTCGACATGAATCCCATTCTTGTCGACAATGTGTCCAAGAAACTGGACTTCGCGAATCCAAAAATCGCACTTCGAAAACTTAGCATAAAGCTGTTCCTTGCGGAGCAATTCCAATATAAGACGCAGATGATTCTCGTGTTCTTCCTTCGTTTTGGAGTAGATCAAAATATCATCGATCAAAACTATCACAAACTTATCGAGGTACGGCTTGCACACTCGATTCATCAGATCCATAAATACGGCCGGTGCATTGGTTAGCCCAAACGGCATAACCAGGAATTCGTAGTGACCATACCGAGTCCTAAAAGCAGTCTTGGGGACATCCTCATCTCGAACGCGAAGTTGGTGGTATCCTGACCGTAGATCAATCTTTGAGAAGTAACTTGAACCTTGTAGCTGATCGAAGAGATCGCCGATTCGAGGAAGTGGATACCGATTCTTGATGGTAACTTTGTTAAGCTCTCGGTAGTCAATGCACATGCGGAACGTTCCATCCTTCTTCTTGACAAACAATACCGGAGCTCCCCATGGAGACGAGCTGGGGCGGATAAATCCTTTGTCGAGTAACTCTTGAAGTTGCGCGGAGAGTTCGTTGAGTTCGCTTACCGCCAAACGGTAAGGTGCGCGTGCAATCGGAGACGCTCCAGGAACTAAGTCGATTCCAAACTCTACTTGCCGAAATGGAGGCAAACCAGGCAGATCTTCAGGAAATACATCTTGGAAGTCGCGAACTATCGGGTAGTCGTTGATTCTGCGCTCAGGAAGTGTCGAATCGGTGACGTTTGCAAGAATCGCGAAGTGACCTTTACGAAGGCACTTTTGAGCTTTGAGATACGAAATAATTCCGGTGACCGTTCCACCTTTTTCGCCCTGAACTGATAACACTTCACCTCCTTCGAGTGGAATACGGACCACTTTTTCTTGGCATAGAATTTCGGCTCGATTCTCAGATAACCAGTCCATTCCTACTATAACGTCAAAACTACCAATCGGGAAGGGCATAAGATCAATTCCTAACGTATGGCCCGCTAGTTCTATCTTACAGTCCTTAACTATCTGTGTCGTATCATGAAGTTTACCGTTCGCTAGTTCTACCACATACGTAGCATCTAAGGCAATCGGTTTAGCATTAATTAATCTAGCAAACTTAGTGGAAATAAAACTTCTTTCAGCACCAGAATCAAACAAAACAGTAGCGAAGAAACCATTCAATATATATTTACCGTTGATCACGTTGGCATCGTTGCGAGCTTCTCCTTGACCCATCACAAAAGCACGACCTCTACCATTCCCACCATTTCCATTTCCACCGTTTCCATTCCCATCATTGTTTCCCTGGTTACCGTTGTTACCATTTCCCTGCCTACGCAATCGCGGACAATCTTTCTTCATGTGGCCCTGCGCACCACATTCAAAACAACCACGAGCCCCACCATTGTTGTTGTTGTTCAGATTGTTTCCTGGCCCGTTACGATTGTTCACATTTCCCCTGTTGTTATTTCCCCCTTGATTCTGACCATTGTTGTTCAGCCTTTGCAAATTGGTCCAGCAGTTGTTGGCCTCACGACCCAACTTCCCACATCTTCCACATTCCAGACCCTTGCTACACATACCTCGGTGGTGCTTCTCGCACTTGTTGCAGAACGGAGCTTTACCTTTGTAGTTCCCATTCCCGCCTTGGCGGTTGTTGCTCCCACTGTTGCTGCCGTAGTTGAAAGTGGACCTTGTGTTGTCAGGCCGCTTGTTTTGATACTGGGAGTTCGAGGATCTCCCGGATTGGTTCACAGACATTGCTGGAGCTTCTTCTTCAGCCTTTCTTTTGCCACTTAAGGCGGTCTTCTCAGAGATTCTGGCAGGAAGTGTACCCCTTTCAACCTCTTGATCAGTTAACTTGTGAGCCAGACGGATGGCTTGCTGTACGGTTATCGGGTTGCTAGCAGTTACCAGACTCTTGATTTGGGGTACGAGACCCTCCAGATAACGCTCAATGCGCTTGAACTCAGCGTCGACCATAGACGGACACAGTGCTGTGTACTCGTGGTATCGTGCAGTGTACGCTTCGACTTCAGACCCAATCATTTTGGAGTTCAGAAATTCTCCTTCGAGCTTCTTGACTTGATCGCGTGGACAGTATTCTTCCATAATCAGTTCCTTGAACGCTCCCCATTTCATGTTGTTAGCCGCATCATTCCCAATCATTTGAATCTCAGCGTTCCACCAAGACAGAGCTGCACCTTCGAATGTACCAGTAGCAAACTTCACTTTGTTTTCAGCCGGGCAGTTACACATGGAGAAGACTTTTTCTGACTTCTCAATCCATCTGAAGAGACCTACCGCTCCTTCTTCGCCGGAGAATGTCATCGGCTTGCAATCCATGAAAGTCTTAAAGGTACAGTGATGGACGTTTCCTGATGCAATTAATAGTTCGGGTTTCAAATTTTAAACAGTTCAAAATATACATACTGCCTTGTGCCTTAACCGGCGGAATAATTACCATGGGCGGCAATTGTAGCTTGCACGGCAGCCACGGCGGCTTGCACATGCTCGTTGATCATCGCTTGCAGTTGTGCAGGCGTCAGATTGATGTTGTTCCTTCCCGCTCTTCCAGACATTTTCTGGATAGTGAAAGTAGACAGTGTTCAGTCACAGTTATATTCTATACATATCCCATAATATGTATATTAGCAATTTCCCGTTATCCCTCTATTAGTTCAGAAAACTTTTGTGCATAATCGAGGCGTCGTCGAAGAACGTCGGAATTCGTAAGTACTATCGTCGGAAGTTGGCTTTCCCATAAAAGTCACCGTTGGCGTAGTCGTCGTAGCAGAAATCAGGACGTAGCGCGTAGCATCGTTTCGTTGTTGCTTTCCCCAGAGTAGTGCGCGTATTATCGTTCGCGTTTCGTGTTCGTGTGTGAAAATTTCCTAAGGTTTTCCGTTAGACTTCCTAGACACGGTCTATATATATATCTATACGTATATATATACGTATGAAGTATTTACTTACACAGCAGAGCGAGTATCCCAGGTTGGCACGTAAAAATCTTGTTTTGAGAATTTATTTTGTTCGTTTGTAACTAAGGTTTCAAGTTGCAGTTTCCAAATCGTTTTAGAAAATGATTCCAGTTCTCTGCAACTTATGGCTCTGATACCAATCTGTCACACCCCCAATTAACCACTAACGGAGTTTATGCCGTTAAGGGGTGCACGCAGACCAGGACCACAACCATTAGTTACAAATACTTAAACGAATCAGAATAAAGTCCAATGTTCATGAATAAAAACAGTTTCAAAAGATACGCAGCGGAAAAATATTTGTCTTAGCACTAACCACGTGCTTTACATAAACAAATCATTGTATATAAATTCCCAAGATAAGTTTAATAAAATTTAAGTCTTCACGTGCCATGCCAACCTTCAGCGGATACTCTTCAACGATCTGCAAAAGTGAAAACCACACAAGTGTCAACCTAACGGTTGGTGAGTTCACGGTGGGCATGACATGCATTGGCCCGGTCTCAATAATCGTATGTATCGACATATATAAGTAGTATGGTTTTGCAAAACATTGCCAAGAGTTTGATTACCAAGAGTTTGATTACCGAATATGCACTAGTTATGTAAAAGTTAAAGCAGTCAACCGATATCGCGGGTAGCTAATCCGGTTTCCATGCACTAAGGAAGTCGTACTAGGGCTGAAAGCTGACGTAACAGTGTACGGCATTTGCCGTTGGTTTGTGCCTCCAGTTGTGTCCCATTTGGGATGCCCACGACTAAGAACACGCTGATATTGCACTCCGTTCGGCCCCCGGCCGGTTGGCTACACATTTGTGTACCGCGGAGCAGGGTTTGTCAAACCCTCATTAGATCTACCCAACATCCCCTCGCTTTTCAGATCAACAGTACTAAGTTGAGGACTTTTAAGTTTTAATAAGCATTCCTTAGAAAACATGTGATATCATTTGGTTTCGACTTTAACCTACACTAGTCATATTAAAATCGTTAAATCCGGATTTCGTCTGAAATCCCAAAAGAGTTTGAGTGTTTAAGTGGTTGTTTCCGGATTTCATTCGAAACCCCAAGGATGGACAGTTGCAAGTGCTTTCCATAAAGCACTCCAACTTCCACAACAGGTATCCCATTTGGAAATACCTCAAAATGTCAGCGTTGTTTTCCATTAAGTTTATCCGTTGTGACCCAAACGGGCTCACAATTAAAGGGTTTGTGAAACTCACCTTAGGTTGCTCAGCTACACTTGTTAATCCAATTAATGTTTGCTAACGAAGACCTAATAATCACATTAAGGTCTTAGGTGTTAGGTTGTGTCTAAACTTTAACTTAACGTCACTATGGCCCATAACATAGCACGTTGGAGCTAAGACTCGACATAACGACACACGACACCGATGGTTGATCATAAACAAGGGTTCACATATTACAGAAATCAAACATGTATCATCATAGCATAATCATGTAAGTCATGGCATAACATTCAAGCAAATTGCACAAGTTTGGGTTCTGGTCATAGTTTCGCTAGCAGTTTCGCTAGTTAATTTCGCTAGGTGCACGGGCAGCACTTTCGCTAGGCTGTACCCGATAACACAGTTTCGCTAGGCTAGTTTCGCCCGAAACTGCTGACGCAGTTTCGCTAGCCTAGTTTCGCAGGGAAACTGGTTTGAACTTTCGTTCAGGTATTTCGCTCGGTAGTTTCGTTCGAGCTGGTCGGGTCAGTTTCGCTAGCGACACTATAGTTTCGCTCGACAGTGTCGCTGAATGAACAAGTAAATTCGCTGGATAATTTCGCCCAGAGAACACACAGTTTCGCTGGTCGCGAAAAACATACGGATTTGCCTAAAAATCAACCTAACAGCTTCTGATCTTACATGCAATCCATTATTTAGCATACATAGGCATTTACCAACATAAATCAGCAAGCTTTAACACCTTAAACATGCATTTTGCCATCAAATCACCCAAAATACATATAAAACCCTAAAATGGCTAAAATAGCATAAATCTCTATCATGGCTGGATTTCACACGCAAAGTTGTCAACTTTATGGTAGTTCTAGCAATCCTAAGCAACATATCAGAAGATCTAACCATATCACAGAGATCTAGGCATGCTTTATGAAGAAACATATAGAAAAGGCGCAAATAAAGGTTTTTGGGACTCACGGTTGATTCTAAAATCGATAGATGAGATGAGATGATGGTCTAGAGGCTGAGATCTTGGTCCTTGGGTGACTTTCTCGGCTGACCAGGTTCCAGAGAGGAGTGTGTGTGTGTTTGTGATGAAATGAGGCAAATGGAGAAACTAGGGTTTATTAAGTTTATTTATATCAGAGGCTAGTTTCGCTGGCAGTTTCGCTGGCCAGGCGAAACTAGCTCTGGTCACGTTTTTACTGATTAGCTTAGCTGGCTACCGGGCGACACTACAGTTTCGCCCGGTAGTTTCGCTGGCTGCACAACTTAGGCAAATTTTCACGTAATCAAGGATTTACAATTTGTCATGCTATTCATAATATTAAATCATGCATTTAAATCACATTGCACATAATGACAACAATAAATGAACACATAGCACATATGGGCGGGTTCGGTGATCAACCAAAGGACGTGGACGTATTCGGCCTAGTTAAGCATTAGTTACTAAGTTAGCACTTATAACGTAACTAACGGGGTTTGTCTAACGGAAGTTAACCTTCAAATTCCCGGATGTCACAACGATATTAATAATTTTAAACGTTGAGTGTATATATATATATAAACATATATATATATATATATATATATATATATATATATATATATATAAAGATATTAGTGTATATTTGGTTATGTATATATTTAAATATATATACACATCTTATTATTCGCTCTCATGAACGAATATTATTTCTTTGTAATATATTCTCATCGAATTTCATACTTGTTACGATTTTGGCGATGTGCCAACATTCGACTCATTTTGGATTGATTGAACTTTCGTCCAGGCATAGTTTGACCTTATTTATTTTTACCATTGGTCTAGACTTAGTCGTTCTTTGTTTGAACACACACTTATGTATATGTATGCTCGTTAGGTGTTTGGCAGCTTATACAATACCTGTTATTTGCTACTTGCCATTATTACTTATATGGAATTGATGTGCACCCTAAGGTGAGTTTCACGGCCCCATTTTACTGTTTTAATCCTTTTGGGGGAGATTAACATGCATGATTTACACAACTGAGATAATTAGACTTTTATATATCACTTGAAGTACTTGTAGCACACTATACAACAAAGTCCTTCTTATGGTACCGTTAGTATTAATGACGATAGCGGGAAATATATTGTAGTACTACTGGGTCTGACAAACCCCACCCGGGTCAGTCGCTCTGGCACGATTGGATATCGAACGGGTGTTATATTCGTCCTAAACACAACAAGGCAAACTGCATAAACTGTAAACAACTGTTAGCTTCGGTGACCATCAACGTGCGAAGTTTCATGTATATAGCCTAGCTAGCTATTTGATATATATTAGTGATTATGCTCTTACAACTTGACTATTGTTGAATAGTCAATCTTAAACTCAACTTGATTGTTGTTGAACAATCAATTTTAAACTGAACTTGAACTGTCGATGAACAGTTGATTTACACTGAACTGGGACTGTTGTTGAACAGTCGATTTACATTCAACTGATGAACTGATTAAACCTGTGAACTCACCAACCTTTGTGTTGACACTTTTTAGCATGTTATTTCTCAGGTTGCGGATGTTCGAGTATCACGAGTACGCATGCATGAGTATTTGAAAACCCTTTTATTGTCTTTGAACAAGCCACGTCACCTTGGGTGATGGTGTTTTTACATTAATACTTTCATTGCATTTACGCTTCCGCCTTTGTAAAACTCTGTATTTATATTTTAATGAAATATACAACCTTTTTTATTAATTACTGGTCGTTTGGTGTAACTAATGGACGGCGATCCTGGTTTGTCACGCTCCCTGCGGTGCGTTATCGCGCGTGGGATTTTTGGGGGTGTGACAGTTTGAACCCATCTTGTTTGCTTGAGGTCAAAGTTAGCAAAGTTTTCCTCAAGATGGCTCATCAAATTGTCACGAACAAGGTCGCCATGTGCATTTCTCCATCTGTTAATGAACAGAACCCTCAGCAAATTCCTCATCTCTGTCTCAGTCCAGGAGTGAAATTGACCGCGAGTTCTGTAGTACTCCACTGGACTATATCCATCTCTGATCACAGCAAACAGCTTATTCTCTCCATCGTAGTGCCAACACATGATCGGTTCACGACTCCCCATTTGTCAATTTCACTTTCTCCCACATCAATTGAGTATAGCTTAGGGGGATGTCCCTGGAAGAAATCCTTGAACCAATTTTCATGGCTTTCCGGTGCCTTTGAGATGAATATTCCTCCTCGAACATAGTCTGAGATCTCAATGGAGTCATTACCTTCATCTTCTTGCACTACATCAGCAGTCTGTGCACCCTATGAAGAACTCTAGGCATTTGAACTATCAATCCCCTTCAAATCTTCCAACTTCTTCCTTAACTCAAGGAATCCAGCATATATATATATCCAATGCTTGCTTTATTCTTGCTCTCCTTCTCCTTCAACCTCTTGTTTTCTTCCTTCAGTTCTTTTATTTCTCCCTTTCTCTTCCTATTTTGAGATAACCAGAAAGTTGATTTGAAGATCAACGCTTATCCGAAGGTCTACCGGGAGATCACCAGTTTGAACACTTTCTCAGTCAATGCCATAGTCATGATAGCATATGCGGAAACCTTGTTTGTGAGTGATTCGATAAGAAGATGATGAAAAAGACTTGTTTTAAGATGAAGAACAAAGCAACACAATCAAATCTTGAATGGAGAACAATCAATCTTCTATTATAGTGAGTTTGCGATCATGAATACAAGAGAGAAACCCGAATATCGTAATCACAAAGCTGGTCAAAATTATAAACTACTTGAGTATTTATACTACCCATACAAAAACCCTAATCATGATCATAAACCTAATAGAAGTTCGGCCCATGAAGCCCAATCGGAAACACACATATAGCCCATTACCATGCAAGCCCATTTCTCTAATGCTCATGCCTCATTAAGTATAGCTCAATGGGCCGGTTATTACCCATCTAGCATTTGCGGATGATGTGATGGTTTTGGGGCAATGGGTGGGAAGTAATTTTTCCAATCTACGACGGCTCCTCCGGTGTTTCTTCCTTACTTCGGTTCTTCGGATCAATCTCAACAAATGTGGTATTTATGGTGTGAATGTTTTGGAGGAGGAAATTAATTTAAAGGCCACTTTTTTGGGTTGTAAAGTGTGTGAATTCCCATTCAATTACTTAGGCCTAATGGTGGGTGCGAATATGAACGTCAAAAAGAATTGAAGGTTAGTAATCGATACGTTTCGTAATAGATTATCTTCTTGGAAGGCTAAACATCTCTCGATGGGGGGCCAATTGAAACTCATCAAGTCGGTGCTTGATGCTCTTTCGACTTACTATTTCTATCTTTATCGTGCCCCTAAAAACGTGTTAGAGGCAATGGATAAAATAAGGTTTAATTTTCTGTGGGGAGGGGACGGTGAAAAGTCTAAAATTCATTGGGTTGCTAGAGACAAGGTGTTGAGACCCATTCTAGAAGGGGGGCTGGGGCTGATGGATTTGGATTCCTTCAACAAGTGTCTTTTATCAAAATGGAATTGGAGATACAATTCTGAGCCGGAGAAGTTGTGGAGGAATGTGATTCATAGCATACATGGTGGAAATGTGAGCAACTGTTTGATTCCTTGTAGTTTGTCTGCTGGGGTGTGTGGAAGGCGATTAGGAGGGTGGACCGGGATCTCGGTTCCAAAGGGGTTTTGCTCGATGAGTTGATGGTTAGGGGCAATGAGGGTTGGCGCTGGATGGATGGTAATGGTGAAGGGTTTTCTATTAAAGCACTGCGCGCTGTTCTTCATTCGGTCCAGGGACAGGAGCAGGCCTTCGAATTTGTGTGGTGCAAGGCGGTTCCTCTCAAGGTGAACTTATTTATTTGGAGAGATTTCCTTGGCAAGTTACCAACAAAGGATGCTCTTGCAAGGAGGAATATTCATGTGGACTCTTTGGCTTGTCTTCTTTGCAACGACGGTTCAGAATCGGTGGATCACGTGTTCACGGGATGCACTTTCGCGAAAAGGTTTGGACTATTGTGGCTCAATGGTGTAGGCTCCCTACCTTATTCTTTTTTTCAATCAAAGACGTGGTCAACATACATGTGGGATTGACAAATACAGAATGGAAAGTGAAGGTCTTGAACACGATCATGCTTACAACTTTTTGGTGTTTATGGAAAGAGAGGAACAACGTGATCTTCAATCACAAGTCCCCTTCAGTTCATCGGGTTGTTTTCGAGAGAAAAAATTGGAGTTTTCTTTGATTTTTGAATCGTTGTAAGTCTCATCCCATTAATGGGACTCGTGGTATTCCTTTCTTTTGTAAGGTTCTCTTTTGGCGGCCTCTAGCTCCTTGCTAGGGGTTTTTGCCCTTCTTAATGCATTGCCGTTCCAAAAAAAAAAAACAGAAACGATTACAGTAACTTCGTCTCTGTAGCTGCATATGTTTGGTTTCCTTATTTACGCATTTCAGTTGCATTACATCCGATGTCCTACTCGATTTTCTCACTGGTAAGTTTTTTCTTCTTCTCTTTGGTTGCGATCGATAGATATAATGTTTCTATGCTTTCCTTTCTGCTCAACTGGACCGCGTTCTCAGTACAATATAGACACATTTGACTGTTGTTAATATTTACTAGAAATATAATAAAACATTATGAATTATACAAAATGGGCATACACAACGTGTGTATTACAACATCTAGTTGAATAACAAGAGCCAAAAATTTTATGATAATAAGAATTAAAATACTACATATGTTGAAATTCAGATTTTCAAAGTGCGAGACAGGCTAAAAGAAGAAGGATTACATTGTAGAATAAAAATCATATTTTTCTTTTTAAATTAATATAAACCATTCATATTGGCAAGGGTGTTCGCGGTCCGGTTTTTACGGTTTTTGGGTCAAGCCGTAAAGCAAACCGTTAGTTACGGTTTTTAATAATCGAAAACCTAAACCGAACCGTTAAAAATTAAAACCGAACCAAACCGAACCAAACCGAACCATTACTTCCGGTTTGGTTTCACAGTTTAGGATATTTAGGCTTTCAATATAAGTTTAGAATATAAAATTTAAATTAAAAGAAAATTTGAAATCAACTTTATCAAATGTGGGAATGAGAATATGAGCTAGTTTTACTATACTTGTCATCTCTAACTTGTTAATATAAAATCCACCTCTAACTCTAAATAGAACATGTAACATCCAAAACATGATGTAAATATTAAAGTTCATAATATAAACAATAGTATACTAGATTTCCAGGAGAAAACATGTCCAAATTTTCAGATTAATTGTTATTAAACGTTGAAACCCAAAATCTCATTACAAAAAGCAAGTCAATGTAATTTATATATATATATATATATAGGGCAAGGATCGTGTGAAAACGGGTTAATTTGTGAAAACGCGAAAACAATACAAATTATAAGGAGGAGGGACCTGATATGCAAATATTGAAAACCTATACCTAAATATATGCGGAGGGGCATTTATGGAAACAAAAAAATAGCAGTTTACCCCAAAAAAAAGAAAATTCCGAGAACCCACTCACTCCGATTTCTCTCAAGCACACAAAACCTCTCGATCGAGATCTAATATCACCAGAAAAGCCCTAATCATTCACAAAGCAGAAGCTCGGAGGAGTCAGTGTGGAAAACGACGACCGTTGGTACATACATCGGTCAAATCGAAGCGTTCAACAGCGGAGGAAGAGGCTCGACGCAAACGCCCATTTTTTTTAAAGGTAAAATACAATACTCCGTCTAATTTTTCATGTTAGCAGTAGTAATCGCCGGATCAAAGCAATTTACGATAAAATAAAACAACCACAAGACAAATGCATAGCTGTTATATACAATACAGGAACGGCACACATGTGTAGTATGCAAATCAGATAGCGAACAGATGATTGTCGTGCATTGTATACACATTTGAGTAGTTATAATTTGTTTTGGATTACATGTCAGCAGTAGGAATCGAAACAAATCACGTTACAGTAGCATACTGTAACCCACAAGACAAATAGATCAATGTTATAGACAATTTAGGAAACGGGACACACGTGTATCATGAAAAAACATGTCAAACGGGCAATTTCAGTACATGCATATATAATCAGACAAAAAAACCTATATGTACTGCACAAGTGTACCATGAAAATACATTTAAAACGTATGATACATGTCAATTGACATTAGATTTGACGGTATGAACAGAAATATACGCGTACTGCACACGTGTACCATGAAAAATACATTTAAAATGTAGGATACATGTCAAGTGACATTAGATTTGATGGTATGAACAATCACGAAACAGTAAACCATGGGAGCATTATAACATTTAACAGGTGATACACACGTGTAACACCTAATTCTGTAAAGGTATGATTAACATTCACAGACCAACACCATTTCATAAAACAAAGCTGCACGCGTGCAGCAATACACAACTGCGTTATACATAGAACATATAGCTTACAGCTACAAATCACAATTAGGCAGTAATGCGATATACCATGAATGGTTACTAATATAATCATTATTGTTTACCCGTATTGTTTATTTATTCGTCTGTATTTATTTGTTTTGTTTCATATATTTATTTACATATTTATCTATGCAGACACACGCAGGAGCTGATGGAAAGTGTAAAGCGTAAGAAACTAGATCTTAACACAAATAAGAAGAAAAGTTATACATGCTGTGTATTTATTTAAATGCTACATTATTTACGGTCAATATTATTGTCACGACAGGACGAAAAAGCACGAGATTGTCAAGCATTTTTAAATCGGGATACAAGAACACAAAGGAAAAACCAGACGTTATTAACGACAGTGACGAGGACCGACCGCTCAACACTGGTAAGACAAAACATAAAACCGTTAAATGAAAGAATACATGTTCTAAAAAAAACTCACATTAACTTATTGTCATATCACGTAATCTATCAACAGTTGCAGTCAAAAGACTAAAGGTCGTGTACAACAGAGAAAACGACATTAAGTACAACTCTAGAAAAAAATATGAGAAGATGGTAGACACAGAAGAAAACTCCGAAGAAGGTACACCCAATTAAATCATCTTGAAACTATACGTATATAATGCACGTACTCAGTATAATCCACGTGTGCATCATAACACACGTACACGTTGCAACGCGTGCTTAATAACATAAAACATCACTCAGCGTGAAGCATATAAAATTTCATGTAGACAGACTGATATTGTATAACTGTTATTGGACGTCCGCAGACGTCGATTCAGACGGAGCAGCGCAGGATAAAGAAACGAGTGAAAACGTTTCAGTAAGTACAGAGGCTGAAAGAGACGAAAACAATGAAGAAGTGGGCACCGATGGCAACCCAGAACAAGACTCAGAGTCGCAGGATATATATGTAGACGAGGAGAGCAGCGACGAAGAGTCTGAAGACGACAAAGAAGGTGTTTTAATTATCTACGTATTTATCTATTTATTTTATAGTTGTTTTCGTTCGTGGGTTTACTTTTTTTTATTTATTTACCAATTTTATTGTAATATGAAAACAATAATAAACGTTTATCTAAATCCATTCAGCGTCCCGGATAGTAATCAGGACACAAGGTAAAAAAAACAGTCAGCCGATAGTAAAGGAAGGTCATGATAGTCTGAAGACAAACAAGAAACCAGGTAAACATTATATTTTGTGGTACATTTGTACAGCTGTATGAGTTTACAAACTTATGAGTTATACATTAAAAAAAAAAACAACAAAACAGAAAGCAGCAGGAGGTTGTCAGACTCGAGAGCGGAAAGTTCTAAAATGAATCTAAGGTCAAGAAAAAACCCGAAGAAGTGTGCAGACAATGACAGTGACCCCATTGAAAGCAGCCCGGAAGGTATTCACTTATAACTTACATAATTTTATATATAGAGCCAATAATATGTAAGCTTGACTGTTTGGGAATGCACACATGTATTATAATATTACAGTAATACACATGTGTATAATATCAATAAATATATGATACACATGTGAACCAAGGTTATACACTATCGACACGCAGCTACACCACGTAATAAACGCACGCGTATAACGTGCACGCAGACTAAACAATGACATTAGAATTAATATGCTATAACAAATAAAGTTTTATGTACACGTTACACGCGTGTATCACATGTCTAAGAATAGTAAAATAAATTAACAGTATATATCTTTTACAGGTTACGAGACTGAAGATCAAGTCAAACGACCAAGAAAGCGGGCACAGCCGCGTAAAGGCAGGAAAGGGGGCAAACGTGTAAAAAAATCCGACAACTGGCCAACAATAAGGATACGAACAGCACCGTTACAATTATGCAAAACAATCAAGAGATTATCGAGTGACCAGCGTAGGGCGTTGAGAACGATGGGGATGGGGCACATTCTGAAGTTTCGTGTCGATGGAATACCTGCAAAGCTTGGACATTTCGTGGTAGACAGATTCAATCCGGAAACTATGGAGATCGATCTCGGGCATGTGAAGGTGAAGGTAGATGCTGAAAAAATATCAATGTTGTTTGGGTTAAAAAACAGAGGAGAGGTGCTGGAAGAGCAACCAGACAAGCCAGGAGAGTTGGCAAAGGCGTGGAGAAAACGATACAAATTAACGAATGTGTCACGTGTCCAGATTGCAAATATGATTTACACGAATCGCAACGATGCTGGCACAATGTTCAAAATGGACTTCATAGCCCTGTTTGCGAGTGTAATGGTTGAGTCCGGGTCAAGCGAGAAAGTGAAGATCGAACTGATGCATCACATAAAGGATAATATGGATCTAGACAACATAAACTGGAACAGATTTGTGACCGACGGTTTAAAAAGGTGTAAGGAAGGATGGGACAGATGTGATCCAGAATCCAGATTCACAGGCGCACTGGCTCTGCTGACGGTAATAAATTTACAAACAAACATAATAACAAGTAAACTTTTTCACATAATGTATGAGACATTTATATATATATATATTTTTTTTTGTAAACACGTGCAGGTCGTATATGCGGACAGCATATCATGCGCGGGAATAGAAAACGGTCGAGCTATAAGTCCAATAAGCTTCTGGACAAAAGAAATGCTGAACGAGAGGCAAGTATACGAGATAGAAAACGGTGGGTTTGGTATGGGAACAGAAAGAGAGACATATGTCGAGCCCGAAGGTGATGAAAGTGAGCAAGAAGAACGCAAGGACATGATAGAAAAGATAATGACGATAAAGGAATTATCGGATCAGAGCTTACTAGAGGTAAAACAAACGAACACATATTGGCGATGCACGTTATACATTTAAATTAAAATTTGAACAAAAATCTACATGTAATGCACGCGTGTAACAAGAAAACACATTTAAAATGTAGGTTGCATGTCAAGTGACATTAGATTTGACGGTATGAACAATCGTAAAACAGTAAAATCAGGGGAGCATTATAACATTTAACAGGTGATACACACGTGTAACACCTAAATCTGTAAAGGTATGATTAACATTCACGACCGCAATGAAGCATTGATACAAACACATAATCAGCTTATGGTGTATAATGACACATGTACTGTAATACACATGTGAACCAAATCAAAACAAAACAAAACAAAACAAAACAAAACAAAACAAAACAAAACAAAACAAAACAAAACAAAACAAAACAAAACAGAAATTAAATAGATATGAATGAAATATATATTATTATAAAATTCACATGGATGTTACAGGAACACATAGAAAGGCTAAAGGACGTCTTTGGATTGATGGAAGTCGCGAAAAAAGAATGTCGTTAAGGCATTATCAGAAACCTATCAGAAGTTTCCAGACATAGAAGAGGTAAAAAGATACACAGAGATGTACAACTCGCAGTACAAAGATCCAATGAAAATTATGAACACTAGGCAACGGGAATGACAAGAATGAGGAGGATGTGGTAATAAAAAAAACAGAAGAGGTGGCAGCACTTGGAAATGCAAAAAAGAAGAATAAACCTAAGAAGGTGGTAGACATAACCATGCCATCGTTTGACATGGGATTTGATAGCTCACAAAGCTCACCAGATTGCACGGAGGGTGCAAAGGGAGAAAAAACAACACAGGTCGGAGACATGGTGGAGATGTACATGGGGGTCGTGGGAAAATCCATTCAAGATGAACAAAAAAAGGAAGAAATGGCCAATGATAAAGAAGAGGGTAGAGAGAGCAGAAGCAAGATAGTGAAAGCAGAAAAAACAAAGAAATTAAAAAATGTTGAAGCAAGCAAAAAAACTGAAAACAACGACAAAAATATAACAGGGAAGCATGTTCAGGAGAAAGAAAGCAAGGAAGGCAAGTCCGGTGTTCAATCAGGGGGCGCAGAAAACACAAGCAATCCAGCAAAGGTGGTAAAAACAGTTGAAACGGATATAGTGGGACCGAGCCGAGATTCTGATAAGGCTGATAGGACAGAAGGGGAAATAAGCACATTTGAGGGTCAGGAGTTCGAGACAGGGATGGTAGAGATAAACAAACAGCTAGACATTAGACAGAGGCTGGTTTGGCAGTATGTGATGGCATGCACGGAAACGAAAAACAGGGGTGACAAAGAGTCAAACACGAAAGAAGGGTCAGAATTGATGCCAACAAAAGAAGGCGATGGGGAGGATATCAGACGAGGTTTCATGTAAGTAAAATGTAATAGAAGTGTAAATTACAATAAAAAAAATGCACGACACACACGTGTATCGTAATAGTAGTACAACGATACACGTGTGTAGTAATTAATTAATTGACTATTATTGTATGTGTACATCAGTTTAAAAACAATCGGTTTAAGATAGACTGGCATGAACATGTATTTTGTAACGCAGGAAAGACTTGTTTGTTGCAACAAATGGCGTGGTTGCAAAGGCGTTCATATTAGGAAGCCTAGGACCAAAGAGGAAGGTAAACGCAGATGTTGTAAACTGTTGGGCAGCGGTGCTTAACTTTGAGGAAAAAACGAAAACAGAAGAGGAGCCGCGCCGACTGTTCTTGTACACAAACACAATTGTAAGTAACAAATGAATATATGTATGATATTAAGGCATTAAACACACATGTGCATCAGGCTTAACGCGTGACACTTTTTTATACGACTTCAGAATGATTTTGTGATATCTGCGAAAACCAACCCCGAAAGGCAGAAGAGATTCAAGAAAAAACCTGTTGAAGTTGGGTGATGGGGGTGAGGAGATGGTGGACATGAACATGTACAAAACAATCGTCGTGCCGGTAGTGGACAATGATCACATATACATAATGTGTGTCGATATGGATATACCAGCTATATCAATCATAGAGAGTATGAACAAGGGCATAACTATGGACGATCTGAAAGACGACAGGACATTCGCATCAAAAGGGACTCCGCAAAAAGTGGTAAGCTATAAGTACACGACATATACGCACATCAGTCAAGACGTGCTAGATGTCAGAAAAAAAAACATCGTTTTTTTTTTTTACTTTTTTGTTTTTATCTTAATTAAATTTTATGTACTTATTATTTTTTCTTTTTTTTTTTAATTTTTGTTTTTCGCAGAAACACGTATTATGGAGCCATCTACAAAGCATTGGTCATCCAAAAGCGTTGTCTATATCAGCAGCAAAGCCAAGAGTGTTGGAGACAGTCTGTGCAAGTAAAGAGGAATACATAGATTGCGGCATTTACGCGATGAGAAACATGGAGACTTACATAGGTAGGACGGGTGGGTTTGACAGCGGTTTCAGCAGCAATGTGAATCAGCGACAAGCACAAGTTCTAAATCTCAGAATGAGGTACTGTTCAAGAATTCTGATGTCACAGGCGAACACAATTATCAACAGAGTGAAAAAGAATTCAGTATCAACAGCCAGAAACATAGACAGGATTTCAAAAGACACTAGCGACATGAAGTCGGCGAGACAAGTGTCTAAGTTTGTGAAGAGGTTGGAAGATGAATTTGCATAAATCGGGAAAGTGCTGGAAAAAATACAAGGGGAGGTATCAGCAAAAGAAGTGAGCAAGCAGGAGAGTAAGAAGCTTCAGTTAAAAGCTGGGGGTAAGGGTAAACGGGTGACGTTTGCATGATCAAGGTGCGGATAACGGGTGAAATGATAAAAGACGCATTACCGGAAGCCTGATTGGAATGTGTAGCTGCTGTTTCATTTGGTTTTTTTTTTGTCTTTTTTTTTTTGTCTGGTATGTGGTGTTTTGGATATCTTTATGGAGACGGTTTAATGTAATAAAGAATGCATATTAAACTTGGCATCAAGACCAAAAAATGTCATCAGTTGTGGTTGTGTCAGAATACATTTGCTAATATGTTGAAGTTTATGGTAAAAAAAAATAAAAGCAAAGGAATTTGATTAAATATGTTATACATACAAGTGTGATACACATGTGAAGGTTGTTTTTTCTATTTTTTTTTATGGAACAATGGATATCTGCACGGATGGTTGTATGTACGACGTAGCTCGTGTTACAGGTTCAAGAGAAAAAACTAACACTAAATGTATGTATGTCATATAATGCAACACGCTACACGTGTGAACCACATTACACATATACAGATCATATTATTATACGCGTACAACACAAAAAAAAAAATGACAGTAACTGTGCAAATGTACAGAAACACACATTAATATTAGCATCACAAAGGGTATACGTGACCGATACACGTGTGTATCACAATGATACACGCGTGCATCGTATAAAAAATTGCATTTTTTTTATTGATGTAGTTGACCTGATGGGCCATAATGACATGGACTTTCATGACAGACACGTAAAAGATATTCACTGCATAATATTCATATCAAACATGATCTGTAAGATGAAAATCCACATAAACTCAACGATAACAAACAATTGACGGACATACGAACAAGGTCAATAAAAGCTAAACAATACCAACAAGTCAGTAACAAATCTCGTAAGCAAATCAAATGTCGCGTGTGGTGGGTGACTGTTCTGCCACTCTGGTAGACTGCATAACAGAACGTGCAGCGGCTCGTCTGGTGGCACGAAGTGCACGTGTACGAGATGATGAAGCGACAGAAGTACTTGTATCATGAGCTGGTGGCAGGTCTGAAACACCAGAAGAAGTACCAGGACAACCACTGTTTCCAACTGTATCCGAATCAGCAGCTGCAGCCCTTAAAGCAGCTTGGACCTTCGCACAATTTCGAGAATCATGCCCATAAACGTACTGATTACACATCTTGCAAAACCTAGGCCCCTTCTTAAAATTCTCAACAGCTTTTTCTCCAGGCCCGACCATACGTTTACCCGTACCGCATCCCTTGTTTCGAATGCCTTGTGGTTGTTTAAAAGTTGAGGTACCAAATTCAGGCTGATGCGGTATATCACTTATAATTGCCGAAGTCCTCTCATGTTCCGGGTTGTAAGGGACCTCAGAAAATATTTGCCTTTTGATATCCTTAAGCTGGTTTGAAAAGGCAGCAAGACGGGTCGGGTCACGCCTTAAGCGGTCACTGCATTGGCATACAGTGTCCATGATATCACGTCGAATCACACCAGCCTCACTGTTGTCGACAGAATAACGGTTAGCAATTTCATAAACCCTGTTTGGAAGAGCATTACGCAACCACCGGTTTGAAATGTAGCGGTCGGGTATCCTGTTTATTTGGTTAAACCTGAAAACATGGAACACGTGTCTACAAAGGTACCCAATTCTAGTAAAGCACATACAACCGCATTCAATTGTGTGATTGACAGTGTCAAATGTAACCTGCATATAAACATGACAGTGTCGTGTACTTTAAGGATGCTGATATATGACAAATAAAATGTACATACAACACAGGTGTATCGCGAAATAATATGATGTACGTAAAAGATTTGATAAAACAAAAGATATCATAAAAAAATAATAATAAAAAAAAGAAAAAATAGCAATAATAATAATAATATAAAACAATAAAATTAAAAAAGGCAATACAGATAATGTACCTCAAATTGGTTCACATGCTTGAATTGTTTGTTTGTATGTGCAACCGTGTAGATCTTGGTATCACCCAAAATGCGCGTCTCGCCTATTGAGCAGTAATTGACACTCCTGTCGATTTCTTTTTGAACTTCTTTAAATATTGAAAGGGTGTACAACGTGGAGGCATGCTTTTCTATAGGCGAGGGTGTACGGAGCACAGGGGTAGTCATGTTGGTATCAAACTCCATTTTGCGCTGATTGTAGCGCTGGCCATCAATTGTTGTGTCGAAACACATCAAAAACTGCAGGAGTGTGTTAGAAGCGCTGGAATTGACTTTAAAAAGGGCGTTTGAACTTTCACATCTTGAGGTGGTCTTCATCAAGCAACACATGGGGATGTCCCTAAAATAACAAGGAACCCAATCGGATCTTATAGCAAACATCTGTTGAAGCCAGGTATTGGAAGACAAATCAAACTCGTCAATCAAAGCCGCCCATTTTTCTTCAAAAGTATCTTGGTCGATGATCAAATTCCAAACAAGTTTGTGTATGCGTTTGCGCAGATCAGTGTTTTCTACAACGCCGCCTTTAACCTGAAAATGAACATAAATAACATTAATGATGCAAATGTGAATCGCCAATATGCAATTAGTCGAGGTGAACATTAAACAGTTTTTTTTTTTTTTTTTCTTTTTTTTTTCAATAAGGTGATAAGAAACAGAGGATAATATAACAAATATACTGTTATAATGTAGGATCACAAGAATATACATTAGCAGGAAGTTTACGCATGATGTGCCACATGCAGAGACGGTGTGTGGAGCTAGTAAAAACAACAATAATCGCTTTTTCCATCGCAGCATCTTGATCTGTTAAAACTAGCCTAGGTTGCTTCCCGTGTGCTTTCAAGAACGTTTGAAGGAGCCATGTGTATGATTCAGTGGACTCATCAAAAAGCAGGGCAGCACCGAAGGTTACACATTTCTTATGGTGGTCAACACCGGTGAAGGGCACAAAAATCATGCAATACCTGATAAAAAATAAATAAAAAATTAGGAAAAGGTAACAAATTAGACAACAACATATTAAATAAAAAAGGTAAGCACCAACTAAAAAAAAAAAAAAAGAGGAACGTTAAAGACCTTATTGGTTAGTTTTGTAAGTGGCGTCAAAAGCCAGAACGTCGCCAAATGTCTCATAGTTGCATCTCGACACATCGTCGGCCTAAAAAAGCGAGCGGAGCTCGTGTCCGTCAACAACGTACTCGAATAAAAAGTTATGCAAGTTTTCTGACCGAGAACGCAACGTGTCTAATATCATCTGGGCGTCCCTATCACCGATAAAAAAGACGAATATCACGACTAATATTCTTGTAATCAGTCACAGTTCCACGAACATTTTGATGTCCTCCTTTCAAGGTGCACTGAACCCTATGAGAGATGTTTGGTCCAATCTTGTGTAAACTCATCTCATGTACAAACTGGTGAGTCGTGAAATCAACCTTTCTACGTTTCTTGGAAAACTCAATGAACTCTTTGCCATACATTTCATGGTTGTGATAATCAACGAACGAATAAAGTGTGTATGACTTGGATTCTGGATCAAACTTAACGCGAATGCACGCGGTGCAACCACACATTTGGGATCGAGAGCTTTTAAACTTTGATAGCGCAGCCGGATCCGTAGAATCGAACCTTTTCAACTGTGGCTTCCCAGAACGGTTACATTTAATGATACGGGAAGTAGTAACATCATGGACTTTCCGATGAGTTCCCAAGCGTGTGGAAAATCCAGATTCCTCAGCATACGTATCATACAATGCAACAACATCATCCCAACTGGCGAAAACAGTACCAATAACAGGCACAAGCGACTCGTCAACGTTAGGTTTCCAGAACTTGGTACCATTAGGCGTTAGAAACACACGGCTAGATGATCCACCTGTTAAACAGTAACAAAACAAATACATACGTCATACAGCATGTCAAGGTATAGTATACAATTCACATGTGCATCACAGTTAGGTTTGAAGTCTATAAACAAAATGTAATATTCAACGGAATTATAACGGATTATCAGGTAAACACGACATAAAAATAGAATAAACAGTATGTGTAGCAAACACATACACATAAAACATACACACGAATCATTTAGTAAACATTTGGTATACGATACACAAGTGTAACATGTCGTTTAATATTAAAGTAACATAAGATTAGTAGAATGTGGAAACAACAGCATATGTAAACAGTATGTAATCATTAAAAGGTATTGATGCGATTGGTTAAATATGTTATAAACAGTAAATTAACTATGGTACACACGTGAACTAGTGGAGAAAAATAGCCATACCACGATGTTCATCTGCAAAATACGAAAGTATCGGTTCTGGTTCAGGCAAGGTACTAGAAGATGTAGAAGATTCATCAACAGACATGCTCGGCGCATTAACAATGTTAAGAAGGCTGTGAGAGTCAACGTAGTTTATGTCGAAATCAGAACTCGCATCAACAAACTCTTCAGACGCACTTGCAGCTGTATCATCTGTCCTTACAGCCGGTAAATTAACGCTCTGATCAGAACCTGTAAGTTAAAACGATAAAACCGGTCAATCATAACAAATACGTAGTTAGTTAGGTTAACTGCCTTTCAAATAACTAATGATCATAGAATGTACTATTCAATTAACGATTCGATTTGAACATGTTAATTAAGTCTATAAATTAGGTCAATTTTAACAACTACGAAGTAAGGTATATTAACTGTTTTCAGGTGATGATAAAATAAGCTAATAAGTTAACGATTTGATCAGATTCTGTCATCTAATACAATAAAACCGGTAAATTTTAACAAATACAAAGTTAATTACGATAATCGCGTTCGGATTCTGATGATCGAATAATAAACACACAATCGTGAAAAAAATATAAAAAAAAATCGAGATGCGTACCGTTTGTGTTCGATTCGTGAGCGTTGCGGATCTGAGATGCAGAACGAAGGTCAAGAGACTCCATGGCCGGAAAGTAAGGGCGGATTGCGGTTGAGGAGGAGGAATCTCGGCGGAGATAGACGGTGTCAATTAGAGTGAGGTTCGGCGGAGGAGGATATCGGTGACGAGAGAAAGGGACGGGTATTAATATAGGAGGCAAATTTACAATTGTAACCCTCCTTAATACGGTTTTCACGTTTTCGCAAAATAAGTGCGTTTTCACATGATCCTAGCCCTATATATATATATATATATATATATATATATATATATATATATACACTATA
Source organism: Deinandra increscens subsp. villosa (assembly GCA_039602395.1). Classification (NCBI taxonomy): domain Eukaryota; kingdom Viridiplantae; phylum Streptophyta; class Magnoliopsida; order Asterales; family Asteraceae; genus Deinandra; species Deinandra increscens. The sequence continues at coordinate 76,868,563 of JBCNJP010000023.1, read as the reverse complement.
TATTATCTATTATATGTACATGGTCCGGTCCGGTTTTTTACGACCGGTTTTTCATATAAACCGTAAACCAAACCGTTCACAACGATTTAACATTTTTGAAACCGACCGACCGTTCGTAAAGATAAAAAACTGACCATAAAACCGAACCGATGACTGGTTTGGACGGTTTCACGGTTTAAGACCGAACCATGAACACCCTTACATATTGGTGAGAAATAAAAGTCTTCCACTCATTCTTTTTTATAAATACTTTCTTTTATTCTCAAAAAGGAAACATTAGCTTATGAATATGACATGATATTCATTTGACAATTATAATTAACAATGATGTCATGATGATTTTGAAGAGAAAATGATAACGACATCCATAGTGTACTAATCTATATTTTATGAAATCTAATAACACACTATTTTGAATTTGGATAATGATAAATGAATGATATTTTCTTTTTTTTTGAATGGCCAACGAATACCCCGGAAAACCCGGGAACTATTTACACCAGTTGAGCTCATTCCAGGGAAAATCCACCTCCGCGAGCGGCCGAGTGGTAAAACCTGGGAGCTCAGGGATCCAACTTGTGACCTTTCAGCCCCAAGTCTCCCCTCATCGCCAATGCCCATTCCAAAGTGCTGTCCGTAAGAATCGAACCTGTGTCTCAAGTAGAGAACACAGGCTTCCTACCACTACACCACAATGAAAGTTGCTAAATGAATGATATTATATTGAACAAATATCCTGCGTATACATTGGAACCAATTATTTTATTTTGTTCACTTCTAGAAGATTAAATCTTAATTTGAACCTGCAACTATTAGAAGTTAAGTATCATTAATATTATCATGTCTTAAACTTACTGCAACTATATCCGAGCAGGGTCGGACATAGTAACATGTTAGGACATGTCGTTTTAAAAGGTGATCATAATAAACAATAATCCATAGTAACAAGATGGGAAATTGTGATGGAGTAGACGGACAGAGGGACAGAAATAAAAGATAAGCAGTAATGTATGATGTTTAAGATAAGCTAATAATTAATGATAATTTAAAAAGTATAGTGGCACTTAACAACAATTATGACTACATTTGACACTAATTAGAGGTGTTTACTAAGAGAGTCGTTTGTTTGTGTGAGAGAGAGAAAACGGGTAGTTGGTGGAGTGGGGAACACCACCTCTATTTCGGTGAGTGGATTGAGAAGAGACATTCACTATAATCAAAGGAAATATACCAAAACTTGTATGTATGAGATACAAAATCGATAGATTTAAAAATCTAAATGTCAAGATATCGTTTAAATTTATCCGCCCTAAATTAACATGTTTGTTTGATATATGTATATAATACCGTCAATTGTCTATTTAATTAATTTTTCCAGATAACCTTTAAATAGTTGTTGTAAGGCTATGTGTAATGGTTAAAGCCCCATAAAGCCCCACAAGGGGCATTATGCGCCATGTGGACGCTGACTGGGCAAGGGGCTTTATGGGGCTTTATGGTGTAGTGGATAAAGCCCCATAAAGCCCACCATCATCATTACCTTATTATTATTTTTTTTAACTTTTTTTTTTTAAATCTACTTTCATTAAAAATAAATATTACAACTTAAAAAAAAAAGACAACTTAATTAAAATAAAAATTACAACTACTTAAAAAACATACAACTACTTAAAAAGAAATACTAATCGGTGATTTTGTATTTTGTCTTGATTCGTTCCATCTTTTTCTTATGGAGGGCGAGGTAAACCGGATTAGCGTTTTCAGGCGGTTTTTGGGCGAGGAACTCGAGATCCTTATCGAGTTGATAATCGTCGATTTGCTCGACTTGCTTTTTTTTCGACCGTGCAAGATCTTGAATACTCTCGGCCATCACCGCGTGATATTCGGTGACCGGAGCCTTTCCACGGTTAGCCCTCGCGAAATCTCGACCTCTTGGCCTCCCACTAGTAGTCTCCACGGGTGGAGTCGGAGCATCATCCTCATCATCATTGTCCGAATCATTCAAATTAATTTCGAATGTTCGAGCGGTGGAGTCAAACGACTCGGGATCGGCGGAAGACGACGTCTTGGATTTCTTGCTTTTTCGGGTTTGACGTGTTGTTATATCCGCTTTCGATCTCCACTTCTCGCTTTGGTAGAGAAACGACCAACACCTTTTGAGAGTGAAGTGACCACGCTCCGCTCCATATTCGATCACCGCCCTATCGTAAATGCCGGCGTCGTTCGCACCACTCGGCCAATTTGATCTGGACCGATCATAGTAAGTTGAGAAAGCTTGACATTTTTTTGTTTATTTCTCTCCATTTGGACGACAACGAATCCGGGTTTCGGTATTCGCCCTTCCCCATCAACGTGAAAAACTTGGACCGAATCTCGTCCCAAAATTCTCTCGCATCTTGATTGTTTGCTAAAAAAAAAAGAGACAAAAGTTAGTAAAAAAAAATTATTTTTTTTAAAAAAATATAACTTTTAGTTAAAAAAAAAAACCTTTTGTCGGGTTCTCCGAAGCTTCAATGTAAGCTCGACAAAGAGCGAAACACTCGTCGTCGCTCCAAAATTGTATCTCCTTCGTCGCTCTCGCGTCGTCCTCCTTTTTTTGTGAGATCGTTTGCTCTTTCCTCTCCTTTGTTTTGGTTGTGATGCACCGACCTCTTGTGTTTCTTGGACGATTTCAACATCCTCATCTTGAAGAGAAAATGGTTGAGATGCTCGAGGGGTTGGAGTTTGTCGCGAGGTTGGAAAAGGTCGTGGGGTTGGAGAAGCTTGAAATGGTTGAGGTGGATAACCTCCAAATTGTGGTTGGGATAATTGGGCAAAACCTTGAGAGTAAAGGTTCATGTTTGAGAATTGGTTCGGGAAAGGTTGAGTGGCGGGGTTCATTGACGGGAATTGAGGGGGAGGCATGTTCATAAACATTTGCCAAAGGTTTTGATCGGGTTCGTTCTCCCCGGTATTAGGTCGAGAGTTGGGTTGGTTGTTGGGTTGGTTGGGAAACATTTTTAAAAAATATAGAAGATGAGAAGTAGAAGGAGAGAGATTGAGAGTGTGTAGTTTATAAATTGTGGGAGATATATATATAGTTTGAGAGTGTATTTAAAAAAATTGAAAATTAAAAAAAAAAATTATACCGTTGATATAGCCGTTCAACGGCTATATCTCGAAATTTCAACATTTCTCCGGCGTTATACCCTTGACGCCCGGGGCGAATTTGGGCTTCATAACGCCCCATAACGCCCCAGCGTAGTGGGGCGTTATGGGGCGTTATGGAGCCCAAAAACGCCCCACTACGTTTAGCCTAAGGGTGGTGGTTGTGAAACTATAAGGGAAATGATGATGTGAGATGGGTGATTTATCACGTGGCAGCATCGAAACAAGCCACATGGCAAAGTCACTATTCACGTTAGGCCTGTGCATACCTAAAAAACCGGCCCGGCCCGGCCCGAACCAGCCCGTGAAATAAACCGCGAATGGACTATTTCTGAAACCGAATACCGGCCCGCGAAAATGAAACCCGGTCCGGGACAAAAACCGGGAATCCGGGTCGGTTTACCGATTTTTTTTTGGGACCGCCAATAAGTATAATGGGCTGCCTTTTTTGGCCCAAATGCGACTATTGGGCTGCCTTTTTGAAATTTGTTGACAGCATCACAGCAATGATGCATAATGTCCCAAATTTGCTAACATGGAAGCAACCTGTACTTGAAAAGTTAAAATTCTGAAATATGCAAGTTTGCAACTATGCAAGCAATGAACCAATATTCCAAAACATTCATGTCTAGTAACATCAAAAACATTCAAAAACACCCAAGAGGCCAAGAACATTTAAAAACATCAAGAACAAATTAAAAAAGTCACAAACATTCAAAAACAATATTCCAAATTTCCAATGTCTCGAATCTTCATTCCAATCTCATTGACTCTATCTTCTCATTCACATCTAAAAATAATTAAACGATTAGTAAAACATCAAACAATTTTGAACGTGTATAAATAATCATAATGGTATTACCTTTATCAATATCATCATATTTTTCCAACTCATCTATTTCTTCATTACTTCCGATTTTCCTTTTCTTTTCTTTTCTTTCCCTTCGGATCCAATCTTGTGAACAAATTAACGCTTCCACTATTTGAGGAGATAAGGAACTTCTAAATGGCTCTATGACTCGCCCGCCCGTCGAAAAAGCCGACTCGGAAGCCACGCTTGAAATCGGAATCGCCAATATATCTAAAACGATTTATGTAGTTACATTACTAGTTGAAATATGAAAATTGAAATAATATAAATAGATTACGACCTTACGTACCTTTAGCCATTTTAGCCAATGTTGGATACCTAGCCGCGTTAAACTTCCACCATTGAAGTATATCAAAATCTTCGGTTTGCTCTTCCACCGCATCCTTGAGATACTTTTCCAGTTCACTTCTTTTTCCAAATGTTTGAGTACCTATTTGAAAATTTTCCAAATGTTTGTGTTATGTATGATTACAAAACTGTATTGTTACAAAATACTAAAATGTTCTTACTTGGAGTACCTATTTGTTGACTCGATGCAAACTTGCTCATCCATGAGTTTTTACCGCATTTCGAATACATTCAACATGAGAATGCTCTGCCTTTAACCCGTCCTGAACCATCAAGTTAATGATATGAGCAAGACATCTAACATGAAGATATTTCCCTCCCTTCAGTAACCCTGGTAAGTTACGTGATAGCTCTCGAACAGTTACATCATTCGCAGAAGCATTGTCAAGTGTAAACGACATCACGTTTTCAATTCCCCATTCAGTCAAACAGTTTTCAATCACACTAGCCATTGCATCACCCTTATGGCTAAAAATTGGCTTAAAGTTTATGATTTTTTTGTGATAATTCCATTCATCATCAATCCAATGTGCAGTGAGGCACATGTAATTGATTCTTTGGATCGATGTCCAAGTGTCGGTGGTGAAAGATACTCTAGGTTTGTGTTTAACGAAATAACTCTTCAATTTTTTTTTTCTCTTCTAAAAAATATGCAGCAATATCACGAGCTATCGTATACCTAGAGGGAATCCTTACGTTCGGACAAAGAGTGTGAACAAAGTTTCTAAACGCCTCTTGTTCAACAAACGAAAATGGCAACTCACACTCTATAAACATCTTAATTAAAGCAAGTCTAACCTTTGCCGGATCAAACTTCCATACAGTAAAAGTAGGTTGACCACCCTCATCCTGTTGCGCATTTATCTCTGGTTGGTCTTTTGCTAAATTAGCCGGGTTTTTCCTACATCTTTTGTAATGGTTGTTTAGACCCTTTGTTCCGTTTTTTGAGGAGTCCGCTGCAAAAGGTTCATTGCAAAAATTACACCTAGCCTTTATTTTTCCATCTTTATCTTTGTATTGCTTGCCAAAATAGTTCCAACAGACCGCTTTTTTAGGTCTTGGTTTGTATTTCCTTTTTTCGCCGACTTGTTTAACGTCGGAGACGTTGTCTTCTTCTGTTCCCTCCGCGTAACCGTTCTCATTCGAGTCACTATCTTCTACATGCATCTGTAACACAATTACACAACCAAATAACCAAAGTATTTTTAGCAAAATGAACCTTTTGCAAAATCTGTAGCATCCAAATTAACCAAATTAACAAAATCTGTTATTAAACAAAATCTGTAGCATAGCATCCAAATTAACCAAAGTATTAAACATCCATGATGCATGACTCATGGATGTTTAGCATGCTTTGTACTCAAAATCTGTAACATGAGTGCATGACTAACTGTTAAGGATATTTAGCATGCTTTGTACACAATTACACAACCAAATCGTATTTCACAATTCATATTTAGACACTTTGGTTAATTTGGATTATGTCATCTGTAGTAGCATGTGTAGTCACCGTGTACACAAAATCTCTACACAAAATCTGTAGTAGCATCTGTAGTAACAATAAACATCCAACAAAATCGTATTTCACAATTCAGATTTCAGAATTCTTAACTAACCTCTTGTGTTTCTATTGAGGAAGATGGATTTGTTGTGCTCGTCATCTTCGAATCTTCGCTACGCTAGGGTTGATTGTTGATTCTTGATTGAGTATTTGCGTGAAACCTCAAGCCGTGAACTGACTGAACTCCCTATTCGCTAGGGTTGAAGTCTTGAAGACGCGTCGGCAGAACAGAAGCAGAAGAAGTGGGAGAGCGGGAGACGAGAGCGTGATTTGCGTACGTACGTGAGGATTGATTGGAATATGGATGGACTATTTTGGAAACACAAATCTAAATATCTAATCTATATTTATATAATTTAAATTTTAAAACCTTTGTTTTCGCGGGTTCACGGGTAGACCGACATATTCACGGGTTTAGACCGAACCGAACCGAGGACCGTGAAAACGCAATTTCAATTACCGAGAACCGGACCGGTTTTCATATTGATGGGTCGGGCATACTCGGACCGGTCGGGTATACCGAATTTCGCGGGTAGTACCGTGAATATGCACAGGCCTAATTCACGTGCCATGTGACAAAGTCTCTATTCACGGATATTTTATTTTGTTTATAGCTAAATTAGTTATACAAATCCGTGTATTACATTGGATTCATTAAAAAATGATATTATTAATAACTCTATATATAGTTAATAAGATACTTTTGTAAGTATAAGTTTAAATGTAAACACATAAAAACATTGTATATTTGTAAGATATGTTTAAACGTAAACATATACAACCAACGAATTACGAAACATGCCGGCAAGGTAATTCTATTAGAGGTGGAAGATTATGAAAATAAAACTTTAAACTTATAAAACATAAAACTTAATAATTGAAGAATGCATGATAGTAAAAAAGTATTGATTTCATAAATGAGAATAAATATTGGGATTTTAATATTTCGAATGAAGAAAAATTAGGGAGATCTTAAAATAATGAAGAGATTGTATGATTTACTTTTTAACTTTCGTTATATTCATTATGTATATGTATATTAGAACGAACTCGTATTTACTTTATCGAATAGATATAGCAACAGAAACAAAAAATAATAAATTTTAAAAATATATGTATAAAAATTATAAATAAAAAATAATAATTTAACAATTATAAAATTATGTTTGAAGATACGATATAACTTGAAATCTTATTATAATTTATTATTTTTTAAAAAAGTTATTAGACTAAGAAGATATATATTTTTGATAAATTATAAAATTTAATAATTTAAAATAATAATTACTATTTAATAAGTAAAAAAAAATTAGTATTTAATAGAAGAGAAACGAAAAAAATAAGATGAAGTGATGTAAGATGTGGAAAGTGAATAATTTAGTTTATTGGGTTAAATTTGGCACTGTGACCTCTTTGCGGCGATTGTAACGAAACTGTTGATCATCTTTTCACCGGCTGCTTCTGTGCCTCCAATGTATGGATCTGGCTCATGTTCATGAAAATCTTAGGTCGGATAAAAAGAATTGTAAAGTGGTTCAAGCTATCGTGTAGTCCGTATATTGGATCCTTTGGAGGGTGAGAAATGATAAGATTTCTAATAAAAGAAAGGTATCCTTGACTTGGATTCTCAATGAGATAAGAAACACTAGTTTTTTGTGAATCTCTAATAGAAGAGATTGGGGGTTATCGATTAGGTCGGATAATGTAATTTCTCTCTAGTTGTTGCCTTGTGTGTCCGGCTTAAGCGTCTTGCTCAAAATGGATCGTTCTTATTGAAATCGTCGTTTAAAAAAAACATAAAATAAAAAATAATTATTAAAGAAAAAAATAATTAAATGTGATTGGACAATTATTAACTTCTATATCTACCAACAATATGAATTAAACTAAGACTAGAAGATCTAGTCTTGAACATATAATCTAAAAAGCCTGTATTCACACTCATCTTCTCTCAACCATTAATCCTGCCTAGACTTTTAAATCAAGCAACCGACCAAAAGAAGCAGTCAATTCATATATTTGTAAAAATTGTCAACTCTTTTTCATTATTACAATTATAACTTCTCTAGTTATATAAAAATAAAAATAATAATAGTATATGATTTATACTTTATTGCAAAAGCGTAACAGTGTTTATTAATGAAAGCTATCTCTTAATAATCTAAATTTAAAATAACTATTAATGATCAAAATAAAATAAAGAGTTAAATACGATTTGCATCCCTGTGGTTTGGAGGTTTCAACTATTTGAGTCCAATTTCTAAATTATTAACAGATATCTCCTCATGGTTGCATTTTCTTGCCATTTGAGTCCCTGAAACTAACTTCTGTCAACTGTGCCGTTAACTTGGCCTCATGTGCGCTGCACATGAGGGCAAAATCGTCAATTCCTCTATGTCTCTCTCATTTACTAACCTAATATCTCTTACTTTTGCCCCGCCGCCCTCCTCCGTCTCATCCTTCTAGTAGTTAGACAGTATTGTCGGAACCCTCTTAATCCTCAACATCTTTTTCGATTGGTTAGTTGATTACACAGATAATAAATTATTTTCGGTAGATTACATGAAAAATTATACATATATATATTTGTAGAGAACCCTAAATCTAATATAAGCCAAGCCAAAGCTACGATGAGGGTGAAAAGGGTTGAACCACCGCCGGCGAGGAAGAGGCCTGACGGGCTGCCGCCTTCTGACGGCAAAGCTTAGCGTCCGCCGTGCGTCGAAGGGTAGCTCTCGACAGTTATTGCACCCTTCCCTCGTACTGATCGAACATGTACGAGTGGACACGTTGATCCCAGAAAAGTCGTGATTTCTGCAACTTGTCATTCCCGGGTTTTACCCCAACGCTGTGGTGCTCTTTCTCTCTCTCTCTATCTCTCTCTCTCAAACGCAACGACGAGAGAAGTATCCGTTTCGCTGCCACAAACAGATGCCCTGATTTGAATTTTTCCGGTGAGGTAGGTTGGAGGAAAGAGGGTGATTTGTTTAGATGGATGGATGGAATTTGAGGAAGCGAGCTAATAAGAGTTTGTGTGGATGCGATTCGCCCGTACGTGCACGTGACCTGACCATTTAAGAGTTTTGGGAGGCTGCTATCACTATCACCACCATCGGAAGCAACAATGAGCCGAGCGACTTTTTATTTTTATTTTTAGGGCTGCACATGAGAAAAGACATAGGGGAATTGACAATTTTACCCCTCATGTGCAACGCACATGGGGCTAAGTTAACGACACAGTTAACATAAGTTAGATCCAGGGACTCAAACAGCAAGAAAATGCAACCATAAGGAGATATCTGTTAATAATTTAGAAATTGGACTCAAATAGTTGAAACCTCCAAACCACAGGGATGCAAATCGTATTTAACTCTAAAATAAATTATATTTCTATTTTGAGATGCTTTATATAGATAGTGTTTATAGTGTCCACGTTATGATTCTATGAAGGTTCGGTAACACTATTCACGTTTATAAATTGTAACAGGATGCATCGGAGAGCACTTATTTCTAAAACAAAAAATAAATCACAAATATAATTCTAAAACAAATTTGTAATTCAAACTATATTAAGATCTAAAAGTTCATAATTACACAAAGAAAAATAAATCTGTTTGAATATTTAGTAAAGTATTTGTTTGGATATTTAGTGAAGTAAAAGTAATATATAATAATAATTAATTATGTTGAAAGGTAACCAAGGGGGAAAAATCATCTGCTTTGAGGCGTAGTCAAAGACATCGGTCATCGAAATCAACGGTTGGAATTGGGCCTCCCGAAATCAGCGAGTTTCCGGGATCTATTGGCGGAGAACGATTTGGCGTTGGATAGATGAGGCTTCACCGGAGCTCCGATTTCGCCTGATAACACGACGTCCGGCGGCAATCCCCTCTGGTTCCGTTGCAGGTTAGGGCTTGCACGAACCAAAGGACTCAAACAGAACGTTAATCCGGATATATTCCTCACGTGACCTCCACTTCCGCCGCGCCGGACGGCAGGATTCCCCGGCGTCCTCCTCGGTGTGTTCTTCCATGATTCCGATGAGTCGTATCCGCTTGTCGCATTGCGTAATTCGTTTTCGTCTCCGCCGGAGACGACATCAGGATTTCTCACCGGTGACATTCCTCGATCTCGGCGGTGCTGCCGCCGGACCGGAGTTATTGTAGATTCGTCGATGCAAACAGTCTGCTTCCTCCGGTGACGGCCGCCGGAGATGATGCTCGAGAACCACGAAGACGATGACGTGGCATTCATACTACCACGCGATTCTCTGAAAGTTGAATCTGATGCCCTAGGATCCGAAACGGAAACAGTATCCACCGGTTTTCGATTTCTAGATCTGAACAAATTCCGAAACGAAAACAACCGAATAAAACTCCGTTTCTTCTTCGAATTTCTTCCGGTGTTATCACCGCCGGTAGCAGGTCCTACCTGCGGCGTTTTATAAAACAGTTGATCGGAGATGCTGTGGCGGTGGCGTGGAACGGCAGGAGGATAAGGACGACGATCCTTACGTCGAGTGTCATCGGATCCTACGGCAGCTCCGCCGGAACGATCGGATTTCCGGCTGTCGAAGTGCGGAGAAAACGCCGGATTCTTCTCGGAATTTCTGCGTTTTCCGTCAAAGTTTGGAATCTGTGATTGAACTTGTTCCTGAGCAGCGATGAGAGACAGGAGACGTTCTCGGAGACAACAGGCGCATACGCCGACGGCACTACTGAGATCGGTGTAATGCTTCTTACACCTCATCTATAGATATAGAAATCTGTATCTATCTACGTATAAACAGTTGTTTGTTGTTGTGAATTCTCTAATTTGGGCGCTTTTCAATGCTCCATTGATTGATTACCTTCTTGTAGCTGACGATGATAACGAAGATTACGATGGCGAATTTGAGTTTGTCTTCTCTTTCAGTTTCTGTTTTCTTTTCCACATGAAGTTATGGAGGGGAGAAGATAGACGGTTTGTGATTCTGAAGGGGAGAATGAGAGATGAAAACCAGCAAAATTAAAATGGGAAGAATGTTCAATTCCTTCTTTGCTTATACAAATCAGGATGTGTGAGTGTGATTGTGCCTTGTGGGTGGTTGAATTTACACTTTATCCCCTTTTAGTTTTTTCTTTATAACCAGATAGATTTACTCGTTTTAATGGGATAACAGTATTAAAACAGTTACATTGTTAAAATATAACATAAAGAAATAAAAAAGACAAAGAAATTGCGTAACAATTTAAATTAGAAACCAAACGTTTACGATATCAAACCTAAGGACAAAAGGTTATGTTATACAAATTCTCCTCGTTATATCATTAACTTTTATGTTAAATGTGTTGTAGTGAAGAAACATACATCTAACAGATAAAATAGTATAGAAACTAAAATAAGAAAATAATATTGATTGCTGCTCCAAGCATGTACCTCCTCAACTCAAAATACCAGTGGAAACAACAAATTAATTGACGTTAAACATTGAAGTGAGTTGTTAGCAGTAGCTGACCTACATGTAACGGAGGGTGTCAAGTGAACCCTATCGGTTTTGGACTAGTAGTAGACATTATTAAACGAAAATTCCAATGACCCCATAAATATATATATTTGACCCCCACTAAATTAATTTCACAAAGTTTAATATAGCGCAGTGGTAGGAATGTTAAAAACACGTTGGATTTTCTTTGTGGCCCGGGTTCGATTCTCCTCTTCTCCGTTTTTTTTAAACACGTTTTTTACCTGGTAAAACCCTAGCAGTGCTTCACTCCCTCTCAGTCTCTCACGACAGAAACAACAGAAACAAAAGTCGTCTGCTCGAGTCCTCTCCCTCTCGTAGCCTCGCTCCTTTCACTCTCCCTCTCAATCGAACCTGCTGAACGGCTGAACCTCGTCTCCTCTCCCTCTCGACGACTCGACTGCTCCGCCTCCTACCACATCCTTCAGCAGAGTTCTTTCTCCCCTTTTTGAAGATTTTATATTTTATAAGATAAGCAAATCATTTAAAACCTTTTTTCCCAAAGAAACTTGCTGAGTACAATTTTGATTACTTGAGGCAAGAATAACTTGTGTTCACATTCTAGTCATCACCATTTTCAATATATTCATTTCGATCCTTCTCGGACCCTATTTAAAAGGAAACCTAACCATTTATCTTTTGTTGTACTATCACAATGTACAAACAAGTTATTGAATCACATAAAAGTATCTGTCTTAGAGCTGTCTTGGGGCCTTAGCGTTTTCTATGTTGTTTTCTTTAGCCTTAGCCTTCCCTTAATGTTATGTGGGCGTATAGACATTTTTAGAGGGGTTGAAACTTCTGTTTAGTTGTATATTGACTCTTTTATCTATAGCTATCGTATGGTTGTTTGCTCTTTTCCTGCCTCTCCGATATAGCTTACAACTTACTCATTAGTGTATATTAGCACTAGTTTACGACTTTAATTATTAGAACTCTTGTATGGTTGTTAGTCTTATTTTTCTTTGCTATATTCAAATAATCAAAAGTCACCCAATAGGCCAATAATGATATTCAACATGCATAAAACCTTTAGATCTAGGTTAACTGATCATTAACACCCATGCATTTGCCTGATTTCTATTTGGTTTTCGACAAATGTAATTAATTTCTTTGAAAAACTTACCATTATAAAATAAAAAACCGGGATGAAATAAGATTAAGCCAAAATCAAACTGTGAAAAATATCTTTGAAACCGAACCTGTGGAGGTTGCAGGACTACAATAACATGAAACAAAATTACCGACCCGACCTGAAAATCTAACGTCGATATTGATATAAAAAGATGACTGAAAAAAATGAACCTATCAAATAAAATCCTGAGTTCGCCACTGGCTGTGACCATTATAAAAAATGGCTTTAGATCATTGTATTATAAACAATAACTTTTATACATTACTCGTTTTACCGTTCATTTCCTGTTCATCTTTGTATGTATAGATAAAGATAATATACAAGTATTCATCTTCATCTAACTAATTTTGTCTTCTTCCTAATTTTTTATAAGAGTAAACTTCGTTTTTAGTCCCCAACGTTTGCACATTTTAACAATTTTAGTCCCAACTTTTTAAAAATCTCGATTTAGTGTCTCAGATTTCATATTTTTTTCAATTTTGGTCTTAACGTTAACAATTGTTTAAAGAGCCGTTAGACTGTTCTCATGTGGTCCCCACATGATGTGTACTTTTGTCATTTCCGTTTGTTTTAACTCATACTTTAAAACAAACGGAAATGACAAAAGTACACCTTATGTGGCGACCACACGAGGGCAGTCTAACGTCTCTTTAAACAAATGTTAACGTTGAGACCAAAATTGAAAAAAAAATGAAATCTGAGACACTAAATCGGGATTTTTAAAAAGTTGGGACTAAAATTGTTAAAATGTGTAAACGTTGGGGACTAAAAACGAAGTTTACTCTTTTTATAATATGACCACTAAAATCATGTCAATTTTATCAAGATTTTGATGGTTTTGATATGAAACTTGAGTGAAATAGTCAAAACAATATATCTCACTGATCAGATAGGTTATTTTGATGATTTGCTTACTTAATCAATCAAAAAAATTTAAATAAGAAGTTTTAGTTTTGTAAGAAGGCTAAGCTGCGATAACACACGTCTTTTTATTATTTTTAAAGAATAAGTATTTTAGTGTGAGCGATTTATGTTGATTTTCTATCAAGTTTCCCTATTTTTTAAAACCTCCATAACTTTTATATAAGACATTATTTTTTATTTAAATATTGCGTCTTTTTATCTTTAAAACGCATATAGTGCTGCTATATATAAAATAATAAAGTTACTCTTTCAATTTCGTAGTGCATCATTGCGCCAGTGTGTCTAATACTCGTCACTTTTTCTTTTTACTTGTCATTTGTGTCTTTGTGTTCTTTATTGTGTCTTTTTTAATAATAAAAAGACACATTTTGTCCTCTATTTCAGGCCATTGTGTGTAATATGTATTTATCATTGTGTCTAATACTCGTTATTGTGTGTTATTTTCAGATCATCGTGTCTTATGTTTCAGGTCATTGTGTACTATGTATTTATTATCGTGTTTTATGTTTTAACTCATTTCATGTTATTCTGTTATTGTTTTTTTATATATATTTGTGATAACCCGACAATTTCCAAGGTCAAACCCACTACTTTGACAATTTTCATATGTATTCATCCGTACAAAATTATCACTAGTTATCATTATTAGTATCACATTATGCATTTGAGCCAAACGTTGACGAATATACCCGTAACAAATAGAAAATTTAATAAGTGATTTATGGAATTTTAAGAAAAATAAATATAAAAATGACTTTTTATATTTTCATAACCCGGTGACGAAACGTATTACATCGACTCGTCAAATACGTTAAGCGGTAATTTACTTAAAACTTTATAGGTTTTGTCGTCATAGCTGATCGAGCTTAAAGCGTACGAATAAACAAATTAATTATTTAATCTTTCGTGTATGAAAATCTTGTACATAGGAAAATCATATAAATAATTAATCATTTTATTGTTTTATCACCAAATAAACTATCAAGACTTGTTTAAAAACTCGTTTCGTTGAATAACAAAATGTTTCATTCATACTCAACAACCGTAACTCGAATTGGGCCGACTCGGCCCAATAACTCTAAAATAACCCAACCAAGCCCAGAACTCAACGCAATGGCCCAACCCAAAGGTCCGGGCATCCAGCCCGATCACCCGGCCCAGTCCACGACCCGGCTTGGCCAAACCGTCCCGTTTCTCAAGTGGGCTCACCGCCGGCCCACCAGCCCAACTTCTTATTTTTTTATATAAAAACTTTGGGCCCATTCGCTCTTATAATTATTTTATAAAACGTTGGCTCATTCCCTTGTTATTTTTTAATAAAAATCAGCCCAACCAAGCCATCACCTTTATATTTTATAAAACACTAGTTAGTCTTTTTTATCACCACCTTATGTTTATTTTATAAAATCTCCTACATAATACTTCTGGTATTTTAAACAAATGGAGCTAGATACTCAGACACCTAATTAAACACACTCCTATTATTGCCAACTAACAAATGAGTTGGCTTTGTACTAATACACCTTCGACAATTGCATTAATCTATGACTAATCAGATCAAAAACTCATATAAATACCAAGCCTTTCTACCACATTTCACCACACCACAACCAACACTTCTCCACTCTCTCTCTCTCTCTCTTCCCAAGTTTCGGCCAACCACCTCCCCCCACCCCCTTCTCCTCCCCTCTTTGGCCGAAAACCACCATCATCCACCACCCTGCCACCATTCGGCCACCATCCAACCACCATAAACCACCACCTTCCACCATCACTTCCATCCTGTAGTTCAAGCCTTCAAGAATCAAGAACAAGAGTTACACTCTTGTAAGAAATCTCTCTTCATCTTTTCTTTCATTTCTTTTAAAACACCCAAATGACAAGTCTTGATGATCCCCTTTATTTCTTTTCTTAAAACCTAAAAGGTGAACAAATAAATAACACTCGTGTAAATAAATAACCACCTACTTAAGATCTAAACACATTGTGATGCTCTTGAAGCTTAAAAATAGTCACAATATGGGTTTACATGATGAGAAACCAAGAGATTGAAAGTATTATCATGAAAACTTTGATCCATCATTTTTATTGATGAACCACAAAATCACACCGCTAGTAGGTTTGACTCAATGATCCAACATGAAATTCAGCTAATTAATGGAAAAGTATTGGAATGAAGAGGTTTGTATTGATTTGATACTAAAATGAATACATTCAGAAATACACACAGTTTAAGGTGTAATTTGAGATCTGAAAGTTGAAAGTTACAAGTTATGAAATGAACTATTTATACTATTCTTTGAAATCGCATCTTCATTATGTGGAAGGATGCACTTGCGTTATTGATTTGTTGCCTCATTAAGAACCTTATCCGGAAAAACCCTGTGGGAAAAAACCAAGACCAAGGGAAAAAGAGTGCAACACGCATCATGCTTCAATCTTAGAGAAAAATTTCTTCCAAATTTTCATATAATAGGCAGATTATCAGCTTTCAATGGTTTTGACAAATTGGTCATCAAGTCCCCCTAGTCCTTATGTTATTTTGGAGAAAAATGGCTAAGGACTGGATCATGCACATTGGGGAAAAGAATGCATGTGTAACTAACTTTGCCGGCTTTATGTTGGATCGCATATGCAAGTGCGATTAGAACATACGCATCGGAGAGTTTGATGCTTATGTAACAAGTTTTGATTACTTGTGATGAGCCGCATCTGCAAGTGCAGTGAATAACTACCTTGTCAGACGGACGTTTGGCATGACAATACTTGAGTGCTAGTAGGAGATACATGTCGGCTTAAGGTTATTCGACAAGACGTTTTTTTTCTTCAGTTTTTTGAATTTTTTAAATTCAAATTTAAACCGTTTAAAGAGCCTTTTGAAAACCATTTGTCTCTATAATTTCTCCTTTCTTCTTCACTTAGCTCCCTCATTTTCTTCTGCCGTCAATCTTCTTCTCTTCGAACCCTAATCGTTCCTCCATGATATTTCGCTACTCAGGTTAGTCGATTACCCCTTTATTTTTCTGTTTCGATTTGTATGATGGCATCTCCGTCAGTTAAAATAGATGATGAATCAAACAAGCATAATATGCACATTTCGTTTTCGACTTTGTCGCCTAAAGATTTAGATGATTTGATCGAAAGGTATCCTATTCCTCTCTCCTTGAGACCTTCTCTTCCACCCCCCAATACGCCGATTTTTCCATTTGTTAAAGGCAAAATTGGAATTTATGTAGAAATGTTTTGATTTGGGAACTATCATCTACTCTTTACCAAGTTCCTAATCAAAGCTTTGATGTTCTTCGAGGTGCACATTTCATAGATGCATCCTCAAGGCCTTTCAAAATTGAGTCATTTTGAGGCTACTAGTAGAGCCGTAGGCATTTCTCATAGTGTTACGCTGTTTAGAGCCTTTTATAGGAGCACAATGGCAGGAGATTGGTATACTTTTAAACGGAGAAGGGGAGTGTCTAGGATTAGCACTCTTCTTCCACAAAACCCTCGATTCTGGAAATCTCGATTCTTTTATGTTGATGAGAGGTGTGTGCCTTCAGAAATGGAATGGAGAGTTGTGGAGGATGTCGTTCATGAATCGATCCTAGAAAGAAGTGACTACAAAAAGGATTTTTTTGATAAATTGGTTGAATGTGCTTGTCCTATCCGTGAATTGCCGGAAGCAGTCTTGATTTTTATGTAGGATGAGTAGGGCTTGGTTTACACCCGAGTTATGGCCCATTTTGAGAAATAAGGGGAAGGGTGAGAATTAACCCTTACATCATTTTTTGTCTATCAGTTTGAGATTCTATGTTTTAACCGATTTCTTTGTTTAATTTGCAGAAATGGACCTGTTTGAAGCAATGCAATTAAAGAACTATATAGATGTTGATCTTGATGCTGAAATAATGGAAGAAGGGGCAATTCCATTCCTCCGACAAACGGCCTCTGCTTTCTTTGACTATCGTCCTGAAGAAAACCCTGAAAGTCAAGGTGACCCACAGATGAAAATTCCTCAAGAGAACGCAATCACTGAAGAAACTTCTAAAGGACCGAAAATGGAAGTAGAGACCGGAAGTGCTACTGTTGGTGCTACCATGGCGCAAGGTGAACCAGGTAGTGATGATAACAACCTCAAGGGAAAAGAAAAGGAGATCACAAGTGATCATGTGGTTACTGCATCAAAGGCACCACTCCCTCCAAAGGATGGCGGAAAAACAAAACGCTCTCTTAAAGTGGTTATGGCCAAAGATGCTCCTGTATCCAAAAGGAAATCCCCTCGTTGGAATCTTCAATCATCACCTGGGAACTCTAAGGTAAGCACTTTCGATGTCTCTGATATAGTCAAAGTGGAAACTCATCAAGGGAAGAATATGCAAAAAGGCAAGGAAACTGTGGTAACCCCTTCTTTCAACGAAGATTTTGAAATTACCGATTATTTGCTAAATTCACCTGAAATACCTCAGGGTCAAACTGCTTCTGATGCGAATGTTTTGCAGAAGGATATTACCCCATTGGCTAGTTTGGCCACTCTTGCTCACACATCTTCTTCTTCGCAGAGGGGTACCTCAAGCTTTGCTATTCCTACTTCTTCTTGGTTAAAGAAGGAAATTGACTTGGTAACTTTGAGAAGCAACATAGGAAGGAATTTAGATACTTCAAGTGCTAGTGCAATCTTTACTCCCCAATGGGACGTGAAGAATGATGATTCATGCATGGAAACTCCTACTGCATGGAAGCTCACATTGCTGGGAATCACACCAATTGACATCTCCAGTATGCAACAAATTTCTAATGAAGATCTATCTGATGAACTGATGTTAGCCCAAGCAAAGCAACAAAGTTTGGTGGCGGATGTGTATGGGAGATGGATCATTGCAGAAGCAAAGATTGAGGAATTGAACAAGAAGCTATTAGCACTTAGAGCAAGTTCCAGCTCTATTGGTGATCAAACGAAGATTAATGATTTGAACAACAAAGTTGAGCTGTTGACAACAAGGAATCGGAAGTTGGTAGCACTTGAGCAAGAAGCGAAAAGAGACCTCAAGCAGGCCCAAGACAATGAATAGGCGATGAAGGCTAAATATCTGGAGCAGAAAAAAGATCTTGAGGATCAAATAGCCAAATTGTTGGAAGCAACTTCTCATCATGATGCCCAAACTGAAGCAGCAAAAAGAGGTATGACTTGTACTCTTTACTTTGTCCTTTCACTTTCATTTTCCATCATGTTATTAAACTTACATTTCCAATTTTTCAGAATCCGAGATTGCAAAGTCGGAAGTGAAAAAATTAGAAGAAACTATGAGAGCTATGGCTGAGGAGCATGAACAAACGCAAGCTGAAAATGCTTCTTTAAATGAAAAAAGCAAGTGGCTGATTGCAGAATGCCTTGACATGGTTGTGAAGAAGGTTCATTCAGAAATAATTCCAGTGGCCTTGAGAGTAAACTCAGCTGCCAATGCTGTTGGCTTTAATGAAGGCATCAAATGCAGTCTGGCACATGCGGTGAAAGGAGAAGCCAACTTTCTTACTTTTTTGGAATTTGACAAGAAAGCCGGAGAGAAGCTTCTAGCCAACCTGACCTCTTTAAAGACCATGACATTTGGCATAATTGATCAAATATCGAAGCTGAGTTTGTCTGACATGAAGCAAATTAAAGAAATGTTGAAGCCAACTCCACTTCCGAAGGGAACTGCTTCAGTTCAAAAGTCAGATGCTCCTTCTGCTTCTGGGTCAGATGCTCCTGAACAGGCTGGTAAGTAACTTTTCTTGCAATCATCTTAAATAACTATGAATAATTCCTCTCCAAGTCCACTTATGCTGTGGCATTAATAATTTACTTTTTCTTTTGGTTGGTGATGGTGCTTGAATACTCGCAACTTTGAATCCGAGCCAGAAGTGCAAGTGTTGCAGTTTTGGATATGTGGATGTGCTATGAATATTATGAATGTTTGCTTAACTTTTTTCCTTTCGTTTCCATGCCTTTTTATTTATTTTCTCATGGTTCATGTAGAATAAGTCACACTGACATGTTCAGGGTAAATCATTTGCAGTTGAAGTGTACTATTTTTTACACTTGCAGTTGCAAAATGGATATGCATTACCCTTGTCATATGGGATTCTTTATGTTGTCACCTTTTTTGAGAAACTTCTTGAGTTCTTCTTCACAAGTACTTTTTGATAAGATCTTAATAAAATGAACAAAACTTTAAAGAAAGCTAACACATGCGTTTCCCCCCTATCAGATGCG